>CM020982.1:49413809-50640243 GCA_010134655.1 Fragaria nilgerrensis | reverse complement strand
TCCTTACATATGGTTTGCGAAAAGTTACTATTGGTTCATTTCCGCTTGGGAACGCTGATAAAAAAATATAAGGGGAATATGGTTCCTTTCAAAATCTATAGATCCACTTTTTTATCTCTTTTTTTTATATTTATTACTCACAATATATTATTTTAATTAACAACTTTTCAGATAATTTTTTTTAAGCAAAGGAATTACTTTCATTTCCGCAAAACAAACGAGATCTACAAGTATGCTTATATCAACGCATACACGAAACTCGTTTACCCACCCGATACCCGTAGAGTCTAAACCCTCACGAACTCGTTCAATAACATGCTAGCAAACCTGCAAAAACTTAAACTCACTAGTTAACGGGTCGAGTTGTGTTTTTTCTCATATTCTTAACGGATTTGGAGAAAAAGGAAAGAAAAAAATTGTTCGTGGGTTTGTTGCGTATAAAAAAAATCATTTGTTTGCGAGCCTTGTTAGGTCCTAACGGTTAACTTGCATACTAATGTTTTTTAGCCCGAATAAACCTATTAAGTTGACATGTACTTACCATGCAGACTCATTAAGAACCCGCCCTGTTATGAACCCGCACGGGGCCGACCCATTGCCGAGCCTAGGTTAGATTTTGAGGGACAGTTCTACCATTGACTAAATTTATTTCTCTATTCTTTTTTTTTTTCTAACAGGGCTAGTTCGGCTGCTTTTAAACATCAATTATTAAAACTGCAAAGTACTTGCGGCAAGACTTAACGCCTCTCCAGATTACAAAAACCATAAAAAGAACATCTTGAAATAATACCAAAACCCTCTAAGAAAAGTAGAAAACATATGTATTCAGTATTCTAACACACCAAATTAACAAAAAGTACACGAATACTACATCAAACTTTCTAGCTTACTTGGTTGTTTTCTTCATAGAAAGAGAAATTATGTTTCTGTCGTCTGCGGGGGTTCGAATCTGAACGCTTGGCCCTATTTATCTCTTCCATATTGGATGGTGATGTCCTCAATGGAATGAATTTCAAATTTTAAACCATTGTGATGGATTCTTACTGTACAGGGAGTCAGGGACACATGATTAACAAAAAAAAATGGACGAAAACAAAAAATGACCTATATTTCAAGGTAGCAAACTAAATTTAATTATTTTTAACAAACCAAATATTGGTATCGTTGTAAAGGAGGCAATGCGCACTGCGCACCCCACAGGTCAATAATATTTCTAGTTCTCTACTGTATTTTGATGGGGCTGTGGATAAATTAAATGGAAGGGTGGGAGTAGGAGCTGTGGTGTTGAACCCAGAACATGGCATTCTAGGTGCCTTATCAGTACCTCTTCCTCTTTCTCTAAATCCAAAAGCCACTGAAGCATTTGCTTTGTGGTATGAAATTGAGTATGGAAAGAAGCTGGGAATAACAAATGTTGATATAAGAGGTGATGCTCTAAATGTGCTTAATGGCTTAAACACTTGTGGTTGGGACTTCAGAGTTTCGTGGAGGCATGTGAACAAACGTTTTAATGCAGTAGCACATGAATTAGCTAGAAGATTGGTTTTGTAAAGAGCAAGGGCCTGAATGGCTCTTTCAATTAATTGTTGGTAGTAATGTTTGATGTATTGGGGGTTCTCTTTTGAGAATTATTACCATATAACTTTTGATAAGTTGATAAAATTCCATTTCAATAAAAAAAAATGCATATATTATGAAATATGTTAACTACGCTCACGAATAAATGTAGCATTGTGGCTTTACCACGATAAGCCACAATAGTTTCATCCATCGTGAGACAACAAGTGATAGGTAAGGCCATCTTTTTTTTGTTCGGTGATATATTTTTATTCAACATAAAAGCAAAGTTAAAACAAAAATAAAAGACCTAGGTTTAATTTGATATTGAGTTTTGGGGATTAAAATAACTTATAATCATCATTTTAGATAAATTTTATGTTTGGTAAAATCTTAAAACGTGCTTATCTATAACTTTTTTGTTCAAATAACCACGATTTTAAAAAACATGTTAGTTGCTTATTTAAAACTGAGTTTTTAAAAAAAAAATTGAGTTCTTAAACCACAATACCAAACTGAGCCCAATTAACAGAGTCAGAAAAACAAACCGAATCAACCTTACTGCTATAGTCTTTAACGTCATGACTGATCAAGCATGACAATAAAGCGTGGAGAAGACGCCGCCAAGAACGGTAGCACATAACCTATCCAAATATTTTCACATCTCTAATCTCTAAACCATAAAAACCATCCTCAAATGCTAACAATAGAACCAAAACAAAAGAAAAAAAGAAGAGAGGAAGGGAAAAAGAAGACCGATCTGCAAAGGGATTGAAGAGACAAACGGTCAAAGACCATGATAACGATGAAGTTGAATCGGTTGCACAATCGATTTCATCGGATTTACGTGCATTAACGGTAACCTCCCGTTTGTACAGACTAGCCAAACGACGTCGACGTCGACGTCGGTCCTTCGAAGGACCAAGGAACAGTCAATGAGGTTGGGTCTGGATAATAAGGATGTGCATCTTAAACATGAAAAATCAGAGATTTGGAATATTGGAGAAGGTTGTGAAGGATGGGTATTCTGAATTTGAAAGAGTAGAATGGATTGGTAAGTCATTCTTAGCATGCGCTTTTATTAGTCAAATTATCATTATTAAAAAAGAAAAAAAAAGAAAACATACATTATCTAATTAGTTGAAAAAAAAATGACTTAACTTTAAAATAATATTTTCCATTGTTAGATTTATATCCAAGATTGACTATGATTCTTTTATCAAGATTGACTATGATTCTTTTATCAGTAACTGATCAAGTGAACGCTACTCATGAGTCACAAATGATGAGAATAGAGAAGAAATAGAGGGATTTTGCATCATGGGTTTGAGTCGTTTGACAATTCGAATTATAGAGATGAGGAAATTAACAAGCACGTAAAAGAGCAGAGGGACTAGAAGTTTCCAACCAAGGGAACACCCAACTCTAGCAAAGATCTGAATTCAACAGGATCTGGATAAAGGTAAGAAAGAAGGGAAATAAGGGCCTCCAATCCTTGAATGAAGGGGGAGGAATCGGCATTGGAAAAAAAAAAAGAAAAAAAAACCCTCCTCTTTTCAGAGTGAATAGAGAAGAGTGTCATCGTAGAGAAACTCTAACAGCTTTCTCATATTCTTGGTTTTCTCAATTTTAGGAAAGATTTTGTCAATTTTTTAAAAAACTTTCTCCAAAATAGGGAATATGATAGGAGAGAAAACCAAATTTCTTATATTTGCAGCAAACTCTAAAATTTTAGAAATGATATAGGGAATGATTATGAAATCTCTAAAATCAAGAATCTGTTACAGTTGGAGAAGAAAATTGCTTAAAGCTCTAACTTTTACTTCCCTGTAAGAGAAAAATTATGAGGAAGCTATTCGAGATGTTCTTAGAGAAGACACAGGCCACAACGCCCAAGCACCATCTTATGAATTCATTCCTCGCAAGTAAAAGTAAATCAATGACTTGGACAACCACAACAGAACTATATAGCATAATCAAGCATGAGATGAAAAAGTTCAGTCTTATGTTCCACATATAATGTTGCTTCTTAATTTCAGCAGCAAGTTTTCAATAAACTCATGGAAATCTATAGCACAAAACAGTCGCAATTATTACTGCCCCAACCAACAAAATTTATTGCCCATCTAGTCAACACCACTAGCACCTACAAGAATATGAATCCGTAAGTATAGATTAGAAAACAAGAATTAAAACCTAGAACCCAGTAAGTCTCGCAACATAACATAATTATTTAATGTTATCGACCACAATGAACATATTTCATAATTATGAGCATAGAAAATAAATTCAATAATTAAATTCAGTTTACTACCTTGATATTAAGGTCAATTTTTGCTTTCGTCCCGTGTCTTTTTGTTAATCATGTGTCCCTAACTCCCTGTAGAGTCATAATTATTATTACCCAGAAATGTGATTCAAAATACATACGCAAATAAGCAAAGACTCAAGTCTCACAACATAACATAATTATTATCAAGTAAAAATGTATAATTCAAAATACACATACGCAATTAAGCAAAGACTTAAGATCCTTAAGGAAATGTAGCTTCCAATAAACAATGCAGCATAGACACCCCTAGTCTAGGGTGTCAATGCTGCGCGATAATTTAAGCTAAGTCACGATTGGTCCAACAGTATTCTTAGTTTCTTACCACAGTCCTAGATAAGGTCTCATACTCTCATTTAATGAAGCATAATTTTGCATAACATCTACTGGTTAGGTTGTTTAGATGAGCACATCCAAACGAAGAGTATGATGACTTACCTTCTGCATCACAAATCTGCGAGAGCAATTAGTTGATCAACCACATTTGGATCTGCAAGTGTGCTAGTGTCACCAAGCTCGTCTAGCTGTTTTGAAGCAATTTTCCTGAGAATTCTCCTCATTATCTTCCCACTCCTAGTCTTTGGAAGGCCAGGTGCCCAGTGGATTCGGTCTGGTGCTGCAAATGCCCCTATCTGAAACATGTTCATAGAACATAAGTATATAAATTCCTTACATATTTATGGGTATCAATAAAAGCTTAAGAAAAATGCATGCAAACAAGAAGGCTAGGCGTTCTCCTCACCATAAGGGGCTGCAATCTGAATTATAATATCCAATTTAGACGGTCACAGAAAACAACATACTGGAATTCGATTCATGTTTTCTCCATGTTTTTTAACATGAAATACTCCCTCCCTGAATAACTTATATACCATCAGTCTTGTCTCTTTTTCATGTCAACGATCAATCTTGTGTTACTGTCTCCTTTATGTAACATAGCACATTACTTTTTTGGAATCTTTGGAGAACCTGCGTTTATACTTTATACCATATGCATATCGGGCACAAACCCTGGAAGCACACGCCAAATGGCCTCTAAAAAAGCCTAAGAGGCATGCCTCAAAGCTCAACACGTGTGATAGCACCGCATGATAGGCCCATATGGCAAAGTAAAGGGTGACAAGCCCAAGCATATATCTATAAATATATGGATCTCCACGCATTCAAGGTAAGCCACTACTCTCTCTACTCTCCTACCCTGTTATTATTTCTCCACATATCTAACTTAAGCGTCAGAGTCGAAAGCCGTAAAACCTGGTCTTTCCTCTAACGCTTGTTCATGCTCGACAGGTGATGGAGTTTAGAGATGGCGCACTCTCACTCAGTGATTCTCAGTACCCCGGTATAACACAGAACACTGTGGACCTTTATAATTAACATCATTTCCTCTTTGGTTTAATTTCTCATCAAGGGGGGAAGGAGAGAGCTGAGAGGGAGCTAATTTCCTTTCCTTTTGTTTAAAGCTCTTAATTTCATGTGCCATCCCATAAACATTTTCTTCCTCCTCCGTCTCCGACGTCTGTTATCTTCCAGAGAAAGATGAAAACTAAAAACTAAAGACCAAACACCACATGGTGTGTGGTGAATGAGGTACAGTCCAGAGCAACATCAAATTTGACCAAGTAAAATAAGTAAAAACAATCTGCCATGAAAGGAACTTGTGCGGTCACAAAATACTGTGCCATTCCCATTGCATGTTGTTTACACCCCCTTAAAACACCGGGAGCACACCCTTAATATACGGTCACCAGAGCTCCCCCCTCCCCCCCTGGCCACCAATGGCCCCTTCTCCATCGACAATACACTTGGCTAAATTGCAAAGCAGTCCCATATCAAAGGGGGCTGGCACAGTTCCCAAGAGAAGCTAGGCACAACCTTCCATAACAGGTAAGTGACAACCTTTAACTCATCCCGCACCTTAACAAGTAGTGCCAGCTAACTTAGGCATAGGGGAGTCATAGGCCGGCAACCCCGGTCTTGACCTCTGACGGTTCCTACTTGTGCAGGTACAGGGAGAAGAGCAAGGGCTAGGAATTCCGATTCAGAGGACCCATCTCCCAGGCCTTCGGTGGAGACACATTTAAACAACTTCAAAAATGATCTAAATATATCTGAGAATATTCAAGGGATCCCCCAAGACCATTCAGGATCTTTAGAGAAGTTTAAATGTCCTAATACAACCATGAGGGCTGTCCCACACTGCACACCAATGACAGGATGCAGTTGAAGGGTTAGATATGCAGTAGTACTGAATTAATTATTTACCTGCTTTCTGACAATCATAATAAGGCTTTTCCGGAGATCTTCACTGTAGGGTACACCATCAATAAGAGTAACAAAGGCATATATACCTTGTCCTTTAACCTACAAAAACAGAATAATTTGTTCAGTCACACTAGCCACGAGCCTTGTTCCCACCCTCTATCTCCTTTCATTTTTGATCATCTACCCCTCTCTCTTATCACATAAATTTATGAAATTATGCAAGTCCAAAAGTGATTAGACAACACATATCATATCGAGACATTTTGTTGAAGTTTGTGATGCAAATTATATGAAGACATGATGAGTAAATTAGTGTAAAGTTGGGATTTGATAATAATTTAATTCAATGTTGGGTTGCTATATTTAATTTCTGGTCACAATTAAGTTTTCCTAAAATAATAGACAATTGATATAAATTTTAGCATCACTCTTTCCTAAAGTTTAAGCCTACTTAATTTAGCTTTTTTCCATCTTTCACCTCCTAAGTTATACATCACATACCTCATGTTCCACACCAACCACAGCAGCTTCTGCACACTGAGGATGTGACACAAGAGCAGATTCAACTTCTGCAGTACCAATACGATGTCCACTGCATAAAGTATCATACTGAGCATGTCAGTAAACAATACTTGCATAATCCCCACATAATAACAAACTGTGTAGATTCTAGCATAGAATGTTATAAATTTTATAGCTTACTCATTTTTACTGTTTACTTTTTGAGAATAAAAGATGAATTTAATTCAAAAGGAAAACTGTACTCAACAGTAGACAGACCACTAACCAAACAGATATGATTCAAGAATCTGCTAGCCAACACCAAAACAAGATACGGATACTAATCAAGATACCACAGCTTTGGAGTCCAATATGATCTAAAATTTTGATAGACATGAATTATCAGGGAAAAGCTTATCCAATCCAAAAATTACCTGACATTGATGACATCGTCAACCCTTCCTGTAAGCCAGTGATATCCATCTTTGTCCCTGAACATTGATGTTGAGAGCTTAGCATGATTTTTTTTTCTTTTTCATCTGTGAGAGAGAGAGAGAGAGAGAGAGAGAGAGAGAGATCCTAAAAAAAACAAAAACAGGATTTACATTGATGAAATTAAAGTTTGATGTTATCAATTACCTGCTGCATCCATCACCACTAAAATAATACCCAGAGAAAGGTTTAAAGTAAGTTGTTTCATATCTTTCATGATCACCATAAAGAGTTCGGAATGCTCCAGGCCAAGAGCTTTTTATGCACAGATAACCACTGCACTCCCCTTCAATTTCAACACCCTTCTCATCCACAATGACAGCCTGCAGTTATAATAACAGAGTTCACATGATATACACATGATATACAGATGTTACAGATAGAGAAGTGTCATATAAAGATAGCTTGTTGATAATGAGATCCATAAATTCGATAAGCGCAAAATACCTGAACTCCAAAAAAAGGGAAAGTGGCAGAACCAGGCTTCTGTGGCCAGGCACCGGGTAATGGAGTCATCTGCCAGTAAAAGATGGTGAAACATTAAGATATATGACAGATGAGATCTATGTGAATGTTATATATTTATATTGAGACGTGTCAGGTGGATGAAGTATTTAAAGTAAAATCTCCAAAAAGTGCATCATGTCAATATAATTTTGGCATAATTTTGGCTTGAGCACCAGTCGGTGCCCAAGAGATAGGAACTATTGAAACACAGAATCTAAAATATTAATTACCATAAAGCCACCAGTTTCAGTTTGCCACCAAGTGTCAGAAATGGGACATCTTGAATCTCCAACCACATTGAAAAACCACCTGTGCCAAACAGTCCATGTTAATATATATATTCGAGCTATGAAATGAATGTTTTGGATCAAACAACTGGAGATGAGAACCTCCATGCACTTGGATTAATAGGCTCGCCTACGCTTCCAAGGACCCTTAATGATTTTCGCGAGTATCGCTTGACATACTGCATAAAAGCAAACTTCAATCAACATATATTAAAGGCATTCCATAGCTAAATAAACAGAGATCTAAAATCTTAATGTAGAACCACCATAGATGTATACATTAGTAATAAAGTAAAATAATAATAAATGTTGATAAGCAGATGGGAATTCATGAAGGGTTACCAGAGAACTATTTACTTGATAGTTGGTTCATTGAAATAAACTGGGCCATCCAACTCAAACAGAGGTCCAGAAACATAAAATAGAGACAAGTCAAGCTTACGGATATCAAGAGTTTTGAAAGGCATTAACTTCAGCAAAATGGATGGGTATAGCAATGAATTGCTCCACTTAGGACCAAGTTCAATTCCATCGGTCTTCAAAGACAGGCTATTAGCAATGAGAACGGAAGAAAATAGTTTGAGTGATAACTATCCTAAAACACACAATTAGAGGAATGAGCATTCGGGCTCAAAAGAAAAAGGAATGAGTTCCTTTTGTATTCTATATAGCTGGGAACAGGCATCACAGAGGAATGAAAGAGATCAACAAGAATAAACTAAAATAATTCACATCCACATATATGTAAAGAAACAAAAAAAAGGGATAGGATTCGTGTTTCTTGCCTCATCACCATCGCGCATTAGAGACCTCACCAATGTGGGGGCAGTATAAAAGATGGTCACTTTGTATTTATCAACAATATCCCAACAGCGTCCAGCGTCAGGATAATTTGGTGCCTGCAAGGTAAACATGGATGTTACTACTAATTAAATGGATGTTGGAAATCAAATTCAGTACAGTTGAGAGTGAGAATTGGTGTATTATGCACTCTCGAGGGCTCTGCTTATGATCAATAGAAAATATCACCATAGTTGTATCTTAATAGCCTTTCAAAATAAAAATCCACAAACTCTGAAGTAATAGTGGAAACAGATCATTAGAATCTAGACTCTTTCTCTGGAGTAGACCGGGGTTATTACACAGTGAAATATGATTTCATCATTATCCTGTTCTCAAAAGGTTTGTCAAGAAACTTACAGGATAATGGCATCTATATCTTAGGCAAAGCATAGTGCGCAATCAGACTGCGGCACTCTTTACTCATGAAGGTCTCAGGGCACTATCTAGATATAAGCATTTTCATTCTATCTATAGTTTATAATTCATAGAAGAGTAGACTGCAAAATAAATATCAACAACTTACATAGATCAGGATGAGGATAAGGTTCTCAGAAATTCACAATATGATAATCAGACATGTTAATAAATGTTATACTCATAAGTCACAACTACTGTTTCTTAGTTTGCGCTGTTTAAGAAAAAAAGGCATATTCAAATATTCAAATAGACCTAGCATTTGAAGCTTACTTTTGGTACTCTACTTTTCCGTAGACTAATGGCTACCCATGTGAACATGCAACATTTTTCTTCTGACATCTTAATCATGTTTCATTTTAAATGTAAATGATAATCTGTATAAACTCTGTCAATTATGTACCCCTTCATATATGACAACAGTTGCTCCATTTAGCAGAGGTCCATAAGTGACATAGCTGTGCCCGGTGATCCAACCACAGTCAGCTGTGCACCTACAGTACAGATAAAAAGACGAGTCAAGTAACAAAAATATCGGCAAAGATAGAGCTGTTTCCACATGCATGCAAAAGTCAAATTAAGAAATTAGTGATAATAAGCCTCTGGTTGTGAAGGTACCAGTAGATGTCAGATGGTTTGTAATCAAATGCATATTTAAATGTTGTAGCAGTGTACACCATATATCCTCCAGTTGTGTGCAGAACTCCCTAATAAGATTAAAATTAGAAAATTCCATAAAGAAGAAGAAAAGAAAAAAAATTGAAATTGAAGTATGGAACATATATACCTTGGGCTTCCCAGTGCTCCCGCTGGTATAGAGCAGAAAAAGTGGATCCTCTGCATCAACCCACTCCACTGCACAAGTAGTTGGATACTTAGGTATGACATCCTGGAACATAATCAAAAGTCATCAGTCATACCAATCCGTAAAGCAGACGTCCCAGTCACTTATAAGCATTTGATAAACCACCAATAAAGAAAGAATAGATAACGCAGTATGAATGCTAAAGAGAAAAGAAAGAAAAGAGCCATTGTTTCTTTTTCATGGTGGCATAAGAGGAGTTTGTACTGCTACTAACCTGCCACCATATATCTCTTTCTTCTTCCCATTTAGTACTTTCCCTCTTCAAAGCAGATTCATTTTCATAGGTTAAGCATACATCTGCTCAAACAGGAAATCATATCATCAAATATATCTATGGTTAGTCAAGATGAGAAAATGAATCCTTGGTTTTAGAAAATATAGTTTATAAGAGTAATCTGATAATCTCTTATGGTTGGTTACTGTATCTAGCCACACAACTTTAGCAGATAAGGTAGGTTCAAGGCTGTCTCAAATCCAAACCTAGAGGGCCATCCAGCCGATAGATGATCAAATAGAAACCTAAACTTCATTAGTGAATGGTTTGATTATCCTCTCATCATTTAGCATTTGTATAGCAGGTCATCTGTTTGGTTTGATTGAGGGTTGGGTCCACATGAGGTCATATATTTTCTTACGCAAACAGATCCTCTTTGGATGTCCCTATTCAGGAATCATCCTTGAAAAGAAAGAGAAACAAAAAAAACTAAATAGAAAATCAACGAAGTTTGAAGCCTGTTAGTTGTCTGACTATGATCAAAGTAACAGAAAAATAGCCATGGTTCAAATATACATCATCATCATGATAACTATCGACTCCTATCAGTTTGTTTTTTGTAGGATTGATTCTTCAATGAGACCTAAACATCAGTTACAAATTATTCAATATAAAATGCATAGAAGTCAGTCCGCACCTACACAAACCCCAATTTTGGCTGATTCGTTAAGGGCAGCATCAACTATATCTTTGAGGTGGATGATCTTAGAACCCCTTTTAACAGCATTGCAGGTGATCACAACTTTCGGCTTGCAATCTACAATTCTTTGAGCAAGAGACTCGGCAGAGAATCCAGCAAATACAACCTAAAAGAATGAAAAGAAAATAAAGAGTTTTAAAATGAAAAAGCTATGGATGTTGGAGAGCAAAGAGCAAGACCAGTTAATACCGAGTGAACAGCACCGATGCGAGCACAGGCAAGCATTGTGATGGGAAGCTCCATTAACATGGGTAAGTAGACCACGACAGCATCACCCTTTTTCACTCCAATCTCTTTCAAATAGTTTGCCAGCTGCGAAGAGTAGAGGTCAACGAAGGTGAGATTGGCTTATGAAATGTTGTTGTCATTATTAATGATTAGACATGTATTAGTTTCATCCTATATGTGGAAAAATGTAAGTTATGATAGACCTGGCAAACGTTTTGTAGAAGCTGAAGGTAAGTTAGAGAGCCGTCAAGAGAGCGCTCATTGCCTTCCCAGTATAAGGCAACCCGGTCACCAAGTCCAGCTTCAACATTTCTATCGAGGCAATTGTAGCAGATATTGGTGAGACCGCCCTTAAACCACTGATCCAAACAGAAAACAGAAAATGAAAATGAGATGGTTTGTCAAAATGAAACATGAGGTGAGGGAAGGAAGATTACCTCAATCCTGATATCGCCTTTGCTAACATCGAGATTCTCCAAGTAGACTTGCTGGCCCCATTTCTGTTTCCAGAAGAAGTCGGAAGCGAAATCCGACCAAAATCCGGCGGGGTCCTCGATGGACCTTTTATACATGTCCAGATACTGAGAGGCAGAGGTAGAGAGTTGGGGATCATAATTCAAAATTCAAAATCAAAATGGAAGAGAGCTGTTCGTACCTTTTGGGGGGAGGGGACATGAGCCTGGCGGGAGAAGTCGTCGCTGGGAAAGATGAGATCATTCTCTTCGGAAGCGAGTGCTTCCCCCAGAATGATGGAGTTCAAGTGGGGAATGTTTCCGGCGCCTGAAGGCATTGTAGCCATCGACTCCACATGCCGCAGGTGATTAGTTGTGATCAGAGTATTCGCCATTAATCCCCTATTCCAGTTCCAGATCAGATAGGAGGACTCGAATCGACCAAGCCCAACTGAAATTGACTTTCTTCCCCACCACGACACTATTATGCCTACCGGCGGGCTGGGACGATATGCAAATCCCTTGCTAACATGTGCAACACTAATATAATTATTCTTATACTGAGGGACCATTCTTCCCTTCCCCGGCTGCTTATTATTAATTTATATATATTATTATTATCTCTATAGAACACAGGATAACATACGTATAGGATAAGGGGCGTTGCCAATCTTGAATTTTGCCTGCTGATGAGCTCTTCCAACTTTGACTGAGCAGCACTTCATGCGGCGGCCCTTCTACAAACTGCAATTTCCATCAGTGTTACTGTTAACTGCTAAAACACCTGGCGAGCAACCTGCTGTCGTGAGTCGCTCAAGGTTCTTCGAGTCCCGCCCGCTGACACTACTCGAGTTTAAAACTCTGCAATTTCCTCAGTGTCAACTGTTAAAACACCTGCTGTCGTGAGCCACTCAAGGTTCTTCGAGTCCCGCTGACACCACTCGAGTTTAAAACTATCTTGCTCTACTGTTAACACCGTTTTGCGATGACCCATCTAATCATCGATCACCGATATAAAATATATATATATGTAAAGCAAAACAGATTACGTATCAAACTGAACAGTTAGATAAGGCGCTAAGCTCGGCCGGCTGCATGATCGCATGTGTCCAGCTCCCAATCACAAAAGTCAAGCTTTGGGCTTTGCATTTATCGGGAAAAAAGGAAAAGTTTGTAAAAAAGAAAAATTCATAACACATGCTATGTGGTCTGCTTTACAGTTTTACTACTCTCAAGAAAATGACCATGGCTAAGCCCCCCAGAAGACGCTGCAAATAAATAGAATATTTCAAGTGTACATACAGGTCAAGGTCAAACTGTCTGTGGATGGAAAAATCTGAAAATTTGAGAGCCCAGCTCTTTGAGCGATTCCATTCTCCCCTTTCTGTTTCTCAAAAAAGATGATTTTACAGCCACTGCCAAAATATATCATGTGCCCGTTCACAGTTCACACCACGAAGCTGATGTCCCATTGAACATTTGAACTTGACAAGACCAATATAGAGCAATCCATGAAGTTCACCGGCGTGCGATCAACACTAGAGATGATGTTCCGCAGTTCTATTATGCTTTACAGGCATATGGCTTTCACTAATTTGCATACCTCATCTAACATGTCAGCACGGGTGTACAGTTCAATCATGCAAGTATAATGTTCTAAGATAGGTGTGATACCATAACGTTCACGCATGTCTTTGAAATGTTTGCAACCATCCTCCAGATTATTTGTATGCAGACAAGCAAGCAGATAAAACACCCACAAAGGTAAGTTGGCTGGTTACTGTCTCACTCTTAATTTAGCTAAAGAATAGGCTTTCAAAATGAGTAATGAGCATTGCAGGGGGCCAATGAGACATCGAGGGAAGGCTGATGCACCTCAATTGCTTCAGAAATTGACCGGACCACCTCCAAGAACTTGGAGTCGTGTTCGGGTGACATCAATGTCCCCCGGGTCACCACCATGCTTCATGGTGATGCTAGATCCCGAATGTCTTCGTTTTGAGCGGAAGAATGGATGTCCACGAGAATTTCTCAAAATTTGGATCATCTCTTCCAGGATGACTTAAATGGTCAAACCAAAACCTATATGAGTCGGTGTCTCAAATATCATGTTTGGCAACAACATGTGATTCGATATTCGAATCCTAGTGACATACAGTCCACTAGATTGACTTATAAACTTCTCTAAGATGCATTTCAATCTGCATTCATGAGAATGTATACACAAAAGAACTCTTGTTCATTCTCACAATGTGTTTTCAAATGAAAACTATTAGCAGGAGTGTCTTTAAGCTCAACATGGTTCGGTTGCCTCTCTCAATGCATAGAGGGCATCTGTGATGTTGATCATGGTGCCATTAGGCATCAAGATTTAAGCTAAACCACATCCTTGAATGACCGGTATGATTCAATCATTATAGTCACAGAAGATTTACAAGGCACAAAATCCATAAATAATTGCCGGTTCCTTAGAATGTTGTGAGAAGTTTCACTATCTGCGAGACACTCAGTGTCTCTATGAGACAAATCTACAAAATGAAGTAGATAGAGAGTAAATAGTTTCACTTGAACCATTTAGAATGATTGAAATAAGCTACAAAAAGTTGTAATCCCAAGAGTGCATAAAAATTTTCGTACAAAATGACCTTTGTACACTAAAACAACCATAACTTCTTCGTTAAAATAAATATGGATGAACCGCGAAAAGTTCTGAAAACTAGACTCATAGAGCTTTCAATTGATATAAAGCTCACAGTCTGGTTCATCCGGAGCTGTTCATAAAACTCAAACGAATTTGACTATCCAATATGAACAGATTGCTGTTTTTCGCAGATTTAGCATTGACCAAGCTTTGAAGCTTGCGGATGGCATGTGGGCAAAAGACGAAGCCAAAATGACGTGTATATGATCAAAATCAAGTCCTTTCAGTCTTTCCAAGGTCGTAAACTCCATGACTAGTTAGCAAAAGCCCGTTGACATGAACATAAACTAACTCAGAAAACTTAGAGGATTCGATCATGATGATGATTGTCCGATTTTGATAAGTCTTCAACGTCTTTTGCAAGACGAAAATTAGTTTAATAGCATAGGGGGATCCAAAATCAAAAGTTTTCGGTAACTCCAAGTTAGTATGACTAGACATGTTCGTAGAGGGTCGGTAGTGCGAGGCACACTTGTAACCACTATCTCCTTAATTTTGGACAATCCTAAGACATCACACTGTGCTTGGATGAGCCTAGTTGAACAATTGATGATGAAAAATCCGCTATAGAGTAGAAGACTTAACCGGAAACACGTTGGCCATCCTCCTTGAGGATGCAAGACCGTGCGTCATCTTCACTTGGAAGAGACCAAAACAGCACAATCTAACCATGTAGATTGTAAATATGTCATGCTTCTAAGGACGATGTAAAAATGTACATCTTGTTTGTAAATCAATACGAACCATAAGAGGAAAATAGTTTCATAACTTCGAAAAAAATTCTCAAGGCATTCATTATTGCTAATGTGAGTATATCGAGATCCCAAATAGACGAAGGACGTCGATACGACGCCTTATTACATATAGCTTGGAAAGAAAATTAATGTCTAGCCAATGACGTCAAAGTCAGGGGTAGCTAGAGCTGGATCCGAATTTTTGAAATTCGTGATCATGAGGATGATGTTATTGTACTCATATTGATTTTCTATACCTTTTTGTATGCATTCATAATTTGAAGGAGAACTCGACAACTCTGGAACCAATGATCCACAACGGTTGCATTGTCATGAGCTGACATAAATAGTTTTGACAAATTAGTGTCTAGATCGGGAGCGTCATCATTAGGGCCGGCAACACCTCCCCCTCTTTTCTAGACATTGGCACGGCGTTTTCTGCCATTACCGTCACTTATATTGTTGTCCCCACATTATGGGACAATCCCAAATACGTTTATTGCATTAGCGTATGTATAATTCCCCTTTGTAATTGTATGATCAAAATCAAGTCTCGTTGGTAATTCCAAACCAACTTGGAGGACCTAGAGAACTTGATGATGATCGAATCCGCTAAAGATTATGGATCATGATGCCACAAAAGATCATCGACAATATGTAGTCAATTAAGGTGGTAAGCACTTCACTTGACTAATAACTCAACAAGTAGAGTTATATGAACGTTTCAAGAAACGCTCCATGTGTCACATCTCAACTCTTAAATTTTTACTCTATTTACTAGCTTGGTATTAATAAGAGTTTTACCGTCTTCGTCAATGAGTTTATAGTTTCAAATGTCCCTAGAGGGGTTTTGAGGGACGATTATTTCGGATAAATTATTCATAAGAGAAATATATGAAGATAGTAAAAATGTTAAATTTTAGCTAGTAAAAAGGTAATTTTTATTAGGGTATTATTTTTGGGGTATTAATTTTTGGAGTTGGGTTTTTATTGGTGGGTTAGGACCGGTTGGGAAAAGCCCAACATATTTTTTCTTCTCTCTTTTCTCTTCCTTCCTCCGACACTCTCTCTCTCTCTCACTCTGCCGGATTTTCTTCGGCTCCGACCGACGTCGTTTGGCCAAGTCAGGCCGTAGCACCGGTCCCGTTTGGACCGTCGCCGCCTCCTCTCCTCGCCTGGACTGGTGACCGGGCCGGTAATGCCGCCGAACGAGGAGAAAACCCCCTAGCAGCCGATTACTTCTTTCGTCGGAACTCCCTCCTTCGCCCGCCATAGCCGGAGTTGCTTGGTTCTTTTAGAAGCTCTCCTCCCGTGCAGCAATCCCCCAAGAGGTGTCGCTCCCTCTTGAGCTAGATAAGGAGAATCGTTGAGTTGAATTTCTAGGGTTTTATTGTGTGTTTTGGTTCGATTGTCCTAGTTAAGCTTGAAATTGGACTTTGTGCTAGTTAGGAAAGTTGTAGAACGGGTTGAGAGGAAGATACTGTTAAAATTTGGTAGACATTGGAGGTCGCCGGAGTCGGCCGCCGGCCGCCGCTGTTAGGTAGTTTTTCAGGGTTTTAAATGTGTTATATTAAGGGGAGTCTATTTGTTTCTGCATAATCCCGGAGACTATGTAGAATCACGGTGGAACATGAACAATAGACAATCATGAGCAAGAGACAATGACATATAGTGGTTCACCATGTCATCGGAGGACATGGCTACGTCCACTTACGAATCAACTATCATGGCCAATAGGCCTTTGGTGTTACAAGAGCTCTCCAAGATGGAGTGAGGAGGGATCATCATCCATCATCCTTTCTACATATGGGAAGCCTTCCTTTTATAGCTAAGGAAGGTTCCCTCACATATTATGTTTCCGATGTGGGACTAAGTACACATATATCTTCTTATGATGTCTTCTTGTGGAGCTTGAGAGAGCATCTTCCCGATGTGGCACGGATGATCTTTCACCATGGCGAGGTAAGATATACATTGTATATACAAGTTTCCTGACTGGTCTATGTGAGAATCTGGGTACTGAATTCAGATGCAATGGCTGGAGGCTTTCAACATCATGACACAGTATTGGAACTTGAAAGGGAGGAGAGGATGTGTGGTGGATAAAACAACATCATGACACAGTATTGGAACTTGAAGGGAGGGGAGGATGTGTGGTGTATAAAACGTGGAGATGGATGAGTTCTTTAACATTGTGTTTAGATAAAGTAATTTCTATTTTTATAGAAATTTCAAACTCATAGGAATTACAATTTCATGAATTTAAATTTCATTAATTAAGAATTCTGTTGTTTAGATTTCATGACGTAGAGTTTTAAACTGACAAGAATTTGTATTTAGACTAACTTCAGTCAAGATAATTGACAAATGACAATTATTTTATGAGGAATTCAAGTCGAGAATTTAAGCTTTCAAATTTTTTTTTTTTTTTTCCGTACAAATTGTTAATTCTACGGAATACGGGAGGAAACAATCCTAAAAAATTAAGAATTTCAGTCCGTATGTCAAATTTTAATAGGGACAGAGACATGGTTTTGGTGACAGAGGACTTGATGCCTGCCTCATAGGGCAAGGAGAGAACCACGTCGTTGTTGGAATTTGGAAATGTAACGACAGAAACTCTTTCTTTTTCCTTTTTTTTTTTTTTTTTTTTTTAGACAAGAACAGAAATTCATCCTGGAAATGAAATGATAAAGTTGGCCTGGAACAGACTTCCGCTCAGTAGGGGAAATGGGGGCCAGCAGAAGTAGCGATCCAAATCAGGACGGGTCGGATGAGCAGCAGAAACGATCGGAGATCTACACATACGAGGCGCCGTGGCACATCTACGCCATGAACTGGAGCGTGCGGCGGGACAAGAAGTACCGGTTGGCCATCGCGAGCCTGCTGGAGCAGTACCCGAACCGGGTGGAGATTGTGCAGCTGGACGACTCCAACGGAGAGATCCGGTCGGACCCGAATCTGTCGTTCGAGCACCCGTACCCGCCGACCAAGACCATATTCATCCCGGACAAGGAGTGCCAGAAGCCAGACCTGCTGGCCACATCGAGCGATTTCCTCCGGGTGTGGAGCATCTCGGAAGACTCCTCCGCGGTGGAGCTCAAGTCGGTGCTCAACGGCAACAAGAACTCCGAGTTCTGCGGGCCCCTCACCTCGTTCGATTGGAACGAGGCTGAGCCGAAGCGCATCGGCACCTCCTCGATCGACACCACCTGCACCATCTGGGACATCGAGCGTGAGGCCGTGGACACCCAGCTCATCGCCCACGACAAGGAGGTCTACGACATCGCCTGGGGCGGCGTCGGTGTCTTCGCCTCCGTCTCCGCCGACGGCTCCGTCAGAGTGTTCGACCTGCGTGACAAGGAGCACTCCACCATCATCTACGAGAGCTCCGAGCCCGACACCCCCTTGGTCCGGCTGGGATGGAACAAGCAGGACCCCAGGTACATGGCCACCATCATCATGGATAGCGCCAAGGTCGTCGTCCTCGACATCCGCTTCCCGACGCTTCCCGTCGTCGAGTTGCAGAGGCACCAGGCCAGCGTCAACGCCGTTGCTTGGGCCCCGCACAGCTCTTGCCACATCTGCACTGCCGGGGATGACTCGCAGGCCCTCATCTGGGACCTCTCCTCCATGGGCCAACCCGTCGAGGGTGGCCTCGATCCCATTCTGGCCTACACTGCTGGCGCAGAGATTGAGCAGCTGCAGTGGTCTTCTTCGCAGCCCGATTGGGTTGCCATTGCTTTCTCCACCAAGCTTCAGATACTCAGGGTATGAATGACTACCAGCCCAGTCTTGATATGACATTGGCACAGGCTCACTGTTTCTCTTTGCCTTCTAATGCTATTGTGATTTGTTTCCTACCAATGCTAACCACTCTTCATGTGTTTAGATTAGTTGATATTTATACTGTAATTTACCATCTTGCTATGCATCTTATTTCTCCTGTTGCCTTTCTCACTTTTGTAAGTCAGCTTCTTAGCTTATCTTGTCATAAACTACATTGATAGCAAACTTTAGTTTTGAACAAGCGCTGCCCTGCAACTACTTGTGCACTGACCGAGGATATGATTTACGCCAGCTGAATAACTCTATGTGTGCAAGTTTCTTGTTCGTATTGCTTGTCTGGAAGGTTAACTTACATTATCTTGTCTGAGGAAACAAACCAAGTATAATTTGGGTTCAGGGACAAAAGAAGGTTTTGCAGTGAGAGACCTATACTATTCTCTGCATTGGATTAGCCGGACCTGTTAAGGCCCCTGGCAGCTTATCATCTGGCCACTCTATCTGCCTTTAAAGTTTTAGTTCTCTGCATCTTTGCATTAAGAAGCTGTAGGCTTGTTTCATTTATGCATCTTCATGTTTTTTGGTCAAGAGGTGCTGTGGTCAAGGACTTCAGGTCTTATTGCATGCACAAATGCAGTAAATGTTCATTTGAGCTCTTCAGCATTCCTCAAATTTAACCGGATCACAATTTGTACAAGTATATAATGAAGGTTTGTTAATTGGAACAACAAATGATAATGAGTGCAACACTCGAGGGTTTTAGACTTTTAGCTTAAGGAGATTTATTTGCCTTGAACCTTTGCTTCGGATTCTCTTTTCTTTTTGGTCAGCTTGGTGGAGGTTGTGGTGTGCGATGTGCCAATTTGAACTGCTAATGTGCTATCTGTTGATGGAATCTTGGAGCAATGGCAAATTCGTTTTACGAACTCAAACCCACTTTAATACATCACCAATAGTTCGCAGCAGATTACTCTGTTTACAGAGCTGTGGATTCAGGATTGTTAGTGAAAATTTATATTTTTAGCAAATGAACTCAAGGAAGGTATACATTAATCTTTGTGAAGCCAGCATGCAAATTCTCAGAATTCTCACTGTCCAAACTCCAAAGTGCATACAAGCACTTGCTGCGAATAGGGACATAGATCTGAGAATGGAGAGAACCATGCGCGCAACTACATTCCGTCTCAAAATAGATGTTCCAACGCAAATGCTCTTTTCTCTTTCGCAAACAAACAAATAACTAGACAAAGAAAGCTTACAAACCCCAACCATTGGGGCGGACCATGATGAAAATTAATCAAAATTAAATTAATGATTTAATGCTGGTGGTCTAGTTTCCCATATCATGTTAAAATTTGAGGTATTTGTCATCAGGCCTGGGTTCATGAAAAGTAACCATCACAAAAGAAAAGTTCTCTTATACGGGATAGCAAAATGAAGTATTCTTATAGAAGAGAACTAGCCAATTAGGAGGGAAAGATGTTCATTCCAATCTTCAAAACAATCAGTTCACCTCTTTGTTTTCTTGTTTTATTATTTATTACCCACAACAAGTTATTTTAATGCATTAATTACAAACATTTTAATAACTTCTTAAACTTTCATTTCTAGATAACTTTCTAAACAACTTTCCTTACTCTTCACCATTGATCTTTATGAACAAGATTATTTATTGCTCCCCATACCCAGGTTCAAATCCGGCCGACGTTAATCACAATTTATTCTTGGTGGCCAGATGAGGAAACGTTCTGACATGATCTCTCGACACTAATTAGTCTCTAGGCCTAGAAAATTTTTGAGAAAACCGTGTGATCTCGATAAAAAGAGACTATATATTATGGTGATGTTATGAAATTTAATGTTTCTTGTTGTGTATGGGAGATTTTCACGTACTCTCGGTTGAGATCACCGTAAATTCATCCCAAATTGTTTGAATTTGATTAGATGGTGAAAAAACAACTATAGTTAGAGTCGGGAATGATAATGCAATGTATGAAAGTTTGATCTAGCATGTTAGGCTTCTTGGTGCGGTCACTGAAGTTTGTGCTTGAGAGTGGTTTGCACATAGATGGTTGCTACGATGAGGGGGTGAATAGGGTCGAGTCTTGCAACTTTGATCTGACCAGGTGGCTTGGTCGAACAATGGTGTCACAATTCGTTGAGAGCGATACCAATCTTATGCCAGAGGTAGAAGGTGTGTTGCTAAGACTTGGGCGTGGATCTATGGTTTTGAGCTTGGGTCTGGGCCCAAACTTTAGGCATAACTAGTTTGGGCTTAGGCCATTGAGCTCGAGCTCATGGCAAGCTTTATCGTGCAGATGTCCATGGAGAGCCCAAGGAGCAACTTGTTCTTGAGGTTGTTGGCTAGTATGGGAGGCTGAATATGATGTTGGTTCCAACCCAATGAGGGTGGGACTTGCACTAAGTTCTCTCGGCATTTAGACGTTTTGGAGTCAAGCCTATTAAAGCATGGTAATATCTATTAGCTTTTCTAAGACAATTCTAGATGATATTTGTACTACATCGTATTAGACTTGATGAATATATTTTTCTTAGAGAGTGAGAATTTTAGTGTTGTTTAATGAATGACCGTTTAAAACTTTGATGAGTTTAGTTTGTAGCTTAGATTATGGTTTTATCCTGTTTGTTTCACAATTCATGTTAAGCTCTTGTTAGATCATGACATGTTTATGGTGCTGATATCTAATTAGACCATGACTCTGTTTATACCATGGATCCGCCCCTTTATATTATATATTGTGTTTATTAAAAGAAGACTTAATAACTTGTCTTTAATCTCATATGTCTATTGTTGTTAAGTTTAATGAACACGATTTGAAGTATAATTTTATAAATCAAATCATTATTAAGATATAGAAATAAAAATAAAGCATAAGTTAGCCCACTAAGATAATCGGGCTGATGGAAGCCCAAATGTTGAAACGTCCCTTTGAATTCAAAGTGTGATGAATCGAGAGGGCGATATGATGGAAAATGGAAGAAGAGCATAGGAGTGGAGGGGAGGGGGACACAAACAAATGTGTCAAAAGCTTAAAGCTCAGCCATTCGTTGAATGATAGGCTATCCATAATCTGATCCTCTCTACGTTTTATTTCAGTCACTCCCACTCTTTGCTCTGCTGTACTAGCTGCTTATTAAAGCCAATATATAACGACCTTGAAAATTTTCTGACTGTCTTGCTACCACTGCTTCCATTCCTCAAGCTAGCTCCGAGCATGGCTTCGGCTATACTTTCTGTGGCCAAACCATCTCCTCAGGTTCATGTAGCTCTGATCTTTTATCTACATCGTAATGTCTCTTTATCATACTCCATCTGCTGAGTGCTGAGAGATTAAATAATATATAGCATGGTTTTCTCTTATACGTAATCAGGAGAAGTTATATATATGCTGGTTCTAGTTTTCGATTCACACATGCACAAATATAGACACGCACACACACAATTACAGGAGATCGAAGCAAAATTAGTTAAAGCATGCAGTGATGCAGACCTACGTTCGTGCAATGCAGTTATGCATATATATGTTGATGATATTAGCTAACTAGCTAGATTGTTCAATTAATCTATTACTAGATGATGCAGAAATTAACTAGAAAAGCGTTTGATTTGCAGGCAAATGGAAAGGGCTTTGCAGAATTCGCAGGTCTCCGCAACTCATCTGCAGCTTCGCTTTGTTTCGGGAGGAGAACCTCAGACGACTTATTTTCGGTCATTGCGTTCCAAACATCTGCTGTGAGTAGTATAGTGTAGTACTGCTTATTTGATTCCAACTTTGATCACATTATTCCAATAGCTAGTAGTAGTACTACTGGTAAAGCTAATGGTCATCATAAATACTTGAAAAAACACTGCTTAGTTAATGATGGTAATTAGTTATTTGATCTTAAAAACGTGCAACCTGCAGCCAGACTAATGAGACAGCTAGCTAGTTGGACTTGCTAATTTAGTTTAAAAGGCATACGTAGTACTGCATATTTCAGTAGTGCTTGTTTGGTAATGAAGTATATAGATCAAGATGCCATTAGTTAATTGTAACTTGAAAATTTTGTGAATGAAATGAATCAAATCAGGTGGGAACTAACGGGGGATACAAAAGAGGGATAACCGAAGCGAAGCTGAAGGTGGCCATAAATGGGTTTGGAAGAATTGGAAGGAACTTCTTGAGGTGCTGGCATGGGCGCAAAGACTCGCCCCTTGATGTGATTGCCATCAACGACACCGGAGGCGTGAAACAGGCGTCTCACCTCCTCAAGTACGACTCTACCCTTGGGATCTTCGACGCTGAGGTCAAGCCAGTTGGCGATGATGGCATCTCTGTTGACGGCAAGGTCATCAAGGTTGTGTCAAGCCGCAATCCCCTCAACCTACCATGGAAGTATGTTGCCAATGCATTCACAGACTGCACATGTATTTTAGATTAAGAATATATAATTAATACAATGATTTGATTCAATGAATGAATGCAGGGAAATGGGGATCGACCTGGTGATTGAAGGCACTGGTGTGTTTGTTGATAGGGAGGGTGCCGGGAAGCACATAGAGGCAGGGGCCAAGAAGGTGCTCATCACTGCCCCTGGAAAGGGTGACATACCTACCTATGTGGTCGGGGTTAATGCTGAACTCTACAGTCATGATGATACCATCATTAGCAATGCTTCTTGCACTACCAACTGCCTTGCCCCCTTCGTCAAGGTTCTTGACCAGAAGTTTGGCATCATCAAGGGTACCATGACTACCACACACTCATACACTGGTGACCAGAGCTGCTTGATGCCAGCCACCGTGACCTCAGGCGTGCACGAGCTGCTGCTCTCAACATAGTTCCCACTTCCACTGGTGCAGCAAAGGCCGTTGCTCTAGTCCTTCCATCTCTCAAAGGAAAGCTAAATGGCATTGCCCTACGTGTGCCCACCCCCAATGTCTCCGTTGTCGACCTTGTTGTCCAAGTCACTAAGAAGACCTTTGCGGAGGAGGTCAATGCTGCATTCAGAGAGAGTGCTGATAAGGAGCTGGCAGGTATCCTTTCTGTTTGTGATGAGCCCCTTGTTTCTGTCGACTTCAGGTGCACAGATGTATCGTCAACAGTTGACTCCTCATTGACCATGGTCATGGGAGATGACATGGTCAAGGTCATTGCTTGGTACGATAACGAATGGGGTTACTCACAAAGGGTTGTTGACTTGGCTCATATTGTCGCCGACAACTGGAAGTGATCAAGTTGCATTCTCTTCTTTCTATCTCTGTCGATGGGATCCATCCATGAATGTTTTTAAGGTTTCCCCCTAACTATACGTTTCTTGCTGCCCTGCGCGCCTTCATAGTTTATTCATCTCTTCTTCTTTTTGTTTCTTTTCAAATTCGTAATGAGAAATAATGTTGCAACAATTTTGTCTTGCCTGTCATTGATCATGCAAGAACAGAGACTTAAATCTTGATATGCAAGCACAGCAATGTGCTGATTCAACATTATTTGGATTTCGATATTTTGTCTCCCCCAGCTGAAAGTAAGGTTTGCAGTTCGCTCAACCCAAGGAAAGCAGCTTATAATAAGGGGTAAGTAACTAAATATCGAAAACAGTTGCACTGTTGCAGTTTCCTATCCTCACCACAGCTTCATCATCCAAACTCCAACATAACCCCTTGAGTAGACCAACCAAAGATCGATCTGACTTCAGATCAGCGAGATATCCAAACGGCAAAGTACCCAGACAAAACCAATACAAACAAGCAGTCAAGCAGACACCAGATCAGGCAACACAATCCCCAAAGAACCACTTCTTCAACACGAATCTGTCTGCACCATCTTCCCAACGTAGATGGGCATGCAACTCCCATCCTCTTGTGCCCTCCTTCTAAAGCAAACAGACACCAGAAGCAAAAACGGCATGCACTCCAATAAACTACCTCTTGCCGACCAAGATGCAGTGTGTTTTCACTCTTGCTTTCTGATTTTCATTCGTTTTTGCCAAGGGGCGTGAGGCGTTCAGTGGTCAATGTGGAAGGTTTATGATCTCATAGAGAGTATGGAGTGTGGAAGGTTTATGATCTCATAGATGCACAAAACTGTACACTTAAAAAAAAAAAAAATATCAAAATCCGCGGCTGTATTAATCAACACAATTGGTCAGATAAGCAGAACATTTCTTAAATTCTTTCTTCTCTTCCCAATGAGGTTCTGGAGGCTTAAACATGGATATATCCAATCTCGTACCATGTGATTAACCACCACCAAACTTACCTACCTTCACTGACAATCCACCAAGCCAAGTGAATTCGTACAACTTACCAGACCAATAAAGCCTAGAGGTAAACAGAAACCAACAATTACCAAAGCCAAATTGCACATTAACTATCATGCAGACTCATTTACACCATCTTAATAAAAAAAAAAACAGAGGGCTGCTCAAAGAACACACTTTCATTTCTCCAAATAGTTTGGAGTCTTGTTCAACTCAACTAGGTTAAGAAAAACTTCCAATGAGCCCTTTTGAAAAGAAAAAAGAAAAAAAAAGATAATAAAATTTATAATACAATGATGATAAAAACAATGAAAAAAATCCTTTTTTTAATATTCTCTCTTCTATATTCTTGCAAAAGTTGAGAAGAATCACAAATACATCTAAACCAACACTACGAACCATTTACAACAGTAGGGGCCATGTAATAGTGTATATAGTGTTTTCTTTTTCTGTTCTTTATATGATGTGTATTGTGAAATCCAAATATCGTATCAGTATTAAACGTCTAGGGAACATATGCACATCACTAAAACCTTTGAACATTCCTGAGTGAGTGGCGTACCAACTTCACGAATCAGATTTTAAGAGAAGTCTAGAACAACCAGTGTTTCCTCCTCGGCTTCTGTTGAATTGGAGCATCTACAAAAAAAGACAAGCAACTAAGATATTGGCAAACTGCTTTTTCTTACCAAATCATATTCAATGAGAAAAAAAAAAAAAAAGGGAGGGGGGACCTTGGATTTCATATAATGAATTGTAATGAACCTCAGACCAGAAACTCAACCACAACTCTGCATAATTGAAAGAAAAAGGTGAGATTTTGAAATTGCAAAACAAATGTCTTGTATCTCAAACAAACATTTCTATCGATTTATTCCTCCCAACTTGCATGTGCTCGAACTTGCTTAATCACCATGGTTAATGTGTTAAAGGAATTTGAAAATTAACTTCAGTTTTTGAGAGGCAGATATCCCCATTCCCATAAGTCCATGGCTCTTTCTTGTGTTGTATAGATGGGGTGTGTTAATAACAAAAAGGATGTGTTAATAACACCAACCTATACTTAATATTGAATCCTAATGCCGATAATCAGGTGTACCATATTTCATTAGGAGACCAAGTATTTTAGGAGACCAAAAATCAGGTATCTTAAAATGCAAATTCAATGTTGAAACTATCTGGGATAATTATGTAAACAGAAAAGAAAAAAAAATGAAATGTCAATAACCCATTCTTTCATTGCACCTATTGCGCGTGTCATTGTTTCTAGTCAGAAAATAATAGAGTTGAGCAGACAGAAGCAAAGATACTTTGAACTTACCACGTTTTGGTGGCTGGATTTGAGGCTTAATTTCGATGAAGCAAGTATCTCTGAATGATGTCAAAAGACAAATCTTTGCTTCGAACTGCATTTAAAGTTTGGAAACCAGCATCAAAAGACATTGACAAGAAGAAGTACGAACGTTTATAAGTATGTTGTTAATGTTAGAGACCCTACAAACCAGTAAGTCATGGGTGTAGAGACCCAGAATATCACATTTTCATGACCAAAATCTGATATTCTCAACATGACTATTCACATGTGAGGTAAAACACCCAACATGTAGATGCATTATCATGGGTAACATAGAGCATGGGTGACCGTTGGGCTAACATTCTCATATTATGATAAAGTCGGAGCAAAAACTAATTGTCTACTAATGACCATTTTCATACTAAAAATAGATTTTGTGCTGATGGATCACCAATTATATAGTTCACTGTTCTTTAAACTTTCATGACTAATAGATTTAAATCATTTAATATATAAACATATGACAGAAACTAGATATCATGTTCCAATTTATCCCACTAACCTTCAACTATATTATGATGATTAGCCAACAACGTCATAATGTATACCCAAAAACCTCCAAAATATATCTTAAATTCTTAACCATAAGTAAAGAATAGGGCTTACCACCGCATAGATGCTCTAAAGTGAGAAAAATACACACCAAGCTCATCCTTATGTCACTGTCCCATTGTTCTAAAATCGCCTTGATTGAATATAATTAAATAAATTTCACGATTCTAAACATGATTCTATAATGAGTTTAACCACTATAAGCCTACAGTGCACTGCTGCTTCCAAGTTGTGTATTATCCCACTGCATCTAGCAACCCAGCACCGATGACAAAGCCATCACCATAATCTCAGCTTTGTTACCTCATCGGATCTTTCACATGATATCACATTTTAGTTCTGGTTATGTACTAAAACAAAAAGAGTATGATCTCGCTTCTATGCTGTACGTTTAAACTGAATCTTCTCATTTGGAATCCCATATCTCAATGAGTCAAATATTGTTTTTGATATAGAAAATCCCTATGGGTTACAAAATCCAGAGCTCTCTTCGAAGTATTTGCCATCCCTGACTAGTACATAATTTCAAGGCTCTGATCATCTCTAATGGCTGCCCAAGAGCTTACTTTTCGTCACGTCTATGACAACTGCAAAACTAAGAACTTACTCTTTGTCATGTCTATGACAAGTACAGAATTCAAGGATTCAAGGGCTGTAGCCCTCCCTCTCCAGAAACAGCTTGGGTGATATCCTCAAGGCACTTCCAAAGCATGTTTTCAATTCTTTTTACAGCCATCTGGAGTAATTAATGTTTACTCTCCGACTTGGGAGTGTTGGTAATATACAATGTCTACAGCTAGTTGGAGTGCTTTGATTCATTGATAATAATTATTTAAGGCTGATTTCTAGAGCATACTACTAGGAGGGCCCTCTATACAACAATCTGCTTGGTAATGAAAGCTAATCTTCCTCTTGTATTCTAAACTTTAATTCAACAGAGTAGATATTGGCCCATCCTTAAGAAGATAAAGCTTTTAAAAACAATGGCTGTCTAACTTCGAATCCATGTTTCCGTTCCAATAAATTCTCGGGTGACAGTCCTTATTCTTCAGTTGTTTGCCAAGTTCTTGTAATCCATAATGGGGTGGCACATGGGGTGGTGTTACCCCAATATAAATTGTCCATTCTTGTTTTAACAGTCTAGGTTTTAACAGTCTAGTCACGGGATATAAAGATGAAACAACCAACAGTCTAGACACGGATAAAAAGATGAAACAACCAGCATAATAGAAGACCTCAAACATGAGAAACAAACTGAATCAGGAATAAAATGATACTAAAAAGAAATAATCTAATCCTTGTATTAGTCATCTAATCAATGCTATTTTTCCAGTTGTGCCTTGGCCTATTTATTGTAGTTTTTATTTTCATTCATAGGATAAGTTTATAAACGTGATATATACATACATGATAAAAATCAAAACTAAAAGAAACTGTGATGGATGAGTCAATCTCAATTCAAAACAGAATTGTAAGAACAGCATATTAACTTCATAAGAGCAAATAAAAATCAATGTGATGCATATAATTGGGACAAATGTGCATATCAGACCTTATCAGCTGCTGCTTGTAAGGTAACATGATCACCCCATTCACCGGATCTGCGTTATGTGGTAAATTTAAAGTGAACACAAATGTACTTTACTACAAAAATAGATGAAACTAAACCACACATAAAATTTATGATATGCGGAAAATCTTATAAATCAAGTAACACAACTCAAGACCCAAACCAACGTAACATACTTTGCCATTTTCTTGCGATAGTGTTTGTACCTCATAGGTACATAGCCTTCATATTGAGAACGATAGTCTTTGAGCTGAACACACGAAAAGTAGTGCAACATAAGTAAAACCTGATGAGGATTTATTTCTTCTTCAGCAAAGAGTCAGTCAAACAATGTTAAAGTTATCACTACAAGGTCGCTTAGACTAGACTCTACCCCTGGCAAGTATGTTTGGTAGATAGAGAGGAGAATGGAGTGTGCATTGACAGTAAGTTTGGCATTATTCTAGGGATTTACAGAAGCATTGATTACAGAGATAGAACAGCGGTGGATGAGGCTTTTATATATACAATATGGGGATGCGTACAACGTATTTCTGAGAATAATTTTCAGCATTCTTCCTCTTCCTCAAATTCATCTGCAACCCAATTTTTAGATTCACTTTGACCTTTTAAATATACACTACCTGTTTAACAATCTCTTTCCGGACATGCTTGTGATAATCTGGAGACTTGTACATCTGGTCTGAAAGTGCACGAAACTAAAAAACAAATAAATAAAAGAAGAGAAAAAAAGAGAGGAAAAAATCAATATAATACAAAAGCTGTCATTACTGAATTAATTAACCACTATTTTATAATTATAGATACCTGACAATTGCCATCACCAGAAACCTTTACTTCACATAAACGGTAGACATACAACCTGTGCAGGGAAATCAAAAGTAAACACTAAAAATCATATCAGCTAGTGTGATTTTCCTGCAAGTTTTCATTTCCTCAACCAAGATGAGAAGGGAAGATGATAAGAATAAATTTAATTTCCTTTTAGAAAAAAAATTATCAAAGCACAAGATACCTCTGGAGAAGCCGTTGATGATCCAAGCTCGCATCACTTATGTTGGGGATGTAGGAATTTATGCGTGGGATATGCTGAAATTTGATAAAGATAATACTCATCAGACACTAAAAGAGCAGCTTTTGCTTATTAGAAGATGACATGAAAAGAAAAATAAATTTAATATCTGTGATGAGACATACTGATATAAGTTACTTAGATGCATTAGAAAAATAAAATTTGGAATTGTATTCATAATATTAGTCCATGCGTACAGGGATGAGGATGAAGAAACAGCAGAGTTACAATACCGGAATAGGTGCCAGGTTGGAAAGGCGTCTAGCAACAGCACCATCCAACTGAGCATACTCTTCTGATAGTACAACGGCGATCATGCAGTCATCCTCAACATCCTGCTGGCTGCTCAGGGAAGTTGAGCTAGAACACTCACCCATACTATGACTCCCGTTCATCATCATAATAACGTAATTCAGTTACTTACAAGTCCAGAACTGAGAGTTGCCGGAGCTGCCTGAAATGCTGAAAAGGGTTACAAACTTGCAACCATCCAAAGATCAAATTCACCAAAATTAATCAAGATTGGTTGTTTGTGAGTCTTTTAAGACAATGTAATAGAGGAGATTCTGTTTTTCATGATCGGAGAACAAATAGGTATTCACAACCCTAGCATGATAACAGAGCAGCTAAAATCAGAAAATCAAAAACAAATGAAACTGAAACTGAATATGATCGAGAGCAAGTAGATACCTAGAACAATAAGTGGACCGGTCGCCGATTTCCGATTGCGAAATCCGAACAAGAGTCAATCTTGAAATCGGAGACGGCCCATGGCCGCGTTTTAAAGGAATTTGACTCACAACCAGAGTGGCATTTTTTTCCGCGAGGGTGGTTGGTGAGCTGGTTCCCGCTGGGTCAGGTGTCGGCTAATTCAACTCCAATTTTCATATTTACTGATTTACGGTTCATTTTTAAGTAGAACCGTAGAAGCTTTCCATACCACGTCGGGTGGTGGAGCCGCCCAATAGATTTGCAACAAACTTTACGCAAATGTCACGGTTATCATTTTTTTTAGGAAGAGTTGTCACTGTTTTTTAAAATTACTTACCTATTAAATTTACACGTTATCTTACACATTTAAAGACAAAAATTAATAAATTAAGACAAAATAATGTCTGAATGTCATCTATCACTACATATTTTACCAAACTACCATTCACTACATATTCTACTCCTACTGTGGACGAGAGACATGTTACTGCCGTGTCAACGTGATATTGTTGTATCGACTGAAGACGTGCTACTGCCGTGTCGACGTGAGACGTGTTACTGTTCTGTCGGCCGAAGACATGTTACTGTTGTGTCGATCGCAGATGTGCTACTTCTGTGTCGACGTGAGACGTGCTAATGCCGTGTCGACGAGAGACGTGCTACTGCTGTGTCGACCAGAGACGTGCTACTGTCGTGTCGATCAGAGACATGCTACTGGCGTGTTAACGAGAAACATGTTATTATCGTGTCGACGTGAGACGTGCTACTGCCGTGTAGAAAGGTGTTACTATCGTGTCGAATCACCGTCATGGTTGTCGATTCACAAATGTCACAGTCGTCCTCGATTCACAAATGTCGCTGTCGTCCTCGATTCAATGATTTCGTGTCGACGTGAGACGTGCTACTGCCGTGTCAACCAGAGACGTGCTACTGCCATGTCGACGTGAGACGTGCTACTGTCGTGTCGATCAGAGACATGCTACTGGCGTGTTAACGAGAAACATATTATTGTCGTGTCGACGTGAGACGTGCTATTGCCGTGTCGACCGGACACGTGCTACTGCCGTGTAGAAAGGTGTTACTATCGTGTCGAATCACCGTCATGGTTGTCGATTCACAAATGTCACAGTCGTCCTCGATTCACAAATGTCGTTGTCGTCCTTGATTCAATGATGTCGTGTCGACGTGAGACGTGCTACTGCCGTGTTGACCGGACACGTGCTACTGCCGTGTAGAAAGGTGCTACTACCGTGTCGAATCACCATCGTGGTCGTCGATTCACAGATGTCGCAGTCGTCCTCGATTCACAAATGTCGTTGTCGTCCTCGATTCAATGATGTCGTCGTCGATATCGAGGTACCACCGTTGTCGTTGTCATCGAGGCGTCGCCGTCATCATCACTAGGCCTAGGATACGAGAGAGAGAGAGAGAGAGAGAGAGAGAGAGAGAGAGAGAGAGAGAGAGAGAGAGAGAGAGGATGGTGGAGAAAGAATACAACTCAGTGTCATTTTGTGTGAATTTATTTAAAAGAATGGGATATTTTAGTTATTTTGCCTATGAAAGTCTAGTTCAGATCTGGTACCATATTTTACAAAAATTAACAAATTAAGACAAAATAATATCCACATGTCATCTGTCACTACATATTTTACCAAACTACCCTTCACTACATATTCTACTCTTATTGTGGACGTGTCATTGTGGTGTCGACGAGAGACATGCTACTGCCGTGTCGACGTGAGATGTGATACTGTTTTGTCGACTGAAGACGTGCTACTTTCGTGTCGACGTGAGACGTGCTACTGTTGTGTCGGCCGAAGACGTGCTACTGCCGTGTTGATCGCAGACGTGCTACTTCTGTGTCGACGTGAGACGTGCTAATGCCATGTCGACGAGAGACATGCTACTGCTGTGTCGACCAGAGACGTGCTACTGCCATGTCGACGTGAGACGTGCTACTGTCGTGTCGATCAGAGACATGCTACTACCGTGTCGACCGCAGACGTGCTACTGTCGTGTCGATGAGAGACGTGTTATTGTTGTGTCGACCAGAGACGTGCTACTGTCGTGTCAACGAGAAACATGCTATTGTTGTGTCGACGTGAGACGTGCTACTGACCTGTCAACGAGAAACATGTTATTGTCATATCGATGTGAGACGTGCTACTGCCGTGTCGACTAGACACGTGCTACTGCTGTGTAGAAAGGTGCTACTACTGTGTCGAATCACCGTCATGGTCGTCGATTCACAAATGTCGCAGTCGTCCTCGATTCACAAATGTTGATGTCGTCCTTGATTCACTGATGTCGTGTCGACGTGAGACGTGCTACTGCCGTGTTGACTGGACACGTGTTACTGTCGTGTAGAAAGGTGCTATTACCGTGTCGAATCACCATCGTGGTCATCGATTCACAGATGTCGCAGTCGTCCTCGATTCACAATGTTGTTGTCGTCCTCGATTCAATGATGTCGTCGTCGACATCGAGGTACCACCGTTGTCGTTGTCATCGAGGCGTCGCCTTCATCATCACTAGGCCTAGGATACGAGAGAGAGAGAGAGAGGAGAGAGGAGAGAGAGAGAGAGAGAGAGAGAGGAGAGAGAGAGAGAGAGAGAGAGAGAGGATGGTGGAGAAAGAATACAACTCAGTGTCATTTTGTGTGAATTTATTTAAAAGGTTTAGTTATTTTACCTATGAAAGTCTAGTTCAGATCTGGTACCATTAGTTTAGGTGTGGGCTTATGTCTTAATTTGTATAGAAAATAAGGTTTTTGTGTTTTTAAATTTGGTCATGTGTTATTATGTAATTTTCTCTTTTTAAATACGCAATAACCATAATACTTACGCATCTGCCCTACAACCACATGGTGCGCCTGCTCTACATAAGAATTCTTGTCTGAATATTCGATTTTTGTGACATCAAGAAAAGTTTGAGGAAGGTTATGGTGTTTGTTCTTCAACTCATGCAAAATGAGAGAGCTTCTTCATTCTCATGCAAAATAAGAGAGCTTCTAATGAAGAGGACTAATTCTAATGAAGAGTACTTTCGGATGAACGATTAGATGTGTATTTGAAATTTTAATTTATTTTCAACTTTTAATGTGCATGTCATCCGACCAAGCATTCGAAAATCCATAAACGAAGCATCATAACTTGTCTTGAAAAAAAATAAAATAAAATACTGCGATAAGATAGTCATTAACGAGGTCTCTTGCTGAATAGGCGCCTTAAACCAACTTGGTCATTTTGACCTCATTCCAAAAAACGACTGATTATTGTGTCAGTACAACTATAACCAACTACAGGCAATATCCGTTCATTTTGTATCCCAGTCTCAGTCTAATTCATTCGACACATGGTGCATCCATTGATGTTAAAGAATTTTCTAGTCAACCATATAACGTCATTTCTATCTGAGCCCGAATATACAATGGCGTGGTATATTACACCTTGTTGAGGATACAGTGATGTTCAATAAATCGGAAAAAAAAAAAAAAAAAAATCAATGAATCCTAACAACTTGTATCTCTACATAGACAACAACACGGATATACCTCCCTCCTAATGCAATGTTGATACACCTCCTCCTATCAAGGGCTTTCAGGGAGCATCGGGCTTGTCTCTAGCATTTTTGTAGCATCTTCATCCATAGAGATTTTACCCCAACCAGAATTTGAATTTCTCATGGAGAAAATCTTGGCACGGTCAAATCCATTTCCTCTAAAGCCTGTTATCTTTGATGACACCATAGGCATCACAAGCACAGCAGATGCATTGATTGAATCCTCTCCAAATCCTAAAGATAAGGCACAAGCAGTCTGCAAAGAGATTCAAATTTGTATGAAGTTAATCGTCATATCATATTTGTCAACTCTGACCACAAAGTTAGTTTATTGAGCAGTTCAGAGCACCTTTGCTTTCACTAGTGCCTCCGAAATCTTCATCAGGATTCCTTGCACAAATGATCTTGTGTCTCTGATTTGTATATCCTCAGATGGCACAACAATCCTGTAACATATAGACACAAACAGTGTTGAAATTTTGACAAATAAAATACTCCTACAGGCAACAATGTACCAAGAATTAAATATGTCGCCATACAAACAGACCTCTATCGTCATAATCTCTTCTTTATTGTATCATATTAGGATAAAACAGAGTAGACAAACTGACACGCACAGAGAAGAGAGAGAGAGAGAGAGAGAGAGAGAGAGAGAGAGAGAGAGAGAGATGGTCTAATACATGAAGGATATGGGAAGGGCATACTGAGTGCAGTATGTACCACAGACTGCGACTGCGTATTTGATTTATTAACAGAACTTTTCTCTGATATGTTTTCTGAATGTGAAATATGATTGCCTGGAAATCAAAATCCATAAATTTTTCAAATTGCATAAAAAAATGTATTGTACCTGTCCACTTCTTTTGGAATGTTTACAGAAACTAATGATGAATTATCTTTGATATCGCCACCTGAAAATTTAGAGAGTAAATTCCAATTCAAAATTCTGCATACTTTAAAGATCTAAAACCCCTATCAAAGTACCTTTGGAATCATCAGGTGCCAACAAAGATATGCCTGTAAACACAGACATCATTCCGAGTATGAACATTGTCGTCCTTAGTGCGTTTAATACCTGTTTTGAGAACATATAAACTTATAATCGCATACCATATGCCAAAAGTGCAGCCATGCAGCGGAAATAAATAAATTATTTATGAGAGAGAGAGAGAGAGAGAGAGAGAGAGAGAGAGAGAGAGAGAGAGAGAGAGACAGAGATGGGGGGACCTGGTATTCTTGAAAATATACAAATCCTGTACAAATGGAAAAGAATGTCCAAGCAATTTGGAACATAGGAACAATAAGAATTGCATCGAACAGTGACAATCCTTCATTCAACCTAGCCATCTGCAAAAGGAGAACTTGAAAGTCTAAATATATCCAAAAAGCTGAATAAAGCACCAGAAGCTGAATAAAGCACCAGCAAATACAAATTTACAACTTGCAACATTTTTGCAATCCTTGAAATCTAAAATAAAGTAACATAGTTCTGCAATAACTGATACCCAAAATCCAGCTGTACTTAGAAATAGAAGGAGCATGGAATATGTGAACCAGCTATGTAACTGATAACTGCTAGACATCACCAACCGTAGCAGATTAGAGCTGCAAAAGGGAAAAAGAAAAAGAATGAGAACATGAATCGCAATGCATGATTTCACCACTTGTGTCACACAAGGAGGACGACATCACAAGCAAGCTAACTTACAGAGATTTTGCAAACAACACTGAGAATGACCCTACAGCACCTGAAACTATGGCATAAGAAAAAGGAAGCAGCATATGCCAATAGGATCTCAGATCATGTCCGCAAACTGCATGAAGAAGTACTCCTCTCCTGTATATCCAAAAATTGATTGAAAAGAATGTGATGCAGACTTACTAGTGAAAAATAGGAGTAAAAACTCAGTTCTTACCTGTAAATGGAGTGATGCAAGGCAACAATCAAAATCAAAATCAGACAGTAGAGAAGGAACGTAATATTGCTAAATTTCTCAGCTAGCTGCTCTGGTGTGAACACTGTAAGGAGAACAAGTGAACCATACATCAAGTTCTTTACTTATGCCATCAGTAAAAAGAATTGTGTATATGTTGTCTAGTGTATGCTGCTTCCTCACACGAGTTATCCTTTTCTCTATACATTTTGTTCTTATGTTCGGGGAAAAAATCTCTAGTGAAACTGTTACATACAACGGCCTCTCACAACTAATCATGTTAGGAATCAGGCATTGTGGGAAGTTTATGTGTCTTTTTTCTTTTTACAAAGCAATTGTGGATCTGGCACATAGCAATATAGTAATGAAAGTGTCAGATATTTATAACTTGAAGCAAATCATGTACCAGGAGACTGGTGGTTGCCGAAAGCAACAAGAAAAATGTTTCCAAGTACGATAAATGCCGTGGCCACCATTACCCTGCAGAGAGAGGTGTCTTGACTCATTGACATATTTTAGACAGTAAAGTGATAAAAGAGGCAAACTGCATATATAAATGGTGTTGCAGTTATGGTGAATTTATTCTCACTTCAGATTTTAACGTACTTGACAGTCACCATTTGGTTTAACACAAAGTAAGCAAATGCAATGTTGGATACAAACTGAATAGATCCGAGAGCCGCTAGAAGTGACTGCACGCAAGTATACAACAAAACAAAAGGAAATTAGAAACAACTGAATTAACAGTTATCCTAGTATCTGACCAATCTTGTAGCAGATGATCAGATCCAAAAATAAAAATAAACTAATCAAGTAATTATAATTAGGACTATATAAGCTTTACAGATACTAAAATTTGATATAGATGATATCCAGAACCAGACCTGGTCATCTGAGTAAAAACTTGTCTAACTTCAATCCACATATAACAAAGTTTAACAAAATCTAGTTTGTACTGACCTGAGCAGCATATCCGAAGGATATAAAATTCAGGCAATTTCCGAGAACGAAAAATAAAAAGCCTGCATATCAGAATAACAACAATTAAGGGCGATCTGATTATCACCGTATGAAATAGAATATACAAAACCTTCAGGAAAAAGAAGCACTGAGAGACTACACTGTACCAACTCTCCATGTATGGAAGTATATAATAGGTTTCAGAGGCAACTTTCCATTTGTTCCATCACCTTCTAGCATCGAATGCCTCTCCCTCTGCCAAAACAGATAATAAAACACTCAGATACTTGCATCATGGTACGTATATGAAAGCTGTCATAATATATAATTGATTCTCTTAGTGCTCTGTGTGTGATGAAAAGCATGCTAAGTTAGTGAAATGACTACAAACTGGACAAAGGCAGCAACAATTAGCATTTTAACTCGGCACAAAGCATGTCAGTTAAGAGAACAACTTATATAAATAAAAGAAATGTTATCGTTAAGACAACAGTTATAAAGCAACAGGAGGTTGTTAGGAATTGTCTGGCCCATGGTTTCCAGGAAAGACATCGAATACACCTAAAGGCTAAGGAGGATTATTTAAATAGAGTTATTAAGAGCATCCGTCAAATTAGACATGGGGAACATGCATTTGAAGAGAAATGCTTGGGTTTTGACATGTTGTAAGATCCGTGTGAGGAGATTAAAGTTGGGTGTCTAAACATTCAATATACTGCGGTAGATGATGTTGGTATTGGTAGGGACTTTCAAAGATTACATACATTGTTCAAATTGTAATACAGAGCTCTTTTATCATGGTCCCTTCCTCTAGCTGTGCTTCATCATGTTGTAATTAAAGATTTATCTCTTTCGTAGCTCAATGAGATAAACTTGTATAATAAGGTTCAGTATGGTAGAACAATAAACGGAACAGGAAATATACCTCATTATGGCCCAATTTGAGAAGGTTAGTACCAAAGTTGATGGCAATGCTGCCAAAAAGGTTGATGAAGGCCCCAACTACCCACTCCCCCATGGATTAGAGAGAGAAGTGAAGCTGCTGCGGCGGCATGCAATTGGAATCTCAAGTTGCGATCCAGTTGTTGCGGCTGAAACATTACTTAGTAAATCACAGTGGTTGACTTGAATGAATCACAAATAATAGGTGTTTAAAAGCATCTAAGCATGCATGGAAGATGGAGGAGGCGGATGCCCAAGTCGAATCTGATCCTAATTTGAGGAATGAGCAAAGGCATAGCCGCCCGATTTAAGATGGCAGATCAGAGCGGATCCAAGATCAGGAATCATGGTATGAATTCTGAAGAAAATAAATAAAGGGAGCTCCGGAGCTCTTACCTGGAATTTCGATCAGAGCGGATCCAAGAGGAAGATTTAGACCGCGGATTATTGATGATGTTGTTTGAAATGGAAGAAAAGAGAACGAGAAGAGAAGAGAAGAGAAGAGAATAGAAAGAGAGACGGGGAAGAAAGAGTTGCCCGGTCAATCGCCAAAGGGCTAATACGGCCGTACTTGTCAACTGTCGGCCAAGGCCAATATGGACTTCAAACTTTGGAATCAAGCAAACCCGCTGTCCTTTGGATGGACCGTTCAATCCCTACATTTACATTTTTGCGCGCGTGTGTAAATTTCGTCTGATTATTTTTTTCTTTTTCTTTTTTTGAAAAAAATAAATAAATTGATCTCTTGATGTCGATGTTGACAACGACGATGAATATGATGAGCGAGAAATGAACCCGAGAGGAAGAGTTTGACGGTACGAAAATGTTCAGGGCATCGGTCGTATTTAAGTTTTGTAGGAAAAGTCATGGTGGCTCAGTGGTTGATTGTTCAGGCAGGAAACCTCCAACCAGCGCTTGAATCTCAAAGCTCTCAAAACGGTCCATCACTTCCTGCATTTGATCCTCCTCTAGAACAAATCTCCCCAAATACATGTTAAATAAGACTTTTTGTCTCATGAAAAACAAGTATTGAGAAAGAAAAGTCGTTCATTGAGGGAGAGTGATTCCTTCTAAAATTCAAACTCCAAATGGACCGTTGCATTTATTACTCACAACTTAATATTTTATTATATTAATTATCAACTTTTTAACAATTTTCCCGATGACTTTCCTTGTGTTACCAAACATTAGAATGAAAAATTTTTGTAAACTCATTCCTGCTTTCCCTTCTCATATGGGAAAGAAGAAAGAACTACTTTCCTTTCAGCGAACCAAACGAGGCCCAAGTTAAGTCAATATCCACACTTCAATATCAAGAAATAACTTAGTGGAAAGGAAAAGGCAGAACATGGGGAGGAAGGCAATTTTAGGTGCTTTGGGAAACATAACTGAAAAAAATAAAACATAAAAAGACTAGAATATCAATTTCCTTCAAGACCTGTCATTTGTTCTCCAATATAGTTTCATGAATCCTAGTTTCATTCCATTAATTCCATACAAGTTACAGGAAAATACATAAAAACGTTTCAATGATCAGTAACAGAACCAAGCCAGTATACACATTCAAGACCAACATATTACAGATGAGAAGCCGAAGAACCATTATAGAGGTTACACGATTGCTACTCTTTAAAACAACCAAAACCTGCTTTAAGTAAAAGACACAGAAACAAAAAGGTTTCTAACTTCAATACCAAAAAATCTCAACCAGAAAGTCTTTAGAGCAAATAATTCACCACACACCATTGTCATTTTGTCACGCAGAGGCACAATGATACTGTATATGTACTTGCATATTATATGATAAGGATGACGAGGACAACTACAACCACCACTACAACGATTGCCAGCACCCACCAACACTGCAACACACGAATCACCACTCAATATAAGGTATAGTTCTTTAAGATAACAAATACAGGATTATTAGCATCCAATTTCTAAGATTATAAGCAAGACACTAACCATTTTACTGACCAAAAAAAAAAGACACTAAACATTTTTTTTTTCATCAGACTGGATCAAACTCTTACCTATCTTAATCTTAACTTCCAAGGCTTTATAAGCACTGTCATAAATCAAACCCTTACCTATCTTAATCTAAATCACCAGGGCTTCACAAGCACTGTCACATAGGGACCATATTCATGAACTTCACAAACATGTTGCCTGAGAAATCTCAGTTACACCAGATGCTGATAGCAACCAAATGCATTGTCATTGTATTTTTCACTAGAAGACTAATCCTCATATACAAGGATTTTATCATAGGGAATCCATTAGTCTAGAAATTATGTATCACAGTCTATAGTCCAGATAGCAAGATGACAGGACCCTAATTACATTTGGATACATGATCTCTAAGCCATTCTATTTATTTTGATTTTTCTATAACAAAAAATCCTAGAATCATCTGTAGTCATGAGCAAATGCATGTGCATTTTGAGTTTAAACCGAAGAAGTGCAATAGATTATCTGACAGTGCATATACTAGCACAAACTGCTAAACACTGATGATAAAAAAATAATCATAATTCAGAAGCCTGCTTCAAATTGTGCTCAACTGAGCTTGATAGGACGTGAAAGTTTTCTACTTACCCACGATGATCTCGTTTTAACACCTTTGGAAGCCTTCGCTAGCTGAACTCTAGCTTGGGTCGTTGCAGCAGAAGAGTTGTCAATATTTGAATGAATGTCATCTGTAATAATAGGTCAATATGCCAGATAAATCAAATGAAAACAAAAAAAACAAAAGCTCCATGAATGCAAAGTTGCAAAGTGAAACTGTATAAAAATTCATCAGCTGGGAATCTGGATCTTACCAATGACTACACCTTGCTCATGAACAAGAACTGCGAGGTCCCTGAATATTTCACTAGCTTCTCCAATTTGTTCTTCTATATCTCTAATACCCTGTTCCCTTTCCTCAATTATTGCCTCATTGAAACCAATCTCATTATCCAGCAGCACTACTTCATGTCTGCACAAGTTTGTTTAAGATAGTCAAGTGAGAAAACGGTTCTGAAGTGCATAGAGATACCAAGATACATCCAATCAATCCATGTGTATCCGAGGATGCTTAGTGTTGGTCACCCAGAGACTAGATTCTCAATGTACAAAGGTTCATAAAACTGAAAGAAGCAGCTTTCAGGCACAAAAATTAAAACAACGACTGCGAGATATAACTTGAATGATAACCGTACATGACTGTGAAAATTCCAAGTTATGAACACTTGGAAACTTTGGTCCTTTTCATATTAAGATGGTTGAAAAGTGGAAGGCAAGGAATGGTTAAGATTGGCAATGACAATTACAAAGAAAACAACAAGATTGAGCAGACCTTGATCAATTCATGCTTTTTAAAATAGTAGACTACCTCTTTTGGCCCTGAAGGAAAGGCTGACGGTACTCATCCCGGGTTGGTTCCAAATGCTCCCCAGAGGCAGAGGCAGCAGAGCTGTAAGAAGCAAGTGAGGAGGCACCAATTAGAGAGTTAAAAAGGGTTTTATAATGAAAAACTGAGGGAAGAAACATACGTTGCCGTTGCTGTTGCCATGTAAGTAGACTCGCGCTCGGAGGCAAGCTGTTGAACTTTCTGGAACTCTTGCAATGTGGTTTGAAAATCTCTTGCAAGCTTGGCATCTTCAATCTGCTTACGGGGCTGATATATGATTTTGGATTAAAAAAAACAAAGAAGAACTGTCAGGGAGGGAACTGACGGAGATAGAGAGATGGAGAGAGAGAAAGAGAGAGAAGGGTACATTGACATTGCTCTGGTGATCAGATTCGCTTAGGGATTTGAGTTTCGCGGAGGTGTCTTTGACGAGCTCCAGTATGCGTTGCCTCGTTTTGTGCCTGTTGATTAGATTTAGATCAGTGAATTTTGACTTATGAGTGACAGCAGAGTACAGGTTTGAGAGTGAGTGAGTGAGTGAGTTACGCACAGCTTTTGGCGGTGATCGGGAGTATCCTTGACAGTTCCGATGGCATCAACGAGTCGACGGAAAGTGGCAACGGCAGTGTTGATCTGAAATATGCCGGCAGCCACCGCCTGCGACGGAGATGCTGACGCCTTCTTTCCCTTTCCTCCTCCGCCATTCTGCACATCTTGAAAGCTCATCTCTCTCTCTCCCAATCACAGAACTGCTGCTCTGTAAAGGCACACGAATGACTACCCATTGCACATATTAGCCTAAGCTTCTTCATGTGGGACCAGGACACTTCTGCTGTTTGCCGTATTGATGTCTAAAATATCGATAATTATAAAAATGTCGTAGCTCATAAAAAAAAATCTCGAGATATATATATAAGAAGATATCAAATATCGATATCAATTTTATTAAAATGTATATAAAAACTGTATATTTAATTAAAAATAAATTAAATATATAATATCAAAATGATATAAAAATTAAAATCAGTGTTTGTAAAAAATAAAAATTTTAAAAAAATATTAAAGATATAATAGATATTTTAGTCCTTGGACGGCAGTTAGCCGGTAACCATTACATTAGCTTATTATAAGCATACAAAGCACTATTTGTTGTGAAATAGTGGCAGGCCTCATTGTGTCTCTCTTTCAGTACCAACCGTCAATAATTCAGACCCGCCAATCAATTACAGCCAACCCCTGAACCCCTGCCCTCCCCAAAAGGAAAGGCTGAAAGCAAAAATGCCATTAAAATCCAGTCCATTTCGTATTAACAAGTCAATCTGTACTAACATTTAATCTCTGAAACTAGAGTCTACAACGGACCACATCCTCAAGGGCCATTTGATTACCAAGTGTGGGCCTGTTCAAACAGCGGGTCTGATGGTCCTTGTATAAATTAGGGTATGCTTGCTGCCGTGTCGCTGCCCAATCTGTTCCCCTTTTCCAACTATTTCACTACTTACCTGCAAAGAAGAGAACTCAGTCAGAAACACCCAAAACTCTAGAAAAACTGTGGTGTAAAGATCAAGTACCTCAAATTATTTGCCACTATGAGAACCCAGCAAAGGAAGAAGGAATGTGCTTGTTAAGTTTCAAACTGTAGCATCAATGCCTGATGAATTTGAACATCAGCTGATTCATGCAAGGGCATCTCAGGTTACCAACATCAGATGGATTATCAATTGCAACCTAGAATCAGTCAAAACTGTGACAAAATTTTCTCATTTTACTACCCAATATGCGATGTTGAGGTATGGCAATTGCGCGAGTAAGGGAATCCATTGTGTAGCTCATAAACAATGCAATCTCCATAGGTCAACTAATACTTTATGAGGGAAGGTAAGGAAGCATGTAGTTCAGCCAAACATTGAAATATCCAGTTTAGGAGTTGTTCTCTCGGTAGTTCTAGAAGAAGTTCTGCCTGCAAGACAAGAAACACAAGAAATTCTGATGACATATGGGAGAACTGTGGGAAAACAAAAATAATTAGAAAGGAATTGAAAAGAAAAGGCTGGTTTCGTTTTCCACACCAGCATGATGTCAAAACGGAACAGAAGGTGATGATATGGATATGTGATTACCTTGATCTGGTCACCCTCAAATACCAAAGAATTTCGGTGAACATCAGAAACCACTGAATCTGTAATCAGTTTGAAAACCTGTTTATTCATAACTGTTTTCATGAAAACCGTCTTTCCAGAAGCATATATTTTGGTTATTCCAATATCTGCTGCCATTCTCCTCACATAAAGCTTTTTTAGTAGAATTTCCATGGAGTGTGGCTCCTTTCCATATTGGCGACGCAAATTCTCAGTATATTGCATCAAACTCCAGATATCCTTCTCTGCAGCTCTCTCAGCTTCATGAATTATCTCCATGGGATTCTCGAGATTATTTATGTACTCCGACGGAAGATGAGGGTTTATATTCATATCAATCTGAACAGTAAACAAAATGTATCCATGAAATCGGTTGGCTAAAGTCATTTACATAGTTTCATTTGCCAATTTTAGTTCAACGAATCTCAATTTTTTTTCTCATTTCTATCTCACCAATTAATTATAACTATCTTGACATGGTGATTATATATGTGGATAGACGTACCTCAACAGACCAGTAAGGAACTGAAACTACTCGATGCTCATCAACCTGGCATAGAAAGGAAAAGGACATGAAGTTCAAATTAAGAACTCACAACAAACAAATACACACATACTAGACAACCAATAGCCGTAGCCAACAGAAGAGTCTTTACACGTGTGTTTCTGTTAAAACCATAGTGTACATACTATACTAACTGGCCCCTATCCATATATTTAATATGTGAATAGTTCCGTACTGATACTATATATCAATATTTTGGTAGTTAGAGAGATATTCCATAATTCAGTTAAATGAACAGTCCCAATGAACAATAATAACAAAAAATTTGTATAAAAAAGCAAGAAGCTAGAAATAATGTGCAAATGACATGAACAAAGATAATACCTTAGACAAGCTCTCAAACAGCATTTCAAAGAAGAGATCAATGCCAACATTTCCAACATCCCCAGTCTGCTGCTCACCAAAGATGGTACCAAAGCCTCTGATTCCCATGTCCCTCTCTGCAAGTTGGAAACCTTGCCCAAGTTGACAGCATTCCTCAAGAGCTGCAAGTCTCTCCTAGAGCATGACCACAATAATCAATGAATATATTTCAAGTACTCCAGAATATGTGTTGATAACTTTATGAAGAACAAGCTAGCAGGTAATCAATCTAGAATAACACTCAATCATATACATAGCATGGATGGTAACACAAGTAGATAAAGGCCAAACAGAGAGAGGAGAGTTTTCTAGTGCATCTGAAAGGACTCCTGCTATAATCAGTAAAGGTAAAAGGACAAGAAAGAAAGTCAAAAAAAAAAAAAAAAACATACCAATGCTTGATCAGTTAGAAGTGACTTCTCTGGGTAAAATAAGTGTGCATGAGCTTCCTTATCTGCCCTCCCCACCCTTCCCCGAAGCTATTACCATTTAATGGAAAACAAAGAACAAAACTAACATAATTAGTAACATGGATGATGAGATTGAGAAGCTCTGGAACCACTGTATTCACATTGTTTAAATTAATGAAAGAACATGAAACAACCCATGTAACAATTTTGAATATCAGATTTTCACATATTCCTCTGACAATTAAAACAGAAAAAGAAAGAATAGGACCTGATACAACTGAGCTAGGCCAAATTGTTGAACGTCCTGAATTATAATGGTATTTGCATTCTGAATATCAAGCCCACTTTCTACTATATTAGTGCATGTAAGAATCTTGATTTCACCTTGTGAAAATTTCTCCATGGTTTCCTCTAGCTGCTTTGAATATTGCTGCAAAAGAGAGTTCTATCATTACAGACGAGTAGAGAAAGAAAGGTCATCTGATGGATCTTTCCCCTAAGCTCTAGTTAATTATGCACACCAAATTACATATAGCTTTGTTTTCAGATCTCAATGTTCCCTTGATTTCATGACAAATTTACAAATTAATTTGTAACTCATGGCACCAAGCTATCTAATGGTAACAGCTTCTCATCATGGGTCTATGCTTTGATCTCATAGTAGCTCCCTAAGGAGACACCAGATTGCTAAAGAAAAGGAAGAAAGTACCTTCCCGTGGGCAATCGCTATTTCAACATCAGGAAACGATTGTTCAAGAAAATCCATGACTTCTTCTAGTCCTGCAACATAGATACGTTGGGAAAAAACAAAAATTAAGAACACTAAGAATTCACACATGTTTTCTATGGGAAACCCAGTTCATCGAACAAGCTGTAATACAGCAATGGAAATTCTGTGTCCTATTGACATACGATATAAAAGGTAGATCTAAACCATGCATATAATCTCCATTCGTTTTAAAGCCTCACAAACATGTCACTTTCATCAGATTACACTCAACATGTATCTAACTGCAAAAATAATGCTACCAAGGAAAGAACATGATAAAAGACTCTGTGCTTGACTTTTGTATGAATAACATATATAGTATATATCTATCAGTAATCAACAAGGTTACCTTTGATACGAGGCAAAACATAAAATACTTGGCCACCTCGGTCCAGCTCATACTTAATTGCTGATAATACCTTTTCTTTACTGTATGCCGAGAGATGGGTTCTTATAGGGACCCTTTCTGGAGGTGGAGTTGAAATCAGGCTGAAATAAAAGATGGACACAGTTACTACAGTACCAAATTAAGGGTTCAGCAGACAATAGGTCTCTATCAGTCAACTAGCCTCATAATTAGAAAGGTGAGTCAGAGCATTGTGTAAGCCCTACCATATTTGTGTATTAATAGCTAGGTTTTCACTTTTGTTGTAAGAACTCTAGTGCTGTGTTGAGCGTACAATACTTTTAAAACTTGAGACCATTTCTTTACATACAACTCAACTCTTCGAGGGGGGAAAAAAAAAAATCCCAGCCATTTCCAGTGGGATTCTTCCCCACAGTAACATACAATCATGTCCAAGTGGGCAACAAAAGCCATGACATCAATGAAACTCATAACCTAATTCTGGAACTGTAATATCATATTCTTACACTTGTTCTTGTAAAATGCCGTATAGAGTGATTTAAGAGATTAGTACTGCTATGCACACACGTGCACATGACATATATAGACGAACTAAAAGAAAAGAAGAAAAAAAAAGTTAAGTAACCACTGACTTCTTTCGGTTTTGGTATACTAAAGGACATTAAAGGTCAAGAATATAGTTCCATAAACTCTGCAACTAGCCTCGTTCTGAAATTCAAAGAGAAACAAATTGAAAAGAAATGGATATATATTCAATGACAGGTCTGTTACCTAGCATCACGAAAACCAGTCAATGCTAAATAAAGGGTTCGCGGTATAGGTGTTGCGGATAGAGTAAGAACATCGACTGATGTTTTGAATGAAGCAATCTTCTCCTTCTGTTTGACGCCAAACCTCTGTGGAGCAGAAGAAAAATGCATGCAATGAGATCGAGAAAGTGAATTGTGTAGGTCACTAGTGGATAACTGTATAATAGCAGATAGATTTGATACAAACCTGTTCTTCATCAACAACAAGCAGGCCTAGATTATTATACACAACACGGCTTCCAAGAAGTGAGTGTGTCCCGACAATTATGTCCAAATGGCCGTTCTTTATCATGTCTAGATGCTCATCTTTCTCTGATTTAGTCTAAAACAAATAACAGTTGTGATCAGTTTCAAACTAAGGTTGCAGTTTGAAAAAGAAAAAAATCAGTGTTTCATCAAAGCAATAAAAGACAATCGTGTGACTTCAAGTCAAATAATGCTAACCGACACAAAACAATTCTGAAGTTCAACCAAGTATGACTTTGCCTTTATTTACTTTGCAAGCTGTAAATTTTACGGATATATGTATAGAATTTATGGCGAGCAAATGTGGAAGTTGCGGTAGTACCTGAAACCTGCTAAGAAGTCCAACATTGATATTTGGGTAGATAGAAAAACGTTGTGAGATAACTTCAAAATGTTGCTTGGCTAAAACAATTGTGGGGGCAAGAACCATAGCTTGCTTCCCTGCAGAAACAACACAAAAGATGGCACGGAGGGCAACTTCAGTTTTGCCAAAGCCAACATCTCCACAAATTAAGCGGTCCATTGGAGTTTCTCTCCCTGTTAAATCTTTGTCAACATCAATGAAAGCCTGTTGTATAAGGGGTAGGTAATATGTAAGATAGAGGCCAAGAGAAAGAGAGGTGTTCGGGGGTTGGGGAAAGTGAGAAACAAACGGACCTGCTTTTGATCAGGAGTAGGCTCATACGGAAACTGAGAGACAAAGTGAGCCATGGCTGGAGTAAGAGGGTAGGGAGGGCGTCTTTGTTTGAGCCTATGTAAATACAGCTCCATCAAATCAACAACCATTTTCTGAATGGCAATTTTTCCTTTGGTCTTTCTTCTTTCCCACACACTGGTGTCGTTGAGTTTGCTCAACGTGTGAGGTTTTTTGTTTTCGTTGGGGCTGAAAAGCAGGTTCAAATGAGCATCTATCTATGAGTAGTAAATTAGCGTGACAAAGAAAACAGGAGGGAGGACATACAGATTGTAACGATAAAGCAGACGAGAGGCCTGCTTGACAGGAAGCTTAGCCATGCCATCAGCATACTCGATGAAGACGTATTCAATAGCATTGTCGAATTTAATGCCAACGAAACGACCAATGCCGACCTTCTTATGGACAACATAGTCGCCGGAGCGAAGAGTGTAGGGATCGACCTTGTAACTAAGATCGCCTTTGAGCTTCTGGAGCCCCTCTGCTGCTGCTGCTTCACCAGCTGCAAGTACTTGTCAGCCTCCGCCGCCTCCATCGGGGTCGGGGGCGATTCCTTTCTCTGCTCCCGCCGAATTCTCTCGTTCAGAATCGATATGGCGTCCGACTCTGCCTCCACTGCCGCCTCCCGCCGCTTTTTCCGGGATTGGCTTCGGGTGGAAACGGAATCCGAAAGCCCGAGGCTGTTGCGGATTTTCAACACTCCCCAGACCCTGCACACCCGACTTGCCGCCGGCCTATAAGAAGAAGAACAAGTAGAAGTAGAAGAAGGGATTGGGAGGAGGAGAGCCATGGGAGCGGAGTCGGAGTGGATAACTCGGAGGAGGTTTTAGAGGGGTTTTACTTCATCATTTTCACGATTCTTTTTTCACTTCTGGCTCACCCCGTGGCCATGTGGAAGATATGTACCCACCCATTTGGGACCCATATTTTTGGATATTTCTGATATCTGAATTTCAAACCTTCTCTTATTGTATTCAACCACGCAGCGCAGCCCTAGCTCGTCCAACCACGGCGGTGGAACTTCCTTCTTCTCTATTTGCTCCTTGATCAAAAGGCGTAAACTTTGCCCGACGCATTCTCGATTCTTCAAGCTATCCAAAACCCGGGTATCTAATTTTTAGTTTTTCTTTTTTAAATGGTGGACCCTCTCACACTCGTAGGCCCCGCCAACCTGGGCTCCGCCTAGCCCGCTTAATCCAAGCCCACTAATTATTCTATTTTCTGTTCGTTCGTTCGTTCTTTTTTTTTTTTTTTGTGATTCAACTTTTTCTTCTTTCTTTGAATCTATCTGGAAAAGAGATAACTGAACACATCCTCTTTCTTTGGCTTCTCTATTGATAACTAATTCACAGTGAACAACACCATGTATGAAGAAACATCAGGAACATGCGTACATTAACTGTACGTGTAATCTGATCGAGTTTAAAAAAGAAAAGCAAGTAATATATATATGTTATATCATAAGAACAAGCGTAACAGCAGCAGTGTCTCAGGCTGCGTCCATGTGTTCTATTTGATGCTAATCAACACAAGCTGAAACATGGTTGACAGAGCAGTGGCTACCATACTTGCGCGGGAAGGCAATGAATAGATATTTGCAGAGTTCGGAACTGAGTTGTTGGATTTCTTAGGAGAATTACCTGAAGGAAGTGCAATTAAGTAGTTAATAACATGCAGATCGAATATGTTGAATCAAAACCATATCAAGAATTGACCGAAGGTGGCTTACTTGAAAGGCAAGCGATGGGGTTGACGTGTTGGCCGCATCGTCCCGGCAATTGCTGAGCCTCGGTGATATTGATGCCGGCTTGCTCGGCCTTAGTTGTGCCCCGGTTGCTTATCATACTACACAAGCATTTTGGGTTCGACTTGATCACCGACTTCAGAGGATCGCAACAATCGTCTGGGGGGTTGCGGGTTCCATTAAGGTAGTTTAGGCAAGGAGCAAGCTTATTTAGGCATGATATGTCCTGCGCTACCACATTACTCATATTATCGACAAATAGCAGCAGCAGCACTACTAGACAAACACCAAAGCACGTCCAAGGCTTCATTTCCATGGTTTCTTTCTTGCTGTGTTGCTGTTGATGATTTTTCTGTTAGCTTAGCTATAGCTATAGCTATATATGGCATGCAGTTGTGCATGCATAATGGATTGTGTATAAGGGAGGTCGGTAATCCAACTTGTACAGTTGTACCTGACTAGTCTGAGTAATTAGAGTCGATGCATTGATATATAGGTTCTGGATGCAGGCTGACGGAAGCTGGTGGAATTGGTAACCGGTCATTAGATACCTAGGTGAAGCTACTTTTCCCAGTTCAAAGAAATACCAATAAACAAACAACACTTTCAATTCCATCCCGTTAAGCACAGTAAAAGCCATAAAATAGAACGCGGAAATGGTTTACGGACTAAAAATCCTGATAGATTTTGATGTTATTTATCTATACAAGTCGGAACAAAAAGCAGGGGCAAACCTTCCAACTGAAATCAGATGCAACTAGATACTCCTACCCCTCTGCCTTCCCTAAGCATAAGTTGCCCCAAGAGCTTACTCTACCAGATACTCCTAGGAAAGAGGATTTAGATTTATCTATAACTAACAAATCAACTCATTTAGACATAGTATATCATGCCAACTTCAATAAGACTGATGTGAGGAATATTCAGTGCCACAGATGGACCCCTGCAGTTCTTCCTAAGAAAAGAATACCCCATATCGATCACAAGCTTCTTAAAATACGAAGATGACCTCCTCGCCTTCACATAGGAATGCCCCATTATATAAGCAACCCCTGCTTCCTTGGCCTGGATCAAATCCATAAGCTCTTCCCTTACTGCATGATCCAAACCAGGGTTTGAGGGTAACTGAAACCTGACTTGGCGTCTCCTTATTTGGGGATTCTCATCATCATAAACTGACCCCAGACTCCGGAGGGTTAAAGATTTGCTGCTTTGGATGGAGTCGCTCACACCAAAATCCTCTTGCTCAGTAGCTATTAAGCTCGAACTTGATTGCACTGTTCTGGTACTTATAACAGCCATTCTTCCATCCAATGATGAGCTCTCAGAGCTTGAGAATTGTGGTTCCACGGCTTCCATCTGGATGAACTCTGCTATACTTTGTATGAGCTGGTCCTCAAAGTCCCCGTCATCCCGCTGAATGTCCTTGTACCCATACCTCACGATGCACCTATACATACGATAAGGTCTTGGACATATCCGGCCAATGAGGAATCGCTCTTCAGGTGAAACACTTGGAACTGGAACTGATTTTACACAAACAAAAACCAAGACCTTGTGGAAGGCAGGAAGATTTGTTACAAAGTGAGAAAATATTGCGGGAACTCCTGTTGCCAACTCTGAGTATATGAGGCCTATCCCAGGCACGCGGACTATACCAAGGCTGGGGCCAAGGCCGAGTAACCATTTTAAGGAAACTTTGTTGTGTAGATCATAGTTATACTTCTTCTGTGTACCATAGTGCCAGATATACATGACAATCATGAATATGAATGACAGCACAAAAGGAACCCATCCTCCCTGGGGAACTTTCATGAGTGCTGCTGATAAGTAGACTCCCTCAATGAACCAGAAGAAGACCAGGAAAAGTGCAGCCACAACCACACTTTTCTGCCAAACAAAGATTATTACAAGTGCCGTAAGGAATGTTGTGACAAACATAACCATCATGCAAGCAAGCCCTGAAAAACAAGAAAGAACTCCTCACTTAATTGTTGGGAAAAGAAGAGTAAGAGAAAGACAGATAGGTGTTAATAGTGTACCATAAGCATTTCCGATTAAAGTAGTGTCTTGAAATCCAATAGTTATGGCTAGCGTAAGAATCATGAGTATCCAATTTATTTCTGGAATATAGATCTGCCCGAATATATGTTTTGAGGTGTGGACAACTTTGACTCGAGGGAAGCAACCAAGGGCATGACATTGCTTGATGATGGAAAAGGTGGCAGTTATGACAGCCTGGCTCCCAACAATGGATGCAGTGTGGCAACAACAAAGATGGGCCAAAATACTGGATCTGCCGAAAAAGAAGGACATAAAGCAAAATTACCAACTTGAATTTGAAAATAAATTTCTGTAAGTAAGTTTGACACATCTGAAATGAACTAACCAGGTATTGAGTCATAGAAACTGTAACGAATGGAGTTGGGATGTTTAGATAGAAAAGCAGCTTGACCCATGTATTGTACTACCAAACAAGGATAGACAAAGAATGCAAATGCAATCTGCATGGGCAAAGAAAACATTAATATATTCACTTCTGAAATTCCATACCCATATAAATGATATAATACATCGTCCTGAACAAGTTCTAAAAAGAAAGAGTAGGTTTAGGGTAACAAAGTAAATAATGAGGACAAACTTCTTTGCTGTCATAGAATTTATCCTAAAGACATACAGATGTTCTCAAGTACTATGAACACCTGCTGCTCCAAATATTGTGAAGTTCCATTAAAACTACTTTATATCTTTTAATCTTTATCATAATTGGCCCAATACTCAATTCTTATGAACGACCCATGAAGAATTTAAAATTTTTGTTTAGCATAGTACATAAGTAAAACTATAAACTCACTCTTATCGATAAGGCAGTGAAATGACCAAGATCTGCAAACATAGCTTCAGTACCTATAAAACATGCAGACGCCTAGCAGTTAGCTTCTTCAAAACAGCAACATAAAAGTGTGTGAATCTAAGGTGTCAACCACATCTAGTTTTAAATTAGTTAAGGTGCAATGAACATCATACCTGTTATGGAGAGAAGAATCCCACCAAGAGAAATCCAACCATCTTTACCAGTCGCACTGAAAAACTTGATTATGTAATGGGGCGATAATGCACGAATAATGGCTGGGTTCCAATATATTGTATTGTACAACCCAATGGAAAATATCGATACCAACCAGATTATTACAATTGGTGCAAACAGAAATGCTACCCTGTGGGTACCGCAATGCTGCAGAGCAAACAGTCCAACCAAAATCCCACAGGCAAGCAAGAGGAGTTCAGCTGCAAACAGTAACAATATGTTAGACAATTTGTATTGAAAAAGAAAAAAGAAGGAAAAAAAAAAAAGAAGAAGGAAAAAACCAACAACAGCGAACAGCTAATATAAGGAAATGCTAACCATCTGTTAATTTCTCTGCTGTAACTTGTAACCCTGATACTGATGACAAAACTGCAAGTGGAAAAGAAAAAGAAGTGTCCACAGATTTAATTCCTTAACCATAAGAAAATAAAAGGTTGAAAATAAACTCTTTCTAGTAATTTAATCATCTGTCCTGAGATTCCAACGATTAACATTACATGGATATAGAAAACAACAAGGAGGTAATTGCCATGCCATCAAATGAATCCAGATTACTAAACAAACAACAGCAACAATGGTGGAAATGAATATGACGGCAGAAAACAAGCACTGTACCTGAAATTGCTGGAGTGAGCACGCCATCTCCTATGACCATGGAAGCACCTAACAATACCACAACCAGTAGGGCTGTTCGTAACCTTTTATGCTTTTCAAGAAATCTCTTCAAAGGGGAAGAAGCTACAACCTGTGATGAGGGACCATATTTGTAGGCTGAGAGTTCCTCATCAGCTGCTTGTTGGTTGGGAAGTAAACTAAACTTTGCATGGCGGCAAAGCAATGAGTAAGAGCAAATGTCCCACCTGTGACCAATTAGAATATAAATGACCACATTGAGACTCAATGTAAAAAAGCACGAGTCCACAGAAAAAGGTTATTTTAAACTTCAAGTCTCACCATACCTTCACCATTATCGTCTGCACTCAATAGGATAAAGACATACTTCAGCAAGGGTATCAGTGTAAGTGTCCAGAAAATTAAGGAAAATGCACCAAATATCACTTCCTCGTTGTTATGGTTCTGCAACTTCCCTAGAAATGTGCTAGTATAAACATAGAGAGGAGAAGTACTGAGGTCCCCATAAACCACACCGAGGCTCTGATATGCAAGTAACAGATTTCTGGAGAGATTGACCCATGAAAGCTGCAAAGCAACAAGATGTAAAAGAGTTACACCGTTGGTATTAAATGAACTAGACTGCGCCACAGCTCGAGGAGAAAATAGTCCAAATAAAAATAAAAATGCATACATATGACTATTGGTTGATATCAAAAGTGATACTGAGAGAGCATTCCATTATTTTCCTGACTGGCTTAATAATCAGCACACTTCTGTGGTCTCTGACTGAGTCTACATGCTACTTATATTATGCAAGATTAATCCTAGTCGAAGGATTTAGGTGCTCCTAGAAGTAGAAACTTGCAACAAAAATGTAGAGCAGATGCTAAATCATGGGGATATAGAATTTCAAATATAAACCTTGAAGAAAAAAACCTAACAAATCAGTGGAAGACTATGATCATCAACCTTCACTATTCACTTACACAGAAGACTAGAAAAGTAGGGAAGCACGCTCGAACAAAGAAGACAAGATTAGATAATATACGATTCGAACAAGTTCACATCAGCAACAGGAAAATAATAATAAGAATGAACAAGAGGCCACAAAAATCATAGCAAGGTAAGCAGAGAAGAAACTAGAAGCAACAGGAGTGAAGTAAGGAAATGAAACTCAAAAGTTAGGGACAATTAGAAATCTGAAATTGCAAAAGATCTGCGGATGGATCGAGAGCAAAGAAACAGAAATTGATAAGAGAAGAAAGAAAGAGATCTTAGAGATTGAAAAAGAAACCTGAGGACGGGGAGACGTCGAAGTTGCAGCGTCTGGCTCCATTGGAAATTAATGGCTGTGTGTGTATCTGAGGAGAGTGAGGCTCACTCTTCTACTTTTATATGTGTTTAAGCGTCACACTACTACCCCAAGTAGAGAAGAAGACGAAGACGAAGACGATTTTGTTTTATTACAGCAGCAGCAGCAGCAGCAATTCTAATAAATAAAGAGAAGGAGACATAGTCGTCGTTCTGAGAATTTTGGAGAACTCAAATAGCAGCAGCAGGAGGAGGATGAGGATTGGGGGCCCAACTGTCATTTGACATTTCCCTTCCCCCGGCCACCCTCTCCGCGCCACCTGTTTGTTGTTGTCGTCGTCTATTAGCACGCGCGAGTCTCTCTCTCTCGGCCAACCCAACCAAATGAAGCAAACATTGTCTTGTCTTTCCTTCTTTGGCATCCACAAGGATGTCATTACCTTGTTAGTCAAAATCGTTGGGTTTATTCAAACGAAGAATCATGCATATTTAGACATATATGAATATTTATTGATTATTGATGCATGCGTGATGTGCTGGTTTTTCTTTCTTCTTTGTAATTATACGATGCCCATTTTACTAAGCCGCCTAAGTTCTCTATCAATTAGTGGATCTTGACGCGACACACGTTTTGTACGCGGATCGCAAACACATACATTATTGAGCTTGGTCTTCTGAATTTCTGAATCGGATGATATTCATATGAACAGCCCACAATACAAAACCCTTGGGCTTTCAAATTTTCTGTTCAACGGCCCATACTCCGGATGGCCCATCACTCTCTCAGTGCAATCCCAACCTTCAGCCAAAATGTAAGAACCGTTCATTTCATTATTTTTACGTTGTTACATCCAATTACATATATTGAAACACTTAATTTCATCATTTCATGTACCATCCACGAGAATTATTTCATCATATATATGAGTGGGGTTTGTCTGTTGTACAGATCTGTATTGAATACAGATTGAAAATTTTCCCTATCATTACACATAGGAAGGGCTTATGAAGGAAAATGGTAAATGCATAATCATTTGACAAACTTTTACAACTAATTACAGCCACAAGTTTTGGTCTGAATGGTATCCAGCGCTACACAATAGAATTTTCCATATGAGCTAGCTTATTGCTTGCTTACATTGGGCTCATCTAGGTACACACTAGCTAGCTCTTATTTTTTAGTACTATTTGACATTCAGCCACAACATGACACATGATCACGATCTGACGTTGCTGGATGACAATGGCGACAGCAACAACGACGACGGCGTGGAGGTCATGGCGGACGAGGACTACGCGGTTCGGGCTCGGTTAAGTCCCCTATTGTATTTTCATGATCATCAGACGCCTCTCCTAATAAGTCTGCTGTCATCTGATTCATAATCTGATCATGATCATTCACTACAACTTCATCAGCTGGTACTACAACCAGTGACGTAGCCAGAAATCATGACTAAGAGGGTCGGAGTTTAAACAAGGATACTAAACGAAAAAATTTCATTGAATAACACATAAAAATGTATGAATTATTATATCAATACTTGAAATGGACAAAGTAACACCACTAAATCAGTTATAATCGTGCCAATACAATTGTTCACATGTTGAAATCATTTCATGATGGTTTTATTATTAACACCATCAAATATATCTTTCTTTATATGATGATCATTCATTAATATGTCTTCCACTCGATTTCGCAAATTACGTTTTATTTAACGAACTTACGGTAAACAACAATTCAGATAAAATGATAAGAGACAAATAAATTATATAACCATATGTATATATAGACGCAAGTAACAATTGAGATAGGAGAAAACTCATGGGGATATATAGGTAATGAAAATATTAACAAATAAAAATCATATATAGGGATATGTTTTGTCGCGGAGTCTTGTCCAAATCAAGATAAGACTTTAAAAACAAGTTTGTCACTTTGGGGGCAAATATTGTTTCAAAGTATAACATTGCCTCAACCAATCACAGCTTAACAGCCTTCGTTTGAAATGTCAGAGGGTTCAATACCCTCTCTCCCCGCTGTGGCTACGCCACTGACTACAACTGCATTATTTCCCACAGCACCATCATCATCTTTCGTATCTGATGACGCCATAACTCTCAGAAACTGCTCAAGTGCCCTGCGCATCCATTCATACCGGCACACTCTAAATGCATCCTTCGTGTTTAGCTACAACACACATCGACGAATACATATAATCCATGATCAGTTCGTGATTAATAGGACGTTGTTATTGATACGTATACGTACTATTTCATCTCAAGAAAGTTCAAACTGCATGTACGTACGTTATAAATACCATATAGGGAAATACGAACCCATTCTCTAGCACGGTTTTGCTGCTCTGGCCATGTGTCAAGCTCTTGGGTTACTTGTAATGCAAACATGTAGCCTTTGCATCCTCCTTCCAGGCTGCACATCTTCTGCGTACTTTTGCTTCTGAACTCCCAAACTCCCAGAGGAGTTTCCTGTCATCATCATATATCACACGAATTCGATCATAATCTAGCGCCAAGTGAAAAACAGTTAAGCAATTTTTTTTTTTTTCGATAGCTAATTAAGTAGGAGATATTCAAGACAATATATGCGTACTCTTAGTGTTCCTTTCACCCCTGCTTCCTCGAAGGCTTCACGACTAGCAGCTTCTAAAACAGTCTCATCATCCTCCCACCCACCCTGCAAGCAGCGTATATATACATATTTTTTGATTAAACTGATTCATGCTAAACATATTTGAGTTTATATATTGGAAACAAATTCATTCAGACATATACTTTAGGAAACACTAGGTCGTCGCGGTCGGTGAAGAGACCATGAGAACCTGTATCTTGTTTTCAATATGGCTGTTGCTGCTACTGCTTCTGCTATGATCCTGATCATCATTCATGTCTTCTGTTATCCGGTAAGGTATACATCTGTTGTATAAACATAAATATCGACACTCATATATAAATGATCATCAAGTAACTATATATCTACAGCTTAGTACGTAGCAAATAATTTACAAACACCATAAATATATATAATACAGAGATGTACGTTATTAGTTAGCACTCCCAAAAGATTACTAGCTAGAGGCACTCTATAATCCATAAACTCGAGAGTAATTGATCGAGAAAAGTGTGATGCGTGCCAATGAATGAGCTAGAGAGAAGGGATGGAACGTACGTCAATAAGTAAATTCAGCAGCGCCAACAGAAAACAAACACTATATGCATACATCAATAAGTTCTGCCAAAAATTTCACATGTATCAAACTAAGAGAGAAAGCTCGAAAGAAATCAACGAGATTATCACAAACCAATTAGGGAAAACCTGAAAATGTATTGTAAATTGAAGAGATTACCAGGGCATGTAACTATATACCCAGAACAAGGCGTAAGTTGTTCTCATAACGTTGGCGACGTCGTCCTGTTCTTGCTAGCACAGATGACATGATCAGATTGATGATCGACCTTCTTAATTTCTAGGCTACAAAAGCAATCCTTAAACAAACCAGAAAGAAAATTACATAACAATAATGTTTGTGTTTCTTAATTATTCCTATCTTACTATATTAGCAAGTTTTGGGCCGGGATTGAAGAATGATTATGAACGCACATACAGTTATTTCCAATGGATCTTGAGAAGATTAAGCAGAAGAAGCTGCGGCTTTCATACATAACAATGCAAGGTAACTAAGAAAATCGAGACCAAATAAGCAGTTGATCTTATAACTCTCAAGTAAAGTACATCGATGATCGATCAATTACGAGGCCGGAAGCTAGCAATGGGTATATACAGGTGTATATTGATCGAGAGGAAATGAATTATGTCCCACTAATTAAACAGATCAACCCCATGTTGCATGCATGTATTGATCGAATATGGAGAACAGAGCATCTAATGCCATTCTGATATAATTCTCGCCCTCTCTCTCTCTTTTCTCTCCCATCCCACCCTAGCTAGCTAGCTAGTTGCCAACCGAACCAACTGAGGACTAGTGGAACAGTTGAAGGTGATGCTCTTTCCATTATTACACTCTGCAAGTTAGTTTACGATGATCTTAGTCTAGAACTAGTAGCCGATTTTTGAAACGGGGTGGCAACAAAGTTGCTCACCGTTTAGCAAAATAGGCTTTAGAAGTTGAAAAATGATTCTTGGCCTTAATAAGGCCTAAAGCCTAAGACAACCTTAATTATATATGGCATGCTAGGTCACTTAGACACATCACCAATTTTAAAGATTTTGTCATGTCATTCTTAAACAAAAAGACAATCTCATCATTCTCAAATCTAATGACTCTATATTATTTTGTTTTTTATTAAGAAAGAAATGATTATTATGTCTTTTCTTTTCTATAAAAATTATATATTTCTAGTCTTTTCTCTCTTTTAATTTTTATCAAGATCATGTTTAGATAATGTTGTCTAGATTAAACACCAAAATATAATATGAAAATACATATATTTTTGATTGTATACTTGTTCAAATTGTGAGTTCATACAAATATAAATAGATATATATATATATATACATATAATTTGTCCAAGAAAAAATAATTTCAACCAATATAAAAATTTACATATATATAATAATTCGTCCGAGATAAATTTTATATATATATAAAGTTGTTTTTATGTTTTATTTTATTTGGTAGGAAAGAAATTTTATAAATTAATAAATTTATGGTAAGAAATAAATTTTAATAAATTTATGGTATATAGGCTTCATTTGGTATGTTTACTAACTAGATCATTATTAAGAAAATATTCCATATTAGTTTATATCAACCATTAATTGTTAGGGTTAAAATTGTCTCTTTACTCAAATAACTTGGCGTGATTTTTAAAATTGATGAAATGTCTAAATGATATGACATGTCATCTAAGATTAAAGTCATAAATCTCAGACCTCATTAAGGCCCTCTAGCACTACCCTTAAAAGTTAGTCAACATTTGTTTTGTTTGGAGTTCCCTTTTTGGCTCCATGAATCGGTCATTTCAGTGGCCAATTCTATGACAGAACATCCATGTTGGTTGTTGTTAACGATTGTTGCCACAAAACTCGTTGTAAACATGCAGTTCATTGTAAATGAAGTTTCTTTTATTGATAAATAAAAAGTATTCAAATATCATATCTGACCATTTTTTATCAAAATCATCTATGACCAAATGGTTGGTGAAGTTACAGACATTGAGGAGTTGCAATACAAATGGTGTCCCATTGAATATAATGCTTAATATAGGTTTTCTGGACAACCCAAATATATATAGGGACAAGCCAATATGCTTATGATAGGTTTTCTGTGATTTATATCGGTATAAAAATTTGTTAGATCAGTAGCAATGACCTAATTCCTCTCATCAACATCTTCATCAGGATAACATTGCAAACTGTGTTAACCCTATCATAGGTCCAAACTCTTCTTCATAGACTCATAAACCATGTAAGTTATACTCGCAGAGGGAACTACTTTAAGGAGATTGGGAAATATTCCCTTGTATAATCCCCTAAACCCTTCATGTTGCAAGGTTCTCCTGAACACATCAGCCATTCCCTCATAAGCAGAGTCTTTGTTTATGCGCTGCGCTTGCATTCTAAAATCAAGTAGCAGAATTAGTCAGTTGGAAGATAATACCACACATGAAATAAATATCAGAAGAAGCAATATGCTGCAAGCAAGCCATCGATATTTTTCCACAATGCACCTTGTCCTGACAACCTGCAATGGGTAAACACATGAAGCACCAAGAGCACCTGATACTGTCCCACATCCCAATTGCACAAGAGGACCAGGTTCTACAAAAGAATTTGACATTTTAGCATGCAAGTTGCAACTATTATGGCAGAAAGAATTGGTTTAAAACACCAGAAAACTGAAACGATCAAATCAATTATGCTAATATACGAATGGAATCCTCACCGGTGTCATGCAGAATATATTTCTTGGACATGTCTTTCAGGGTATCATAAGCAGCAAGATCGATGCCAGCATAAGGGACAATTCCAAGTAGAGATGGAAAAAGGCCTCTATAAAATGCCCGGGGTCCCTCCTGAACCCATATTTGTTTAGACAGAGATCCTAGACTAGGAGTTCTTCCACCTTCGCAAGCATATGTTTGTATTCGTGTTTTAACAAGATCCATGGGATAAATAGCAGCTTGTGCCACAGCACCTGCTAAACCACCGGAAACAAGGCGAGTTGTCATCCCAATATTAGCCTTATCATCTTCACCATTAGCATGAAGGATATAACTTTTCAGCATTTCATAAGTATAGAACCTGATGGCGCTTTCAGGAGCCACCTTGAAGACATTTAAACCATTGCCACGAAAAAACCCAGCATGCCCCCTTGTCTCCATATATCTCTAACTGCAGGCATAATACGAGCTTGTTGAGTTTGTACTTGCAAAACAACCTTCAAGCGATCAAGAGGAGCAGTAGCTGTACGCGATGTTGCTCCTGCTACTGCACCGGCAATCAGATATCTACTTGCATGGATATGTTTACTCATGACTTCTGGAGTAACAGTCTGCTCCCCAATATCAACAAGGCATACTCTTTCCAAATAATGATAAATATTCTCGATGGTTGCCTCCTGAGGGCAAAGCAGAAGAAAATCTCTCCATTCTTCAAATGTTATGACACCGTTGTTATCCTTATCAACACGCTCAACAAAGAGAGCAAGTTCTTCATCATCAATTTCAATCCCTGCAAAAGAGGGACTGGTGTGGCTTATAGAACGAAGTACTAAATGAAAGTCACTTTTGCTGTAATTCAAACGACAGGAGATAAATAACCAACAAAATATGAACATCACATGTTTGAATATTCAACAAGATATACAATATCTATTAGAGAAAGAATGGAAGGAAAGAATTAAAGAAGAAGTATAGTAGAAATGATAAACTACCTGCTCTCACAAGAGCATCCCATAGCTCTTCAGGGAGGATGCAACCATTGTGTTTGACATCAATTGCCTGAAAGATGGCATAGAGCTCGAGCTCCTTATCGTCCATGTAGTGCTTAAAATCTTGGTAATCCACACGGCCATCTCGATTTGCATCGCACACATTCAAGAGATCCTTGGCAAACTTGTACTCGGGGGGTATCTGGAGGGCAGAGAGGCCTGCCTCAATCAGGGCATAGTCCAAATACCCAGCATTTGCAGTGTCAAACAAGTTGAAAAGATTACGAATTCTGAGCTCCCTCTCTTCCTTGGTCTCTCCCAGCGCCAAAAGCACATGATCCAGCGTCACCCCATTTGATGCCTTTCTATTTCCCTCCATTAATTCCCCTTATACTCTCTTCTTGTTCAATTACTGTATGATGGAGCTGGGAAACCAACATTTAACATATGCATCATCAAAAAACAATGTACTCAAAAGGCAGGCTAGGAAGGCGACTGGGGGAATAAGAACATACCTCATTCCTCTTCTGTCTTCACCCACTCCATTAGAGGACCATCACACTCTCTCATACCATTTTGCTCTCCATTTGTCGTCCTATTTTCTTTTGATAAAAGGAGAACAAAATATATGTGATCGCAGTTAACCAGAAAAGAAAAGATTCTTCAATTTGGATGGTGTCCATTGTAGCGTGAGTTTGCGTTGATCGTTGCTGGAATTAGAATCTCTTTTCCTCGCATCGACTGTGCCACCAGGGGCCCAACTGCCAGCTGACTATGACTAAGGGCCCAAGACTAACAACCTCGATCGGCCCAACAGCCCAAACCTACTACAATCATTCCGTTCCATTTGTTTCAAGTTCAAACCAAGAGAGTAATCATCATCCTGAATTCCTGATGAATCGGGAGGTTACTTTGCTTTTGGTGTGTACTATTATCCAATCAATTAAACGGTATCGGTAGTTATGTCTCTAGTGACCCTGATTAGAAGCAACGTCAACATAGCTCATAGCTGGCTGGCCGCGCATACCAACCCCACAGCATCGCTCCCAGCTGCTTTGAATCTCTCTCTATTATTCGCTTTGCTTTCTTCACTACTCTGCTGTGTCGCCTGTGTGTAGATACAAACCGTACATCATCCTTATATGTGTGCCCTTTTCTTTTTCTTTTGTTCCCAAAGAATGTAAATTTGATTTGCAGGATGAGGATCGAGCTCAAAAGCACAGGCTTCTGTCTATTTGTTAGTATTGGCCTGGCTTGGTTTTGTTCTAGTGGAAATTTGGAGGTAGGTACAGGACGAGACTAGTCAACTAATACTGTTATGTGCAACTCTGTTACAACTTACAGCAGAGTTACAGCCAACATGCCTGTACTGCAGTACACAACACACATCTCTCTAATTCATTCTCAACTTGCAGTACCAGACAGAGACGGACAACTATTATTCTGCTTTACAGCCCACACAAATAATACCCAAATTAATCTTCTACTTTTCCCCATTTTTTTTATAGCTAGCAAAATTGAAGCTAAATACGCTCAGACTGACAGACAAACCTCATCGATCTCCTTGTGTTCGTATACCGATATATATACTCTTTTCATTGCATGGCTGAGCTATCAAAGAATATAAATGGCTTTAGTTTCTATTTAATTTAGTTGTGGGTCTAGTACTTACATGGGATATATGTTTACATTGATGAAGTTGAATTGGGGAGTGTTGTCGGCGCAAGGTCACTTTCTGTCGGCATTACCCAACGATGATATATACTCTGCATTCCCCTTAATATATTCAAACATTGAGATGCTTCTCCGCTGCTATTTTGCTTCCAACTGCTTATAAGTCTTGACTTTGATCATCACCTGGGTTTCTCTACAAATTTGACCTCTTATTTGCATTTGGGTCTCTTCTAATCTTGCATTTGGGTCTCTTACCACAAACACTAGTGTTCGGTTCACCTTTCCATTTGGGAATGTGGGTGGGTGTCATTCTTGTTGTCATTGGCAAATGAAGCTCCAGTTTTTAGACATCTCGCTGGGTTTTTTCTTTGGAAGTACAGGTTTGGTATTCTACTCTACTATGTTAATTTAATTTGTACTCAAATCACAACCATATTGGACATGTTGTGCACTCGATCCGTTTTCATAGTGTGTATTGCAATTCTGTTAGTGATCAGTTACCTTTATCTGTGATTTCAATATCACTGCATGCCTACTGAATTCCATTCACTAGTCAGCTAGTTTTCAGGCGTAATTACTTAATTATCTTCTTCTGAAACCTTGATTTTCCCTGGTTTAATTATCTTATAAGATCTAAAGATTGTGACTTTGTCTCTGTTGTTACCTTCCCCAAGCTAAATTATGATCTTTTACTTTTGGCGTGCAGGTTCGATGTCTGATAATTCCTTTTACAAAAGTACTAACCCCCATAGTTGAAGCCGTTCCCATACCAAATGTCAGCGCCTCTTGCAGCAGTACTTGGAGGTGCTGCAGGAGCCGTGGCATTGGTGGGGATAATTATCATACTTGTTGCGTTCTGTCTTCGCAATAGGAGCGTTTCGAGAACTTCTGAGACAGGTTCTTCTGATCCATCTGTTCAAGGTAACTCTTGCATCATATATGTTTCTTGGTGAAAACATTTTTTCTGTAAAAAGCATTAGGCCAATAGCTTAATTTTCTATTGTAATAACTTGCAGTTGGAACACATGGTGGGGTTGAGTTGTCAGTACGAGAAACAAGGCGTTTTCAGATGGAAGAATTGTCTCTGGCCACAAAAAATTTTAGTGATAAAAATTTGATTGGGGAAGGAAAATTTGGGGAGGTGTACATGGGTTTTCTTCATGACGGAATGCTTGTAGCCATCAAAAAGCGACCTGGATTGCCTAGTCAGGAGTTTACCAATGAGGTAATAGGCACTTTTCCTACAGGTTTTTTCCTTAGAGCTCGTTGATTCTTTGGAGGATTATGAATATGTTTTGGAGTCTGATAGGGAATTTTGTACAGTATGGGCTTCATACATCTTTGGAGGAATGACTATGAATACTTCTCATAATCAATGCTTGCAATTGGTGTGGAATTTTCTTAGAGTGTTTAAGTTATGCCACTTGAATGCTGAGTAACCATTTACTGAAGAATCTACCTAGGTCCTATACACTCTTTTTCCTTGTTACTGATTAGTTATATCCATTAAAAATATTTCTTCTCCTACTATCCCAAAAGTTTTCAGACTGACCAACAAAAAGTAAGTAAAAAACTATGTGAATTAGTTGTGTGGTGGTAAATTCTGAATAAGTTTATCTGGGAGCTTGTGTTTTCAGTTTCTTTCCTCACAAGCATTACTTAACTCAGGGATTTGAGGATTGGTTAATGAATCTTTCTTTCATCCTTTCTCCTTTGAGTTCGTCTGTGTGTTTCTAAACTTAGCATTTTCATATCAGGTAAACTATCTGTCAGCTATTCAGCACAGGAATATTGTTTCTCTCTTGGGCTACTGCCAGGAAAATAATCTGCAGTTTCTTGTGTATGAGTATATTCACAGTGGAAGTGTTTCCAGTCACTTATATGGTAACTTCCTACTTCCATCATTGTTTCATTTCAGGAGCACAAAAGTATGCTGGTGATTTATCTGTACTTTGAGTCTTTGAATAAGTACTCTTTGCTTTTTATGATATGCATACACTGCCGCAAATCTTACTTCATAATTTATGTGATTGCTCCATTTGTGATGCTTTAATCTGAGCATATGGGAACTTGCTATATTTCCTATGCAGGCACTGGTCAGAATGTTCGTGAAAAGCTAGAATTCAAGAATCGACTATCAATAGCTCTAGGGGCAGCTAAAGGTGATCCTCTGCAAAATCAGTGAGCATTTGTGGCTTTCCTGGTATCAGGTTTTCTTCTCTTTAGATATTTTAGAACATCAGTATTGGTCCCCCAAAGTTGTTTTGTAAGGTATCTAAGACTATCAATTGTTCTAAACTTACTACCTATTATCGTAGCAGTCTTAAAGCAAAGTTCTCGTATTTATGGGGACTCATTCATCCTTTCTGTTTGCAGGCTTGGCTTACCTTCACTCTTTAAGTCCTCGTCTGGTGCATAAGAACTTTAAAACAGCCAATGTTCTTGTGGATGAAAATTTTATTGCTAAGGTTGCAGATGCAGGAATTCGCAATTTCTTGGGAAAAGATATGGCAGGCCCATCTTCTCAAGTTATTGCTGATGAGATATTCCTCTCTCCAGAGTATTACTCTCTTTCTTCTCCTTCCTGCTATTTTCAGGGGCCTAGTTACTCTTGTAATGTGATGTTTAATGTAATTGTTGAAACCATTTCCAAGGATAGTTAGATTTATGCCAGATTTCGATTAATTTCTGCAGGGTAAGAGATTTAGAAGATTTTCTGAAAAAAGTGATGTATATAGCTTTGGAATATTCCTTTTGGAGTTGGTAAGTGGCAGAGAAGCAGCAAAATTGACATCTGCTGACACGAATCAGGACATTGTTGAACGGGTACGTATGTGCTTGTTTTCACAAAATGATAGTGCAGTGTTGATATGCCTGTATCCTAAACACCTATTTGGTCTCATTGGCCTATCTTTTGGGTCTGGATTAGTAGTTGCTATATATGTATTGTGTCTACTTCAAATTTATATAATGTAAATTCAGAACGTAACAAGTACTCTGATGTTTTATGTAAACATAATGTATTAATTATGTTTTTAATTATTTTTTGGTAATCTGTTTTATGTAAACATTATGTATTAATAATGTGCTGGTTCATGACTTTGTGAAGTGTGTAAAAGCTATTGAATTGGGTTTCTTTTGTGCTTGATGAAGGTGCAAAATATCCAAGACAATGGCAATATTTCCAGCATCATCGATGACAGATTAGGGAACAGCTTCACAGCTGAAGCTATGGAAAAGCTGATTCAGTTGATAATAAGATGTGTAGGTTCAAGTGAGAGGCGACCAACAATGAGCTATGTGGTAACGGAACTAGAAGGAATACTTGAGAAAGAGATGAGCTTGACAACAATCATGGGGGAAGGAACCTCGACTGTGATCCCAGGAAGTCAGTTATTCAGAGTAACAAAATGAACCATTCAAGGGTGTGATATTTGTGATACTATATTTCTTTCCTTTTGTTTCGGGAAAAAAAAGAAAGAAAGAAGAGGAAAATAACTTATATGTGAATTCTTTTAAATTTCTGTAACACGAGGGAAGAAGTGATTCAGCTGTTTGATAAGTGTATAAAGAAGAGCTGCATTATTTCAAGGATGTATCTTGTTGTAAAACTAGTATTGATATTAAATTCAAGGATGATTAAAGGTTTGAGTTACAATCTGGAACTGGCTATAGTTGTTGATTTTTTGGGCCACTTTGCAATGCCGCATCAACGGTGTGACCTTGGACAAAGCAAGTAGAGAGCAGGAACCCATTTCCATTTAAGAGTAGCTTGCTGGTTCAGCTGCTGCAGCAATGGCTTCGCAGTCCCAAGGTAGCGAATCAACTTGCTTTGCTTGCTTACTGTATTTGCTTACTTACTGTATGATGTCATTTTCCAGGAACATCAACATCGGAGGGCAGCCCCTCGGCCACGGTGAGCCACGAGTACCGCCTCGCCGTCGAAACCCCTTCCTACACTGAGATTTGGTCAAAGATTCACCAGCGAGATGGAGATGAGGAGCTGGTGCTGGAGCAAGTGCTTCAACCCAATCGAGAGTGCGTGGAAGAGGCCCTCCGCCACGCCCAGTCCAACTCCCTCACTCGTCTCGTCGCCGACTACTTCCGCCACACCGAGGACGCCACCCACCTCTGTCTGCTCCTCCACCGCAGCGTCTACCGGGCGCGTGACCTCTACGCCCCTCTCCACCAACTCCTCGACGTTTTCGAGGACCTCAGCCTCAACCACTCTCAGTGCACCCACGCTTTTAACGTCTTCAGCCAATTCGACCGCCACGACAACCCTTTCCCTTCCCCCGACTCCCACCACAACTTGGACGACACCCGCCGCCTCTTCTCCGACCTCAAGAACAAGCTCGATCGCCGCCTCCGCAAAGCTCGCCGCATTCGCCGGGGCACAGTCATATGTCTGATTGCAACTGCGGTGGGAGTGGTAGGTGCTGCTGCGGCGGCCATCACAGGCCACGCTCTGACGGCGGCGTTTGCTGTGGGCGGGCCTTTTTGTGTGTGCACCAGAAGCAAGGACCATATGAAACAACTGGATGCTGCGGCCAAGGGGACTTGTGTGCTCAACGGTTATCTGGGCAACATTGACAGGCTGGCGCAGCGCCTACGTACGGCGGTGGAGAGTGACAAGCATTTCATTCGGCTGGGATTGGAGAGGGGTGCTCAAGACAAGCATCCCATCCAGGAGGTGCTTAAACAGCTGCGCAAGGCCCACCCCAATTTCCTTCAACTTCTCAATGAACTTGATCAACAAATATGTCTCTGCTTCAACACCGTTAACAGGGCCAGGTCGCTGCTTCTCCGACACATCTATACAACACACCCCACTAGCTAGCCCTCTTCTTTTTCCTAATCCAGTTCCAAAATGGAAACCATGCTGCATTATATGATCTAATATGTGACAGTGTGCAAGTAACACCTGAATTCCAGATTATTGTAGTTACACAATGTTGAATGTAATCTTTAATTCTTTATAAATCCTGCAACTTATTTGTGACCTCAAGAATATAGATTTTGCCAACTCACAAGGAATCAAAATCTGTATGTGAACAAGGAAACTTTAACGTTACAATTGATTATATTCTTCCATCAAAGACGAATGGCCTAGCCTTTTCCCAGAAAAAATGCAAGACAAGAAAAATAAACTTTATAATTAGCAAACAACTTCCGGGAGAAGAAATGAAGATTCCCAAGCAAAATCTTCCATCAAAGATGATGATGATGATGAAGATGTTGCCTCTGTAAAGAGCATCTCAAGTGTCCAATATTTGGGAGTACCAAGTTTAGACAGGCTGCATGATCCCTAGCCTTATCTATAGTCAGCGCCCTGGCCTGCAGGAGAAGCAGGAGCATTAGCAGCATCTTGTTTTGCCTTGAGAACAACCTCCTCAGTGGTGATGCCAATAACCCCGTTAGCACGTTTCAGCCCCACAATGCTATACCGTCCAAGGGTATCCTATATTCATTCATACATCATAATCACGTTCGTTTACAGATAGTTAATTTGAGGCTTGATCTAAGACAGTATGTATATTCATTCATACATCCTGCAAGTATTCCTTATTTCTACAGATCATTGTTTAGTCAGAAAGAACAATAAACCAAAGCTAGTCAAGCTAAGCTGCAGAATGTATATCAACTCGATTGTTCACATTAACTACTAAACATGTAGCTAGGGGAGCCTTACCCGAGTAACAATTCCCAATTTCTCCAACTTCTTAACTGCATCGTTCACATCAAAATTGATATCGTCGTTGAACTGTTCTTTGATTAGGTCCTCACACCACCTGTCCAGATCCTATAGTAAAATAATCGGTGGCCTGAATATATAATTTCGCGCACATAAATCTCTTGCAATAACTGATTGCTAGGACACTGATAAATGGAAATAGAGAAGAGCTGGATATAACAGATGCATACTGGTAAAGTAGCTTTCCCTTGTTCCATTAACATATAGAAACAAACTATTACTTCCTTGACCTGCACATTCAAGAAGTGCAGTGAAAATGAGTACGTACATACTCAACTCGTAACATTTCACACAGTCAATTAAGTTTGCAGCTTACTTCCTGTTGAATCACGTCATCACACAAGTGAAGAAGGGTTCCTCTTCCGCTATCTAGTTGTTTTTCGTACATGGACTGCGTTATCAAGTTCTGATATTGAGCTAAGTTCTGCTGAAAACTACAGACAAATCATATTCACAAGTTAGTAACTAAAACCGTAAGTAATTACTATATATGAAAATGGATCATATGGAGGCGCCAGCGGTGGACGCTCAAATTATTTATATAAATATATGCTAGTGCCAGTTATTGTCTCATCCAGGGACGTGATATTTCATACCAGATACTGTCCCTAATCTGGTCATCAACTCATCATCTACCATCGATTATTTAATCAGAGGCATATGATTTGATTGATGACAACAGTATCCATTACTCCCAGAACATTAATTTGAATAAGGAAGTTAACGTGAGGAACCTCTCTATAGAATGAGGAAACAATATCCCCCGGAACAAGCGATTAATTAATGTGAGAAAACATGAACTATAAGAAGAAGATCGAGTAACCTGAAATATGTCTTAGCACAGTAACCAATCACAGTGGAAATAATTGCAAAAATAACCCAAAGATCGACTTTAGACGTTTCAATCGAAGTAACAACAGCAACCTGTACGCTGAGAGGGGATTAGTACATGGCTGCATGCGCATGCATTTTCACAGACAGTATACAAAACTAAACCAATTAAACAGAATGCTTTTTATAAACTGACCAGACCAACTACAGCAGAAGCAATGAAGGAGAGCCAGTCCATTGGTTTTAAACCTGGGTTCTTCTTTTCAGGCTGTAACAGGCGGCAAAAGATTCCGGTCATCAGTTGTATATATAGCATACATGCTTCAAGGGAAAATTATATAGATTCCCCACAAGAGAATATCGGAGACTCACAAGAACTATCTCCAAATCAGCCATGGGTATACTTTTGAAATGTTTGATATGTATTCCCCGTTCTGGACGATCCTCGACGGTAGTCGCTTGCCTAAAGAGTCAATGTATGGTCTTCTTATCAATAAATTATTTTTCAACAAATATAATGCATTATTAGTTGTACGTATTCCGATATTGGAAGAAAAATCATAAGCAAAAGCCAAAAGGTTTCGGAAAGGCTAACATTATGCAAAACCATATTAATTAGTTTTTTATTAAACAAACCAGGTACCTGTAAACCACAATAATCCTATCAAAAGTTGGCTCCTGGATTGTGTTCATACGAAACAAAGTTTGAGGGCTGAAAGGCATGCACCAGATATATAATTATCATTTAGTGGCAATAATCACCATAAGACCGAATATATAACACCCAAATTGATCAGCTCAAATCAAAAGTCATGGTTCAATAGCTAGCTACTATGCATCCATGTATGTTCAATGCATAATTGCATAAGGAATCAGTATTAATCTGAAAATTATGTAATTGCTCGTGTGTTGTGCCAACAGAGAGGAAGGCATACATAATAGTCGACAAAAAGAAGACTAGCTAATTAATCAATTTGTGAGATTGGAAACTCATTCTTGCTTTCATTATTAAACACTACGTCTTGCATGCTTAATATTTAGTATTTGATTGCCTTCCAGTTCATGAGTAAAAATGGATGAAAAGCGTCCTCTGGACTGCACTTTTTCCAAACAATCATCTCTGTGCATTGTGAGGGGTGGGAGGAGGAGTTTCAGTACCTATATTGGACCGTGTTTCTATTAAACTTTTCCATTCAAGTGATTCAACATAGAGCAAGACACTCGATCAAAAATTAAGAATCATTCTCCACAGTATATATAGTTTGAAGATCCAGAGTTAGAAGAGAAATTTCAATAAAGAAATATTACTGTTCTTGACATCCTATATCGACACATATATGCAAAAACTCGAGTAATATATAGACAGAGAATTTCAATGGCAAGCATCGATCCAACTGCAATGGCAAGCATGCAGCTAGCTAGGCAGTAAACTAGACAACTAAATCAATGTAAAACACGTACGTTAGTTCCACGTTTTCAAGACGGATTCGTTCAACAAAGAAGTCATCCTCATCTGTATCAGATTCTGAGTCCCTCTTCCTAAAGGTTGGTTTCATGAAAAAAATTTCTATCCTGCGAGAAAATAACATGAGCCGATTAATTTAGACAGCTATTTCCGCAGCATTAAAATATATAACAAATAATTATCATAATTGCTATTACTATGTGAATTCTTGTATAACATACAACATATGAAATCTTACTCACTTAGTTATTCGTAAAAGATATTTCCAGAAACGTGAAATAATGATGTCCATCTTCTCCATGAAAAACCAATTGGTTGTCTTGTCAAGTCCAATGCCGCGTCGGAAGATGACATACTGAAATGAGAAAGCAATAGAGAGAGAGAGAGAGAGAGAGAGAGAGAGAGAGAGAGAGATTAGCTAAATATGTGAACATATAGTTGGCAACCTGAAGTTTTAGAAGTCTTCCAACTTCTAAATGTTCGCGGTCTCTTTTTCCAATCATATTTAAAGTACCTTATCAGAAAAATCTGGAATGTTTTCGGTAGGATGATCTTCAAAATATTTCTTCAAAAGTTTGTTGTCAAGCTACATTCAGCATAATATATCAGAGTATCGGCAAATGTGAATCGAAAAGCAAGTAGAAAGGTATAGTAGCATTATCAAATCTAGATACACCTAAAATTGCATAATAAATTGAAAATAGGTTTACAATGTAAACTAGAGATATATTCAGTTATACCAAGTACAAACCTTAGACTCATCAACCACGATGGGAAGATTTAGAAGATACTGCCCTGAAGTTGCAACCTCGATTTCTTCATTATCTGCAATCTTAAAATGACTCTTGTCCATCACCTGTACGATAACTATTAACTTTAAACAAATCCACACTATCTGAGGACTGAAAAATTAATTAATTTGTAGCCTGTGGTAAAAGGAATGAATTAAGCAGAATATCTTCTGCAATAATATATATAGTCATTTCAGGTTTGTGACGGTAAGTATTCGTTGGAGACTTGGAGTAAAGTAATAATAGAATCCTTATCGATTGATCAGAAGGCTAATCAAAAGTTAACTCATGAATAATAAGATTAATAATCTGATGACTCTTGCCAATTTGCCATTCACATTTCTAGGTTACGTACTGAATCTAAGTAGTTGCTACAAAGTGGTCACAGAACCTGAAACAAGTAGGTGAGGAAATTTTGTTCAAGCACATCAATTTCTTTATCATCAAGTTTCTGTTGCTCCAACATCCGGGCTCCATGAACAGGATCAAATAGGGAGTAGAGTTGCTGCATATATGCATTTGATTGTTGCTCAATGATTCAATGATAAATTAATACACAAACTGCAGGATCCTAGCTAATTAAAAAGCATGGGCATATGTACCATCAAATCCTCAAATTGTAGAAGATACCAAGCCCTAATTGTGTACTCAACCCTCTTGCAAAGCTTCAAAAACTCTGTCCGGTCAGAACTTTGCTCTGGAAATAGTAAATGATTGATAGATCAGCTGAGAAGTTTCTGACGGATTGATATATATATATATATAGCAGAGAAAGAAAATTTGCAGAAAATGCCCTAGCGCCTTCTTGTTGATGGAATATTAAGAGGATCGGAAGAGCTAGAGTAGCTAACCGATGAGATTGGCCAAGGTCATGATGAGTCTGGGCTTGATAACTCCAATGACGGATTCACGTTCTAATCGAATAATCTCTTTCTTTTGTACCATATCTCTATCGATCTGTTGCTCGAATTGAAAAGCTGCTATTTACTTGCCTACTTAAATCAGAGGTTAGCTAGCTAGATAGCTCTTTAGTACTGCATTCAGGTGATCGATGATGAGCTAGTCGCTTAAGCAGGCAAGAGAAACAATTAAATTGTAACTGCCACCTGATCCTCTTTTCTCTCGCTCCTCTGTCTGACTCCGTATTCCATCTGTAACAGTTGCCTGGAATGGCGCTCCGCTCTTGGCTAGCCTGTAACTGCTTCTTGCTTGTTTTCAAGCGTACGTATACGTACGTTGTATTATATCGCGTCACTTTCATGCTCAAAATGTATAATTGATCTTCGCTGAGGCTCCATTACATTTACACATGCCAACAAACGTCCAACTTCTCAATCAGAAAAAACAGCAGCATATATACACGTACAATTTCTTGCCTACTGAATTTTATGTACAGTATTCCATTTTATTTGGGGCAATCACAGTGCTGACTCATGGCTTGTCGTTCCAACGGCAACAACATTTGCTATCTGGCGAGAGAATTCGAAGAAGAAAAAAAATGTACGTCGGCAGATCTTGTTTCCAGTTATCAGTAGTACAACACATTCTTGATTAATTCTGCAAGCTGTAAAACCAATTTTCCAAAGATTACCAAACATGATGTAAAGAGCATCGATATCCTGTTTGCATGACACTGTTCAAATACCAGTGTGAGCGGCCTAATCCTCGGCAAACCCGGTGAGTAGACGTTCTCTTTCTTCGTCCGACATAGCGTCGTCAGGCTCAGCAACACTAGCTTTACCAATAGCATGATCACCATGAGCTTCACTTTCAGCTCTCATTTCTTTATACTTGGCGCTCAGGACAACCTCCTCAGTGGTGGTGCCAATGATCTCGTTGGCACGTTCCAGCCCAACAGTGCTATACAGTCCCTCGCTATCCTGTACGTATTCATTGATATAAGTAACACAAATTCACAATCACGTTTAGGTACACACAGTTTATTATTCTGAACCATCCTAGCTACAACCACCATCCCTTATTTCTGCAGATTATTGTTTGGTACGGTCAGAAAGAACTGATCGGTATATCATCCACTGTTATGTTCACAATAACCACTCAAAATGCAGGGGAGCCTTACCTTAGTAACAATTTCCAATTTCTCTAGCTTCTTAACTGCATCGTCCACATCAAAATTGATTTCGTCCTTGTACCATTCTTTTATCAGCCACTCACACTTGTAGTCCAGATCCTATAGATAGCCCAAATAAATAATAATGCACATGTATAAATGTCTTGCATTTATAAACTGATTGTAAGGAAACTGATAAATGGAAATAGAAAAGAGCTAGCCAGATATAACAGAAACATACTGGTAATGTAGATTTCCCCATTTCATTTAACACATAGAAGCAAATTATTACTTCCTTGACCTGCACATTCAAGAAATGCAGTAAAAATGAGTGTACTTACATATTTACAAGGGAACTAAACCTATCAAATTCATAAAATCTGACTCAAACTCAGCAGCTTACTTCCTGTTGAATCACGTCATCACACAAGTTAAGAAGAGTTCCCCTTCCACTATCTAGTTGTTTTTCGTACATGGACTCTGTTATCAAACTCTGATACGCAGCTAAGTTCTGCTGAAAACTACGTACAGACAAATAATTATATTCACCAGCGCAGCATTAGTGATTACAAGTACATATGTAATGAATCTAATACACTGAAAGAGAACAATATACATACGTATCCACTACACTGAAACAATTGATTAATTTGAATGAGAAAGTTAACAAGAGGCTCTTCTAGTCTCTAATTGTGGAAGAATATTGACAAAAACACGCAACTAATGAGAGAGGACATGAACTATAAGTAGAAGATCGAGTAACCTGAAATACGTCGTAGCAATGTAACCAATCACAGTGGAAAGAATTGCAAAAGCAACCCAAAGATCGAGTTTAGTGGTTTCAATCGAAGTAACTATAGCAACCTGTGGACAGGGGACTCGAACAATTAAAGCTGCGCATTATCACAATATAGATACCAACTAAACAAAGCAGAATGCACGGAGACAAAAATCGTTGCTTACAGAAAACTGACCAGACCAACTACAGCAGAGCCTATGAATGAAAGCCAGTCCATTGGTGTTAAACCTGGGTTCTTCTTTTCAGGCTGTAAAGGCAAAAGGTTCGGGACATCAAATGTACATACATGCTTCAGGAGAAAATTATATAAATTCCACTAGAGAATCGGAGACTCACAAGAACTATCTCCAAATCAGCCATTGGGATATTTTTGAAATGTTTTATATGTATTCCCCGTTCTGGATGATCCTTATCGGTAGTTGCTTGTCTAAAGAGTCGATGTTCTTCTTGTCAATAAATCATTTTTCAACAAATAGTTTCCTAGCTAGAATACCAATATCAAACAGGGCAATCAAACCCTTTCGCCCATGCATACAAATAGAGTCCACTACTTATAACTTGTGAAAGTACCATGCATGAATTGAGCTTTCTCCAATGTAAGATATTCTCTGTGCGTCAAAATTGTATTGCCCTTGGAAGAAATCTCATAAGCTAAAGATTTCGGGAAAGAAGAAAATACATATATGAATGCAACAACAAATGGTGTTCAGGCTAATGTTATGCAAAATAAAACTAGTCTTTTATTAAAGAATGTACCTGTAAACAACGATAATCCTATCAAAAGTAGGCTCCTGGATTGTGTTCACAGAAAGCAAATTTTGAATGCTGAAAGGCACGACATATAGATTGTTAAACATTTTCCAAGCTAGCATCTCTGTGTGTGAGGGGTGGGAGGAGTTTCGGTACATTTGACCTTATTTCTATTCAACCTTCCAATTCAACTTATAGCAAGACCTCACGAATCAAGAATCATTATCCATAGCGTAGTTTGAAAATCCAAAGTTAGAAAAGAAATTCTAAAATAAATAAATATTTAGGATCCAAAACTATTCTATACATCTTACAATGACACATAACTCAAATTATATACAGATAGAGAAATTTCAGGATCTATCCAAGTAATCAAGATGAGGTAAGATCGATCCAACTGCATATAATGGAGAGCATGCAGCTAATAAGCAGATAACTACAACTAAAGCTATGTATAAACACCTTAGATCCATGCTGTCAAGACGGATTCGTTCAACAAAGAAGTCATCCTCATCTGTCTCAGATTCTGAATCCCTCTTCTTAGGGGCTGCAGGTGTATTTTTATTGAAAACTTTGTCTAACCTGCAAGAAACTAACATGATCAACCAAGAATGCAATTTGACAGAGCTCTTAATTCCACAACAAAGCTTGTACTACCAGTCACTAAAAATGCAGAGAGGGATAGTTTCAAATATTTAGAATTGAGTCCAGATGTCTTAATAGTTCATCTACATTAAACTATAAAAACAAATTATCATTTTATTTTTTTTGGCTAAAGAAGAAATTTATTCCATAATGAAGAAAGCTTCAAGGGGAGACATAAATCTGAAACCCTTAACAAGAAAACAACAAAACCAAATAATTGCTAAAACTATGTGAATTCTAGTAAAATAAATAACATACAACTTTTCAAAAAATTACTTACGTGGTTATTCGTAAAAATATTTCCAAATACGTGAAATGATAATGTCCACCTTCTCCATGAAAAACCAATCAGTTTTCTTATCAAGTCCAATGCCGCGTCGGAAGATGACATACTGAAGTAAGGAAACAGTGAAGATGAGAGAGAGAGAGAGAGAGTTTGTCTTTCTAACATCAAGCAAGGTTAAGACTGATGAGCTAATTATGTGAACATATATAGTCGGTAACTTGAACTTTTCGAAAGCTTCCAACTTCTAAATATTCGCTGGCTCTTTTTCCATGCATGCTTAATTAGAGTACCTTATCAGAAAAATCTGGAATGTTTTCGGTAGGATGATCTTCAAAATATTTCTTCAAAAGTTTGTTGTCAAGCTACATGTAGCAAAATATATATATCAGTATCACAAATGTGAAAAGCAAGTAGGAAGGTGAAGTAGCATTAACAAATCTAGATATATTTAGAATTGCATGAATAAAATGAAAACAGGTTTACAATTTAAAATTGCATAAATGTAGATATATATTTAGTTATACCAAGTACAAACCTTGGACTCATTTACCACGATGGGAAGATGTAGAAGATACTGCCCTGAAGTCGCAACCTCAATTTCTTCATTATCTGCAATCTTAAAATGACTCTTGTCCATCACCTGTACCACAACTAGAATATTTAGAATTCCATACTATCTGTGAAATGGAAAATTTCTTTATATAGCCTGTGGTAAAAGGATTCAAGCAAATCCCTTTTGATAGTGCAGGTACTTTTCAGACTAAATCTCAGAAAACAAGTTAAAATGAAGTAGAACCTGAAACATGTGTGTGAGAAACCTTTGTTCAAGATCACCAATTTCTTCTGAAGTTAGAGTATGTCCATCTTTTTTCAACTTCTTGGATCCGTGTAGAGGATCAAATAGGGTATAGATGTTCTTCATGCAAGTGAATCAGCGAAAGTTAGAGGTGATTGATGAGAAAATGATACATAAAGAGGAACCTGGAAAACATATATGGGCTTACCATCATATCCTGAAATTCTAAATTATGCCAAGCCCGAATTGTGTACTCGACCCTCTTGCATAGCTTCAAAAACTCATCCAGCTTCGAACTGCTGTCGGGATCGGTTTCGAGAACTGTTGTGATGTGACTGATGAGATCCTTCTTGGCAACTCGAATGACTTTTTCTTTCTCTAAGCGAATAATGTCTTTCTTGAGCTTCCCCATGTTGCTCTTGAATCGTCTCGATCTTCCAACTAATTAATCTGCTACTTAGATCAGACCAAACGTTCTAACTGCCACCTCCTCTTTGCTCTCGCTCCGTCTGACTCTCTGTAATACAATTGCCTACAATGGCGCTCCGGTCACTCGCTGCTCCGTCCTAGGCGCTCTCATCTCTCTCATGTCTGATTAGTTATAGTTAGTAACGACTGGTGTGTCTTAATTGCGCTAGCTATGGCGTGGCACCATTCATGTTCAACAATGGACTTATTCTCTATTCCCCTCCATGCCAAGTCCATCAATTTCCCTGCATACAGAATTTTCAATTTTACAATAATCCATTTTTATCTGACATTTACAATAATCCATTTTTATCTATTGCCCGAGTGCTGATTCATGACTTGTTCCAACTGCACACGTTTAATGTACGTAACAGCCATAACCGATATATTGATCCAATATGATCCAGCTCGCAGTGAAACATTCAACATCATACAATGGAATTTAGTTTGGTAATATCTTGTAAATGCAATCTGTTTAGACGCTGCAAAACACTAGCTTTGAATAAAAACACTTGCACTCAACATTCCATAAGACTGACAAGAGAGAAGAGAGAGGAACGGTTTGGCCATACCAACAAACAAAAGAAATGATACTCAACTCAATGTAGCCAAGTTCTAGATTGTTTACTGCTTGTGAGCTCGCGGTCGGGTTCCAGATCTCTCCTTTGCTGTTGGAGTCGGCTGCTTCAAATTGGTCAATGCTATTAAAGATTCAGAGGCTGGTGACTCGAATTTTGGGCAGATTATTGAGGACATCAAGACATCAAGTCGTGTTTGTCTCTACTTCCTTCATCCCATTTTGTGCATGTTTATAGGGAGACTGATGTGCTAGCTGAGTAACATTTTCTTACTGGTCGGAGCCCGCCTAATTAGTAATATATACTAACGACACTTGAATTTGTAACAGTCATGGTTTCGATTCTTTCCGAAAGATAAATGGGCAACAATTTACCAGTGATGTACATCAGTACATGTGCGAGGACATATGATACAATACAATGCAACATTATAAATTTACAAACCTGGTTTTGGTACTTGAAAAACCCTTGAAGGGGTTGAAGAGTACTTTTCACTTTCTTCATATGCTCAACTTTGTAACCCTATTGACCCTATTGCTATCATTGTAATTTATAAAAAGTATACATCAGAAAATATAATTCTATACAATAAATTTTCCACCCTTAATGGGTGGGGATTGGGAAGCGGACGGGGATCAAAACAATACCCGCCCCATACTCGATTTATGACGCAGCAGGAGTATGGAGGGCTAACCAGCTTTTAAACCCTAATAAGTGGAGAGTCTTCAAACGAAGAACTCTATAAGACCAAAATCTAGAGCGCGCCAAAGACTAAGAGTAAACTCTTAAGTTCTGAATTATAATTGATAAACTGAATATCAGCTACCTATAATGGTGCTTATATTTGAGAAACAAAATCCTAGGGCGACTAACAATCAAACCTAAAAGCCTAAGGATTGAATTAAAACAAAATCCGAAATAACTAGGAAACATAAAAATCCCGAAAACTAATAAAACGCAGATTTGAGGTCCAAAACAAACTCGGATGGCCGGAAAAGCCCATACGTCGTGATAAAACAACAAGTCTTGTTCGTTGGGCCGTTCCGCTTCCAGAAAGGTATAATAATAGTCATTCGGACACTGAACGCCAAATCTGCAGCAAACCGAGTTTAGACATGCAACGATCGATCTGTTCCTCGATTTCTTCTGCCATCCTTCCTACATCAATTTAAGAATACGAATATTGGGATCCGCATTCCCATACCCCTTTAGCCCTCTATTTCTCCCCCATTAAAGTCAAATATCGGTGGGATGCCATGCTTGATAGGATATTTTCTCTCCCCTAGACGTTTTCATAATTCTTATAGATAACAATGTGTATGAAACTTGTACATTCTTTCTTCACAATTGATGTTTACGATCTATCTTGTTTAAATAGCTGCATTTGTTGGATTGATGTGAAATACAAGTGCATGGTGATCCATGTATGAGTACAAGTACTTGAAGGATGAGTGGCTTGATTTGTAGTAGTACTCATTGTCCTTGTCTTGATATATTTGCACCAGAATAGGCATTAGCAGGCTTGTGGGCAGAGTCCAGAATAGCCTCAGTTGCTTTAGTCTGTTTTGGTGCCATATCATTATTTTTATGTGTGCTAGCATGTTCGTGGGCAGAGTAGGCACCAGAATAGGCAGTAGCAGGCTTGGGGGCAGAGTGCAGAATAGCCTCGGTGTCTTTAGTCTGTTCTAGTGACTCAGAGGTGGTGAAGTGCCTTGTCTCATGTCATGGTCCACATCACTGTTTCTTTGTGTGATAGCGTGCTTTTGGGCAGAGTAGGCACCGGAATAGGCAGTATCAGGCTTGGGGGCAGAGTGCAGAATAGCCTCAGTGGATTTAGTCTGTTCTGGTGACTCAGATGTGGTGGAGTGCCTTATCTCATGGTCCACATCACGGTTTATTTGTGGGCTAGCATGCTTTTGGGCAGAGTAGGCAGTAGCAGGCTTAGGGGCAGAATGCAGAATAGCCTCAATGGCTTCAGTCTGTTCTGGTGACTCAGAGGTGGTGTAGTGCCTTGTCTCATGTTCCACATCATTGTTTGTATGTGTGCTAGGACAGCCGGTGTGTTGTCCAGGATTGTTATTGGCTTTGATTCCTAAATTAGGACTGTAATCGGATTCCAGTCCTGCAGGTTTAATAATAGCATCAAGCTTATCAGCAATACCTTCACCCGTAGCAGCACCATAAGCTTCACCTTCAGCTCTGATTTCTTTAGACTTGGCGCTCAGGACAACCTCCTCAGTGGTGGTGCCAATGATCTCGTTGGCACGTTCCAGCCCAACAGCGCTATACAGTCCCTCGCTATCCTGTACGTATTCATTGATACAAGTATCACAATCACGTTTACGTGCACAGTTTAATATTCTGAACCATCCTAGCTACAACCACTATTTCTTATTTCTGCAGATTGGTCAGAAAGAACTGATCGGTAGGTATATCATCCACTGTTAACCACTCAACATATGTAGGGGAGCCTGAGCCTTACCTTAGTAACAATTTCCAATTTCTCTAGCTTCTTAACGGCATCGTCCACATCAAAATTGATTACGTCGTTATACCATTCTTTTATCAGCCGCTCACAATTGTCGTCCAGATCCTATAGATAGCCCAAACAAATAATGCACATATTTAAATGTCTTGCTATTTCTGATTGTGAGGAAACTGATAAATGGAAATAGAAAAGAGCTAGATATAACAGATACATACTGGTAATGTAGATTCCCCTATTTGAGTTAACACATGGTAACAGATTAATACTTCCTTGACCTGCACATTCAAGAAAGGCTTCAAGAAATGCAAGAAAAATGAGTACATATATATCAAATTCATAAAATCATAAACTCGCAGCTTACTTCCTGTTGAATCACGTCATCACACAAGTGAAGAAGAGTTCCCCTTCCGCTATCTAGTTGTTTTTCGTACATGGATTGTGTTATCAAATTCTGATAATCAGCTAAGTTCTGCTGAAAACTACAGACACATGATTGAATTCATTAGCGTTAGTGATTAGAAGTATATATGTAATGAATCTAATGAAGTTTAACATCAGACCTGTGTCTTTAATCTAGTGTTAATTAATCTAGCATAAATGAAGACATGCACAGACAACCATTTAAGCATGAATTATAAGAAGAAGATCAGAGTAACCTGAAATATGTCTTAGCACAGTAACCAATCACAGTGGAAAGAATTGCAAAAACAACCCAAAGATCGACTTTAGTCGTTTCAATCGAAGTAACAACAGCAACCTGTAGACAGGAGATTAGTACAATTAAAGCCGCGCGTTATCACAATATAGATACCAAACTAAACAAAGCAGAATGCACGGAGACAAAAATCATTGCTTACAAAAAACTGACCAGACCAACTACAGCAGAGCCTATGAATGAAAGCCAGTCCATTGGTGTTAAACCTGGGTTCTTCTTTTCAGGCTGTAAAGGCAAAAGGTTCGGGACATCAAATGTACATACATGCTTCAGGAGAAAATTATATAAATTCCACTAGAGAATCGGAGACTCACAAGAACTATCTCCAAATCAGCCATTGGGATATTTTTGAAATGTTTTATATGTATTCCCCGTTCTGGATGATCCTTATCGGTAGTTGCTTGCCTAAAGAGTCGATGTTCTTCTTGTCAATAAATCATTTTTCAACAAATAGTTTCCTTGCTAGAATACCAATATCAAACAGGGCAACCAAACCCTTTCGCCCATGCATACAAATAGAGTCCACTACTTGTGAAAGTACCATGCATGAATTGAGCTTTCTCCAATGTAAGATATTCTCTGTGCGTCAAAATTGTATTGCCCTTGGAAGCAATCTCATAAGCTAAAGATTTCGGAAAAGAAGAAAATACATATATGAATGCAACAACAAATGGTGTTCAGGCTAATGTTATGCAAAATAAAACTAGTCTTTTATTAAAGAATGTACCTGTAAACAACGATAATCCTATCAAAAGTAGGCTCCTGGATTGTGTTCACAGAAAGCAAATTTTGAATGCTGAAAGGCACGACATATAGATTGTCAATTAGCGGCAATGATCTCCATAATAAGAATGACAAATAAATTCAACTCAAATCAGAAGTCATTGTTCCAATTATTAATGTCATGCAGGCCAAACACATACACAGTATTCTGAAAATGGTGTAATGGTTTATGTGTTGTGCCAACAAATGAAGGCATAGCAGTCGACCAAAAGAAGGCTAATTAATTAATGAACCTTTGGAAATAAAAAGTTTAAACTGACTTTGTGAATGAAAACTCATGCAGCCTTTCCGTTAGATCGAGAAAGGACAGAAAGCGTCCTCTGGAATTTTACATTTTCCAAACTAGCATCTCTGTGTAAGAGGGGTGGGAGGAGTTTCGGTACATTTGACCTTATCTCTATTTAACCTTTCCGTTCAACTTATAGCAAGACACTCAAGAATCAAGAATCATTATCCCGAGTATAGTTTGAAAATCCAAAGTTAGAAAAGTAATTTGAAAAATATAAATATTTAGGATCCCGAAACTATTCTATACATCTTACAATGACACAAAACTCAAGGATTATATAGATAGAGAAATTCAGGATCTATCCAAGTAATCAAGATGAGGTAAGATCGATCCAACTGCATATAATGGAGAGCATGCAGCTAATAAGCAGATAACTACGAGGTTATGTAAAAACACCTGAGTTGCATGCTGTCAAGACGGATTCGTTCAACAAAGAAGTCATCCTCATCTGTCTCAGATTCTGACTGTGGAATGTTAGTCATACTCTTCTTAGGGGATGCAGGTGTATTTTTATTGAAAAATTTGTCTAACCTGCAAGAACATGATCAGCCAAGAATGAAATTTTACAGAGCATGTACTACCAGTCACTAAAAATGCAAAGGGGGATAGTTTCAAATATTTAGAATTGAGTTCAGATGTCTTAATAGTTCACCGGCCTAAAACTATGTAAATTCTAGTAAAGTAAATAACATACAACTTTTCAAAAAATTACTTACGTGGTTATTCGTAAAAAATATTTCCAAATACGTGAAATGATAATGTCCACCTTCTCCATGAAAAACCAATCAGTTTTCTTATCAAGTCCAATGCCGCGTCGGAAGATGACATACTGAAGTAAGGAAACAGTGAAGATGAGAGAGAGAGAGAGAAGAGAGAGAGAGAGAGAGAGAGAGAGAGAGTCTTTCTAACATCATGGCAAGGTTAAGACTGATGAGCTAATTATGTGAACATATATAGTCAGTAACTTGAACATTTCAAAAGCTTCCAACTTCTAAATATTCGCTGGCTCTTTTTCCATGCATGCTTAAAGTACCTTATCAGAAAAATCTGGAATGTTTTCGGTAGGATGATCTTCAAAATATTTCTTCAAAAGTTTGTTGTCAAGCTACATGTAGCAAAATATATAGATCAGTATCACAAATGTGAAAAGCAAGTAGGAAGGTGAAGTAGCATTAACAAATCTAGATATATTTAAAATTGCATGAATAAAATGAAAACAGGTTTACAATTTAAAATTGCATAACTGTAGATATATATTAGTTGTACCAAGTACAAACCTTGGAATCATCAACCACGATGGGAAGATGTAGAAGATACTGCCCTGAAGTCGCAACCTCAATTTCTTCATTATCTGCAATCTTAAAATGACTCTTGTCCATCACCTGTACCACAACTAGAATATTTAGAATTCCATACTATCTGTGAAATGGAAATTTTCTTTATGTAGCCTGTGGTAAAAGGATTCAAGCAAATCCCTTTTGATAGTGCAGATATTTTCAGACTAAATCTCAGAAAACAAGTTAAAATGAGTGGTCATAGAACCTGAAACAAGTATGTGAGAAACCTTTGTTCAAGATCACCAATTTCTTCTGGAGTTAGAGTATGTCCATCTTTTTTCAATTTCTTGGATCCGTTTACAGGATCAAATAGGGTGTAGATATACTGCATGCAAGTGAATCACCGAGTCAGAGGTGATTAATGAGGAAACGATACACAAAGAGAAACCTGAAAAACAAACCATCATATCCTCAAATTCTAACAAATGCCAAGCCCGAATTGTGTACTCGACCCTCTTGGATAGCTTTTTGAACTCGTCATCCCAATCTGTTGTAGATGTCACAATTAGTTAACTGCAGAGGTAAAAAATAAAAATAAAAAATAAAAAAAGTCCATGTTCTCAAGTTATAGAACAATTTTCGTCAGTCTCTGAAAGGTAACAGAGAAGGAATGTAGCAGAGAAAAGATGGCATGGGAACAAACCGAAGATGCTCGAGATGTTATTGATGAGGTCATCCTTGGCAACTCGAATGACTTTTTCTTTCTCTAAACGAACAATGTCTTTCTTGAGCTTCCCCATGTTGCTCTTGAATCGTCTCGATCTTCCAACTGATTAATCTGCTACTTAAATCAGACCAACGTTCTAACTGCCGCCTCCTCTTTTCTCTCGCTTCGAATGACTCTCTGTATTACAATTGCCTACAATGGCGCTCCGGTCACTCTGCTGCTCCGTCCAAGGCGCTCTCATCTGATTAGTTATAGTTAGTAACGACTAACGACTGGTGTATCTTAATTGCGCTAGCTATGGCTATTCATGTTCAACAATGGACTTGTTCTCATTTCCCCCTCCATGCCAAGTCCGTCAATTTCCCTGCCTGAATTTAACAGCAGTCCATTTTTTATCTGACTTTTACAATAACCTCCATTTTTATCTATTGCTCCAATTTTAATTCATGACTTGTTCCAACCGCACACGTTCAATGTAACAGCCATAACCGATATATTGACAGTAGGATATATAAAGCTAGATGTGACTCCAAAGTATCAGGGAATTGGCAATGGAGAGAGATATAAATAAAATAAAATAACAAAGGACATATCGGCAGATATTTCATATCTTTTTTCGAGTTTCCAACTACAACATCATCTTAATTTTCAAGCTGTCATACCAAATTCCAGAGATCACCAAACGTTGCTGTATTCGGTGTGATCATACAAAGATATATGATAAAACTTAACAGGACCCACCCAAACATTGACGAGAAGCCCAGTGCACTTTGCAACAGATGAGTTTAACAATATTTTCCAGCTCACAGTGAAGCATTCAACATCATACAATGGAATTTAGTGTTTGGTAATATCTTGTAAATGCATTCTGTTTAGACGCTGCAAAACACTAGCTTTGAAAAGATTCCATAAGACTGATAAGAGAGGAGAGAGAGAGAGAGAGAGAGAGTTTGGCCATACCAACAAACAAAAGAAATGATACTCAACTCAATAGAGCTTAATTAAGTATGCCTCTGACAAAAACTTAAAGCCTCCAAAATTATTGAAAGATTCTCAAGAACAGAGATAAGAAATTGCAAAAAAAAATTAAAAAAATCCCCATGAAAACTAAGTTCTAAATTGTTACTCAGCTAATAAATTAGAGTACCTGGACTTCTTCAAAAATCCCACAACCCCCCAGCTGCTATCTGCCTGCCCATCTAACATATATACACAGTTGCTATGGCTCTTGTATAGGTATGTACAAAACCTATCTCCAGCTTTACTTTTTCATTTTCTGTGAATCTCCAGTAACCCCACAATGCTGCCTCACCATTCCCCTCTGCATCACGTACAGCAAGTCAAAATTTCCTTTTACATGCATCTTGATTTTGCAATTCCTGTCCTGTCCTGCCTCTGAACCAAGCATACACACATTCCCAATACAGCAAAAACATAGGTGTCATTGGTTCCACGACCTCAAGAATGATTTACCCATGGGATCACGTATACCAGAGTTCTGATGAGGTAAATTCATCCATTGCATATCGTCATGCATCATGGAAGTTGCTGCTTCGCGGCCACCCAAATAATCAAGTGCATGAGCTGCTTGTGGTAGAACATTGCCAATCCTCGGAGTAACCCCACTCACTATTCCATAGTTCCTAGGTGAACTGAACTGATCAGTGGAGCCAACTGATTGATAAGGGTTACCTGAACGTAATTGGTTACAATGAGATAGAACACTAAATAAGCTCTCATCAGCAGTACTTCCACTCCCAATGTTTTGACTTGTGACGGTAGCAGCATCTGACCCAGACCATCCACCATGAACTGGATGGTCACCAGAAAACCAATTCTGACTCGACGTATCTGCACTTGAGTGAGATTGGAGAGGTCCTGGCATTCGAACACTACTGGCATTCCAATCCTGCAAATTGACTGGAGTAGGATGCTCCTGCCTTGGAAATAAGTATCTACCTCCATCAGAGTAAATGCTCTCAGTTAAGTTTTGAGGCATGTAAACACCATTCTCTCTCTTCTGCCCCAGCTCCAGAGGCAGTGACTGGTGTTGCTGCTCCTGAAAATGCACGGGAAACTGACCATTACCCATAAACACATTGTTTGGTGGCCGGAAATCCAATTCAGCCTGTTTATGCAAAGGGTAGGATAAGAGAGACTGAAGCAATTCATTGCGATCTTGGTTTGGGTAACAACTGAAGGAGCCATTATCTAATTGTCTGTGCAATAGAACTTTCCCCATGTTTCCCACAGGAAAATCAGATTCCAAATCTAGTATATGTGTCTGATGCTGTTCATTAACTTGTGGAAGCGTAACCGACAATTCACTGACAGATGCATATTCATGGTTTGCAGTAGAATCATAGTAAGAAAGTGGCATGCTCACTGCCTTCCAGGCATCTCCACTAGAACACAAATGAGCTTCCTGACTTACAGCGGCATGGACGTTCAGATTCCCTGAGTACTCAGACAAATTTGGAGGAGAATGATCGGATTCTGTAATGATGTCTTTCTCTAAATCATTATCTGATTCTATGCACAAATGTTTTTCAGAATCTATATCTGTGATGTTGCACTCATGCCCATCAGTAAACTGCTGAGACTTCTCATCTTTTTCCATGCAGAAGTCCTCTCCCTGTTGCAAGTCAGGTATAGACTTTTTATCATCATGCATAGTAGATTCATGATTCTCCAGTTCAAGCTCATCCTGACGCATACTACCGTTCTCATTGCCTTCGTCCTGCTGAACACCAGATCAGAAAACGACAAATTAAGTATCATACAACAGATAGACAGGTTTAATAATAATCAGCTGGATGTCCCTGAAGCTGATAACACCCAAAAGCTGAGAATGGAAGAGGACAGAGGCTATAATCACAAACCTCCATCACAGACTCTAGCCTTTCCTTCATGTTTGTCTCCAAAGACATTATCATTTTCCGTCTCTGCAAACGCATTTCCATCCAGATTGCATAAGCTACTGGGAGATCTTTTCTTGCCAATTGCAACCTACATAAACAAGACAAATAGAGGATAAAGAATAAAAAAAATTATCCAAAAACTCGATATATATGTATATATATAATATGTATGTATATACCCACACTAACCAGTGCTTGTGCAAGTTCTTCTGCTCTTCTTCCACAAAGACGTGATAAGGTTGTATATTACAGTCATTACCTAAAACCCTGTTAAGAGACCTGAACTGAATGCTTCTGCCAGACTGCTTCATGCTCTTAACAATTTCATACTGCTTTTTGCTAATCTGAAGTAATAAGAAGTGCACAATCAGCAAGAGACTATAAAAACCCGAGTGTTTTACTCTAGAAAAGTTTTGTGTGAAAGAGAGTAGCATCCATCCAGAGGATCTTCTGTTGGCCAGCATATATTTAACTAGTCTAAGAATACAAATGGAGTGTATCATTTTAGTTTAATAATAATAACGGCTATGTCGCTATTAGTTATCCAGACAATTCAACCCAAACAAATAATGGATATCTGGATTAAGTACAGGATCTTAAAATGAATCCACAAGACCATCATTTACACCTGCAAACTAGTGAATGAAGAATCCTAAAAGGAGGCTGGACAACTCTAGCCAGAGACTGGAATAGTATAGTTAATTACACAAAAAGTGAAGGAACACCAACCTTAACATATGACATGTATTTAGAACCATCGTTATTGTAAATATTATTGCGCTTGTGTAGCTTGTCTCCTTTCTTGGGGGTTGCTCCTACATGAAGTGCATCATCTTCTGTAAGCAATTTTTGTCTATTTTTGTCTTGTAGGAAGCCTTTCTCATTGAACCTGCACCAATAATGATCAATGGATAACAATGATATAGCAACTACAAGCTAAATATTAAAGAAATTAGCCTCGAAGACATATAATTTAAGAAAACTTGAAAGGATGTGAAGCATAAGAAAGCTGAATTACCTGTTCTGAAGTTCCCCGCCCTTGTTCCAGATGAAATCTGGTTATCACTACAGCATGCTTTCTCATCTGCAACCCAAGAACCAGATTCAGACGTAGGTGTGGTATTTTCATCAAGATCACAGAATCTGGATTCATTTGCATGTGAAGAACTGTATTTCTCCATATCTTTTCTTGACCTACATTAATAATACACCAGAATGAAATTAAATAATCAATTGATAAAGTGAGAACATGAACCAAGAACAAAAAATGAAAGAGACATACAGAACACTCATAATTACTAGCACTAGCATCTAATAAATCCAAAAGCACACAAGTTTCTAGTTACAAAAAAGCATTAAATACAGAAGGACGAAATAGGTAAGCCGAGGTATTCAATCATGAATGATAAATTAATACACATGAGTTTAAGAATATCAGCAATAAAAATACTAATAATGGCAACCAAAACAACAACGTAATACTAATAACTAATCTCATATATTTACATAGAAAATAAATATAATATATATAATATATATATATATACACATATAAAAAACAAGATCATAGATATCAATGACCTAAGTAGGTTTCAAAACTCAAGTCCTTTATTTTTCTCTATTTTTATTTTCACACCTTTTCTGCAAGATTCAAAGAATTTACATTTTCAAATTATCATCCATCAACATCAAGAAAAATCTGCTGAATTTAACAATTACACATGCAAATTTAATTTATATGTGCGACTAATTTGTAACAGAAACTACAATCCTACCGACCTCCATATTTTCTGCCAAAATTCCTCTTCAGGATCTTCACATCTTGCATATCTCTCCTTCAACTTCAGTAAGTACGCAATCAAACTGCACAAAACAGTGTGACCATATTAGAGAATAATCAACCTTTCTTTTGACACAAAGCAATATCATCTTTAAGCAATACTGTCACAATTATTATAAGAAATTAGTAAATCTTTAAGCAATACTGTCACAATTATTATAAGAAATTAGTAAATCTTCACGTACTCATTATGATACTTCTGCAACTCCTTATAGTACACTTTCTTATCAGTCATTAGACAATGTTCCCGACGAAGAATGACATCAGGGTGGAAATTACCTGAGCAAAGTGAAGTACCCCTGAAAGAATGCATTTCAGATAAAGGTCATCATCACATGATCGAATTATAATATGAACAAAGAAAGGAGCTCTACTTTTCAATAACTCGATAACCACATATAAGTTCTTTCCTTGGTTTTCTGGTAAACAATTCATACAAAAAAATACAGGAACGGCCCCGACGTTTACAAAATGGGCCACAGAGAACGAGAAATTGATCGAAAAGAGAACAATTATTACGTAATATCACTATACAGAACATTCTTAATCACTAGCGAGTATTTTCTCAAACAAAGCTAAAGCATTTAGAAACTGACTATATATTCAGCATCTGAGGATTTCCTTACTCTTAAGAATAAGAACCTAAACTAATGGAGTGGGAAAAAAGTTCATAAAAACAATAGCACGACTTGCTGTTCCCCAGCATATATGAGTTGAAAATGTATATGGGTCCTGAAAGTAGTCAACTTATTCGCACAATACAAGTGAGAACTAACAATACTTGCCATTTGACAAAAGGGTTTCCAAAGTGAAAGTAATCCCCAGCAAGCAATGCTTTCACAACTTGCTGCGCCTCCGATCCCCTAGGAAGAAACTGCATAAGATGACTTCTCTCATTCTCTGAAAGATGTGTCTGCCAAACCTGCAGAACATTTCAAATTAAAAAGCAATTTTTCGAACAGAAACACAATTATCATCTGTGAAACAGAACTCAGATTCAATAATTGTGGATAACCATGAAATAAAAGCTACCTCGTATGAAAGCACATCTTCTAAATTTTTCAGTTCATAAATGCCATGAGGAACAACAAAAACATCAGCCGGAATATCGTAGCTAGTGAAAGTAGAACCAATGTACGGCCTCATATCATTCCAACTTATGCCAATTTGATCCCTTTTAGCAACCACCATTTTCTGACTTCCATCCCACTCGAGAGAAATATGAGGGTTAATGGTTGAATCATCTTCATTTACTCCCATGTTCTTCTTTTTTGCTCTATGTTGGTCCCTAGAATTGCAACCAACAAGGGCAGCGCCATTTGATCTTTTTCTTCGTTGATCAGCCGCCATTTCGTGCCAGATGTCAAAAAGCAGCTCTCAAAAAGATTATATAATCATACAGTATAGCATTCCTCAAATGCGGTCCCTTTCAAAAGCAACCTGAGAGCAAACATGCAGAGACTACTTAATATGACTTGTAACTCACGAGAATAGCCTGTCTCTATATCTTAACAAAGTCGTATTATGATTTCAAATTTGAAACACAATATATAAGAAGCCATAAAGTGTTTGCACAATGCCAAATTAGAGACAGAGAGAGGTTTGAATACAGAAGTGCATTACAATCGAAACGACAGAGTCAGTATAGGAAATCCTAACTAAATGGTGGGGTGGACAAACAATGCAGCTAACTGGTATCAGTCTATGAGAGTAAGACAGTGAAAAGGTTTAGTAATAGAAAATAAAGTGTTAGGCAGTCAAATGGAAAACAAAATTAAGGGTGAAGAAAGCAATTGCAGAAATTAAAAATCGCATACAAATTCAGAGACCCACAGAAATAGATTAAGGCTCTGACGAGAGAGTAATTCAAATAGGCTAAGCGAAGCCCTAAGCAATGGAAGAAGAGAAGGGCAATACCTGACGGCCGAGGACGACGACGATAAGGTGAAGGTGAAGGTGGAGAGAGAATATTAGTATTAGGGATTGAAGATTTGAAGTCGACAGAAACCATAGAAAGAGGGTGTAGAGATATGTCGAGTGTGGAACCGTTAATTTCTTTCTTCACATTCAATGGTTCATTCGCGCGTTCGGGCGCGGCTTGGCTCGAGCCGCGGCTCTCTCTCTCTCTGATCCTCACTTTGTGGGCGTAGCTCGCACCACCAATTCTTCTTTCTCTCCGACGGGAACCTCCGATTTCTTTTCTCTCTTTTATATTCTTTTGTAAGGTTTTTCTTTTTGGATTCGGTGTATATATGCTATATTAATTTTCACATACAATAAACGAAAAATAAAATCACTTCATCCATTTCGGTTAAGTTAAACTATCTGATTTTAGTTGGTTTTGGGCCGGATAAATAGGGTTTCAAATGACACTGAAATCACGACTTTACAGACTTAACATTGATTAACTAACATACATCATTAGGGTTAGTTTTTCCTAACTGACTCAGACAATCATATCCAATCATTGTTTGAAGTAAATCTAACAGTTGAAAACAAACACAACCTAACTTAAATTCAATATCCGTCAATGAACTTCGAAGGTTGGTTGAGCAATTACTGACCATTGTTCAAATGGGTTCCTGCAAGCCACAATCAGTTCATGATGTTCATGGGTTGGTGACTGCCTCCCCACAATCTAAATACCGTTATCTTAGTAAATTTTGTTTGGTGTTGTTGTCTTTTAGATGTCAATTCCTAAGTGGTGAAATTGGTTCGTGGGAAGTTTCAGCGAGGGATTGGTAGTGGAAGCCTTGAAGGTATGAGTCGGAAGGATTATGTAATTGGACTATGCCTTGAACTATTTTGGCCCATATAAGTATATTGGTAGAGGCCCATTACCAGCTCGTACCAACCAACACCAAGAAGCCAGTATACCGACTTCAGTGGCTGATTTTTGTAGTAGATTTTGTCTACCAATTATAAGTTAGTTAGTACACACTACCGGTCAAAAAAGCCACTAACCGTACCAAATTCACCCCTAACTATATACATTCGCGCAACTTGTTGGCCTAGCCAGGTTTCCGCTAAACCAAACTCCAAGAGCAAACCGATATAGATTTGTGTAATTTGTTGACGAGTTCGTTGTTATTTCTAAGTGAAACGAGTATCCGGCAATATGTATGATACTCTGCGTTTTTTTTTTTTTTTTTGGATACATGATACTCTGCGTTTTTTGCTTCTCAATGAAAGCACGTATGAAAGGAATCAAGGCTAACAGAAAGCCATTTTGTTGAACTAGCTACGAAACGATCGCTTATATCAAGACTTGTGAAGTCTTTGGTACAAATCAGTAATCTAATTTGATTGGCCCTTTTCAGTCATCCTCAAGCTTCGACATTTGGGGCTTTTCAATCATCCCCAAGCTTCAACACTAGTCAAAACAAGACAGATAGACAGACGAAGGGAAAATAATGAACAACATGCTGATCGCAATGAGTATGGATCAATTGATACAAGGGGAAGTCGGGCGTGGAAAGAGCAGCTTGAGACGGAAAGCATCAGCCCCGTTGAGGTAGTAACGGAAGAGCCTTTTAGCCCTTATGAACCCAAGACGCCCATATAGTGCCAGTGCTCCTTTGTTACTCACTTCTGCTTCAAGTGTGACCTGAATAATAATACACCATAACCATAAGAAAGAAAGCAAGACCAAATCAAAAACAGAGAAACGAAAAGACCTACCTCATCACACCCGGATTCCATCATGACTTGAATAGATCTGGTAACGAGCTGGGTAGCGATCCCTCTCTCGGTAGGAATCGACGACGACGAGCATGGCGATGTAGCCTCTGTAGGTGTTGCGGTGCTCCCCCATCTTACACACGACAGTTCCCACACACTTGTCTCTGTGGAAAGCCAGAAAACACAGCTGAGGCCACAGGTACACGAAGTAGCGGTACGTGAAGATCGAGTACGGCTCGCTCAGCTCCTTGTCCACCAGCCCCATTATCAGCGGCAGATGCTCTTCTCCCGTGTAGCTCACGTACTCTATCTCCGATGATTCCATCTTTCTTGGTTTCTTGGATTCTTTCTTCCTCTCTTTCTGAAATGTATATATGCGGCTGGCTGTGTCTAGACTCTTAGACTAGGCTAGGGGAAGACAATCGTCTCTGGGCCAAAAGCAAGCCCAATCCCTCTCTTAAGGCCCAGACAGGTGACGTGTGCATTTTTTGTTTTGCCACTTTTATCCCGACTCCTGCTCCTCCCTTCTGTGTCTCTCCTCTCTCTCTCTCCCCAAACCAATTGCGTTTCGCAGCGCAGCAACACTAGATTAACCAGAATCACAAGATGTTGAGGGTTGCGGCGAGGAGGCTCTCTTCTCTGACTGCTTCGCCGTGGAGGCCCAGCCAGGCCACTGCCGCCTCCTCCGTCCTGTCTCGGAATCTCATCGACTCCTCCGATGACCTCAGATCCACCTACTTGAGGCCCGACTTGTATCTTCCTTCCAGAGGTTAGGGTTTCCCCGCTTTTTAGGGTTTTCCCCCTGATTTCTCGAATTAATCTCTCCTTAACCAATCACGCAGCCTTCAATTAAAGCTTTTGGATTCATATTCTCACAGCTCGTAATGGTTATCTGAATTGAACATGTTATTGTGTTTGTATTATTTGTGCTTAATCATTCTAAGCTGAGTAAGAAATGGATATTGATTAGTAAGTTTACTATTTACACCCATAACCATGTTTTGATTAGATTGCTTCATTAGAGTTGAGGTTCGCATCTTATGACATTAGTTTATTTCGCTATTTTGGTTAAGAAGGGAATGATTGCTGAATTGATTTAGAGCATGTATCGCACAACGAAAGGTTAGAATGATTGCTGAATTCATTTAGAGCATGTATCGCACAAGGAATTCATTTAGAGCATGTATCGTAACGAAAGGTTTCATGCCTTCATTGGAAGTCCAAGAGACAAGAGTTCATAAAATCTGCAACTTTATGTCTTAAGATTCTGAGGATTTTCGGAATGATCCACTACACTTAACAATGCGTTTTCATTGGCTTAATATATGCCTTTCATCGTCATGTACTCTTGTTTGTTAATTAGCCGTTTGCTTCAGGTTTCGCTTCCAATTCAGTGACCCCATCAGGGGACAACAGCATAGTACCAGATGTTCCTCCAACTGTTGCAGCTGTCAAAAATCCATCTTCAAAGATAGTTTATGATGACTACAACCATGAGCGTTACCCTCCAGGCGACCCCAGCAAGCGGGCATTTGCCTACTTTGTCCTCACAGGCGGTAGGTTTGTCTATGCTTCTCTAATTCGTCTACTTGTCCTCAAGTTTGTACTGAGCATGTCAGCCAGTAAGGATGTTCTAGCAATGGCTTCTCTCGAGGTTGATCTCTCAAGCATTGAGCCAGGCTCAACTGTGACTGTTAAGTGGCGTGGAAAGCCAGTGTTCATCAGGCGCCGAACTGATGATGATATCAAGCTGGCAAATAGTGTAGATGTTAATTCTCTTCGCGATCCCCAACAAGATGCTGAGAGGGTTAAAGACCCAGAATGGCTTATTGTTGTTGGGGTCTGCACACATCTGGGTTGCATTCCCTTGCCAAATGCTGGTGATTTTGGGGGATGGTTTTGCCCCTGCCATGGTTCCCACTATGACATTTCTGGCAGGATCCGCAAGGGACCGGCACCATACAATTTGGAGGTACCTACATATTCCTTCTTGGAAGCAAACAAGTTATTGATTGGTTGAAAAACATCAAGGTTGTTGGACTCGTTTGCGATTCAGTAAGTTTTTTCTTATTTAATCTGATAATGTCGAAGATATGTTACAGACAATGTCTTCCCTTTGGGTTGTTTAAAATATTATGTAACTTGGATATTTAACTCCCACTGGGAGTGTTAGCTTTGGATTCTCAATAAGTTTACCTTGGCCTGTGATGTGCACGAATGGTACTAAAATTTTGCTATGTAGAGGAGGTTATTTTGGTATTCATTTGTGGAAGAAATTTCATTTATTTAATCATTTGCTACTGTGTATTTTTGTTACAAAATTGCATTTGTGTGTTCTGCCTGAATTGTTTTTATGGTTGTGGGTTGAAGCGTTTTCAGCACTTACCTAAAGGGGCTGTAGCCAATTGCATTAGAGCGTTTGTTGAATAGAAAGAAGACTCCTGAATTCAACTCACTCAATCTGGTGCTAGTTTATATAGTTGGTTAGTATACATATCAAAAAAACTTCAGGATACTTCAGAATAGATGAGCCTCATTTCCTAGTCTCTTCTCCAAGCAACACATTGATACAGATTTAGCCATTTCGGTGTTCTTTTCATCTAGTTGTTCTATTCATCTCTCGAATAGACCCTTAACATACACCATCCCTTTCTCGCTCAGTTTAAGCTCCTTCCTCATTTGCTCTACTTGCTGGTCATCCCCCTGAACAACAACCTCTGACTGTGCACCGTCATCTATGACTATCATTTTAACCTTGATCTGCTCCTTTCTTGAGGCTCGTTTCCAGTAATATGCTCCCCTGTGTTACATAAGCAATATAAATCAATCAAATTTGCAATCTAGGCAAGAACAAGAGACAAGAGTCATGAACTTGACTTACGCCAATGGGCTTAAGGTGGTGATCCAAAACCAATTGTTGCCGAAATCTGGAACAGTTATTGTAAGAACAAGGGCTACACTAGCGAGGCTGATGCAGGTGCAAAAGGTAAGCAATGCCGCTTGGCCTCGACTTGGAACCATCATACCTTCAAACCTTCATTCCGGAATTAAGACTCAGCACAAGAATTTAACTCGCATAGTATTAGGGAAATTTAACTCATAATCAATTGTTGAACCAGTATCTGGGTATAGTCGATCAGAGGATAAGGTGGGTGGCTTACGTGATGGTCTCTCCTCTATCAGTGACCACAAAATTGTTGCGGGTGAAGAAGGAGAGAATTTCACCCGCGAGTTGATTCGGTGCCTTCTTCTCTTCACCGACAAAGGTCTTCTGCACAATCTGCAATCGAATCTAGATCAGTGTATGGATAAGAGTAAGAAGGAGGAGTGTGGGAAGAGAGTTTAGGTAGGTTACCTTGGATTTAACAGAACGTTTGATGAGGGACCAAAGGCCTGGAACAGAGATGACGAAGAGACCCAAAGAAGTGTAGTAACTGGCCAAGGAGTAACCGGCGGTGTCTGCAGCCAGCAGAAACAGCGAGGTTGATGGTGTCTGCTGATGGAATTGATCCAGAAGCACAAGAGGAGGAGAAGAAGAAGAAGCAATGAGAGACTCGGCAAGGGATGCATGAACTGCACATCTCCTCTTGGCGCTTGAGCGTCGACTCAGCCATGGTTGCGCCTGCTGCTGAGATATATCTTTAACTGCTTTGGAACGACTGAGAGATGGAACAATCGGAGTCCATGATAACACTTCGGCTGCCATTGGTAAGCAATGGAAGAAGAAAAGGGCAATATCTGACGGCCGAAGACGACGACGATAAGGTGAAGGATAAAGTGGAGAAAGATAGTGAATGTTACGGATTGAAGAATTGAAGGGAGATAGAGACGACAGAAACCATAGAAAGAGGGTGTAGAGATGTGTCCAGTGCGGAACCGTTAATACCGTTAATTTCTTCACATTCGCGCGTTCGGGCGCGGCTTGGCTCTAGCCATGCTCTCTCTCCTCTCATCCTGATTTTGTAGAGCAGCATTTTTTTTTAAATAAAAACAAAAAAATTACGGAGGATAATCTCGAGGCACCACGCTGAGAAGAACCTAGCTAACAGCACGCCGGAAGTTTGGGAAAGGAAACAACCAATCCAAATGTGCATGCACCGTAAAACGACCCGTATTGGTAAGAGCATCCGTTATAAAAAAAAAATTTCATGAAGAAACAGTAAAAGACGTTTGTCATAAAAATAGTAAATAGATTCTTTAATTTCTTTCTTTTTTTTTCTTTTGTTATTTTGTAATGTTTCCTTTCCGGACTTGATGGCAGTTTAATCTTAACAAACTATAAAGGAAGAAAATCATTCGAATTTGGTTACACTAACTATCATATTTTGGTCGCATGATAAATTGACTGACACAAGTAACGAATATGAGTTTGCAATCTCAACTAAGCGGCTATATTTATCTTAACTCACATTCAACCATCGTTTAATATAAATCTAACATTCGAGAACTAATACAACTCAGTTTAACTTAATGCTTTATGTCATTGAATTGTTAATGTTTTTTTTTAAATAAAATAAAAATTTAAGGTTGGTTAAGCATGATTTCATTAGAGAGTTAGTGATTGTTAACACGGGGTTGATCTGTGTCCACTACTAACCACTTTCACTAACTTTGCATTCCATCAGGTATAAAATGTCGAATCATATATATCCATAAAGCCTCATTCGTCTACATCGAGTTTTCATATATTCAAACCCAACGCAAAGGGTAATCCATACCATAAGGTGGGTTATATGTCTGAAGCTTATCTCATTTCGTGTTGGTGTATTCACTTTGGGGAATGGAGAAGGCCAAGTTAAAGACTTTCGGTCTTATTGTTGACTAAAATGGACTACTTGTGTTATTTTCTTATGTTTTTTCTTTTGGTTTTGTACAAGAGATGGGTATACCCTATTCTCTTTTTGTTTGTTCCGTTATGTATTTTTGCTTTCAGACATTGTAACTTTTTTGGTTATTTAAATAAAATATGGGCGTCGGGCTGAGTCTCCCATTAGACTGGGTTCTAAACCCAATGCATTTTTCTTTTGATGGGAAACCAAATGTCCAACAAAATGGGTAATATTTTTTTTCGATGTGGAAAAAAAAGTACAACAATTACAAACTAAAACCTTGAACACACCCTAAGCTATGGAAGTCAAAATTAAAAACCGGCAAAGTAGATAAAGGTAATTTAGTAGAAACAATAAATGTGAGGAGTATTAAAGAAATGAGCGGGGTAACATACCTTGCTATCCTTTCAATTATCCTAGTAAATACTCACACAACATCCAAATGATTCAATAGATACTCAGTAATATTGATAATAGCAAAAATGAACTTTTTCTTGATTAAGATCACATAGTTTTCTCAATGGTTTTCTAGACCAAGAGACTAATTCGTGCTGGGAGATGTCAGAACGCTTCCTCTCTAGCCACCAAGAATAAATTAGGATTCAACTCCAATAAGCGTCACATTTTTGAACCCAGATGTCAACACCTAGGCTTTTACCAACTCGACTACTTATGGTGGTTAGCAAAGATGAAACTTTTATGTAAGCCAATGTGTTGTTTTTCATTGAACCACTTAAATGGTTATATATCTTTTTGATAAACGATAGTGGCAAAGTGCGCTAAACCATTCTCATTATTGAGGAAAGTATTTCCTTTGTTTTTGCTTCTCAAACGTTAGAAATGAAAAACTTTCCTTTCATGACGCTCACTCTATGTGAACCAAAAGAGGCAAACTAAGGGTGGACGATAAAAAGCTTCCGAATTTTAGGTAAAACAAACATACCACATGGTTGGTACGGCATGCTAATCATAAATCATGTCCCATTCGCCACAGCTCCACTCATGTAGAGGGGGATGAAATGATGATCGGTATTTCATTTTAAAACATGAGTAATATTGTAAGGAAAATTCTACTATGGTGATGGGTATAAATTAAGGAAGGAAAAATCAAAATTTATCGCCGAAAATTTTGTCTTTTTCACACAGCGAAATATCTTTCCCTCCCTAGAATTTTTCGTCCGAAACTCATGATATTTTCGAAATCTCGCCGAAACTGTGAAATCCCGCATAAGGTTTTACACCGGCGCTGTCTGAGGCGCCAGCCAAGGAGTTTGAAGTCAATCCGACTCCGAGGAGGAAGTTTGTGAACACAGTGAGAGGCTCGGGCTTCCCAGAGATTAGCCTTGACAACTTAGCGATTGAGCTGTTTGATTCCGGCTCCGATGAGAGGGGAGGACGCTCGGTGTTGCGGAGTTCTGAAAATACCCCTGCCGGAGAGTCGTAGAGGCGCGGGAGGTCGGTGTCGAGGCATGGACCAAGAGTTGGCGGCGGCGGTGGTGGTGAGACGAGGGGCCGTGCTGGTAATAGCTCAAGTGGAGGGAGGGTAGTTTTAGAAAGTAAGGGGAATATGAGGCAAAGGTGATCGGTGTCTGTTGCTCGGTATCAGATGAGCGATTCTTTCGCTCATAGAACGCTCGTAGCCTCCAGAGAGATTAAACCCATCCTCCCAACATGTCGAAGCAAATCCATGAGATCAAGGATTTCCTCCTGATTGCAAGAAGGAAGGATGCACGTTCTGTGAAAATTAAGAAGACGAAAGACGCAGTCAAGTTCAAGGTTCGATGCTCCAAGTACCTTTACACACTTTATGTGTTTGATACTGAGAAGGCTGATAAGTTGAAGCAATCCCTTCCTCCAGGTGTAGTGATTTAATGAATGCCATGTAACCTTTTATTTTTGTCTTTGAACTTGAACAATTCATGGCTTATCTTAAAGTTGTTGGTGTTAAAAAAAAAAAGATGAGCGATTCCGAGGTGAGAATGACGGTGGTTTTCTTCTTTAGTTTCGTTTTGAATTTTGGTTCATTTGCATTATGTGCTTGATTAGATAGCTAATTTGCATTCATTTAATGACTATTCTTCACAGTACACTGAAGGCTCTACACAGAGAGACAATAAATATAGTGAAAATTTTGTACCTCATAGGTCTTCTACGTGGTTTTAAAGTACTCATGTAATTTCATGTGAAATGTATCATATGTATATAAAGCGTGATGACCTAGCCTCTTTTTGAGTTTCCAACCATAACAAAAAATGTTTAAAGTAAACTTTTAAGAATTATTAACGGTTTAGCACTAACATTTTCACCTTAACTTACTACAGCTTCCTCTAGATTAATGTTTATTCAAGGTTTTCATTTCAAATATAGTACATAATATAGAAAACAAACATCTTTTAAAGTTTGGTTTAAAATTTCCTTGTTTTTCTTCAAATTTCCGTCAATTTTCTTATTTTTTTACTGCAATCGATATTTTCTCGAAATTTCAGTCGAAATTTCCATATTTTGAAAGGTCAAAATTTCTGTAATCACCAAAATTTTCTTCTTTGGTATAAATATATAATATACATTCTCAATTTGCAAACTTCTTCAAAATTTTGGCCCACCACCTCTTTGCAAACACATGCAACAACACCTTTATTGTTTGAATATAATAAAGAAATATGATTAACTCGTCATACAAGTCACCTGACATGTTTGACCTACTTTATAATTATGAGTTTTACTCTATGAGAACTTATGGGTCCCGCTGAAGGTGAGAAGTGGGTAAAATTACTTGAGAGTAACTATATCAATTATGTCAATAAACGCACTCACTATTATTATTTGAATTCCAAATTGTTAATGATTTTGAAATTTTGTCATTAATTCTGTATTTAGCAGGTTCCGTTTAATATCAGGTCGGGGGTTTGAATCTAAAGAGACCAAATAAGAACGGGAAAACATGAAGTTTCTAAAAACAAATAAAAAGAAATTAAATTAGTAGAGAGCATAAAGCGAATTTGGTTGTGGCTAATCGGAGAAGGGAGCGGGATACGAAGAGGCAAGGAGGCGGGAATAACACAAAAGGAAATGGCCCATTTTCCATCACAAAACCACAATTACATCACACCCGCACCCGCTCCTTCTCTCTCTGCTCAAAATCCCTCCCCCACTTTTTTTTTTTTAATATTTACCTCCTCCTTGTGTGTGTGCCACTCTCTCTCTCTCTCTTGCTGCTTGTAAAGCGTAAACCCTAAAATCTCAGACTCCTCTTCGCTTCCGGCGGTGGAAAATGGTAGTCCAATCGGCGGAGGGGATAGCTTCCGTTGAGAGCTCCATAGACGTTGAAGAAGACGCCGCCGCTGCAAGCCCACATTCCGAGGAGAAGAAGAGGAGACTCAGCTCTCGCATCCAGGTCAAACAGAAGCCCCAAAAGGCGCTTCTCGTCCGTCAAAGAGTGGAATTGCTCGACGAGCACGAACACGGCCCCCGGAAGAAACCAAATGTCGCCGACTCCGAGGAGCTCCCAAAGGCTTGTGACTCGGTTGACAAGAGTGACCGTGTTAGGGTCAAAGAGACTCTCAGATTGTTCAACAAGCACTATCTCTATTTCGTACAGGTTTGCTTCTCCTCCCTATTTTGTTACCCAATTTTGTCAAGTGCTCATGTTTAGTGATGTTCTATTTCAATTTCAGGAAGAAGAGAAGGGGCGCTGAAAGCTGAAGCTCTGAAGAAAGCTTCCAAAGCTGCAAAGAAGAAAAAAGGTGCAAATAACTCCAAGGTTAGTCCTCTTCTCTCTCTCTCTCTCTTTTGTGTGTTGAGATTCATTAGTTTACTAGAGCATCTCTCACTGTAAAATGCACTCATTTTCTGCAGAAGGGGTCTCCGGAGCCAAGGTTGCTAAACGACCTGATTTGAAGGCATTAACCAAGGCAAGTGTTCGTCATCACTGTTTCCTCGATAAGCTTCTCATGCCTCATTGTTTATGTAAACATTTGTCAATAAGGCGATAATCTATTCTCTTAGGCAATGTATGGTCATGATTGTTGTGTTGTATCGACAGCTAATGTTACTGCTCAGTTGGGTAGGAATAAGGAGTAGTTGTACTTGCTTTGAGACAATGCTGAGTTTTTTAGCTTCTTTTGGCCTCTTTCTCTAAAGTATCATTCTAGTTGTAACTTTCTTAGTGCTTTGATTTCAGTGTAATATGTGCTTTTAAGATAACCTGGTGTTCAATCTTTGTGATGTTCATCTATCCTTGTACCTTTTAGATATTTGTTTCCTCAATCTTATACGTAATGTATATATTATGGTTTTGATATTCATGTTTACAATAGTCTGATGTACTCTGCACTTAATGATTCTGGCAGATGCACGACGGAAAAGAAATTTTGTTTCCTTCTAAAAGATTTGGAAGCATTCCAGGTTTGTGGCTCTCACTTGGTTTAATTTTTCCAAAATTCCCTGTGCTTACATTGACTGAAGGACAGTCTGGTGCCATTTTGATATATTTATGAGATTGTTAAAGTACATAGTTATGCACACTTCATATCATTTCTGAAAGCTTTTTATCTATGAGTGCTGAAGTTGCTCTGGATTACAGGTATTGATGTTGGGCATCAGTTCTATTCTCGGGCAGAAATGGTTGCTGTTGGTTTCCACAGCCACTGGCTGAACGGGATTGATTATATGGGCCAGTCCTACAGTAAAGGGGTAATGCATATATCTTCCTCTTTCAACCAGAATGCTTAAGCATAAATAGTTATCCGAAGCATATTGATATCTATTTCATAATGCAACTTCTGATTTTCTTCTGTATTGAACTTGCAGAAGTACAGCAACTATACAATGCCACTTGCAGTTGCTATTGTTATATCAGGCATGTATGAAGATGATCTGGACAATGCTGAGGAAGTTGTTTATACTGGTCAAGGTGGACATAATTTGACAGGTGATAAGCGTCAGTGTCGAGATCAAGTCCTACAACGTGGTAATTTGGCACTGAAGGTGTGTATTTGAGATTCAAGATTCTTCTAGTTTGTTTGCGATTCTTTTGTCCTCTTATCTCACTGGAATGGTAGTTTTTGATTCATTCACATGTCTTATTTGATTTTGCTGTGCAACAACGAAGTTTGCCATATCAGATAGTCATAGCCGTAACTCTCTAAACATATATCCTCCATTTGTATGTATATATAATAGAACCTTGAATAAATGGTTTTAAATTATCATTATCTTCTTCACAATTGAACCTTACCATTTTTATGCTGGTTAACCTTATTAAAATTGAACCTTAATATTCATATAACTGTGGATCTGGATCGGTTAAACCATGCATGAAAACATTTTGAGGTGTGTTTGGAAGGGTTATCTACAAAGTTCACATGTTCTTCACATTATTGCAGAATTGTGTGGAACAAAATGTACCTGTCAGAGTAGTTCGTGGGCATGACTGTAAAAGTAGTTACTGTGGCAAAATTTACACTTATGATGGACTGTACAAGGTAAATAGAAAGCATTTTTTCTGCAATTTTTTTGTATTTTATATTTCAGTACTCGTTTGCTTCTTTTTCTGCTGAATTATCAGGATATGAAACAGTTGCTTTTTGTAATTACAAATAGTAAAGTGGTAGATTTATTGTCTTATTTCTGATTAAGTTTAAATTTTGTTTTACAGGTTGTGAATTATTGGGCAGAGAAGGGTATTTCTGGATTTACTGTTTTTAAGTATCGTCTCAAGCGGCTTGAGGGGCAGCCACTGCTAACCACCAACCAGGTCTGACTATTATTTTTAATAGTAGTTTTACCTGTGCTCTTCCCCTAAACTTGCTTTAGATCCATGATGTTATTTGTCATTCTATGGTAGTTAATTTTAATTCCTCTATATTTCACCAACATTTTGGTTCCACTTTTCTATTCTTTGTCAGTTTTTGTTAGTTTTTTGCTGTTGGTCCATTATTATATGCTATCTATATTAGTGATCTAATTTATGGATTTGTGATCTCATTTTTCATTTTCATATTGTCCAGTCTGGTATGGTGAACCAGTGAGATTTTGGTCTCTCTAATATGCTACTTAACTCCTTTTACAGGTTCAATTTATTAATGGACGTGTACCACAATCTATCTCGGAAATACGCGGGTATTTTGAGAATAATTTGTTAAAAATAATTAATATCTGAGTTGCAGTTCAGCTTCTAATCACCTATTGTTTTATTGTCTAAGGTTGGTGTGTGAGGACATAACTGGGGGTCTGGAGGATATTCCCATTCCAGCTACCAATTTGGTCGATGATCCACCCGTTGCTCCTACAGGCAAGTTGATCATGTTTATGGACTAATACTTGTTAGTTAAATAAATGAGGATTTATAGGAAAGTCGGAATTTGATAAGTTCAACGAGTTTTCTTGGGGATTTAGTCATTCTTCCTTATAGAATTACTTTGCTCTCTTCAGTTGCTATGGTGGAATTTTTTTTTATAGATCTTATTGTATCCTCAATTTCAGGTTACACGTATTGCAAATCTATTCAAGTTGCACAAGATATGAAGCTTCCAATGATGCCTCTGGATGCAATTGCAAAGGAAGTTGTGTAGATTCTAAGACTTGTGAATGTGCCAAACTTAATGGCTCTGACTTTCCATATGTGCACCGTGATGGTGGCAGGTGAGAATTGCATCAAATATGCTATCATTGAAATGCCACATAAACACCTGATATTAAGATATTTAGTGGTTTATAGTATTTCATTTTCTAATACTGTACTTGCTTCTGTTGTATCTTTCCAGATTAATCGAAGCCAAGGATGTGGTGTTTGAATGTGGGCCAAAATGTGGTTGTGGACCTTCTTGTGTCAACCGTACTTCTCAGAGAGGGCTCAAGCACCGATTTGAGGTTGTGTTTCACTACGACTATAATTCATCACATGTAAACACACACAGAGACACCTGAGTCTGACACTTTTGTTGTGTGTCAGAGTGGCGTATGCACAGAATATGAATGTTGTAATGTTTGGTCTTAACAGGTTTTCCGAACACCCATGAAAGGGTGGGCAGTTAGATCTTGGGATTTTATACCATCTGGGGCACCAGTTTGTGAGTACATTGGAATTCTTCGCAAGACAGAAGATGTGGATAGCGCCTCAGAGAATTTATTATCTTTGACATTGATTGCTTGCAAACAATGAAGGGGCTAGATGGGAGGGAGGTATTGTCACTGCAACTGTAGTAAATTTTGCATACAATGTACTGTCATTTCCAGTTTAAAGTCTGTCAGTAGCTACTTCCCTTTAATAAGTTACATCATTATTCTGATAACTATCATTTCCTTATGCTTGCAAGAATCAACAGCCTCCCATTTCAACGCATGGTATGATATATATATATATATATAGAGTCCGGATTAGAGGCGGACGTCCACACGCCCTTAAAGTGCGGACTCCCTCCGTTCTCCACCGACGGCTCCGATGACGGCGCGCCTCCACCCGAGCGGATCCAACCGTCCTTGATCACTTTCCCTCCTGGCGAGTCCCAAATTCAGTTTTCCGGCGAGATCGATCTTGTTTGAAGTTTTGGATGATCTCGCCGGAAACTGGAATTCGGAGGACTCGCTGAGGAGGGAAAGTGATCGGGGATGCTGCTGGAGTCCGCTAAGGTGGAGTCCTCTATTATATATAGAGGCGCATGTGCACCAGCCTTAAAGTGCGGACGTCCCTCCGTTCTCCACCCTCCGGCGCTGACGACGCGCGCCTCCACTCAGAAGACCTAGCAACGTCCCGCCCACTTTCCTCACCGGCGAGTCCGTTCTTTTCCGTGAGATCACCCAACTTCAAACAAGATCGATCTCGCCGAAAACTGAAAGAATGGACTCGCCGGTGAGGGAAAGTGGTCGGGGACGCTGTTGGAGTCTTCTGGGTGGAGCGCGCCATCGTCTCGTTGGAGGACATCCGCACTTAAGGACGTCCGCCTCTGACGCCCGTAATATATATATATATATAAGGAGACTCAGAAGCGGACGCCGCATGGAAAGTGCGGACGTCGGGCGACGTACCCCAGAAGACTGCAGCCTGACTTCTCAGGGCGAGTCCGTTCTTTTCCAGTTTTCGGCGGATCACCGTTTGAGTTTGGATCTCGCGGAAAACTGGAAAAACGACTCGCCGGTGAGGGAAAGTGTCGGGGACGCTGCTGGAGTCTTCTGGGGTGGAGCGCGCTCGTCGGCGCCGAGGGTGAGAACGGAGGGACGTCCGCACTTTAATCCGTGCGGACGTCCGCCTCTGATCCGGCCTCTATATATATATATAAATATAATTAGTTACAGGCTTTCTCATTGTTATGTTGCTCTAATGTATGGAAGAAATTTCAATAATGATGTATGAAAAGTAGCCAGACAATATTCTTTTTGGTTTTTTATTGTTAGGACTGTTTCTTGACTTAACACTGCCCACATCTGCTCTTTTTATACCACTGTCTTCCAAATGACCTTGTTTGTATGCGTGATGAATAACTATTTGTATACTGTGTGATTATCTTAGTTACGCTTCTGTTATTTGATGATATGTTTTCTATCTAGACTGAAAAGTGCAAACATCTGGCTCTTTTTATACCACTGTCTCCCAAATGACCTTGCTTATATGAATGATGAATAACTATATTTACTGTGTGATTATCTCAGTTACTTTTTTATCTATCATTACTATGATTTTTATCTTTACACTTAGATGAAACTCGAAAGACATTTAAGTAATTTATTATTTTTGACAGAGGCGATCACAAGCTGTATGCATACCTACTGTTAATTCCTTGGAGAGGTCAGATGATCAGAAATCTGATAACGTGCCAGAGTACTGCATTGATGCAGGTTCTAATGGAAATATTGCCAGATTCATAAACCACAGTTGTGAGCCTAACCTCTTTGTTCAATGTGTTTTGAGTTCGCACCATGATATCAAATTAGCTCGAGTAGTGCTGTTTGCAGCAGACAACATACCTCCGTTGCAGGTCCCTCAATTATCTTTTTAGTGCAAGCAAGATTCTAGTGTTTTGATGTTTAAGCTAAATTTTGGAGTAACTGACGTTTTTCTTGATTTCTGATAGGAGCTGACCTATGACTATGGTTATGCGCTTGATAGTGTCTTGGGACCTGATGGGAAGGTAAAGAAGATGTTTTGCCACTGTGGTGCAGTAGGTTGCAAGAAACGGTTGTTCTAGGTGATGAACCAAATCCGATGAACTCTATTTTGATTTTGGAACTACAAGCTATGTGTATATTGTGTTTCTAATTGTAGTTCCATCAAACCTGATCTAACTTGATATCCTTTTGTGGGAGATTGTGCTTGAAATGCGCTTGGTCATCTATTGACTCTTTGTAACCGGAGTACTGCTTCTGTTAGTCAGATGTAAAGAGGAAATCAGCAATCTTAATGAAAAGCAAGCAATCTTGCCCTGTGTTGGGTGGATTGTTCAATTTACTACAGTTGAGCCTTCTTTTTTATGCTCTCAAAATGTGAGTTGGTTAATAGAGCTGCAGAAGTCAGCAATAGCAGTCATGTGAAGCAGCCTGCACTTGACAAAGGGTTTTTCAGATATTAGTGCTTCCGGGACCAATTGCACTTATACGCTTAAATTAGACTTTGTTCTAATCCCATCATATATTAGTTGAACCTCATAGAGAAATACAGTGACATGGTTGAGTTCCAACATGGGAAACTCAAGGAATTAGGGCCACAATAGTAGTCGCATACTCGTATGGAATACAAGTAACGGGCAAACAGCTGTGAATTCAATCATTAAAATTCTAAACCTGTGAAATCAAAAACTTAGTTAAAGGCGAGAACACATCAACACAACACTAGAAAATGTATCCTGTTGAAATTCCTCATGCTAATCTGTAATGAGACTACTCATCCAACTCTAAACTGGTCCTTGTACGAAACTGGCGGCCAATCCTCTGGACGCTTGTTCTTACACTGCTTTCTGTCTCCAGTTCATCTTCATCCATTGCACACACATCACTGTCTTCTTGTTCCCTGGCTGCAATTGCAATTGGCATGACTTTGTAAGGCACAAATTCCTTGCTAGCACCTACTGGTCTCTCCAACTCCCCATCAGTTTCTAGCATTGTCGCATCAGTTGATTTCTTTTTTGGTGTGAATATGATTGGTTTTGAAACATCCCTTGTTGCTTCTGCTTCCACAGTATTTGACTGCCCCAGAAGATTACGGAAATCCATAAAGGCTTGCCTGTTAGCTTCCTCGTCCATGTCAGTTGATGAATCAAATGTATAATGTGTATAACTTGATGGATTCCGTATGTAATCTGGAACTGCAGACACATGATCTTCACCTGAAAGGTTTTTGACAGGTAAATCTACGGATCCATCAGGCTCTTCATCGCAATCATCTTTACACTGAGGGTCAAACCGAACACGCTTTTGTGATTTAGATGAGCCTGACTGCTCATCATTCTTTCTCTTCAAAATTGATTTCAGGTTGATAGCATCTTCAGACGTGATGGACTCATCAGCTATAGCACCAGATGCACTGTTCCCAGCAACTTCAGCACCCTCTTGGAGCCTAATTTGAGCAGCTGCTTCTGCATCCTGTCTGAGTCTAATCTGAGCTGCTAGATGATTGGCACGTGGGTCTGGAGTAAAATCCTCCACTGAATTGGGAACCTCGTATTGAGAATCAATATCTATGGGATAGTCATTCACATCCGTCATATAAAAGCGATATCCAATATTTCCCTTACCAACAGCCACTTTGTCAAATTCATCTTCCTCTTCCTGCACAAAATACTCATACAGGTTATATCTACTCCCAAATCATGTCAAGCAAGTTCGAGATACTTAAAAAGCTCATATTATTCACAAAGACCAACTAACGTTTAAGAAATAATGACCCAGGGAACTAACATTACCAAAGCATAACTAGATCAAACCAATCAGAATGTTAAGAGAGAAGTTACCTCGTGGTCTAGAGTAGGGTCCAAGCCAATGCAGTTTTTAATTTGCCACTGCTCCTCGTCATAACCATCCGGCATAGCCGTAGGCTTAGCAGATTGCTCCTCTTCTTCTTCCACGTCATCGCCGTCGTCAAGGTCTAGAAGGTCCTTCTCCAGCTCGCTACCGAAAAAATCATCCTTCGATTCCGGACTGCAAGGTCGGAGTTGGGGTTCGGGGCTTCCCCTGTCCCTGTTCCACTCTCTCTTCTCGATTTCCTCACCTGTCAGCGACCACAGCGAGCTCAGAGATGAAGACGGAACCCTCGCCGATGACGCACCCGCCAGAATATCGAAGGTTTTGCCTACTCGAACGCTGAAACTATCTTCCATGCTTCGATTCTCAAATGCACAAAATTCAATTTAGGGTTTTCAGTTTCAGGTAATCTCTCCAAATGCTTCCGCTTATATATAACAACGACCTCTTGTGCTGATTATGGGCCGGGTCAATGGAAAGCCCAATTTAGCAAAATTTGTTGACAAATGACAAGTCACTTATCCGTTTGGTTTAAATTTAATAAAATACCATCGCTTTCCATTTCTTCGATCCTTCGTTTTTTGGCTTCTTATCACAGCTGAAAGCTCTCTCTCTGCTTTGCGTTGAAGCGATGATCTCTCTCTCTCTCTCTCTTTTTCTACAAGTCTCTAATTCACTGCTGATTCTATACTGCCCTTAGTTTCAGTGAAGCTTTCAGCTATGGCGTCGGCGTTGCTGTTGCTGGTAGTGTTACTGGCGGAGTTGCTAGCCGCACAATCGGAGTACATAGCTTACAATACGACGGCGGGGATCGTCCCGCAGAAACTCAATGTTCATCTGGTTCCTCACTCTCACGACGACGTCGGCTGGCTTAAGACGGTGGACCAGTACTACGTCGGCGCCAACAATTCAATTCGCGGTGCTTGCGTACAGAACGTCATTGACTCCGTCATCTCTTCCTTACTGGAGGACAAGAATCGCAAGTTCATCTATGTCGAGATTGCTTTCTTTCAGAGATGGTGGCGCCAGCAGAGCCCTGCTATGAAGATTAAAGTCAAGGACCTGGTCAGCTCTGGTCAACTCGAATTCATGTAAATTCTGTTTCACTTCATTCATTTTCTGTTTAATTTCTTGATAATTAAGTACTTGAGATATTGATTTTATTTGGTGTTTGAAGAAATGGAGGCATGTGTATGCACGACGAGGCCACCGCGCATTACATTGATTTGATTGATCAGACTACTCTAGGCCATCAATTTATACTGAAAGAGTTTGGTCAGGCTCCTCGAGTCGGCTGGCAGATTGATCCTTTTGGTCATTCTGCTGTTCAAGCTTACTTGCTTGGTGCTGAGGTATTTCCCATTTGCCTAGTTTACCACTTCCTTTCATCAGTTCTCCATGTATTGTTATAATTGCATTTCCTATTTGCTGCAGTTAGGTTTCGATTCCCTATTTTTTGCTCGAATCGATTACCAAGATAGAGCTGTCCGACTCAGGGATAAGACTCTTGAGGTTATATGGCAGGGTTGTAAGTCCCTTGCTTCGTCTTCACAGGTCAGTGGCTTTGCATTATATCATCTTTCACATCTGCGCTTTTACATATTTATTGCAGATTTTCAGCTATTTTGGAATTCATTCGCTTGCAGATTTTCACTGGCATATTCCCCAAGCACTATGATCCTCCTGATGGTTTCGTATTTGAAATAAATGATGTGTCACCTCCTATTCAGGTAAGTCTATTCACCTTTACGCAATGCTTTCATTATGATACTCTTGAACACCATTTCACATAGGAAATTTGGTTGAAGGATGACATTCTCCTGTTTGACTACAATGTTCAAGAGCGAGTCAATGACTTTGTTGCAGCAGCTTTAGCTCAGGTACCACCTAAACTGAAGTCTTGCTAAAATTTTGATGTTCCGTTTACTCTACATGTCCTTTTCCTCTCTGGTTTATTAAGTACTACACCCTTGTCGTAAGGTGGAATAAACCATTTTAAAACTGTTTTCTACTAAAGTTGATTGTTAGTTGCAGTCAGTAACAATCTTTTCTCTTAGGCTAATGTGACAAGAACAAATCACATTATGTGGCTAATGGGGACAGATTTTCGCTACCAATATGCAAATTCATGGTTCAGGCAGATGGACAAATTTATTCATTATGTCAACCAGGTAATTGTTGTAGGATATTGTAGACAATGACTGTACAAAGAAGAAATCTTATATATCTTCCATCCCATCCATTATGCTTTGGAGTAATTTTGATTGGCTACCTTTGGAAAATTAGGATGGGCGTGTCAATGCATTTTATTCAACTCCATCAATTTACACTGACGCAAAATATGCAGCAGATGAGCAATGGCCTCTGAAAACTGATGATTTCTTTCCGTGAGTTCGACAAACTTTTATCCTTAGTTTTATCCTGCATAAGTAACCTGCATTTCCAAATCTAGATTTTTAAAGGATTGCACCAATTTTCAGTTATGCGGATCATCCAAATGCATATTGGACTGGTTATTTTACAAGTCGTCCGGCCTTTAAAGGTTATGTCCGAATTTTGAGTGGTTACTATCTGGTAAGATGTTGCTCGCTTTTTGTGAAGTGATTTTGCAATTTCCAGCAAGCATATTTTAATCATCTATTGCTTTCTTTGTTCTGTTGATAGGCAGCGAGGCAGTTGGAATTCTTCAAAGGTAGGAGTGATTCTGGACCAAATACTGATGCATTAGCTGATGCCTTGGCTATTGTTCAACATCATGATGCAGTTAGTGGTACACAAAGACAGCATGTTGCTGCTGATTATGCAATGCGATTGTCAATAGGTTATTTGGAGGTGCAATTCATTTTATCATGCAATAATACTGTATGTTATGTTGTTGGTATTCAAAGATGATCTGAAAGTCTTCCATGTCCTTTCACATTTTTCTGCAGGCTGAAAAGTTGGTTGCCTCTTCTCTTGCTTACCTTTCTGATTCAGAACCAAGTTCTGGACAGAAGCGCACAGCCACAAAATTTGAACAGGTAATTTATCATCAGTCAAATACTTTCTTTTTCTTTGTGTCTTCGTTTTCCGTTATTGATGGGCACTTGAGTAGGTTCCATATATGCATGGTAAGAGTTGACATGTTACTATCCTTTTAAAGTTCAGTAAGAACAGATATAAGACGGTTATACTTACTTACTTACTTACTAACGCACAGGTTAGTAGTTTTTGTAAAAGATAGAGAATCACAGCTTTGTATTCAACATAGCATTTAACTGATTCATGTTATACTAATTAGACATCGATGAGGAAAAGTATTTTGTGCACTTAAAAAACTACACCTAAGTAGGATTAGCCTACTTGGTTGACCTCTCCTTGGATGGGGAGGTGCCAAGTTTTCCCTCCCCCAATTGTCCTAATTATTCAAAAAGATTGAGATTTGGCAAATATTGGCTCACAAAGTTTTTATTTTTTTATTTTTTTATTATCTTATCCATTCTTTCATTGGCATTTGGCTGTATAATGAACTCTACCTTAAGGATCATTATTCTGGAGAATTTCAGTGGAGCATCTATTGATTTCTATCTTGTGGATGTGTTGGCAGTGCCCTCTTCTAAACATCAGCTATTGTCCTCCATCAGAAGCTGCCTTATCCAATGGTAAAAGCTTGGTAAGCACATTGTTAACCTTTTTATTGAAGTTTCAGACTTGGTAAGCGTACACCAATACCAATTTGAAGATCCACAGTGAATTTTTCTTTTTGTTGTAATGTATGTATAAGAGAGATGCACATACCATTTTGTAGGTTGTTGTTATCTACAATCCTCTTGGTTGGAAGAGAGAGGAAGTAATACGGATCCCTGTGAGTACTAAGCAACCTTATTCTTTTCCTCTTTTCATGCATAACAATTTGTTTTTTTTTTTTTTTTTTCTGGAATTTTTATTTTCTTCCTTTGTGTCTGTAATTAATACCGTTCCAGAATCTTTCAATGTCATATCATCCATAGTTTTCTTCTACTTCTTTGTTTGTATGACGTCATGATTTCCATTCTTGCGTTACATATTAAGACGATAGTCATCATTCAGTATTATGCTAAATACACCTTGAAGAATACATGCTGTATCATCTAAAACAACCTGGTTCCTTTTTATGTATCTAATTTAAAACCTGAAATTTGGTGTCTACTTGTATATGGCTAACTATGAGACAATTTTATTGCAGGTTTCATATGAAAGTGTCACTGTTCAAGACTCTACCCAAAGAAAGATTGAAGCTCAGCTTTTACCTCTCTCAAATGCAACTTTGAAATTAAGAAATTACTATGTCGGAGCACATTTAGGCAATACCCCAAGTGAACCACCCAAGTATTGGCTAGCTTTTTCAGTAACGGTACCACCACTGGGTTTCAGCTCTTATGTCATCTCAAGTGCAAAACAGACAGGTTAAGGGATAGCTAATAGTTAATGCATTGTTCATCTGAAGTGTGATACATGTGAATTTAATGTTCTAGCTCAGTGATAAACATTTTTGAAGTCATATTATTCTACTTTTCAGATAAAGATCGAAGCTCAACTGTCTCCACAGTATACACATCAGAAGGAAATACAAATAAGACCATAGAAGTTGGGCAAGGGAGTTTAAAACTACTTTATTCTGCAGATGAAGGAAAACTTGCTCGTTATATTAACAGCAGAAATATGGTACAGATGCTTCCAGGATTCAAATTCATTGTATATTTTTATTTATGGTCACTGTGGTTATAAAGGAAGTCCAATCAAATGCCTCTTTTCCATTTTCTTTTTCTTCATATCATAATTTGGACTTCTCTTTGCTATTTTCACAATGCAAGGTTACGGCGGTTGCTGAACAATCATATAGTTATTACACTGGAAACGATGGAACTGACAAAGATCCTCAGGTAGTCAAACACAATATATCGTGTAAACTTCCTTCGTGATTATACATATAACTATTGTTATTGGTTGATTATCACGTTGATCTTTAACTTCCTTTTTCTTTTCTTTTTTCCTGAAGGCCTCTGGGGCATATGTATTTCGACCAAATAACACAGTTGTTATAAAATCTGAAGAAAAGGTAATCAGATAATTGGAATTCACCAAATTTTTCTTTTCAGTGAAGAAAGTTCTTTTGCTAGTACTTAACCACTTAAATGGACTGGATTCCTGAGAATAAGCAAAAGTTTAAATATCTTTATCAGGTTTCTCTCACTGTGATGCGAGGCCCAGTGTTGGATGAAGTGCATCAGCAGATTAATCAATGGGTATCTCAGATTACGAGGTTATACAAAGGAAAAGAGCATGCTGAACTAGAGTTCACTATTGGGCCTATACCAGTGGATGATGGTTTTGGAAAAGAAATTACAACTCAACTTACAACAGCCATGAAGACCAATAAGACCTTCTACACGGATTCTAATGGCCGCGACTTCATCAAGCGGGTATTTCAATGCTGTTATGTGTTATTGTGTGATATGTCGTGGTGTTGTGACTTTTAGCTGGGTTACTTACCATTGAGACAGTGAAGTATAGGAATTACTTAACTTGTCTATCTGACTAAATATAATGGAATTGCGAGAAATGTAAAATGCAAGGTAACAAGGGTAATTGAATTCATTACTATTGAATGAATGACAGGTTCGCGATTTCAGGACAGATTGGGACCTACAAGTGAACCAACCAATTGCAGGAAATTATTACCCGGTATGTTATCTGTGTGGCAGACTGGGACTTTATTGATTTATTTGATATCTTGTTATTGTATCACACAATCACAGTGAGTCTCTAATCTAAATCATTAAGTCTTGCATTTGTTTTTTTTTTTTGTGGCCTCATTGTTTGCCTGTTGGTTATAAATCATATTTGCCGACTCAATCCGATCATAAATGTTCAATTTGGCTCAAGTAATAAAATTTTATTTCTGGCTTTGGGTTAGTTTATGATGTTCACTTGGGTACCAATGCAAGCATCTCTTCCATCCTCGGCCTTATTCTGAATTGTGTTAAGCTCCGCTAGCTCATTAAATTTTCATCATCTTCTTTAACATTTCCACTTCTTTGTTCATCTTTCAGATTAATCTTGGAATTTATGTGCAAGATAGCAGTACAGAACTTTCAGTCTTGGTTGATCGTGCAGTGGGAGGAACTAGCTTAGTAGATGGTCAAGTAGAGCTGATGCTCCACAGGTTTTTGTCTTTGATTTCTTCCTGTTTGAAAAACTAGTTAAACTTAGGATTTCTTTTGTTGTCATTAGCTCTTAAATGATTCTGTCATTTTATAGGAGGCTAATTCATGACGATATCAGAGGTGTTGGCGAGGTACTAAATGAAACAGTTTGCGTTTCCAAGAAGTGTGAGGGTTTAACTGTAAGCACACTTAACCCTTCATCTAAAAAAAATAAAGCATACTTCATTAAACTATATCCCTCAAGCCTATTTATCATTGTTTTAATACATGATGAATGTTTCTCTCTCCCTGGAATTCTGATTCTTTCTTACATTGAATTTAGATTAAGAATGACCTTTCGTTTCTTCATTCCCCCGCGATTTTCTTCTCCCAACTTTGATGTTGTATGTATCATGTTAATGGTTGAATGTCATTTTGCAGGTCCAAGGGAAGTTTTATCTCAGAATCGATCCTCTTGGAGAAGGTTCTAAGTGGCGTCGCACAGCTGGCCAAGAGATAAGTGCCCCACTTCTATTGGCCTTTGCCGAACAGGTGAGACAATGATTGAAGTTGATTTTGTGATTTGTCTGTGAACATGCAAAAGTAGTGATATTTATTTTTACAGGAAGGAAATGATTGGATGAATTCTCATGTACCCACGTTTTCTGGAATTGACCCTTCCTATGCGTTACCAGACAATGTTGCTGTGATAACCCTCCAGGTTAGTGGTGGGGGATGCCTCATGAGTGGCATGCACATATTTCGGCTATTAGTACACCATTGTATAAATTGGTATGTTTGTATTTTGAATATTGCAGGAACTTGGAAATGGGAAAGTACTTCTTCGGTTGGCTCACCTATATGAGGTATTGACTTTCTCTTCTACTCTTCTCAGTCGTAGTTAAATATTTGAAATTGATGGTCTTGTGGCTGTTTGATATGTTTGAAGACTGGCGAGGACAAGGACTATTCTGTGTTGGCAAATGTTGAACTAAAAAAGTTGTTTCCGAGGAAGAAGGTGAGTAAATGAAGGATTACAAATGCTGAATGTTGTTGTTTTTGGTGGAAAACGTAGTTAACTTGGTTCCTGTGGTGTGTTTCAGATAAGCAAAGTGACAGAGACGAGTTTATCTGCCAATCAAGAAAGAGGTGAAATGGAGAAGAAGAGATTAGTTTGGAAAGTGGAAGGGTCCAAAGAGTCTAAGGTGGTGAGGGGAGGCGCTGTTGATCCTGCAAAACTGGTGGTGGAGCTAGCACCGATGGAGATACGCACTTTCCTTATTGACTTGGAGTACCTGCACATATATGGTTCCTGAGTCCTGAAGAAGCAACATTTGGGCGTCGACCACCACGTACTTGTTGTTGCTGTAGATTGTAGTAATCAATGCTTTTTGTATAGCCGTTTTTAAAAGGAAAGAATATGATAATAAAAATAGAAAAACTTGCATGTTTGTACATAACGGATTTTCGATACCTTAACAGGTGCCTCTCAACAACTATACCGCCCAATAATGATAAAATGTCACACATTAAGAGGAGCAACAAACCTTGCCATTGTTGGAGCTCATCCTAACAGATGGTAACCCACAGCGGCAGCGCCAAAGAGAAGAGGATCACTGTGGGTTTGGATGGGGAAGGATATAAAGAGTTGGACATTAGTAGGTACATTTGGCCAAAAAAGGAAAATTCTAGTATAAAAACAAAACAAGTAAAAGCATAGGAAGCGGAAGAAGAATGAATGAATGATAAGAAGTACAAGGGAGGAAGAGCGATTCAGTGTTTGTGAGTGAGATGAGTGAGAGTAGCTGTAAAGCAAAGCAATAAGGTAGCTAAGAAGGGGAGGATTGCGTTTCATTTTGTGCAACCTGTTTGGAGTGAGAGCAAGAATGGCGACCAAGACTCCTGGTTTACTCTTCTTCTTGGCTCTTCTTCTTCTGGTCGCTGACTCGAAATTTATGGTATATGATACCTCGCAAGGGATAGTCCCCGGCAAACTGAACGTGCACTTGGTCCCTCACACCCACGACGACGTCGGATGGTTGAAGACCGTTGATCAGTATTACGTTGGCTCCAACAACTCCATCCAGGTCTCTCTTTCTTTATTCTTCCTTTTTCTGCTTTGTATGTATCAGTGTGATCTCACTTGGTTCGATTACTTCATGGTTTCATTTCAATGGATTTCAGGGCGCTTGTGTTCAAAATGTGTTGGACTCTTTGATTCCTGCTCTGTTGGCCGACAAGAGTCGCAAATTTATCTATGTTGAAATTGTAATTTTACCCTCCACTCATTGCTCTTCTTTCAATTTACCATTTACCCAGATAGATAGATAGATGATTCAGTTGCTCAATTCATGCAGGCCTTTTTCCAGCGCTGGTGGAGAGAGCAGAGTGATGCCATCCAGCGTATAACCAAGGAACTTGTCAGCTCTGGTCAACTCGAGTTCATGTAATCTATTATGCTAAACCAGCTCCTCATCTTTAATTTTTGTTTTTATGGGGCTTGATCATGCTTGTTTTCCGATGCTGCAGAAATGGGGGCATGTGTATGCATGATGAAGCAGCTACCCATTATGTTGACATGGTTGATCAGACCACTCTGGGGCACCGCTTTCTTAAAAGGGAATTCAATGTCACTCCAAGAATTGGATGGCAAATTGATCCTTTTGGACATTCGGCTGTCCAGGCCTACTTGTTGGGAGCTGAAGTAAGCATATCTCTCTTTGGCTTTATTACCTCACAACACAACAGTTTTGTTTTGTTTTGTTTTTTTGTTTTTGTTTTTTTTCTGACACTAGAGTGACTAGACTGCACTTAATGAACTTACTAGACTGCACTTGATGAACTCAATGGTGGAGGTCTTGCCAAAAAGACTTATTTATGTACTCTTGATAACATTTGGGTGCCGCTGCAGGTTGGATTCGACTCACTTTTCTTTGGTCGAATAGATTACCAGGACAGGGAAAAACGCAAAAATGAGAAGAGTCTTGAGTTTGTTTGGCGGGGTTCTAAGAGTCTCGGTTCATCTGCCGAGGTGAATAACCACTATGATTGCTTTTTCATTTTACGCTGCACTTTTATATCTTGGACTATTTGTATATCCTCACAGATACAGTTCCATTTAGTAACTGTTAGTTGTATTAGTTTGTTTTCAATTGTCGGCAGCAGAGGAAGATTTGTTTGCTTGAGTAATTATGCTTTTCTTCTTCATTGCTGCAGATATTTTCTGGTGCTTTCCCTGAGAATTATGAACCTCCTTCTGGTTTCTATTTTGAAGTTAATGATGCTTCCCCAATAGTCCAGGCATGATCTAGTTGTTCAAATCTTTAACTTTCTTAATTATTTACTTATTTGCATTGCTGAAATTTAAATTTCTGTACTGTACTGTTGAAGGATGACATCACTTTGTTTGATTACAATGTTCAAGAACGAGTTAATGACTTCATTGCTGCTGCAGTAAAACAGGTATATTTACCAAGTTCCACAACCTGTGTGTGAGTTTCTATTTGTATATGTTTGAATATATGGACGCCCAAATGCTTTTCTGTTCTCTTTAGTTTCTGACAGCAGTTATTTATTCTCAGGCTAACATAACTCGAACAAATCATATTATGTGGACCATGGGAACAGATTTCAAGTATCAGTATGCACACACATGGTTCCGACAAATGGACAAGCTCATTCATTATGTCAACAAGGTGACAATTGCTTAATACTTTCATGATTGTGATCTCGGTTTATGAAACTATATTACAGTAATGTGTAACACCCTTCATGCTTCTAGGAGAAATCCAGACTGTTATTTTGACATGTCTTTGGTTGACTTAGAAATAATGTAATTGATAGATATGGTTATGTAATCAAAGGAAAACAGATCAACTACATTTTACAGTTTTGTAGTCTGTATTAAGAGCTAAATGCTTTATGGCAACAAAAGTGTTACTGGATAGTGGATATATTATTTTAGTCTGTTGGCATGTCCCTCCACCTCCAGAATCTTCTTAGTTGTTCTCTACTTGTGGGTTTCTTTTAAAGTGAACTGATTAAATATTGAATACCGGACTATTACTCTCTTTGATTATTATGCTGTTATGTTGAACTTTAATTGGTTATAGTTGGGTACTTTTAGGATGGACGTGTTAATGCTCTGTACTCTACTCCCTCCATATACACCGATGCAAAATATGCTTCAAATGAATCTTGGCCAATCAAGACTGATGACTTCTTTCCGTAAGTCTATTCTACACTGTTTTTAATGTTTTGTTCTTATTTATATTTTATTTTGGTGGTTATAGAAACTGAAGCATGCCCTATTCCAGTTATGCAGATCGTATTAATGCTTACTGGACAGGATACTTCACAAGCAGACCAGCCTTGAAACACTATGTTCGAACAATGAGTGGCTATTATTTGGTATCTTCGCACAACTTTTCTGTCTGTCTGATAAAATTACTGTTCACTGTTTTTGGCCAATTCCTGTTCACAGTGTAATGACATTTTTGACTGACGTATCTTTATGGTCTCTTGGATAATAAGGCTGCTAGGCAACTAGAATTTTTCAAAGGAAGGAGCAATTCAGGGCCTAATACAGACTCATTGGCAGATGCCTTGGCAATTGCTCAACATCATGATGCTGTCACTGGTACAGAAAAGCAGCATGTTGCCAATGATTACGCAAAAAGATTGTCAATAGGATACATGGAGGTTTGAGTTAGCCTTAATTTCAGTGCTCTCCTCAATGATGACCATTTGAGTATTTATTCATTTGTTCATCCTCTTTGTGCAGTCTGAGGAACTAGTTGCAACTTCACTTGCTCACTTGGTTGAGTCTGCATCTGGAAACCCAACAACAAAGTTTCAACAGGCAAAGAATCTTGAGCCCTTAAGCTTGTGTGTTGTTTTTTTTTTTTTTTTTTTGAGTCCATACCTTGTAATAATAGCTGAGTTTTGTTGGAATCTACACACATTTGACCTGAATCTCATCCTCTTTCTTCCTTTTCTTTTCATGAATATTCCAGTGTGTACTTCTGAATATAAGCTATTGTCCTGCATCAGAAGTAACTTTGTCTCAGGGGAAGAAATTGGTAAGGAAGTTAGAAGTCTTTAGCGCCACACTCTTACATGTATTAGCTGTGACTTTATAGTCCACCTGTAAATCGTTTCAACTGGTTGTGCTTTCTCATCTATAGATTGTCGTGGTGTACAATTCTCTTGGATGGAAGAGGGATGACACAGTCCGAATTCCTGTAAGTACTTCCTTTCTGGTTCCAGACTTAGTGCATTATATAATGTGATAGTGCTTCTTCCCATTACAAGCAAGAAGCAAGACAACGGAAGTCTGTCATAGAATTACCTATTACGTTAGCCATGATGGGTCAAGATTTTGCAAAAGCAAAGTTGAGAATCTCTAAGGAAATAATCTCTGTTAACAGTATATCGCTTTTTACTCCTCTTATTCTTTTCGGTGTTTTGCAATTCAAAATTCAAAATGTTTTATATATTATATTTTCTATTTTCTCTCTGCTGGAGTGAAGCAAGTGGCATATATGAGAATGAGATGAATTACCTTTCATAGTGAAGAGTTAAGTCTTACTGTATATACAGTTGGATATTGTTTTTAAATAAGATTAAATTGGCTGTAGGTTGTCAATGAAGCTATCATTGTTCATGATTCTGAGGGAAAAGAAGTCAAGTCACAGCTTCTTCCTCTAGATGATGTCCATCTGGGCTTAAGGAACCACTATGTTAAGGCATACTTGGGTCAATTTCCAAATAAGACACCAAAGTATTGGCTTGTGTTTACAGTATCCATACCACCACTTGGATTCAGCACATACACTATCTCGGGTGCCAAAGGGGCAGGTCCTGTCTTATAATTGCTTATGATTGAACTTTGTTTAGTTGGCACACCTGGGGTCTATTTTTTAGGCTTGCAATATGATCTCGGCGTGTTGATTGTTTTCTTTTGGTTACAGGTGCTAGCACGACCAGATCATCTGTATACACCATTCAAAGCAAGGAAAAGTCAACTATTGAAGTTGGTCAAGGAAATGTGAAACTCACTTTTTCCACAGATCAAGGAAAAATGATTAATTATGTCAATAGCAGAAGCTTGGTATGTGCTCCACCTCAAAGCATCTCGGTTATTATCCTATCTGATGCTTAAATTTGGTTCTCCATCACTATTACCTCCTGACATCTCTGTTTCATTACTTTTGAAGGTGGAAGAATCGGTTCAGCAGTCTTACAGCTTTTATAATGGGTATAATGGCAGTTATGATAAAGCTCCTCTGATTCCTCAGGTATATGCATACTGCATAGAAGTTTGTTCCCATTGCATTTTCTTATCTTCTCTTGGTTTTTCTTTTTAATTTGATTACTTGAAAGCTGGTAATTAGATAATCCTTTCTATTTACGATTTGCCTTTTGTGTTTGGTTTTCGGTAGAATGCTGGGGCATATATCTTCCGGCCTAATGGTACATTTTTCGTAACACCTGAAGAAAAGGTATCTACTATCTACTAATACCTTCTGAAGTATAGTTTGGAACAGGGATGAGTATCACCATTGTTAATTCGCAGCTATTGCTTGATATTTCAGGTTCCTTTGACTGTTATGCAAGGACCTGTAATTGATGAAGTACATCAACAGATTAATTCATGGATACATCAGGTGCCTGGCATGTCAAGTATTTGCTATCTCTATATATTTTCTCTTTCTTCTGTTACAGTATGCGACAATGTCTATCTGTGGAATTTTGACAATAATTGTCACAACGTATATGAACGGGTGAAACTGCTTCCATGCTTGAACATTGTATTTTATTTAATCATTTCTGGTTTGCATGACCTCTGCGAATCGAAATATGTGTTAAATCCATAAATCTTCTTTCTTGCCAGATTGTTTTACTGATTGTATCACTTTTACAATCTGGACAGATCAATAAACCTTGGACATTTTGGATCTGATCATCCATTAAATCTATCTTATATTCTTGTTCAAGAGATAAATTTCGGAGTTGAAGCTCTTGTATACTTGATTCTGACATCAGTTAGGGGTGTTTGTTTGACACTAGTGTTTCATTGGATATGCAGATCACCAGGCTTTACAAGGATAAGGAGCATGTTGAAGTTGAATTTATTGTAAGCGATACCAGATAGATAAATAACAAGTTAAAGATGATTTCAAACTTCAAATCAAATTCAAAGTTCATTCTGGGTCCTGTTGATTGATACTGTCCTCAATATCAGGTTGGGCCTATACCTATTAATGACGGAATCGGAAAAGAAGTTGTAACTCAACTGAACACTACCATGGCTACCAACAAAACATTCTATACTGATTCTAATGGGCGTGATTTTATCAAAAGGGTACACTAATCATCTGCTCTTGCAATACTGGATATAGTTGGTTTAAATTCTAATGTGCATGTCCTTTTTAGACTTGCTACTAAGTGAAATATCTTCCTGTTTTTAGATATATGTTTCAGAGTTGATGGAAATTGTTGTCCTTTCTAGTAGCTGTGGCCCATGTTTGATTATTGTTGGCATTGATTCATCTCTCTTGTAGATTCGGGACTACAGAACAGATTGGGACTTCAAAGTGAACCAACCTGTTGCTGGAAATTATTATCCAGTATGTTTGTTTCTGTGTCTTCCTCACAGTATAGTAGATTTTGTGTTTCATTTTTTTTTATTAATATGTATGCTGTGTTGTTTCTTTTCCTGGTTTAGTTATAATATCTCAGTGTAGTGGTGTACTCTTGCCTATAACTTCCTACTTTCTGTGGTTTATCCTGGTTGATATTTGAGTTGTCCTTGATAACTATTGTTTTTGCAAGCAAATACAGCTTTCTACGTTATTCTGTTTGCATTCTTCATATCTCCCTATTATGGATCTTTTCCTTATATTTATCCTTCTCATCTTTCCTCTGCTATTTTTTTTCCAGATTAATCTTGGGATTTACATGCAAGATGATAGGAAAGAGTTTTCAGTTTTGGTGGATCGATCACTAGGAGGATCCAGTATAGTGGATGGTCAGATAGAGCTGATGCTTCACAGGTATGTTATTGTCTCTCTAAAATGTTTGATCCCATCACTATGCATACAATCCCAAAATTATCCTTCAGATGATGCTCTATCATACTTCTGTGAGTCTGTACTTTCTTCCCCCCTTTAAATGAAGATGTTTCCTGTAATACATTTATTCTACTTGTTTAAGCAACTGTTGATTTTATTCATCACATGCTGATATATATTCTAATTTATAGTTGCAAATTATGTAATGATTGTGTGTGTTCCTCGACTCTTAACTATCAATATAGAAATGATTAGAAGGCTTTCTGAGGTGTCTTTTGCAATATAGGAGACTACTACTTGATGACTCAAGAGGTGTTGCCGAGGCTCTAAATGAAACAGTTTGTGTTTCCGATGAATGCGCAGGACTAAGAGTAAGTCCAAGTTACCTAGTTTGTGAGTAGTGTGGATTGTTAGCATCTTTTACTTGCAGTTAAAATATGGAGGTTTAGCACCCACCCATCTTTTACCTAGCGTCTGAAAACTTTTCAGGTCCTAGGGAAACTATACTTCAGGATTGACCCCTTGGGAGATGGAGCTAAGTGGCGTCGTTCTTTTGGCCAGGAGATATATTCACCTCTTCTACTAGCCTTTGCTGAACAGGTGAAATTGGAAAATACATCAAAAGAGAGATACTTGAGTAAATATGTTCTAGTCTTGTCAACTACTTATCTAGCAGGCGATTCCCTCTCTGCAGGATGGAGATGACTGGAAGAATTCTCATGAAACCACTTTTTCTGGGATCGATTCCTCGTATAGTTTACCTGATAATGTTGCTCTTATAACTCTTCAGGTATTTGGTTTATTGGGAGTATTGAATGTAATTATCTTTTCGGTTGATGATGTATAGTTTCACCGGTTGAGAATAATAATCCAACTTTTCTTTTGAAAATATTGGACCTCCTAACCTCAATCTTACTGGTGGTAGCAAATACAGACTTCTGATATCTTTTTCTTTAATTTGCATAGGAGCTTGATGATGGAAAAGTTCTCATACGCTTAGCACATTTATACGAGGTTCTATTTTCTCCCTTGTTCTTCTAATATTTAAGAATTACTGCCAAAACTTGATTAGAGTTAACATCTTCACTCTTCACGAGTTTGTAACTCTGATTCTTCACATATTTGCTTAATTGTTTACATAATTTTTCTCTCAATAAATGTTGTGTAGGCTGGAGAGGACAAGGATTTTTCTGTAATGGCAAATGTAGAGCTGAAGAAGCTCTTCCCCAGGAAGAAGGTAGAATAAGCTTATGACACTTACCAGAGTTGTCCCTTGTTGATCGCTAGTCGCTACACACTATTTCCTTACTATACTTGTGCATTGTGGATTTTCAGATTGGCAAAGTGACAGAAATGAACTTATCGGCTAATCAAGAGAGGACAGATATGGAGAGAAAGAGGCTAGTATGGAAAGCGGAAGAGGGGTCTTCGGAACAGCGAAGGGTGTGAGGGGTGGGCCTGTTGATCCTGCAACACTGGTTGTGGAACTTGCCCCAATGGAAATCCGCACCTTTCTTATCGACCTGGAGCAGAATTTGCAGCGCCACCATTATCATGTAGTGGATGCATAATAGCAGGGAAATGATGTAGCAGGAGTTGAGACTTGAGAGGGGTTATGGTTTCAGGCCTTTTAACTTGTCTCCAGCTTCCAATCTGGTGTTGCATCATGTGATATATACATTGTAAATATACCGCATTTGAGTCTGTGTAGTGCATGCCCTTCCACCTAAATAAAATGGAGTCATGTAGTGAACAGATCTTTACCTTGTGCTCATGGAAACAGATGAACAGTGTTTGAGATTTTACCTGTAAATTCAAACGAGTAATTCGAATATTTCAATTTCGGTGACGGACCAAAAAATATAAAAAATGATATTGGGCACTAAAAGAATATGAGAGAAGCTGCGGGGCGAAACTGCAAAAAGTATGGTATAGTCGGACTCATATTCGGTGAAGATGCGGACGCCATAAATAAATAAAAGGGAGGCGAGAAAAGAAGGAGAGAGAGAGATATCAGAGAGAAGCCTGAAGAGCCGAGAAGTGAGAAAAACCCAGCTGGCTTGTTTGAAGAATTTCATGTCCATCTTGCCCAACCAAAACCAAGGATCCAACTCGTCTTCTTCTTCAATTCCCTTTGCAAACCCTAATTCCCAACATGGAAACCACCATGACCGTCACCTCTTCCAACCCCAATCTCTCTCCCGCCAAATTATCGCATTTGGATCACTCGACATCTCCGATTCTCATTCTCCCAGTTCTCCAGGTGCGTGATCGTTTCTTTACTCCGTCGAAATTCGAAAAAAAAAAAAAAAAAAAAAACTAACATTTGGTATTTCACCTCCAATCGCTCATTCAGATGATTAGTGGTAGCAAGTTAGGTTCTTTCATGGTTAAAAATTCGATGAAAAATTAACTGCTAGATGATCGCAGTGAGCTGGTTGATGTTTACTGTTGCGAATTGTTTACAGGCCCATCCTTACCAGCTCCACAAGATTCCGGTGGATCTTTCCAAGAGGTACATATATCGTACTTCAATTATTCAATGTATATGTTACTTATTTACTAAAAATGTCAAGTCATTTTGGTTCTTGCTCAATTTACTTAGGTGACTGAGTCAGGACTTGCTGACAATAATGTTATGCCCAACCACGAGAGACACTCTCAGTCTCGCTCCGGTGGAAATGGACGGGGGGCTGGTTCATACCGCTCTAGAGGGAAAAGGTCCGGAAGCCAACAGAGTATCGGTACTGTTGCTTCTCATGGAAGCTCACCGCAACCAGCTGGAAGAAGATCCCAGATGATGAATGGCAACCACTTGTTGAATTTTCATTATGATCCCATTTCGCGTCCCCAGGCTAGAGGTCCTCCTCCTCCCCCTGCAAGAAGGCTGCATAAGAGAAAGGCATACAACAAAGACTTATTTCTTCAGGCAAACTACAAATTTGTTGTCTTGGATTCCGGAAACTACTCAGCTGAATCAGTGGATCCTGATAAGATGTTACGGTGGGAGGACATCATATGTGTGAGGTATTCCACCCCTACTTTGGTTCAGTGTCCAATTTGTCTGGAGTATCCTCTTTGTCCTCAGATAACCTCATGCGGACACATCTTCTGTTTCCCATGCATTTTGCAATACCTACTGATGGGGAAGGAAGATCATAAGGGTGACTCCTGGAAAAGATGCCCATTGTGTTTTGTGATGATATCACCAAAGGATTTATACACCCTCTTTGTGGAGAATGTTAAGCAGTATAGTATTGGTGATACTGTCGAGTTTATGCTTCTTAGTCGACAAAAGGATTCATTTACTATATCCCATAAAAGTAAACAGGAGAAAGATGCAATGCCAGGTTGTGATGATGAAAGTTACGATCCCTTTTCAAAGTTTACGTTTACATCAGACGTAGATCTTTCAGTCAGAAAGGCGATATCAGAGCTAGATGCTTGGTTAGTCCGGGCAGATGCGGGGCTTGTCGATGACCTAGAGAAGCTGCCGTATGTATGTGCTGCAATGGAACAGTTGGAACAGAGGAAGAAGTATTGGAACGAGCACCGGGCTATTGACAACAATAAAACTGGTTCTTCTGTTGTCTTGGCTACTGCAAATCCTACTAATGGTAACAGTGAAGCATCAATAATTGGGGATGGAACTTTGTCTAATGGCTTTAATGACTTAAATAAGTGTTCAGAGAGTTTATTAGTGGACAAGTCAGATGATGGGACTTCTTCTGACCAATCTGTGGATGCGGCGGAATCATTGGAAGGCCATGAAAATCTTTTGTCTTCTTCATATGATGAAAGCAAGACTGTCCAAGGGCACTCACGTTTCGCTGAAAGTGTAAAAGAGAAGGACTCCTACAATTTCTACCAGGTGACTGAAATTGAGACATTGTCACATTTATCTTTTTTTCTCCTTCCCATGATATTCGGTGTTGTGTTTGGAAATGTAAAGTTTCATATCCAACCTTATAGTTGGACAGGGTGGGGTCGGGTATATGATGCGTGTCAAATTTTGCAGACCTTTTCATTTGTATCCTTGATAGCGGCTCCTATCTTTGTCATGCAACTTGCTTGATTTTTTATTTTTTGCCTTTTTGACCTGGTTTCCATTAAAGTTCCAACTGGTTTGTATTTGGTTGTGTTATGTGGTTGTTGGTCATTTATATTTTCATTTGTAGTGGCAACTACATGGTTAGTTTCTTATATGCTATTTTCTCTCTATATCAGGCTGCTGATGGTCAGCACATGATTCTTCATCCTTTAAACATGAAATGTCTTCTCCACCATTATGGGAGCCATGATATGCTGCCACACAGGTTGGGTGAAAATCATTATCATTTTTGCTGTATACAATGTCCCCATCCCCTCCCTGGAAGTAAATTATGAGGAGTGCATGTTTTTAACATTTAGGACAGTAACTAATTCTAGTGGGGATTATTAATTGATTGCAGAATAAGTGGAAGGATTTTGCAATTGGAAACAGTAACTCAGTCAGAAGCCATGAGAAGGCGCTATCGCTACTTAAGTCATTTCTCGTTAACAACAATACTGCAGGTATCATGATTTCGTATGATCCAAGTACTCTAACCATGAACAATGCTGCAGTTTGAGTACATAGTATCTAATCACTCACTGTTCATTCAAATTTTAGTTCTGTGAGATTGATCTGAGTGAGCTATTGTCTCCTGATGCCCTGTCTCCCTTTATGGAAGAGATAAAGAAGCGTGAAAGGCAGAGAAAGCAACTTGCTAGGAAGGTAACACTCTTTTTCATTGTGTGTATAGAGTATAGGCACAATGTTATATTGCCCAGGCTTTAACCATATGCTATTGCTGATATAGGAGCGGAAGGAGCAGATAAAGGCTGAATCTGCCATGGCCTATCCCATCCCCATTGTAGCAGGCTTTGCACAGTCCTTTCATGATGACTCCCCCACTTTCTCCATGGATGACTTTGAAGGTGAGATTATGTTCCTTATATGTTCCTCCTTGTAAAGAGATGAACTTTCATAGATGGACATTATTTAGCTGAAAGAGCAATGGTGGAATGATGATGGAATTATGATGGATGAAGTTGCAAATTTGATTATTTTTCAATAAAAGATGAACTTTTCTTATTAAAATAATTATTATTTTTTAACATTTTAAAGTGCATTAATGGTATAACGGTTTTGTATTTGATTTAATCATATGCTAGTTAATTGATTTGTTCCTCAGCTTGGGAAGTTCTTCGGTGACTTCATCCAGCCCTCCAATCGTTGGAGAAAGGAGACTGTTCTCAAGTGTTACGAAGCTTGGTTTTGCTGCTGGACATGATTCTCCATCCTTGAAACTAGATGGAACTAATTCTCTGAATGGCAATGATGCAGGATCCTCTCTTCAGAGCGCTGGTATGTTTCAAAATCTTATTTTGCGGATTAAGTGTAGGCAGTTCGAAATAGATGATTTGATTGTGCGGTCAATTAAGCATACTATCAAATCTTCCCTTTCGATATAAACATGTATGTTCAGGTTTCTAAACATGTTAGTTTCTGCAGCTGCAGGCACTCAAAATGCAGGTGTAACGTCATTTGCTAATGTAATATCCAGAGCTAAACCCGAGGAAAATTTGGACGCACCAAAGATAAATGGTTCGGGGAAAAAGGGGAAGAAGCAAAGTCGAGTTCTCCTGTCAACGACCGGTGGTCGGCGCTATTGATATCTTATTGGGACGTACTGTACTGTAGACTGATGGTGGTTGTATGATATAGCTTGTTGACAGGAGAGTTTGTGATGATATTTTGTAAATTGTGGTAGATGGGAAACAAAATCATTTCTCTACCCCTAAACATGTTCATGCCTGAATAAGAGCTAGGGCCATTGTCTGCCAAAAGTCCCCAAGCATGAGAATGAGATGCAATCTATCATGCCAGAATCAAATTTTAACGTTATAACAGGAACCAGTGATTTAACATTTTACTTACAGTAAATGGTATAAGATAGATATAAGCTAGCTAATGGCACGTTGAATACGCTGCCCTGACCAAAACGACGCCGTTTAGCGGAGGCTGTATAAAAGAGTAAAGATTGATATGGTTGCTTGTCTGGTAATTCGAGTGGGTTTGTTTGTAAATTGGGCATGGCTGCCTGGTTTGGTAATGCTAGTGAGTGACGAGTAGAGAGAGTGAGGCAATGAGAACTCACAAGGGAAGCAACAGCAGGCGACCCACCACCGTTCTCTACCTGGTTTGCGCTGCCGCTTTCTTCTCTCTTGTCGTCTTCGCCATCCAGTCCTCTTTCTTCGCTCAATCCTCTTCCTCTTCTGGTACGTCTTCCTTTTGCTCAATTTCTCCATTTCGCTTCAATCGATCAATCAATGAATCTCGATCATATGGATTTGCAGTTAAATTAGATCTCAATACCGAGCAAGATATTCGCACTTTATCTCAGTTCCAGTCTTCTGTCCAGCAATGCGTGGTTAGTTCCAGATCTCTTCCCGAGGGCTGGGCTTTGTCTCTGATTTCAATTCTCATGAATGAATTAATGAATTAATAAATGAATGCAGGCAAACAGAGGGCTTGGTCTCACTGCAGATATCATCGACCACTGCAATTTGATTCTCAAGTATCCACCAGGAACCAACAGCACCTGGGTTCGTTTCCTCACTCTCCCTAATTTTACCTTTATTTTTCTCTTACTTATGTTGCTCCATTCCTCTTTTGCAGTACAATGCGCAGTTTAAAGTTTTCGAACCATTACAGTACAAGTTTAATGTTTGTGAAGCTGTCTTACTATGGGAGCAGGTCCGTTTGTCCCTACTCTTGTTTTGTTTAGTTCCCTTGTTGTTGTGCTGATGGTTTCCGTGGATATGCAGTACCGTAACATGACTACAGTATTGACAAGGGAGTATCTAGATGTTCGGCCTAAAGGATGGGAGGAGTATGCGCCTAAGAGGATAGCACAACTGTATGTCCTCTAAACTCATTATGTGAGATTTCTGTCGTTTACATTATGAACCATACATTGAATCTCAATTCCATGTGTTTACCGTTTCATGGTTTTAGGGGAACAGATAAATGCTACAATAAGACAATTTGTGAGGAACATCTAAATTTGATACTGCCGGCCAAGCCACCTTTCCATCCTCGCCAATTTCGAACATGTGCAGTTGTTGGAAACTCGGAGATCTTTTGAAGACAGAGTTTGGAAAGGAAATTGATGCCCATGATGCTGTAATAAGAGACAATGAGGCTCCTGTTAATGAGGTAAACTATCAGTGATAGCTCTTTCCATGGCAGTCATCCATTCTGTTTATGATCTTATTTCGACTCTCACTCTCTTTTCTTTTCTTTTTCATTTCTTCTTATATTCTATCAACTTCATGATGAAATAATATTTTATTCATATCTCGTAGCTAGCTCCTTGTTCTACTTCATCTATAGTAATTAACTTTCTGTTATGTATAAACGATTTTGAGAAAAGGAAACTAGTTATAAAATCACTCACTTAGTCTTTCATGTGTAGAAATATGCCAAGTATGTTGGTCTCAAGAGGGATTTTCGCCTTGTTGTGAGGGGTGCTGCTCGTAACATGGTTTCCATTCTAAATGGGTCCGGTATGTTTCTATTATGTGTTTGTATGTCTTCTGAAATTTTTTTTCTTCATTCAGCCTCTATCTCTCATTTGTTTCACAACATTAGAGGTGCATCTGTCATTCAATTTTTCATGAGGAGTCACAAGCGTCACCGGGCATTAGGCATTGTCATAAACTTAGAAGTTCTGGCCATCCAGTTTTCGCAAGGAAAAACAAAAACCTTTTAGATTGAAAACATGGATATGATAGCCTGCACTTGACTGATTTTTTGGACCATTGTTTTCAAATACTAAGAATTTGATGATTTGCTGATGCGTGTTGAAAGTCAGGTTGACTGTTTTAAGATATACAGCAGAGTTGTATAAGATAAGCCCTAAATTTCGTTCTTCTAAAGGTTATTCAAGTGCGTTACTTGCAATATCCTGCAGATGACGAGGTACTTATAATCAAGAGTGTCACGCATAAAGACTTCAATGCAATGATCAAGGTGAATATCACATCTAAAATGGGCAATAATTTTATTCTCTATCTGTGGATAGTTCACTTAACACAATCCTACTCGGAAGCTTCTAACTAACTTTTTTTTATCCTATTTTACTGCAGAGTATTCCAAATCCAGTATATCTGTTTTCAAGGTATTGTGCTCCGCAGAGGTGCCAAAGGAACTGGAATGAAATCCATAGAACTAGCACTATCTATGTGTGACATTGTTGACATGTATGGTTTCACTGTTGATCCTGGCTATACTGAATGGTATGTTTGATTCTTATTTGATATATAGTTATTTATCAGATTTATCACCAGCAGTGAGCCTGTTGATATGATTTTTGATGTTTTAGTCATAATAGGAAAAATTCTATCTATGTGTATCTGATTGCCATCCATTCAGGTTAAATGAATACCCCTTTGATACATATCATCATCATCATCAGGTTCTGTCAAACTAACAAGTTTTTGTAAGTTATTTCAGGACACGTTATTTCTCCACACCTAGGCAGGGGCACAATCCACTTCAAGGAAGGGCGTACTACCAGCTCCTAGAGTGCCTGGGTGTAAGTATATGAACTTCTCTTTTGGATATTATGTGGAACACATACCTGAAATTTTAATCCGGGCATGATTCAACCTTAAGCTACTGTATATGTCAGGTCATCAGAATTCATTCTCCAATGAGATCTAAAAGGAAGCAAGGCTGGTCAGATATACCTACTCGAGAAATGATAGGCAGAGCTCATGCAGCAGCCTTGCGTTAAAGAGGGGGCAAGATGGTGATTTGGGACAGTTTGGTAGTTGTAAGGTGTCGGGTACTGTTGACCCTGACAAAATTGGGCCTGTCTCAGGATCTGCAGACATGACTGATGTAAGGAAGTCTTCCAATTACAGTAAATGGGAAGTCTTGCCCTTCGAAAGTCTGAGGAAGGAAGCACAGGACCATTATAAACAAATGGAAGGTGTATCTCTATACAAAATGGATGGCAACAAGTTAGATGATCTAGTGTGTGTGAGGCATTCCTCAAAATCAGAGGTCTAGTGAGCACTTTATTTGTTGATTCTTTCTTGTCTCATGGGACTTGTCGGTCGATATGCAGCCAACCAAACCGTGTATCTCAGCTTTGGACATCTCAGTGAGGTGATGTTCCTTTGCTGATTCTCATTTATAATTCTACTGAATGTGCTATAATCACGGCTGTGGCACAGGAGGATACTCTGACTACCATACCCAACGCTAATTGCACTGGTTGGATTTCTCAGAACAGATTTTTGGAAATATACAGATATGCTTGTAATGTATGTCGGAAAAGTAATGTTTGTAGTAGATATTCTTTCAGCACATACCGGGAACAGAAATTGTACTTGATGCTTGTGTTTAGGGTTTGACAAAACTCCTCTTAGTCCTAGAGGTCGATGTTGGCATAACAAAACTCCTACTTAGTCCTAGAGGTCGATGTTGGCATAACAAAACTCCTCCCATCCACTTGAAATAACTCACATAACTCAATTACTAAAGAGTTATTGGAAGTTGAGAAACAATATTTCTCAGTTTTGGCTATTTTTATTTTTCAAGCCATGTATGTATTGGAGCTAGAGAAGGGAAATGTCTACTCTTAGTAATTATCAAGTTTAAGGGTTATTGATCATGAATCGATTCTTGATAATGAAATGAGAACTATATTTATTCTGATTCATTAATGTGTTAGTAAACGTATAACCCATACTTTTACATTGATCCGTCAAGGTTAGACGGTGAGGAAACGATTTAAGTTATCAAGTTATTTCAACAATGTAGAAGTTTTATGCTATAACAACCATTGGACTTGGTACCTGGAGATCTGTCAAGTACAAGGAAAGTTTTATAGGCAAGAGTTTGATTGTGGCCATGAGGGTTCTCTGCAGTAGATTGGTCTCATTTGTGACCTCTTGTGTCATTAAGGCTTGACAGGTGGTTTCAAATATTGTGTTGTCCCCCATTAGCCATTGTTGAATATTAAAGTAAAATTGGAACAATATGTAGGTGTTTCCGTATGCTATACTTGTACGGACAGTAAGCATTCCATGCATGGTGAATAACTGCATATCTGTATCATATGAGGCTCAAGGTTGGCGAGCGATACAGTAGGAGATAAGCTTAGTTCATATGGTAGTACTCATCACTTGTCATTGATTCATCAACATACCTCAGATTCTTAAGATTTCCGTGCTTAAAAAGCAAAACCATGGAAGTATTAACCAACACAACTACTACTCTCAAAGTTGGCATAGCAGGTAAGCAAAAGTCTCATTCAACGACATAGCACTCTTGACCATCTTCTGCACCCATTGGTCAGTTTATGCCAAAGGCAGCAACATAATAACCAAAGTAGCACCGATGTTAAAGCTGAGCGAGCTTTCTCTTAGACCTGCCCCTAGTCGCACATTCTTCAGTTTTCATACATCCCCTCGGTCTGAGTCATAAAAGAAAATCAGAATCCGTATAAGGTTACAAAAAAAACTCCATATTATACAAAATTACGGACGAAACAACCAGAAAATTAGGTGATTAAAGGAACTCACGGTGTGAGGCTCAAATTAACATCGACCATATTTTCTACTTCTTGTTCTGGCTGGTTCATTGGAGTCGCAGACCAGCAGTCTTCACTTTTCGTATTTTCACATTCTCTGAGTCACAAACGAAATCAGAAAACATTAAAAAAAAAAAAAACTCCAAATATATACAGAAATTACAAACAACACAAGGGGTGATTCAAGGAATTTACGGAGGTGTGAGGCAGATTTCTTCTTGTTCTGGCAGGTTAAAGGGGGTCGCAATCCCACATTCAATCCCTTCTGCATAAGTTGGTATGGTAGTCTTTTCCAACTAGATCATGCAAAATCAAAGAAATTTTTATAGTAAGATTGAGCAGAGACAGAATTCAACAACTTTTAGTAACTTCAAAAACAAATTCTCACAGTAAAATATTGTTTGCATGAAAACAGCAAAGAGAAACCAAGAGAACTGGCCACAAACCTAATACACTTCAACAAGACGAGAACAATCATGACTAAGAAAAATTCTAAAACATACAAATGTCACACTAACAACTATTGATCTCACGTTACAAAGACAAAATTAAACCCTGAACCATCATACACAACTCAAAACACAAAAATCCTTACAAGAACACACAACTTGAATTACTGATCTCACCATAATCTAATGAATCAATGCTGCCATACATAGGTATCTAACCTGCAAGAAACGACTGCATAGCTCTTCCTGTATGCTAAGCAGCTAAAGTTCTGAAGTAAAACTTGCATGTTCTAATTACATCCCGTCAAATACAGTGATACCAAAACTGTAATCAAAATATCAAAAGGAAACGTGCACACACTTCTTGCTCTCTCCACACTTATTCGATCACAAGTACTAATTACAAGCAGTCCTTATCAATATATAGCTTAGAACGGCAAATCATTTACAAACAACAACTAGATCGGTATCTAGCTATGATCAAGCATGTAATGAACAGTCATGAGTTTATTTTGTAGCACAAGAGTTTCATTGTCGTTGTTATTCTTAAACATAGAAAAGAAAGAGAGTTACATTGTTGTAATTCAAAAAAGGAATGGATAACAACTAAAAACTAACAAACAAAGGGTTCTATTGCTGTAAGATTCAGGCGCGGCATTACCGTTGTTGATAAGCATGAACAGCATAAGCATCAGCCCTAATAGTCTTCTCCATACTTTGAACGGCTTTGAGCACAGTAGTTGGGTCGTTGAGGATGCAAGTACTGGAAATATAACCTTTGACACGTGACATGAAAGCTTCAACGCACGTTTTCATCCTACATTCGTCATAAATTCTGAATTTTTGTTCTCTAAAGAATGAAATCATGACACCGAGGATTTCCTGGTCTTGGCCTTGTTTCAGACTACATCCCATAATATGGCACCGTTTCTTCAATTCTTTCATGCCTGCTTCTCTGAACTCCTCCGGATCTGTGTTTGCTCTCTTTTTAAGAATTTGATAAATTGCATCGTCCTCATCCAAATACGCAAAGTCCAGGCCACCATCCGCGTCCTCATCTTCATCCTCCTCATCATCATCCGGATCATCAGCCTTCCCCTCCTCCGCATCCGTATCCGTATCCGTATCCGGTGACAATTTAACATGATCATAGGCCGTTATCCAGTCTTCATCGAGATTGTCATCATCAACCTCCACGCACAGTGGGTAATAGGATGCAACGTTTTTCATCGTCTCCACGTCTATCTCCTTAGATTTATAGAGTTCCTGTTGGACGGCGTGGGCGATCGATAAGAGTACACTTCGCTTAGCATCTTCTTTGATTTTTTTGAGGACATCTCCGATCGCAGTGATGGCCGTGTCCCAATCACGGCCCTCAAGTTTGACCATCACCCGCGTCCTCTTGAGATTCTCAAATACGACGTCGGGCTCTTTTTTCCACATCCAGATCAACTCTCTCTCATCTCGATCTGTTTATGAAAAAACTAGGGTAGTATACCAGCGGCAGCGTATATATAAGGTCCCCGCTTATATCGTGTTCGGTTGGGATTAGGTTTTGGGTCAGGATTAGGAATACGAATCAAATTGATTTAATCCTAAACCTAATCAAATCCGGAAATATTCATTAATAAATCAATATTTATTTCTTAATAAATGTTTTCCTTTGTTGTACATCTCTACTACAAGTCCTCGTTTCTGGAAGGGAAATCAATTCCGGAAATCAATTGGAATTGATTTCCCATGAGGATGGAAAGTAAACTTCCTGACTTCCTGTCAGGTTTCTTTCCTACGTTTGGTAAAGCATGGAAAGTATTCAGGAAAGACCATTTGATTTCCTTTTCGGTGTTTGGTTGGTGCAGGAAAGTAAAAGTAAAAATATATCAATGTCCTAATAATACCCTTGTATTTTAAAATAAAAAACATCACAAAAATTCAAACGTACACCAATCTTTGTGCAAGAGTTTTGCCGGGATTTTCAAGCAATGAAGATCCAGAACACAAATTTCAGACATGTAAAGATCAAAAACTGTAGGTAATATAAATCATACATACCTGACTTCGAATTTCGTCTTCAGAGTCGCCTCCATTTTGCTTGAATCACAACCGAGCACCTCCACATCGAGTATTAACAATTGAAATTAAGGATTAATTGATTCAGTTTCATATATATATGTGACTCACGAATAAATTTTTGAATAATGTTTGCATACAAGTTACGACCTTTCATCAGGAAAAAAAATTCTACCAAACAGTATCTCTCATCCTTCAGAACTAACAAGGTCCTCATGCTCATCCAAATCCAGCTAACATATTATATGGCAATGCTTTGAAGTTGATGGAGTTGCACCTGGAAAAGGAAATGATCTTATCCAATGTAATTATCCCAATTAAATTAGAATTCTCATCTTTCACGACTAAGGTTCTCATGCTCATCCAAAATTAATTAGTTTTAGCAGTAATATATCCAGCCAAACATGGAAACTTCAATCCCATAAGTCTTGCAAATCAATCAGGAAACCTCATTTCCAGAATTCTAGGATTCGTAATTTTTTTCAATTTCATCAAAAACACTCCTTGACTTCTAGTTTTCATCAATCATGTCCAAACTTCCATTTTTCATCCAATCCCACCAAATCACTAAAGTTAGGGGTGTGATGGGAACATAGATGTGTATCGATATGGGGGAAAATGGTCAAAAATGTTTTTTTCAGAATTTGACTTTCTTTTTTATGTCACGTCATTACTTGACGGATGAATTGGATGGAGAACAAAGTTTTGAACACGCCTGATGAAAATTGAGAGTTGAGAGGTGTTTTTGATGAAATGAAAAAGAAGAAGATGACTAACATGATGATCGATCTAAAATTCACGAGGGTAAACTGAAATTAGTTCTATATAAATAACTTACACAACTCTCTCCAGGCTCTCCATATATAAATAACGTACACAACCCTCTCCAGACTCCAGCATATCTACTTCCAGCAAAAGAAAATGCCAGACTATGTCCGAGATCGAATTCTTATTAATAACTAGCCTTTTTACATGTGTAAATATTTGCATGAGATCACAAATTCACAATCACTTATATGTATCCCACTACCCAGTTTTCTCTCCACGATTATCTATTTATTTTACTATTTTGTTTTTTAATTTAGCTTCTTACTATAATAATCTTTATTTTTTGTAACCTTCAATGAACTCATTAAGGGTAAAATTGACGAACATAATTTGGTGAATTTCTTATTGTTTTACAGAAATAACCTTCTCTGATATCTTTTATTTTATTTGCACGGGATCACAAATTCACAATCACTGATATGCATCCCACCACCCATTTTTCCCTCCACGATTATCTATTTAACAAAGTGTATAATGTGTTTAGCAATAATAACAAAATGATTTAAAATTATTGTTTCACCCATAGATAGCAAAAAGAGTCCAAACAGTTGTCACGTCATCGATTTAACGGCAAGACTAATGGTAGATACCATATTTAGTGACGGTAGAATAGTTGAAGTATCATTTTTGGTAATAAAAATTTGTAGGTACCAAAATGAACCTTTCGTAATAGTTCAGGTAACATTTTAGGTTTTTACCCATAATATATTGGCATAGTCATCGAATACAAAAATAAGTATATATCACACCTCAAAGCAGCAAACATCTATTACTGTAAAACACATTACAGTTGATAACAATATACAGTATATGAAATCCAATACCTCATTGAGGTGTTCAGAATCTTTCATGTTTTCCAACGTCCAACGATCAATTAACACTATTTTCAGGTTGTTAGTCCCCCAGCCTGGATTGTGGGGATTCCAATAAACCACAAAAAATCTTATCAATATTTCCAATCCTAAAAGAAGAAAAAATATAGCAAAGCTGCGTAGTAATAGAATAACAGCATACCCCTATGTCTCTGCATAACTGAAAGATGCTTCCGCCAAATCACAGCATTGATATAAGAAACAATTACAACCTCTGGTCCTCTGCCAATGAAACCTGCAATACTAACTCTCAGAATCAACATAGAGATTTAGTGCACTATATCAAACTTGGACTGATTAACTATCACTACGACATTAATTTGATTAACTTTCTAAGAGTTAAGCTACAACCCAAAAGAGTCGGTGATCAAAGACAAAAAACAGGCCAATGAATCTCAATGCCAAGTTTCTAACCATAACCAAAAACCAATTTCCCCATAGTCAAAAGCAATGAATCAAAGATACACAAATGAGCAACATCAAGTGAAATCAAATTCAAATTCAGGTTTGTGTGATAGAGAGGAGAGAGAAACTCACAGGAAGACATTGAGTAAGAGGTATACAGCCTTCAAGATACAAAGCAAAGACATTAACACATGGAATAACAAATCATACAGTGAATTTTGAAGCATAAAACTCGTAGTGTATTGAGGTAAACCTAGTAGTGGCATCAAAGAGAAGAAGTGTGTTGGAAGTGGCATCCGACGATGGGAGAAGAACCTCCTGACTACGAAACCCAAAGCCCAGAGAGAAGAACGAAGCGATGGAAAAAGAAAAGATAGCAGAGAGGAGAACAAAACGGCGGAAAAAGAAAAGAAAGCGACAAAAAGTAGCATTGTTGATGGCTGTGGCTAAAATCCATACCTAACCAAATCATTAAACAATCAACAAATGAGAAGGAAAATTCCATAAACATCAGTAACACCTTACTACAAAAGTTCTCAAATATAACCAGACTATGTCTTTCGAAAAAAAAATAAAAAAATACATCTAATTTCTAGCCTTTTTCTCACCCTGTTTCTCACCATCTCCCACCATCTCCCGTTTCTTGTTACTTGCAATTTTTATGTATGCCTCCCTAAGCTTTTCAAAGTACACATTGTAAGTCATAGACTTTTTATTTTTAGAGAGCGTTTTGATAGCTTCACTTGCTGCCTCCTGAAGCCATTTGATTACTAATTTGCAGTCTTTATCATCTCTACATAAAGCAATTTCATCATCTTTCGAATATGAAATGCAGCCAATTCCTTTTAGCACGTCAAGCTGGTCTGCAATTGTTCTCCGGCCAACTTCTTTTACAAGCTTCTCTTTGTCAGTACCATTTTCTATATAACACTGTACCCAGGGATGTTCTATCAGACTACATCTCTCTCCGCTTCAAGCATTTGTATAGTAACTTGAGCAAATAGATCTTCATAATTATCTTTAGAACTTTTAGGAATCCTATATTGAAGACGATTCTCGGAATGGCGCCATTGAAATGTGTCTAGTAAATACTGAAGAGGCTTACAAATCTTTTCTTTTGAATCCTCAGCCGTTACTTCTCCAAAGTAATACCCGCAAGCACCGCAAAGTATTTCCTCAAGTTCTGTAATTGCACCTTCATGTCTGATCCCCTCTTTCCCAAGTTGATACATGATGATGTCGAACACGATGACAGCACGACCAATCATTGATGCATCCTCCTTTAATATCTCCGGTAAAGATTTCCTATCACTACCAATATGTTCACCGTCTCTTGTACTTACTTCATCAAACCATGTTATCAAATTTGTCACTTGCTGCTCTATTATTTTATCCACAATCATCTCAAGGGATTCTTGATTACCGTCCTTTGGAATGAACTCGATGAGCGACCATGTTTCCGCTAGATATTTTGAAAGATTATACGAAACATGATAAGGAAACTGCGGTAGAATTGGAAGGTCATACTCTCGACTTCGTTTGGGAGCATCTATAGAGTTCAGCAATAAGACTTCAATATTATGAACTCCCTTCAGTGTTACCAGACGTTCACGCGTGACTTTATTCTTACGGAACACTGTAATGTCATCTAGTTGAATGAGATGTGGAGCAACAAGCTTCACAGCATCATAATATAAATCCCGTTTTTCGCCCACGATGCTTTCCATACGAGAAACCGTTGTAAGGCCTTCATCGGTCGTCAAACTCATACTCATATAACTGATATAAGCTTGTTTCACTTTTTCAATGAATGAAAGTATTTTACCGTCACGAATTTTTATTTTGTGTTTCTCACTGTCGGTTTGCAGTAGTATAGGTATGTGATCTGAGGATAATGTAGTTGTAAGATGTAATACCCTTCGAAGAGTAAATAAATCTTTCCATGATACTCTGGCAACTACCCTATCAAGCCTTTCCTTTACTGGCTTGTCAGCAGAGCCCCCAATCCACGTGAATGGACTGCCCTCATAGGGCAAGTCAACGAGATTACATGCTGCCAAGGCCTTTCCGAAGTTCGTTATACTACTCATTCTACTCCTTGGAGTTACACCAGTCTTCTCATTCGGTTTCAAAATTTCATTCAAATCTCCACCAATTACCAATCGCTTTTCAGTTGATGCATCTGATAATTTCTTGAGCAATTTCCATGAGAGACTCTTATCTTTTGGGTAGCCGTAGAAACCTATCAACATGTACCTTATAGAATCAGTTACTTTGACCATACATTCCAGAAAATTATCTGAACCATCTTCAAACTCAAGATCTACATCGTTTGTCCAAAGCATGGCTAAGCCGACACAGTTGTCCAAGTTTTCCATATGTTTCTTTGCTGGAGAATCCCGAAAATCATGGAAATGTAGTTTGTAACAGATTGAACTGGAAAACGTGGATGTCATTCCGGTCTCGCTAAGAAACAGAATATTGGGTTGGTAAATAAGATTAAGAGCCCTCAATTGATCTACTTTCTTGTCATTGAAACCCCGAGAATTCCAAAACATTATGGATGGATGTTCTTCCATTTGTATTTGTTCTCTTACTCCATTAACAAGATAAACATCCAACACACGGGCCACTGATAGTTGACTGCTAACAGTTTCATGTGGAAGATCCTTTGTAATTTCTATATATACTCCATCACTAGATCGCCTGTAGTAAATTTGAAAGCCTTCCTTATAACCCAACCGTTTTGCGAGTCTCTTGAACAAATCCAAGCTTGCCTCCATATAGAGATTTCTAACAAAAATTGCTTTACCTCCTTTGTAATTTTGGTAAGAGCTCGAAGTATCAATTGTTCCACCATGATTAAGCTGAAGGGTATATCTTCGTAAAGGAGGGGGGTGTTCGATCGCACACTCCATTAGTTAGTTAATTTTGGTGTATAAAACAAAGTTCTACGTTTATCAAACCAAGATTTAGTGGTTCGATAAAGAGTTGTAGAAGTACTTGCTTGTACTCTAACAAACAACACCATATATATAGAGAGGAATTTTGTAGATGTTTTATGGGAGTTTTCTTAGAACAATAGGAATAACGACGTTGTGCTTCCTAGTTATTAGGAAACTATATTATCTCTTCCAACCTGTAAGTAGGTGTTGCGCAGCTGTTAGCTCCTCGTTGAGCTAGGGAATCTTGGTTTGGGAACAATAGGAATAACGACGTTGTGCTTCCTACTTCTTATTAGGAAACTAGACTATCTCTTCCTACTGTAAGTAGGTATTGCGCAGCTGTTAGCTCTTCGTTGGGCTAGGGAATCTTGGTTTGGGTATGTATGAACAAACTTCCCTATTTTCTTTCAATTTTCTCTTTCTACTTTCCTAGCTTTCTCTGTTAGGAACCAGAGCCACTTTTTGCCATATAAAATGTAGGGAAGTACTGAATGGTTATCAACCATGTTTATTAACCTGGAATTGAATTGAGAGTGGTATAATTGATTCCGGAATGGATGAATTCCGGCGTTACTAACATGTCAAGGTTTGGAATGGATGTGAGTCCCACTTACTTATCAAGAATTGATTCCTGACAAAATCTCTTATTCGATACCCAAAGGGAGAGGTGGGTATCAGAATCAAGGTAATGAAATCAACTTTTTCTCCCTAAAATATCCTCACATAATTATAATATTTATAAATGACCCAACCCTATATATATATATATACAGTCCCTATCCAGAGCGAAGCTTCGCTCTGGAATTAACGTGCGAAGGTCCTTATTTGACTCACTTTTCGGTCATATTTTTCGATCATACCTGGTCAGTGTCTAGATACATATCGTATGATCATTCTTACAAAGTTTCATCCACTTTGGTGACCGTTTAAGCCTCCATAATCATGATTTACTCCAACGGTTCTACTTGGACAGATTTTGTTCTATTGATTTATTTTATCTGATTTGGTGTGCAAACGATCACCAAACTGAATGAAACTTTGTAAGGATGATCATACGATATGTATCTAGACACTGACCGGGTATGATCGAAAAATATGACCGAAAAGTGAGTCAAATAAGGACCTTCGCACGTTAATTCCAGAGCGAAGCTTCGCTCTGGATAGGGACTGTATATATATATATATATATATATATATATATATACAGTCCCCTTCCAGAGAGGGATCCTTCTTTCAAATTAAGGTGCGGGACTCCTTATTTCGCTTACTTTCAGGTCGTATTTTCACATCTCAACCGTACAATGTTTAAAACAAAGTATGTAGATCATTCCTGTAAAGTTTCATCAAGTTTGAAGATTATTTGAGTACCGAAATAGATTAAATAAATCAACAGAACAAAAGTTGTCTAAACAGAACCGTTTGTGTAAATTACGATTACGGAAGCTCAAATGATCTTCAAATTTGATGAAACTTTAGTAGTTGTAAGGTGTCGGGTACTGTCGACCCTAACAAAATTGGGCCTATCTCAGGATCTGCAGACATGAGTGATGTAAGAAAGTCTTCCAATTACAGTAAATGGGAAGTCTTGCCCTTCGAAAGTCTGAGGAAGGAAGCACAGGACCATTATAATCAAATGGAAGGTGTCTCTCTATACAAATGGATGGCAACAAGTTAGATGATCTAGTGTGTGTGAGGCATTCTTCAAAATCAGAGGTCTAGTGGGCTCTTTATTTGTTGTCGATAGGCAGCCACCAAACCGTGTATCCCAGCTTGGCTTCTCAGTGAGGTGATGTTCCTTTGCTGATTCTCATTTATAATTCTATCGAATGTGCTATAATCACGGCCGTGGCACAGGAGAATACTCACACTACCATACCCCACACTAACTGCACTGGTTGGATTTATCAGAAGAGATTTTTGGAAATATACAGATATGCTTGTAATGTACGTCGGAAAATTAATGTTTGTAGCAGATATTTTTTCAGCACGTACCGGGTACAGAATTGTAGATGTGGAAACTCTGCAGTTAGATCTTGTACTTGATGCTTGTGGTTTTAGTTTGTTGATAGTGAGGCCTCATTTTATTGGAGGCACGTACCAGAAGTTTTCAATATTTTTTCGTCAAAATCAGTGAGGGAACGGACCGTTCAGAAATGGCCATAGGTGCTTGTAAACTAACCCCAACAAAGCCTAGAGGGAGAATCCACTTTTTGCAATTGAATTTTGCCCTTGGATATAAAAAGTAATGTATGGTTATCATTAGGTGGTTTTTATATATGTAAAGAACTATCTCTACATAATGTAAACGTAGATTCAATTTCTAATCGGACAGCCTGGAGGAGCAGAGATGCCTCGAAGAATGGTAAAATGATCAAGTCGAAGATTTTATGTTAGGTAAGCTACAAATAAGCCACTACAAACAATCAATAAGCAATTGAATCTCCATTTGTTTGAGACAGCCGTTCTTGGACTCACATTCTACCTCAGCGAAATTACCCTCAAGAATGCCGGGTGGAGATCAACAACCATCAAATAACCGGCACTCCATAAAGTTTACAGAGAGCCATTCTTGGATTCACATTCTACTTCCGTGAACTACCCTCAAGAATGCCTGGTGGAGAGCTCTAACACACTGTTCTGCTTCATTGTCGTTTACAACCAAAGAGATATTAACCTGCCCAGTTGTAAAACAGATGCAATGAGTACAAAATTGTCAATTCATAAACATTGAGCTATACGGAAGCACCCTATTTATACATGCTGCCTCACACATGAGAGAAACAGTAGCAGAGAGTATAAAACACGTTTTTGGCGTAAGAGTCGGCCCATTTTTTTTCCGACACTGAATTGAAAAGACACAGAATGACTATAATAGTGTAGTTAGGGAAGACCTTGGATGCACCCTGAGAGATCATCTGAACGTTGACTCCATTAGTTCGAAGAACACGAAATGCCTGCCACATAACATGCACAAAAACATGAATACCAAACCATAGCTGATAAAGTTACTGAACCACACACTTGAACGGAGAAAATAGGGAATGCTTTCTAAGTACTTGGCAAAACACAGTACAGCACCTTCTCTAATATTAGTGATGATTTCTGCACATTGCCAATGAGAGATATTATTGATCGGTGCTGAAGAAGATTGACAACAGCAATTTTCTCCAGTTCTTCCACAACATGGTCAAGTTCCTGCCAAGGAAGATGAAGTATTTAATGAGATTTTAACAATTTCAACATCCAGTATATACAGGATTGACTACCATATTTCCCTTCCATGTACGGAACGAATACATATATAAAGATTTAATTATAAAATCATAAATGCATGTAGACAAAGGAAACTTCAAGAAGCATAGTATCATACGCTTGCCTGCTGAATAAGCTCTCTGCTCCAAAGTTTTGATGGGTCCAATGTCAAGGAAATACTGACTTCACTGGTAGCAACGACATCCACCGATATCCCCAAATCTTCAAAAGTTGTAAATACCTGAATGGGGAACAGCATAGATATAAGCTACTGAGCAAAATTAAGGAAAAAACAATAGACACAGGTATTTTGCTTGCTCACTTTAGCAAGAAAACCATATTGACCAAGCATGCGAGTGCTAACAATATCCAACATGGTCACATTCCTTTTCAGTACGATGCTGGTTAGTACAGCCTGCAGTTAAGACAGATAGATAAATGTCTGGACCCTGGAGCATATATGTAACAATGGTGCTCAGTTTTCCATGTACAGTTACAAACCTTGCTCATATCTCTTGCATGAGTGATGACGGTACCTGGAGCTGTGGGGTTGTAAGAATTTTTAACCCTCACAGGAATATCACCTTCTCTAGCTGGTCTCATAGACTGTGGATGCAAGACCTGCAAGAAGAATAGAACATTACTCAAATCATGTTTTTGTTTCATGAGGAATGTACTTCTTAACAGAACTACAAATACTTGGAGCTTGTTGACTACTCTGAAGCGTCTCAAGTCAACAGAACAGAAAATTAAAGTATTACTTCGATGGAATGTGACAAATAATTCATATAGCTTCTAGTTAATGGACTAACCATGATCCCTCAAGGGGCTGCAAATGATGGAAATATTTAAAACACCAAAAAGGAAATATCAGAAATAATAGTTATCAATACCTGGGCACCAAAATAAGCAAGTTCAGCAGCCTCGTCAAATGTCAAATATGGTACAGGTTCTGCACCTGGGTATATGTTAGGATCACATGTCAAAACGCCATCAACATCCTTCCACACCTGCAAGAAATTGACAAATAAATTACATTTTTGTTACTTGAAACGAAATGAACTTGATGTCAGAAATCCAAGACACCTGAATTTCTCGCAACCCAAGTGCTTTACCAATGGTTGTAGCTGTCAAATCACTACCCCCTCTACCCAGTGTGGTCACTGCACATGACCTCCACCCCTGCAACCAGAAAAAATTAAGGGTGGCATCAACAATGAGACCCTTTTGAGGAAGGAAGTACTTGTAATGTAAGCCAGAAGAGATACCTTGCCCAAGAAGCCAGTGACAATCGGAATCGCAGGATCGCATGTCCAATCACCATGTAACCTCTTTGCAACAGCCGGATAAGTAGCCTCTAAAATATCCGCATTTGTGAAGTCATCTGTCGTTATAATACCCATTTCAAAGGCATCATACTGCCGAAGAAAAAAAAATAAAAAGTTACAACTGTTGTGCTCATCAAAGATGGTGCCAAGAAAGCAGCAGTTCGAAGTTCCTTAAAAGTTACAGTAGGAAAGTTGTGAGCAATACCCACTAATACATATAATTGGCTCATTAACTAGCTATGTTTTGGAAACCATCGAGAGATTTTTGAGTCTATTAAAACTAGCTCACGATGTTTAAGAAAATAAGAACAACCAACATTATTAGTCCATTTACCAAAGACCACCACATATTTATGCATATAGTAGGACTCGATTCGATATATGAGTTACTAAAGTTCATGTAATAGCTACAAGAGAAGATAAGATGGCTAGCACATCGAAACATACACCGTAATCAGGCAGCAACATACCTGGCGGGCTTTAACACCAATCTTATTCAAATAAGCTGCAAAAAGCCTTGTGGACATGCACTCCCCAAAGGAAACCAAATAATCTTTCGTCCGTGGAGTCATCTCTTTCATCATTGCGATTCCCTTAAGAAGTTGTTCCAGCTCCTCCAAGTGCGCTGCAAAACAAGATACCAATATCAACACTTTCATTCTAATAAACTAATCAGCACTAAATAGTGAGAAGATTCTCACATGAAATGATATAGCCATCCACTCCAAGCTCTTCCGCAGTCCTGTATAGAATAGGAAGCCTCATTGTCAGAAGAAATCTAAAACTCGATACTTTTACAATAAAGGTGAAATTTTCAGGGGTGTAACCTGAAATGCAAGTTTTTGATGAAGCTCAGCTCGTCAATAGTAGATACATTGGTAACACCGCAGCTGACAGCCTTCTCTCCTGCCTACTCAAAAGAAAGCGAATTGACCATAAGTCGTTTGTTACAGTACAATAATAATAAAGGGATATATTAAAAGTTGTATCAGTAGCAACCAGTAAGAGCTTGTTAGTGGTCTTTCCCATGGCAGATAGAACAATGACAGGCCTCTCTTGCGGGAAGCTGAGTATGAGATCAGCAATCTCTCTCATTCTCTCTGCCGAGGCCACTGAAGATCCACCAAACTTCATGACACACGTCAATTGCTTGTCATTCTCGGCGCCACCTTGGTTGCCTTTCCTTTTCTTATCAAGAACATCCACAACCCCTCCCTCGCAGCTCACTCTCAAAACTCTTCCAGCACAAGACAAGTTTCTCCCACTTGTACAGTAAAACCCACAACTGGAAGACACGGAATCGGCAAAACGGAGCCGCTGAGGCTGAGACCATAACGGCAGAGCTCTCTCAGATGTTGATGATGGAGTTTTAACCCCAGAGAAATGCAAGGCGGTGGTGGTGGCCATCTAGTAAATTCGACAAATGATGGTAATGGGCAGCAGCTTGATCTGTAAATGGATGCACAGCGCAGCTGGATGGAATCATGTCATGTCATAACAAACACAAGAACCAAAGTAACAGTGTTTTCATGATTTTGCAAAGTTAGTTACAGCATTCACAAAGGAACACAAGAAACAAGAAAGGGCACCTTTGAGAGATTGATGCGTTGAGCTGCCGACGCCAAACTGTGGAAGGAAGAGGAGAAAGTGAGTCGTGGCTGGCGGCGCGTCTCTCCAGTGATGTTTGTATTCCTTTAAAAACGAAAACGAGTTTGCTCAACGTGTTTCTTATTTTATTTTTATTTTTCTTTTCAGACTTTCAATTTGTTCGTTTTGGTGCTTTCTATTTTTAGCAGAGAGGGCAAAACTGACAGCTAAATCAAGGAAAATGTGACGGTGGTGGGTGCTAAATTTTTGACCAAAAATCTAAAACTAGTGGAGTTGAATCAAACGTGGATCGCAATGTCTCTCCCGTGGTCCCTTTATCTTCTTATTATTGAACTTGCAGGAGGCCCAAACCCAACATACAGTATGCCTTCCCTCCAGGTGTAGCACTCCCCATTCTCCTCTAAAACAGTAAAACCTGAGACGAAGGGTCATACTTGACTTGCAAGAAGAGTAGAGACAAGTAAACGAAAGAAATACACATGCATTGCAATGCTGATTAGTCTAATTTTATATCATTCGAGCAAAACAAGCTAGTAAACACTTGAGAGCAATTGAAGAGAAAAATTCAAACTTTAAGGAGGTCAAGTTGCTAGATACAACTTAGCAGTTTGCCTATATATTATAAATTATCCATTTTTACTACTGTATTTGCAAAGTTGCCTCATTAAAATTTAATGGGGCAACTTTGCAAATAGATATTTAGTTGGTAAAGATGCAAAATGCAATAGATAAATCATATTTACGTTCTTAACATTGTATAATATTTTCAGGTTTTTTATTAGGAAGTTCAATTTTTTATTTTTTATTTTAAAGCTTTAATATCAAGATTTGGGCTTCCCATTATAGGAGTTGAGATAAGTATTGATTTATGAATGAATATTTCCGGATTTAATTCCAGATCCACAAATATTCTTTTAATATTTGGAGTTGTCCAAGTGAATATTTCTTTCTATTCAATGAGCATTAGGGTTTTGATTCGTATTCCTAATTATCCTAACTGGGAACCTTATATATAAGCTGGAAAGGGAAGACACAACGATTTTATATAAGAAACCAACTCGCCTGCTCTTAGATCATTCGCAAAAAACAAAGAGGAACGAGACACACCATTTGGGAACAGTTGTTTCCTTGGATTAGTTTTTACATAAAGAGGGAGGAGATGGAGAGAAACTTCATCTGGATGTGGAAAAAGGAGCCCGACGTCGTGTTTGAGAATCTCAAGAGGACGCGGGTGATGGTCAAACTTGAGGATCGTGATTGGGACACGGCCGTCACTGCCATCGGAGATGTCCTCAAAGTAATCAAAGAAGATGCTAAGCGAAGTGTACTCTTATCGATCGCCCACGCCGTCCAACAGGAGCTCTTTAAATCTAAGGAGATCGACGTGGAGACAATAAGAAAGGTTGCAGCGTTTTACCCACGGTGTGTGGAGGTTGATGATGACAAGTACGATGACGACTATATAACGGCCTATGCTGATTTTAAATTGTCACCGGATGCCGAGGAGGTTGCGGATGAAGCTGATGATGATGATGATGAAGATGATGATGAGGGTGAGGATGAGGATGAGTGGAACCTTGCGGATGAGGAGGTCGACGATGCGTTTGTTCGTTTTCTTAATACAGATCCCATGGAGTTTGAAGAAGCAGGCATCAATGAATTGAAGAAACGGTGCAATATTATGGGATGCAGTCTGAAACAAGGCCAAGAGCGACAAATCATTAGTTTCATTGTTTCATTCTTTACCGGAAAAAATTTCAAAATTTATGACGAATCAAGGATGGAAATGTTCGTTGAAGATTTCATGTCAAAGGTCAAAGGTTATATTTCCAGTACTTGCATACTCAACGACCCAACTACTGTGCTCATGGCCGTCAGAAGCGTGGAGAAGAATATTAGGGCTGATGCTTATGCTGTTCATCAACCAGTAATGCCTGAATCCTTTTCGGATTACAACAATAGGACCCTTGTTTGTTAGTTTTTAGTTGTTACCCATTCCTTTTCAAATTACTACAATGGAACTCTCTTTTTTCTTTTTCTTTTTCTTTTTCTTTTTTAAGAATAACAACAATGAAACTAACGACTGTTGATTATATGCCATGTGATTGATCTTATATAGCTGCTAGATACTGATGATTCGTCTGTTAATGCCAAAATGCTATTCTGGAATTCTTAGATTACGTACATGGAATCAGGCCTTTAGCACATTGAATTGTTTGTTTTGAGGTTTCTGATGATTACTTTGCCCAAAAAGCGCGTTTCTGAAATCTGATGATTAATTGATTATCATCTGGATTAAATTTCAGTGTGAATTCACTATATTTTAGGTTTTGAAAATTCTCTGTTCAGTGTGTCTACCTTAGTCATACGTGGTGTTGATATTTTTCATCCTTAAAGTCTATATAATGATTTTTTCAAGCCTGTTTAGACCAATACTATATGAGCTACCTAGTGTTGCGATGATGCTCCTTTGTAACCGATGCCTACCCTCTTATTCACGTCAACACAGAATAATGTCAGTTACTTCTAAATATGCTACTGTTGACATAGGACAGCTTGTAAGTCGTTGTGAATAAATCTGGAGAGGGCAAGAAGTTTTTGCACGTTTCCATTCAGTTATTTGGATTGCAGTTTCGGTATTACTGTATTTGACGGGATGTAATTAGAATATGCAAGTTTACTTCAGAACTTTAGCATATAGGCAGAGCTATTTAGTCGTTTCTTGCAGGTTAGATACCTATGGCAGCATATGGTGCGATCCGTAATTCAAGTTATGTGTTCTTGTTAGGACTTTTGTTGTTTTGAGTTGTGTATGATTGTTTGGGCTTTAACTTTTTCTTTGTGATGTACGTGACTTTTGTATGTTTTACATTTTTTGTTAGTCGTTATTGTTCCAGTCTTGTTGAAGTGAGCATCATTGTTAGTAGCATTCACGGAGCCTTTGATCCAATAGCAACTGCTTGATTCATGATGAAACTAAATATACGAACAGAAAACACGAATATAGCCTTCTACTTAGGAAGTGGATGTTGAAGGTGACTTTTAAGATTGGACCATACATCCACAAACTTATTAGTTTTGGTGGATTTGTATTTGAGTCTGGAAAAACTAGCTACTTGATGTGTGATCAACTTTTTATGCACCTTGCAAGTATATACGATCGATATTGATTATTTTTTAGCTCTTCTGAATATATATTTTAATAAAAAAGAAATTAGAAAACAACAAAAATATATAAGGAAAATAATAAAGAATGTAATCAATTATTATTGAATTAGAAAGTTTAAAAAGAATAAATATGAAATTTCCTTTTGTATAATTATTATCTTTAATAGTAATTGTATATGAGAATTTATATGTTATTTAATAATTTATAATAGAGTAAAATCTAACGAAGAAATTTAAAAGTTTCAATAACTGTCGCTCTATATGTAACTGGTATACTACCCTAGCAGTTTTTGCATAAAGAGATCGAGATGGAGAGAGAGTTGATCTGGATGTGGAAAAAAGAGCCGGACGTCGTATTTGAGAATCTCAAGAGGACGCGGGTGATGATCAAGCTTGAGGGTCGTGATCGGGACACGGCCATCACTGCGATCGGAGATGTCCTCAAAAAAATCAAAGAAGATGCTAAGCGAAGTGTACTCTTATCGATCGCCCACGCCGTCCAACAGGAACTCTATAAATCTAAGGAGATAGACGTGGAGACGATGAAAAACGTTGCATCCTATTACCCACTGTGCGTGGAGGTTGATGATGACAATCTCGATGAAGACTGGATAACGGCCTATGATCATGTTAAATTGTCACCGGATACGGATACGGATACGGATGCGGAGGAGGGGAAGGCTGATGATCCGGATGATGACGAGGAGGATGAAGATGAGGACGCGGATGGTGGCCCGGACTTTGCGTATTTGGATGAGGACGATGCAATTTATCAAATTCTTAAAAAGAGAGCAAACACAGATCCGGAGGAGTTTAGAGAAGCAGGCATGAAAGAATTGAAGAAACGGTGCGATATTATGGGATGCAGTCTGAAACAAGGCCAAGACCAGGAAATCCTCGGTGTCATGATTTCATTCTTTAGAGAACAAAAATTCAGAATTTATGACGAATGTCTGATGAAAACGTGCGTTGAAGCTTTCATGTCACGTGTCAAAGGTTATATTTCCAGTACTTGCATCCTCAACGACCCAAGTACTGTGCTCAAAGCCGTTCAAAGTGTGGAGAAGAGGAGATTAGTGCTGATGCTTATGCTGTTCATGCTTATCAACAACAGGTAATGCCGCGCCTGAATCTTACAGCAATAGAACCCTTTGTTTGTTAGTTTTTAGTTGTTACGTACCCATTCCTTTTTTGAATTACAACAATGTAACTCTCTTTCTTTTCTATGTTTAAGAATAACAACGACAATGAAACTCTTGTGCTACAAAATAAACTAATGACTGTTCATTACAGGCTTGATCATAGCTAGATACTGATCTAGTTGTTGTTTGTAAATGATTTGCTGTTCTAAGCTATATATTGATAAGGACTGCTTGTAATTAGTACTTGTGATCGAAGAAGTGTGGAGAGAGCAAGAAGTGTGTGCACGTTTCCTTTTGATATTTTGATTACAGTTTTGGTATCACTGTATTTGACGGGATGCAATTAGAACATGCAAGTTTTACTTCAGAACTTTAGCTGCTTAGCATACAGGAAGAGCTATGCAGTCGTTTCTTGCAGGTTAGATACCTATGTATGGCAGCATTGATTCATTAGATTATGGTGAGATCAGTAATTCAAGTTGTGTGTTCTTGTAAGGATTTTTGTTGTTTTGAGTTGTGTATGATGGTTCAGGGTTTAATTTTGTCTTTGTAACGTGAGATCAATAGTTGTTAGTGCATTTGTATGTTTTAGAATTTTTCTTATTCATGATTGTTCTTGTCTTGTTGAAGTGTATTAGGTTTGTGGCCAAGTTCTCTTGGTTTCTCTTTGCTGTTTTCATGCAAACAATATTTTGCTGTGAGAATTTGTTTTTGAAGTTACTAAAAGTTGTTGCATTCTATCTCTGCTCAATCTTACTATAAAAATTTCTTTGATTTTGCATGATCTAGTTGGAAAAGACTACCATACCAACTTATGCAGAAGGGATTGAATGTGGGATTGCGACCCCCTTTAACCTGCCAGAACAAGAAGAAATCTGCCTCACACCGCCGTAAATTCCTTGAATCACCCCTTGTGTTGTTTGTAATTCTGTATATATTTGGAGTTTTTTTTCGTTTTAATGTTTTCTGATTTCATTTGTGACTCAGAGAATGTGAAAATACGAAAACTGAAGACTGCTGGTCTGCGACTCCTCTGAACCAGCCAGAACAAGAAGTAGAAAATATGGTCGATGTTAATTTGAGCCTCACACCGTGAGTTCCTTTAATCACCTAATTTTCTGGCTGTTTCGTCCGTAATTTTGTTTAATATGGAGTTTTTTTTGTAACCTTATACGGATTCTGATTTTCTTTTATGACTCAGACCGGGGGATGTATGAAAACTGAAGAATGTGCGACTAGGGGAAGGTCTAAGAGAAAGCTCGCTCAGCTTTAACATCGGTGTTACTTTGGCTATTACGTTGCTGCCTTCTATACATGCATGCTTTGGCATAAACTGACCAGTGGGTGCAGAAGATGGTCAAGAGTGCTATGTCGTTGAATGAGACTTCTGCTTTCCTGCTATACCAACTTTGAGAGTAGTAGTTGATGTGTGTCGGTTAATACTTCCATGGTTTTGCTTTTTAAGCATGGAAACCTTAAGAATCTAAGAGGTATGTGCAACCATGTGAATTAAGCTTATCTCCTACTCTATCACTCGCCGACCTTGAGCCTTATATGATACAGATATGCAGTTATTCACCATGCATGGAATGTTAATGTACTGTACGTACAAGTATAGCATACGGAAACACCTATCATATTCTTCCAATTTGTGTTCCAGCAGAAATCGATGTAACAGCTTTAACATCATCACCAACAATTTATCAAAACTCTTCACGAAAACTCTTTCCCTTGCTGTTCTTTAATTTCTCATCAATCTCATTCAATTTAGCAGCAATCACAGTCTCACACCACAACTCCCACGATTAAATTCTCAACCTTACAATATATACCACCATACCCTCACAACTTTAATATTCAACAATGGCTAATGGGGGGACAACACAATATTTGAAACCATGCCTGTGAAGCCTTCATGATACAAAGAGGTCACAAATGAGACCAATCTACTGCAGAGAACCCTCATGGCCACAATCAAACTCTTGCCTATAAAATTTTCCTTGTATTTGACAGATCTCCAGGTACCAAGTCCAATGGTTGTTATAGCATAAAACTTCTTCATTGTTGAAATAACTTGATATCTTAAATCGTTTCCTCACCGTCTAACCTTGACGAATCAATGTAAAAGTATGGGTTTTACGTTTACTAGCTATAACACATTAATCGGAATCATTGTAGTTCTCATTTCATTATCAAGAATCGATTCATGATGAATAACCCTTAAACTTGATAATTACTAAGAGGAGACATTTCCCTTCTCTAGCTCCTATATATACACGACTTGAAAAACTAAGAACACGAGCCAAAACTATATATTGAAACGCCTACTAAAACTAAACCACCTTATTGAGTTATTGTAAAAGTAAGAAGTGATTTACAGTAAGGATAAGATCATGATTGGAATCCCACGGGGTATGTACAATTGACATATCGATCCCAAAGACCGATATATTGTTGCAGTTTAATTATACTCGACGTTGTTGTCGGCGGTCCTTTACAGTTTACACCTAGCTTGGCTGCAACTTCTGTTACTTGATTACCTTCATGCATGCATGAATGCATGTAGCCATACCATAGATTTTCACGATGACGAGAAACATAGAAGCATATGCCCTATACACCGGTCGACCCACGAACGTCTTTGTGGCTTCTTCTTCTTGGAGCTCCTGGACAATGACATAGTCGCGCCTTCACTGTTGGTCCACCGAGCAACGTCTCTTAACTTCCAGTCGTAGGCAGATGACGACCTCTTAGTCTTATTAGAGGTCGTCGATGTTGGCATCACAAAACTCATCCTCCCATCCACTTGTTCAATAATTCACTTAACTTCGTCCTCGCCGGCGAAGCAGTTCCGGAAGTGGACTTGCTCTTCTCCTCCATAGCCTCGAGATCTCGTTGACTACTTTCGAATTGCTCTAACAGAATGTCGCGGTTGAAGACCGGAAACACCGGACCGAAGAAGAACTTGTGACCCCACTTGGAATATCGAATGTGAAGTCATCGTCGAATTCTCCAGAGACTTTGACGGCGATGTCTGCTACTTGGTCTGAGCAGCAGCAGCTGGTGAAACTAGGGCAAGGTACTAATCCGGGTTGAAGTCCTTCCGTTTGCATGTTTGAGGCATGATCATCCTCCATCTCTTGTGCAGAGGTCGACTTTGATTCCACAAGGTTATCGACTTCGCGGAAGACTTTGGTGCCGGCCAGGTCTCCTAGTTGGTCTGTGCATAAGCTGTTAAAGCTAGGGCAAACAGCTGCTGCTTCAATATCTACTTTGGGCATTTTGAAAGTGGATCTTTATAATCTAGAGTATATAGATCGATGAATTAACTATCTGAGAGAATGATTCACGAGGGTATTGAATGAATATTTCTGATGTATTGAACCATGTTTATATATATGATGATATATGCGTCACAAGGAGAATGAATTAAATTTCTGATACAGCTAGCTAATTTCAAGTAATCCGAAATTAATATTCGATCAATAAATTTGTTCTAATCAGAAGATCCGATCAATAAACACTTTTAGAATTTTAAAAGATATTCATGCGAAAAGTTTGATTCTCCAGAGTTGTGTGACTTGCGGACACAACCTAAGAATCGTTTTTTTACATATGTTCCTTAAAGGAAAGAGAACAAAGTGAGAAAGGAAATAATAGAATTTCCCAGACTGATGACAATCGCTGGTTTATCTTTCTATATTTTACATATCCTAAGAAAAGATTCACATCGTTTAAAAAAAAAAAAAAAAAGATTCACATAAATTTGATTAGCAATTAGTGAATGTAATCTGTAGTTGCTATCATATCTAATATTATTTTTTTTTTTTTTAAGACAACTGAACGATCCTACAAGCACAATTGCCGGATCCTTTGCTCATAACTTATTGTTTCCACAACAAAACCTCACTTTGGTAAATTGGTACTAACACTCAACATTCTGTGGAATGGCGACTGGTGGCCGGTCACCAGCTCTCTCTTAGTTTGTTTTGCTAATTAAGATCTAAATGCAAGATCTAAGAAATTGAAGATGATCAAATTGGGCCTTGTTTTACTAGGCCTCTTCATGTTGAACCAAAATCCATTAGGACACGGGCCGACCGCGACGAGGATCCATTAACGAAAACCAAGGAGAAGACAGACGACGTCGTACTAGTAGTGTTTTGTTAGTTATTTTGTCCGAAAATGTTTTGATTACGGGAGTGGTGGGGACAAGGGAAGAAGGAGGCGGATGGGGGTTGATCAGATTTGGATAGCTTGCCATTCCAATCGAATCATCGTGTTTCCGTAGGATTTACAACTAGTCAAACCATACAACAACAAAGGAAGAAGAAGCAGATCTACCCTACAACATCCAGTTCCAGTGTCTACTTTGGTCGCCAGCTTGAGTTTGAAACTAAAGAAGATTGCGTCATTGCTGTGATCTGATCGAGGACGGGATCTTAGAATGGGTTCGACACAGTCCATGCAAGTGGTGGGAGAGAGTGAAGAAGACGAGGAAGAAGAAGAAGAAGAAGAGGAAGAAGGAGAAGACAACCGCATTGGGGCGCCCATCGCAAGTGTTCTTGAGGAGGACAAGGATGATGATATGCTCAACAAGGTTCTCCAACAAGAACCCGAAATGCTCTGCCACGCGTCCGCATCGCCGCTCTCTCCTCAGCTCTCCTCGCTCGGCACTCCGCGCCTCGGACCCTCCATCAAGGTGTGGGACCCTTACAACGTGCTCGCGCCCCCCACCCCGCCGCCTCATTCCCCCTTCTCCCGGAGCTTCTCCGTCGACGACGAGCGCTTCATCACCACCACGGAGGTGTTTCTGGTGTGTCACGGCGAGTGTGAGTTGAATTTGAGGCCGGATTTGGTGGGTGGGCGGTTGCCCACAGGCTGCCTTGACTCCCAATGGCAAGAGGCAAGCCAGGGCCTTGGCTGTCTTCTTGAATTCCCTGAGGGTCACCTTCAATGCTGTTTACACCTCCCCTTTGGATCGTGCGCGCTCTATGGCGGTTTCTGTCTGTCAGGTACACCACTCACTCTGATTGCCTCATTCCCTTTCCAAATCTTATTTACCTGCTTGGACGATAAATCTGTTGTAAAGTGTTTGATTCGAATCACCAATAGTTGTATTCTGCTTTTGCTCTTTCATTTCCATATTTCACCAGAGGAATGTTTAGGGCTCTAGCTAGTTTCTTGTCCAGACTTGGGTTGTATTTTTGATTCCTGTATCACTGAGAGGGTCTTCACTAGGATTGAATGGTATAGGGAAACCTGGCTGAATGATAAGAGTAAACTCAATGTAGTGTATTTCTTCTCATCAGCTCTAATTCATCAGCGGAGATAGAGATGTAAGTTATGTCTAGTTATGGTCAGACACCTATCTGTTGTACCATCTAAAACAAATTAGATGAAAACTGTATCTGATGATCAATAACCTGTTTGAGTAGTATTATGGTTATGATTGATGAACATCCCTGCACCACATAACTTCAATTTTGCTACCCCAAAAAAATTAATTCATTCTCCATTGAACCAATCTCTTATATATACAAACAAATGCTTCAAAGCTGTAAGAGAGCAATGCTAGCGTATAATTTGGCATATCTTGCTGTTCTGTGTGCTAAATGGTCAATGTAAGGTTTTGTGCAGCGAACAACATGTAGTTAGGACTAAAAGGGAATATAGCTTCATCTAGTCAACTTGATTGGCTTCCCCGGAATCGATAATTGCTATACATAGTAGACTCATCACATGTACTTGTGTCAAAGTTGTCTTTGTTATTGCTCCTAGTACATGCTTTGAAAACTTGCTGCTACTTGGCTTCTCATGCCTAAATATATAATCAGAACCTTGTGTCTTTCAGATCCAAGGAGAAGAGGATTGATTATATAATTGGAGAAAATTGTTTTGGCAGAATTTTTGTTGTCTTTGAGTATTCAGAACCCTTGAAATTTGCAGGATAGAAACTGATATCTGGATTTTAGCATGTTTGGTTAAATTTACCTCCTTTAATCTAGTGTTAGATCCCTATCTTTGTGGTTCTCCTTTAAAAGAGTTAGATTGTTGTATTTGCATCTAAGTGTTAGTGTTTACTGATATCAGCAGCAAAGGGTAAATGGGACTTATTATTAAATTTTGGTTTTGAGACATTTGTGTTGTAACTTAAATAGCTTTGTCTGACTGTAAGGATGCACCAATGCAGGAAATGAATTTTCCAGTAGCACAGATTCAAACCTCGGATGCACTTGCAGAGATGAGCCAGGGGCAGTGGGAGGGCTGCTCTCGGTCTGAAATATACACAGCTGAAGTTTTGAGCTTAATTGACAGACTCCAGCCTGATTTCTCTGCACCATCTGGAGAGTCACTCAGGCAAGTAGAATTTCAAATGGTCCATTTTCTAAATGGGACAGTTCTGGGGTTTCCTGAAAAATTGAGAGCATACTTTCCATCACACAATCAGAATGAGAACCAAGCGTTCTCACACCATAGTTCTCATGCTTCAACTAACTCAATACATGACCGAGGTGAACCTTCCCTCCCACCACCTCAATGGGATCTACTCAATAGGCAGCGGCAGGGGCTCTTGAGGAAAAAGTCTGGAAAGAGTAGGCTGCAAGTTGTGACTACTACCGGAGATCATGAAGTTGAGGATGAGGTTTCCCCTAGTGAAATCAGTCACCAAAGTTCTCCACATGATTTAATTGGCCGCATCTCCTCATCTGTTTCTTGTATTGGTATTTTCAGTCATGCAGTACCAATCAAGTGTCTCCTCACAGGCATCCTTGGTTGTAGCCCAGTAATGTCACACAAGATTTGCATAGAAGACTCTTCGGTGACAGTTTTGCAGCATTCGTGGAGAACAGGTTGGCAGATAAAAGGTTGAACGATACTGCGCACCTCAGGCTTATGTAGATGGAGATTCTATCCGCACATTATGTTGACTGATGGGGAAGGGACTCTTGGCCTGAAACCGACATCAGTACGATGAAGAGTGAAGTGCATGAAGCAACATACACAACACACGATTTTGCTTAGATTTGCAATACCCTGCCATTATTTTGTTGTAACCTTTGATATATTTATTTTGAGATTGACAACTCCAAAGAAGAATGCATTGTTGTTGGAGTTGCATCCTTTAATCGGGTGATTCATTTGATTTATAATTTTTACAAAAGGAGATGTGAAAATTCATGTATTTCCTATATTAGAAAGAAAGTATGGACATCCAAAGATCAGAACTTTTGATGAGCTTATATGTTACATTCTCTACTAAAGCTATGAATCAGGCTTGGATACATATTTAAAGTGAACCAGTGCAGGTCCTGCGACTCTCATGACGAGGGAATGCTGCAACTCCCAGCTAGCAAGTTGGTTCTTCCATCGTTTTATATCAGTGCTTTGATGATAAGGTTGAATATGACTGCTGGTTAGAAACTTGGATGAGCTGCTGCTGAATATTCAGCAGTTCATTAGTCTCTTCCCTGATCAAAAAAATTACTCTCTTTTCTGTTTTATATTTTTATTTGTTACTGTTGTTTCTGCTAACTAGGATAGTGCCAAATCATGTCAGAGACGAGACACAGCCTCACATGGGCTGATCGCAATCATCGCATCTACATCATCGACATGTTCTAGCTAGCTGTGTAGATCTTGTCATTCTCATGTGATAGTGTGATAGAATAAGCGGGTTTTGTATAATGTTCTTTTCTTTGGTCTAAACGTTATAGTGTTCATTGCTCGCATTTCTCAACTGAGAGCCTAGTATTAGTCTACAATCTGTGTTTGTTATACCGACAGATAATGAAGAGAAACTAAAATGTTAAAATAAATTAGGAGCAAAAACAGATGGAGAGCAGCCATTAAAACTGCCAATATCTATCCCGTGAGGCGCAACAACAATTCACAGGGACATTCATGTTAACCCCCCCTCACTATAATAACACTCATTCATCCCCAGTCCAGTCCAGATCATCTAAAATTCTATCATATCTGTATCTATCTATGGCTTCTATTTCCAAGTTCCCTTCTGCAGGTCTAGTCATTGTTATCTTGATGGCTAATTTGCATGCTCTATGTTCCACCAGTCTGCCAACAATTTCAGCTTCTCCAGCCGTTTCGCCATACGAGAAGAATGCAACCAATATGTCCTCATTCTTTCCCAACTCTTCCTCTTCAAGTGCTCCCCTTTCTCAATGGCCTCGGAGTTCTCCCAATCCACAAGTATTTGCACCTGTCCCGACCTCAGGGGAGTTTGTTGGCAAGGTTTCATCCGCCAACTCCAACTGTCGGTGCGGTGTTGCAATCTACATTATGCTGCTGCTGGTGGCGGCTTTTTTCGCTTCTTTGCATTAAAATTTCCTAATGCTGTTTGAGTACAAGATCCATTGTAAAATGGACTATGTATAAGAAAGATAAAAGGCACTTGGTATGGTATATCAAATATGCTGTTTTGTATTCTGAAACTTAATCCTGTACTACTGGAGCACTAGGGCACTCGGAAATGATTCGATTCCTAGGTTTAAACACTTGTATCAGATGAGAACTGCATATCTTCTTATTGAAGAGATATCAATCTTACCTAGTCCTAGGCCCAACTTCAATCTCAATGCAACTCATCCTGCAACACAAATGACCGAATAAATATCATTAGCTGGATGGAATTTATTTGCTATGCAAGACTATAACTTTTGACTTGGTTTGCACTTGCTTACGTTTATTGTTTTTGGCAAACTAACATTTGTAATCGTTAAACCAGTTAGAGTTAGCGGGAATGAAAAATCAAAGGAGTGAATGAGGCTTTCAAAGTGGACGAGGTTGTCTCTCATCATCAAACGCCAATATTCAGCTTCAACTAAACCCAACCCCAACCCCAACTCGAACTCGAACCCGAACCTCACAGCGTGGTTCAACAAGTACGTGGACAAAACCGATGTCTCTTCCTGGAACTCAGTTATTGCAGACCTGGCTCGGAGCGGTAACTCCGTCGAAGCCCTCGGAGCCTTTTCGTCAATGCGGAAGCTATCTCTCAGACCCAACCGCTCCTCCTTTCCTTGTGCTATCAAATCCTGCTCGGCACTGTTGGACGTTCACTCCGGCAGGCAAGCTCATCAGCAGGCCTTGGTCTTTGGCTTCGAGTCTGATCTTTTCGTCTCCTCTGCTCTCATCGACATGTACTGCAGGTGCGGTTTATTGAGGGATGCGTGGAAGCTGTTCGACGAAATTCCTCACAGAAATGTGGTGTCTTGGACGTCCATGATCACAGGCTGCTTGCTAAACGACCACACCCGACAAGCCTTGTTGCTTTTCAAAGAGTTGTTGGTTGATGAATTCGACAATGAGGATGTTGATCTAGACCCGATTGTTCTGGTTTCGGTTTTATCGGCTTGTTCTCGTGTTTCCAGCAAGGGACTTACACAATGTGTTCATGGTTTGGTGATGAAGAGGGGTTTTGATGAGGATATAGGTGTTGGGAATACATTAATGGATGCATATGCCAAATGTGGCGAGCTCGGTCTGTCTAGGAAGGTGTTTGATGGAATGGCTCAAAGGGATTTGGTTTCTTGGAATTCCATGATTGCAATATGTGCACAAAGTGGATTGTCCAATGAGGCATTGCAAGTCTTTTATGAGATGGTGAAGGAGGGTGGCTTCCTCTACAATGCAGTGACATTGTCTGCTGTGTTGTTAGCTTGTGCGCACGCTGGGGCTCTGCTGGTGGGGCAATGCATACATGATCAGGTATTTGAACTTTTCTTGCAGTATCAAAATTTTGCTAATGCCTGATCATATTGTGCATTTCTTTGCCAGTCACCTTTGCAAATTGTAGCATTTACAAGCGTCAATTGACAATCGATAAAAAAAAAAAAATCCATATTTGATCTTTTTCTACAGGTTGTAAAAATGGGCTTGGAAGAGAATGTGATCGTGTCTACCTCTATTATTGACATGTATTGCAAGTGTGGAAGAGTTGATATGGCAAGGAAGGCATTTGATTGCATGAAGGAGAAGAATGTCAAGACCTGGTCTGCCATGGTTGCAGGTTACGGAATGCATGGTCGTGCCAAGGAGGCTTTGGAAGTCTTCTACAAGATGATAAGCCATGGCATTAAACCAAACTACATAACATTTGTGTCGCTTCTAAATGCTTGCAGCCATGCTGGTCTATTAGAGGAAGGATGGTATTGGTTTAATACCATGAACCATGAATTTGGTGTAAAACCTGGGATTGAGCACTATGGGTGCATGGTGGACCTTCTTGGGCGTGCAGGTGATCTCACTAAGGCTTATAATTTAATAAAAGGAATGACAATGAAGCCAGATTCTGTGGTCTGGGGTTCCTTTCTTGGGGCTTGCAGGATACACAAAAACATGAAGCTTGCGGAGATTTCAGCTAGGAAACTGTTTGAGTTGGATCCAAATAATTGTGGGTACTACATTTTGCTTTCAAATATATATGCCGATGCTGGAGATGGGAAGATGTCGAGAAGATGAGAGTACTAATGAAGAATCGTGGATTGGCTAAACTTCCTGGATTCAGTGTGGTTGAACTGAAAGGTATGGTTCATTTATTTTTAGTTGGAGACAGAGAGCATCCTCAGCATAAAAAGATTTATGAGTATTTGGAAAAATTAACTATCAAGCTGCAAGAAGTTGGCTATGCACCCGATATGGCTTCAGTTCTCCACGACGTTGATGAAGAAGAGAAAGAAATGACCCTGAGAGTTCATAGTGAGAAGCTAGCTGTTGCCTTTGGAATAATGAATTCAGTACCTGGTACAACAATTCAGATCATCAAGAATCTTCGAGTATGTGCTGACTGTCACACTGTGATCAAATTGATTTCCAAGGTTATGAATCGGGAGATTGTAGTCAGAGATTCAAAACGGTTTCATCACTTTAAAGATGGGTTGTGTTCTTGTGCAGGATTTTGGTAAGGGCTCAAAAACAAGGTTACTGATATAGAGATGTTATGAATAAGCCTATATAAATTATTACAGTGTACTTTCTACCAGGCATTACCAAAAAGACATTTCTTTTTGATAAAGTAGTCTGAGATTCGCATCCAAAACCAATTGGCAATGAGTGGAGTCACCAAACCCTTATAATCCACAGGCAAGGTCTCATATTCTCGACGTGTGATTGATATTTCAACACGCCCTCACACGTGTGGCGAATTTTCAAGCCTAACACGTGGATAATATTTGAGGTGACGTGGAGTGCGTGCGACCATTAGACTTCACACCTGGACGTGGGCAACCCGCTCTAATACCATGATAACACTGTGATCAAATTGATTTCCAAGGTTATGAATCGGGAGATTGTAGTCAGAGATTCAAAACGGTTTCATCACTTTAAAGATGGGTTGTGTTCTTGTGCAGGATTTTGGTAAGGGCTCAAAAACAAGGTTACTGATATAGAGATGTTATGAATAAGCCTATATAAATTATTACAGTGTACTTTCTACCAGGCATTACCAAAAAGACATTTCTTTTTTATAAAGTAGTCTGAGGTTCGGATCCAAAACCAATTGGCAATGAGTGGAGTCACCCAAACCCTTATAAATCCACAGGCAAGGTCTCATATTCTCGACGTGTGATTGATATTTCAACACGCCCTCACACGTGTGGCGAATTTTCAAGCCTAACACGTGGATAACATTTGAGGTGACGTGGAGTGCGTGTGACCATTAGACTTCACACCTGGACGTGGGCAACCCGCTCTAATACCATGATAAAGTAGTCTGAGGTTCATATCCAAAACTAATTGGCAATGAGTAGAATGACCCAAACCCATATAAATCCACAAGCAAAGTCTAATATTCCCGACATGGGATTGATATCTCAACACTTTTGTTTGATCGAATATGCTTCATAAGACAGCTTATATCTTGATAATTAACATAACCAAGTCCTGAACATCTCTTCCAAAGAGCTCTCACATTTTGGCTTCTAGTCTTTAATGTTGCATCTTGTACAGCTCTTCTTCTGTCGTCGATGCTGCTAAAGATGTTTCGATTTGCTTTGAACTGAAAACTCAGCTGCAAAGTAGAGACAGACGAAGCAGCAAAACCGCAATTTCTTCCCTTGTTGCTATTTCTTTCCAGATGGAGCTTAAGTTGCTCTTCAGTTTGAATCCTAGACAAACATTTTGGTTGATGCAGGCCAAGGCCTTGTACAGTTTGTAATTTCCAAATAGTGAAAAAGGGATGTAATGTTGAGTTGATTATACGCAAAGGTAAGCAAGAACAAACACGTTTGTTTTCCCGAGATACATATCCTGCGAATATGCCAATCCAGCTTACAATAGGCTGTTGGTCCTAACTGTCAGTCGTTGAGTTTTCCTTTTTTGCTTGATACAAAGAAACAAACCTCAGCAATTGTAGGTTGTAGACCGATTCAAAGCTCCTAGAATCAAAATGAAAAAGAGAAAACCCTAGGAGGATGATGGGCCGCCGGGCCCAATAGGGTGGACTGAGTGGGAATAAAGAGAGTGGCAAAAATGGTAATAAAATGCGATCGACAGGGTGAAGGCGTATAATTGACGCGAGGGAGTGGCCATTGGACCATAGCAATTTGGCAGCGAGAGTTTGGGAGAGCCAACCCTCCGCCCTCTCTCGTCTCTCTTAATCGCTTCCACTTCCTTCTCTCCCAAATCTCACCGCCATGGATCTCTCAGAGAAATCCTCCCGTCAGTCTCTGATCCCTAGCTTCCTCTACTCCTCTTCCTCCGCCAAAACCTTTGGCCTCGAGAAGATGCTTCACGCCACCCCTACCGCCGCCGTCGGCTTCAACACCAATGTCGACGCCGTCTCGCAGTCCAAGGGTTTCGTCATCCCGGCTCCGTCCGAGCCCGCCAAGAAGATCGAGATGTACTCGCCGGCCTTCTACGCTGCTTGTACTGCCGGTGGAATCCTCAGCTGTGGTCTCACTCACATGGCCGTCACTCCTCTTGATCTCGTCAAGTGCAATATGCAGGTCCATTTTTCTCCACATCTTTCTAGATCTGTTTTACATGTTTACAGATTTATTACTACAGGCAATTTTGAATGTTCTGATTGGATCTGGATTTTTCATTTTTGATGAAACTGTCATTTTGCGATTGTAAATATTGTTTGATGTGATTAGGTTTCTCAATCTGATTTGTTGATTATTTTCAGATTGATCCTACAAAGTACAAAAGCATCTCTTCTGGTTTTGGAATTCTGTTCAAGGAGCAGGGTGTTAGAGGATTCTTCAAGGGATGGGTGCCTACCCTCCTTGGTTACAGTGGCCAAGGTGCCTGCAAGTTTGGGTTCTATGAGTTTTTCAAGAAGTACTACTCTGACCTTGCCGGACCAGAGTTTACTGCCAAGTACAAGACTTTGATCTACCTTGCTGGTTCTGCATCTGCTGAGGTGATTGCAGATATTGCACTATGCCCCTTTGAGGCAGTGAAGGTCAGGGTACAAACGCAGCCTGGATTTGCCAGGGGTTTGTCTGATGGACTTCCAAAGTTTGTCAAATCTGAAGGCGCTCTTGGGTATGTTTCTGACATCATTACTGTGTGTTTACACTGCATAACACAAAACATATGAAGATCACTTTATTACTAGGTTTTCAAAATTGTTTGTGTATGTTTTACATCTGTATATTCTATTCATTGCAGATTGTACAAGGGTATTGTTCCCCTATGGGGTCGCCAAATTCCATGTAAGTTGGCAATAATTCATGGAGATATAACTGCTGTTTTGTAAACTCAATTTGCCTTTTCTTTTTGGTGATTTACATAAGGTTGATCCTGGTAAGCGGATGGGTGGTCATTTGAATGAGAAAATCATGTTACTTTTATTGTTCTGTTCACTAGTCTGAACTCTGAAGTTTGTATTTTCTGCTTTAATTTTTAGGTTCAGGTAGCTTGTTTGTTCTTGTTTTCAGTTTACTAATAAGATACAAGGATTAAGTCTTTGAGGTTATTGAAAATTTAATTCAATATGATAGTTGAAGATATTTTGAGCTGCTATTTGATGTAATCAGAGTTAACGGATATGCAATTAATCTGCTTGAGGCTATCCTTGTGCAATCATTCTATAGTGGTTCTCGCTCCACTTTTCTTATACTTGAGCAAAAATTTTGTTGTCAGAATTTCTGAACTACTTATTGTTACTGCAGACACAATGATGAAGTTTGCATCCTTTGAGGCCATTGTGGAGAATATCTATAAATATGCCATCCCCAGACCCAAGGATGAGTGCTCCAAAAGTTTGCAGCTGGGTGTGAGTTTCGCTGGTGGATATGTTGCCGGTGTTTTCTGTGCTATTGTTTCTCACCCTGCTGACAATCTTGTCTCTTTTCTCAACAATGCCAAAGGGGCAACTGTTGGTGATGTGAGTGTTTACAGTCATCGTATCATTTTTGTTGTGGTACATTGGCTTGCTCATTTTGTTTTGACTTTTGTGTTTTTTGGGTGTGCAGGCTGTGAAGAAGATTGGGGTGGTTGGTCTGTTTACCCGTGGGCTTCCCCTCCGTATTGTCATGATTGGAACTCTTACCGGAGCTCAGTGGGGTATCTATGATGCCTTCAAAGTTTTTGTTGGACTGTAAGTCATTTCTTCCTGAATCTGTAGCTACAGCTTTCTGTATTAGTTGTTTAATGAGCTGTTAACTCATACACAAGTTCGGTATATTTCAGGCCGACCACTGGTGGTGTTACTCCTCCTCCATCTGCTGCTGTGGCTGCTGGTGTCGCCTCAGAGCTTGCAAAGGTCTGAACTGCCGGATGAACTGCCATATTAGCTGTTTTTTGTCAAAACTGAAAAAAATTGTCATAGGAATCAAATAAACATAGGATTGCTTGAATTGTTTTTAAGCAAGTGGGGAGTATTGTTTCTTTTGCATCCGGATCCTCTATCCAATTTTTCCATATTGACTAGTCTGGTTTTATGGGGATGGTTTTGCTCTCATCCTCTAAAAGGCGTTTGTAGTTAGATCAGGTATATTTGAAAATTCTTAATAGGATTGAGGGTTCTCCCCTAGTGAGAATAGGCAAGGAAAATAATCTGAGATTGGGCTTTTTGTTTGCCATCTGAATCATGGAACTATGCACGGATAGAAATTATCTACCATTTGATATCGTTTCATATGAATTCCTTTGGTTGGGCATTAGTTATCTCTATTGGTCTTGTGTTTGTTAAAGCATAGTAATTCATATCCCTTATTTTTTCAAGGTTAGTGTATTTTAAATGTTCAAAATTGAGTGTTCTTATTTTAAACTAAATTATTTCAATTATCAAAGAAGGAACACTAAATTATTTTTCAGCAAGTTATAACACATGAGTTTTTCGGTCAAAATAGATTGTTTTTATTTTCCAACCAACTTTTCATATTATGAAATCATTATAAATTAGTACTTCTCAAACTGACAGAACTCTAAAATCATAATCGGATTAATGTATACGAGTTTTGTTTGATTTTAGCCAAAATATCTTGTTATAGCACACGAGTTTTTTAGTGAAAATTGAATATTCTTGTTTTACACCTGAACATTGCTATTATGAAATAATAATAAATAAGTACTTAAAATGACAGAACTCGAAAATCTCAATCGGATTAATATATACAAGTTTTGCTTCGGTTTTTAAGTCAAAATTGAGTCTTATTTTTCAACAAAACATTTCCTATTATTAAATCATGATGAATAAATACATCAGGAACTGACGGAACTTGAAAATCTTAATCGAATTAATATATACAAATTTTGCTTGATTTCAGCCAAAACCCTTAGCACATGAGTTTTTCGGTCAAAGTTAAAAATTCTTATTTTTTACTCAAACTTTCGCTATTATGAAATCATGATGAACAAGTACTTCAGGAACTGACAGAACACGAAAATCTCAATCGGATTAATGTATACGAGTTTCACTTGATTTCAGCCAAAATCCTTTGCTATAGTTCTTCAGTGAAAATTGAGTGTTCTTATTTTTCGCCCGAACATTTGCTATTATAAAATCAGGATGAATAAGTACTTATGGAAATGACAGAATTCGAAAATCTCAATCGGATTAGTATAACGAGTTTCACTTGATTTCAGTCAAAAGCTCTTTTCTATATAGCACACTAGTTTTCACCCGAACATTTGATAATATGAAATCATAATGAACCCGACATTTATTGAGTAAAACAACAAATGACATGAAATTTTGATGCTAGAATAGTTCAAAATATGTTAGGAGGTGTCTATAAGCATACCGAAACAGAAAAGCCAGGAGGCTTAGAAAAGTGAAAATGGCCAGAAACTCGTGTGCTATATATAACAAGGGTTTTGGGCCATTTTGGCTCGAATTGGGCGAAACATGAAAATGAGGGGCAATGCCTCATTTTCTTTGGAAATTGAGGATCCCGATGTCTGTATGATAAGAACTGAGTTAACACGGCCTTGGTAAATCCACGTAATACCCCTGAAAATAACAGTTTCAATCGATTTATGATACACGGTGCACGTGAGTCATTAAAGCCCGATCTTAAGTAAAACACCAATGACATGAAATTTTGATGCTAGAATGGTTGAAAAAATGTTAGGAGGTGTCTATAAGCGTACCCAAACGGAAAAGCCAGGAGGCCTAGAAAAAGTGAAAATGGCCAGAAACCCGTGTGCCATAGCAAAGGGTTTTGGGCCATTTTCCTCGAATTGTGCGAAACTTAAAATGAGAGGCAATGCCTCATTTTATTTGCAAATTGAGGTTCCCGATCTCTTTTGAGAAGAACTGAAGTCAGCACAACCTTGGTAATCCACGTAATACCCCTGAAAATAACAGTTTCAATCGATTTACGATACACGGTGCACATGAGTCATTGTAGCCCGATCTTGAGTAAAACAACAAATGACATGAAATTTTGATGCTAGAATGGTTCAAAAGATGTTACGAGGTGTCTATAAGCATACCCAAACGGAAAAGACAGGAGGCCTAGAAAATTAAAAAAGACCAGAACTCGTGTGCTATAGCAAGAGATTTTGGGCCATTTATTGGGCGAAACTTGAAAATGAGGGGCAATGCCTCATTTTCTTTAGAAATTGCGGTTCTCGATGTTTGTATGAAGAAATGAAGTTAACCAACCTTGGTATATCCACGTAATACCCCCGAAAATAACAGTTTCAATCAATTTACGAAACACACGGTGCACGTGAGTCATTGAAGTCCGATCTTCAGTAAACAACAAATGACATGAAATTTTGATGCTAGAATGGTTCAAAAGATGTTAAGAGGTGTCTATAAGCATACCAAAACGGAAAAGCCAGGAGGCCTAGAAAACGTGGGAATGGCCAGAAACCCATGTGCTATAGGAAAGGGTTTTGGGCCATTTTGGCTCGAATTGGGCGAAACTTGAAAATGAGGGGCAATACCTCATTTTCTTGAAAATTAAGGTTCCCGATGTCTGTATGAGAAAACTGAAGTAGCAGGACCTTGGTAATTGCACGTAATACCCCAGAAAATAACAGTTTCAATTGATTTACGATACACTGTGCACGTGAGTCATTGAAGCCCGATCTTCAATAAACAACAAATGACATGAAATTTTGATGCTAGAATGGTTCAAAAGATGTTAGGAGGTGTCTATAAGCACAACTAAACGGAAAAGCGAGAAGGCCTAGAAAAAATGGGAATGGTAAGAAACCCGTGTGCGGGGTTTTGGGCCATTTTGGCTCGAATCGGGCGAAACTTGAAAATGAGGGGCAATGCTAGAATGAGTCATTGAAACGCGATCTTGAGTAAAACAACAAATGACATGATATTTTGATGCTAGAATGGTTCAAAAGATGTTAAGAGGTGTCTATAAGCATACCCAAACAGAAAAGCCAAGAGGCGCAGAAAAGTGAGAATGGCCAGAAACCCGTGTGCTATAGCAAAGCGTTTGAGGTCATTTTGGCTCGAATTGGGCGAAACTGTAAAATGAGAGGCAATGCTCATTTCTTTGCAAATATGGTTCCCGATGTCTGTACTAGAAGAACTGAAATCAACACGACCTTGACAAGTCCACGTAATAACCCTGAAAATAACAGTATCAATCGATTTACTATACACGATGCACGTGAGTCATTGAAGCCGGATCTTGAGTAAAACAACAAATGACATGAAATTTTGATGCTAGAATTGTTCAAAAGTTGTTAGGAGGTGTCTGTAAGCATACCAAAACAGAAAAGTCAGGAGGCGTTGAAAAAGTGGGAATGGCCTGAAACCCGTGTGCTATTACAAAGGTTTTGGGCCATTTTGGCTCGAATTAGGCGAAACTTGAAAATGAGGGGCAATGCCTCATTTTCTTTGAAAATTATGGTTCCCGATGTCTGTTTAAGAAGAACTGAAGTCAGCAGGACCTTGGTAAGTCCACGTAATACCCCTGAAAATAACAGTTTCAATCAATTTACTATACACGGTGCACGTGAGTCATTGAAGCCCGATCTTGAGTAAAACAACAAATGACATGAATTTTGATGCTAGAATGGTTCAAAAGTTGTTAGGAGGTGTCTGTAAGCATACCAAAACAGAAAAGCCAAGAGGCGTTGAAAAAGTGGGAATGGCCTGAAACCCGTGTGCTATAGCAAGGGGTTTTGGGCCAGTTTGGCTCGAATTGGGCGAAACTTGAAAATGAGGGGCAATGCCTCATTTTATTTAAAAATTATGATTTCCAAAGTTTGTATAGAAGAACTGAAGTCAGCATGACCTTGGTAAGTCTAACTAATACCCCTGAAAATAACAGTTTCAATAAATTTATTATACAAGATGCACGTGAGTCATTGAAACCCGATCTTGAGTCAACAACAAATGACATGATATTTTGATGCTAGAATGGTTCAAAAGATTTTAAGAGGTGTCTATAAGCATACACAAACGGAAAAGCCAGGTGGCCCAGAAAAATGGGAATGGCCAGAAACCCGTGTGCTATAATAAGGGGTTTTGTGTCATTTTGGCTCGAATTGGGCGAAACTGTAAAATTACAGGCAATGCCTCATTTTCTTTGCAAATTTAGGTTCCCGATGGCTGTACTAGAAGAACTGAAATCAACACAACCTTAATAAGTCCACGTAATACCCCTGAAAATAACAGTTTCAATCGATTTAATATACACGATGCACGTGAGTCATTGAAGCCGGATCTTGAGTAAAACAACAAATGACATGAAATTTTAATGCTAGAATGGTTCAAAAGTTGTTAGGAGGTGTCTGTAAGCGTACCAAAACAGAAAAGCCAGGAGGCGTTGAAAAAGTGAGAATGGCCTGAAACCCGTGTGCTATAGCAAAGGTTTTGGGCCATTTTGGCTCGAATTAGGAGAAACTTGAAAATGAGGGGCAATGCCCCATTTTTTTTGAAAATTATAGTTCCCGATGTCTGTATAAGAACAACTGAAGTCGGCAGGACCTTGGTAAGTCCACGTAATACCCCTGAAAATAACAGTTTCAATCGATTTAATATGCACGATGCACGTGAGTCATTGAAGCAGGATCTTGAGTAAAACAACAAATGACATGAAATTTTGATGCTAGAATGGTTCAAAAGTTGTTAGGAGGTGTCTGTAAGCAAACCAAAACAGAAAAGTGGGAATGGCCTGAAACCCGTGTGCTATAGCAAAGGGTTTTGGGCCATTTTTGCTCGAATCGGAGAAACTTGAAAATGAGGGGCAATGCCTCATTTTCTTTGAAAATTATGGTAACCGATGTCTATATAAGAAGAACTGAAGTCAGCAGGACCTTGGTAAGTCCACGTAATACCCCTGAAAATACAGTTTCAATCAATTTACTATACACGGTCCACGAGAGTCATTGAAGCCTAATCTTGAGTAAAACAACAAATGATATGAAATTTTGATGCTAGAATGGTTCAAAAGTTGTTAGGAGGTGTCTGTAAGCATACCAAAACAGAAAAGCCAGGAGGCGTTGAAAAAGTGGGAAGAGCCTGAAACCCGTGTGTTATAGCAAGGGTTTTGGGCCATTTTGGCTCGAATTGGGCGAAACTTGAAAATGAGGGGGTAATGCCTCATTTTCTTTGAAAATTAGGGTGTTCCCGATGTCTCTATAAGAAGAACTGAAGTCTGCAGGACCTTGGTAAGTCCACGTAATACCCCTGAAAATAACAGTTTCAATCAATTTACTATACACGGTGCACGTGTGTCATTGAAGCACGATCTTGAGTAAAACAAAAATGACATGAAATTTTGATGCTAGAATGGTTCAAATTGTTAGGAGTGTCTGTAAGCATACCAAAAAAAAAGCCAGGAGGCGTTGAAAAAGTGGGAATGGCCTGAAACCCGTGTGCTATAGCAAAGGTTTTGGGCCATTTTAGCTCGAATCGGGAGAAACTTGAAAATGAGGGGCAATGCCTCATTTTCTTTGAAAATTATGGTTCCCGATGTCTGTATAAGAAGAACTGAAGTCAGCAGGACCTTGGTAAGTCCACGTAATACCCCTGAAAATAACAGTTTCAATCAATTTACTATACACGGTGCACGTGAGTCAGTGAAGCCTGATCCTGAGTAAAACAACAAATGACATGAAATTTTGATGCTAGAATGGTTCAAAAGGTTTTAGGAGGTGTCTGTAAGCATTTTTAAAACAGAAAAGCCAGGAGGCGTTGAAAAAGTGGGAATGGGCTGAAACCCGTGTGCTATAGCAAGGGGTTTTGGGCCATTTTGTCTCGAATGGGCGAAACTTGAAAATGGGGGTAATGCCTCATTTTCATTGAAAATTACGGTTCCCGATGTCTTTATAAGAGGAACTGAAGTCAGCAGGACCTAGATAAGTCCACGTAATACCCTTGAAAATAACAGTTTCAATCAATTTACTATACACGGTGCACGTGAGTCATTGAAGCCCGATCTTGAGTAACCAACAAATGACATGAAATTTTGATGCTAGAATGGTTCAAAAGTTGTTAGGAGGTGTCTGTAAGCATACCAAAACAGAAAAGCCAAGAGGCGTTGAAAAAGTGGGAATGGCCTGAAACCCGTGTGCTATAGCAAAGGGTTTTCGGCCATTTTAGCTCGAATTGGGAGAAACTTGAAAATGAGGGGCAATGCCTCATTTTCTTTGAAAATTATGGTTCCCGATGTCTGTATAAGAAGAACTGAAGTCAGCAGGACCTTGGTAAGTCCACGTAATACCCCTGAATATAACAGTTTCAATCAATTTACTATACACGGTGCACGTGAGTCATTGAAGCCTGATCCTGAGTAAAACAACAAATGATATGAAATTTTGATGCTAGAATGGTTCAAAAGGTTTTAGGAGTGTCCTATAAGCATACCAAATAGAAAAGCCAGGAGGCGCTGAAAAAGTGGGAATGGCCTGAAACCCGTGTGCTATAGCAAAGGTTTTGGGCCATTTTTGCTCGAATTGGGAGAAACTTGAAAATGAGGGGCAATGCCTCATTTTATTTGAAAATTATGGTTCTCGATGTCTGTATAAGAAGAACTGAAGTCAGCAGGACCTTTGTAAGTCCACGTAATACCCCTGAATATAACAGTTTCAATCAATTTACTATACACGGTGCACGTGAGTTATTGAAGCCCGATCTTCAGTAAAACAACAAATGACATGAAATTTTGATGCTGGAATGGTTCAAAAGTTGTTAGGAGGTGTCTGTAAGCATACCAAAACAGAAAAGCCAGGAGGCTTGAAAAAGTGGGAATGGGCTGAAACTCGTGTGCTATAGCAAGGGGTTTTGGGCCATTTTTGCTCGAATTGGGCGAAACATGAAAATGAGGGGTAATGCCTCATTTTCTTTGAAAATTATGGTTCCCGATGTCTGTATAAGAAGAACTGAAGTCAGCAGGACCTTGGTAAGTCCACGTAATACCCCTGAAAATACAGTTTCAATCAATTTACTATACACGGTGCACGTGAGTCATTGAAGCCTGATCCTGAGTAAAACAACAAATGACATGAAATTTTGATGCTAGAATTGTTCAAAAGTTGTGAGGAGGTGTCTGTAAGCATAGCAAAACAGAAAATCCAGGAGGCGTTGAAAAAGTGGGAATGGCCTGAAACCCGTGTACTATAGCAAAGGGTTTTGGGCCATTTTTGCTCGACTTGGGAGAAACTTGAAAATGAGGGGCAATGCCTCATTTTCTTTGAAAATTTGGTTCCCGATGTCTGTATAAGAAGAACTGAAGTCAGCAGGACATTGGTAAGTCCACGTAATACCCCTGAAAATAACAGTTTCAATCAATTTACTATACACGGTGCACGTGAGTCATTAAAGCCTGATCCTGAGTAAAACAACAAATGACATGAAATTTTGATGCTAGAATGGTTCAAAAGTTGTTAGGAGGTGTCTGTAAGCATACCAAAACCGAAAAGCCAGGAGGCGTTGAAAAAGTGGGAATGGCCGGAAACTCGTGTGCTATAGCAAGGGTTTTGGGCCATTTTTACTCGAATTGGGAGAAACTTGAAAATGAGGGGCAATGCCTCATTTTCTTTGAAAATTATGGTTCCCGATGTCTGTATAAGAAGAACTGAAGTCAGCAGGACCTTGGTAAGTCCACGTAATACCCCTGAAAATAACAATTTCATTCAATTTACTATACACGGTGCACGTGAGTCATTGAAGCCCGATCTTGAGTAAAACAACAAATGACATGAAATTTTGATGCTAGAATGGTTCAAAAGTTGTTAGCAAGTGTCTGTAAGCATACCAAAACAGAAAAGCCAGGAGGCGCTGAAAAAGTGGAATGGCCTGAAACCCGTGTGCTATAGCAAGGGTTTTTGTGCCATTTTGGCTCGAATTGGGCGAAACTTGAAAATGAGGGGTAATGCCTCATTTTTTTTGAAAATTATGGTTCCCGATGTCTCTATAAGAAGAACTGAAGTCAGCAGGACCTTGGTAAGTCCACGTAATACCCCTGAAAATAACAGTTTCAATCAATTTACTATACACGGTGCACGTGAGTCATTGAAGCCCGATCTTGAGTAAAACAACAATGACATGAAATTTTGATGCTATAATGGTTCAAAAGTTGTTAGGAGGTGTCTGTAGCATACCAAAACAGAAAAGCCAGGAGGCGCTGAAAAAGTGGGAATGGCCTGAAACCCGTGTTCTATAGCATGGGGTTTTGGGCATTTTGGCTCGAATTGGGCGAAACTTGAAAATGAGGGGGTAATGCCTCATTTTCTTTAAAATTATGGTTCCCGATGTCTGTATAAGAAGAACTGAAGTCAGCAGGACCTTGGTAAGTCCACGTAATACCCCTGAATATAACAATTTCAATTAATTTACTATACACGGTGCACGTGAGTCATTGAAGCCCGATTTTGAGTAAAACAACAAATGACATGAATTTTGATGCTATAATGGTTCAAAAGTTGTTAGGAGGTGTCTGAGGCATACCAAAACAGAAAAGCCAGGAGGCGCTGAAAAAGTGGGAATGGCCTGAAACCCGTGTGCTATAGCAAGGGGTTTTCGCCATTTTGGCTCGAATTGGTCGAAACATGAAAATGAGGGGGTAATGCCTCATTTTCTTTGAAAATTATGGTTCCCGATGTCCCTATAAGAAGAACTGAAGTCAGCAGGACCTTGGTAAGTCCACGTAATACCCATGAAAATAACAATTTCAATCAATTTACTATACACAGTGCACGTGAGTCATTGAAGCCCGATCTTGAGTAAAACAACAAATGACATGAAATTTTGATGCTAGAATGGTTCAAAAGTTGTCAGGAGGTGTCTGTAAGCATACCAAAACAGAAAAGCCAGGAGGCGTTGAAAAAGTGAGAATGGCTGAAACCCTTGTGCTAGCAAGGGGTTGTGGGCCATTTTGGCTCGAATTGGGCGAAACTTGAAAATGAGGGGTAATGCCTCATTTTTTTTGAAAATTATGGTTCCCGATGTCTCTATAAGAAGAACTGAAGTCAGCAGGACCTTGGTAAGTCCACGTAATACCCCTGAAAATAACAGTTTCAATCAATTTACTATACACGGTGCACGTGAGTCATTGAAGCCCGATCTTGAGTAGAACAACAAATGACATGAATTTTGATGCTAGAATGGTTCAAACGTTGTTAGGAGGTGTCTGTAGGCATACCAAAACAGAAGAGCCAGGAGGCGTTGAAAAAGTGGGAATGGCCTAAAACCCGTGTGCTATAGCGAAGGGTTTTGGGCCATTTTGGCTCGAATTGGGCGAAACTTGAAAATGAGGGGTAATGCCTCATTTTCTTTGAAAATTATGGTTCCCGATGTCTCTATAAGAAGAACTGAAGTCAGCAGGACCTTGGTAAGTCCACGTAATACCCCTGAAAATAACAGTTTCAATCAATTTACTATACACGGTGCACGTGAGTCATTGAAGCCCGATCTTGAGTAAAACAACAAATGACATGAAATTTTGATGCTATAATGGTTCAAAAGTTGTTAGGAGGTGTCTGTAGGCATACCAAAACAGAAAAGCCAGGAGGCGCTGAAAAAGTGGGAATGGCCTGAAACCCGTGTTCTATAGCATGGGGTTTTGGGCAATTTTGGCTCAAATTGGGCGAAACTTGAAAATGAGGGGTAATGCCTCATTTTCTTTAAAATTATGGTTCCCGATGTCTGTATAAGAAGAACTGAAGTCAGCAGGACCTTGGTAAGTCCACGTAATACCCCTGAATATAACAGTTTCAATTAATTTACTATACACGGTGCACGTGAGTCATTGAAGCCCGATTTTGAGTAGAACAACAAATGACATGAAGTTTTGATGCTATAATGGTTCAAAAGTTGTTAGGAGTGTCTGTAGGCATACCAAAACAGAAAAACAGGAGGCGCTGAAAAAGTGGGAATGGCCTGAAACCCGTGTGCTATAGCAAGGGGTTTTCGGCCATTTTGGCTCGAATTGGTCGAAACTGAAAATGAGGGGGTAATGCCTCATTTTCTTTAAAATTATGGTTCCCGATGTCTCTATAAGAAGAACTGAAGTCAGCAGGACCTTGGTAAGTCCACGTAATACCCCTGAAAATAACAGTTTCAATCAATTTACTATACACGTGCACGTGAGTCATTGAAGCCCGATCTTGAGTAAAACAACAAATGACATGAAATTTTGATGCTAGAATGGTTCAAAAGTTGTCAGGAGGTGTCTGTAAGCATACCAAAACAGAAAAGCCAGGAGGCGTTGAAAAAGTGGGAATGGGCTGAAACCCTTGTGCATAGCAAGGGGTTGTGGGCCATTTTGGCTCGAATTGGGCGAAACTTGAAAATGAGGGGGTAATGCCTCATTTTTTTTGAAAATTATGGTTCCCGATGTCTCTATAAGAAGAACTGAAGTCAGCAGGACCTTGGTAAGTCCACGTAATACCCCTGAAAATAACAGTTTCAATCAATTACTATACACGGTGGGTGCAGAGTCATTGAAGCCCGATCTTGAGTAGAACAACAAATGACATGAAGTTTTGATGCTAGAATGGTTCAAACGTTGTTAGGAGGTGTCTGTAGGCATACCAAAACAGAAGAGCCAGGAGGCGTTGAAAAAGTGGAATGGCCTAAAACCCGTGTGCTATAGCGAAGGGTTTTGGGCCATTTTGGCTCGAATTGGGCGAAACTTGAAAATGAGGGGGTAATGCCTCATTTTCTTTGAAAATTATGGTTCCCGATGTCTCTATAGAAGAACTGAAGTCAGCAGGACCTTGGTAAGTCCACGTAATACCCCTGAACATAACAGTTTCAATCATTTACTATACACGGTACACGTGAGTCATTGAAGCCCGATCTTGAGTAAAACAACAATAAATGAATTTTTGATGCTAGAATGGTTCAAAAGATGTTAGGAGGTGTCTATAAGCATACCCTAACGGAAAAGCCAGGAGGGCTAGAAAAAGTGAAAATGGCCAGAAACTCGTGTGCTGTGTGTAGCAAAGGGTTTTCGCTTGATTTGGTGAAACTTGATAATGAGGGGCAATACCTCATTTTCTTTGAAAATTGAGTTTCCGATGTCATATGAAAAAATTGAAATCTAACGACCTTGGCAAATTCATTCAATGGCCCTGAAAATAATAGTTTCGATAGATTTACGACACACGGTGTACGTGATTCATCGAAGCCCGATCTTAAGTAAAACAATAAATGACATGAATTTTGATGCTAGAATGGTTTAAATGATGTTAGAATGTGTCTATAAGCATACTGAAACGAGAAAAGCATGAGGCCTAAAAAAAAGTGAAACTGGCCAGAAACTCGTGTGCTATATATAATAAGGCGTTTTGGCTCGAATTGGGTGAAACTTTAAAATGAGGGTTAATACCTGATTTTATTTGAAAATTGAGGTTCCCCGATGTCGATATGAGAAGAATTGAAGTGAACACGACCTTAGCAAATTCACCCAATACCTCTGAAAATAACAGTTTCCATAGATTTATGACACATCATGCATGTGAGACATCTCCAAACAATTTTGAACCATTCTAGCAACAAAAAGTCATATTTTTTATAATTTTACTTGTGATCGAGCTTAAACGAATCAGGTGTACCGTGTTTTGTGAAGCTATTGAAATTTTTAGTTTTTTTGGTAAAGAGTCAATTTCTACGCTTGTGTTGTCTTCAATTCTTCTTACTGACCTCGGGAACCTCAATTTTAGAAGATAATAATAATAATTTTGTATTTACCCTACCCCTTTTTAGAACTCTAATTTTTTCCATTTGTGTCTAAGCACCTCTTAACAACTTTTAAACCATTCTAGCATCAAAAATTCATATCTTTTATCATTTTACTCGCGATTGAGCCTAAACAACTCGCTTTTCATAGGTATTGAGAGAATTTCAGTACTCACAAAACTAACTCAGAAAGCATTCTAAAAGACCATATCCCCAAGCCTGCACATTTGTTGGATCCTAGGAATATATACTACTCATCCAAAAGGAATCGCAACATTATTTGGATCATGTCACATAAGTGTAGAAAAAGGTACAATGTAATCCAAGTTTTGTAGATACCGGTGAATAGAAACCCGAAATCAAGCTAAAACTACAAATTTCGAGATGGTAAAACCTCCCATAAGTTTCACTCTTATAAAAATAGACATAAACACTCCCGGAAACTCCCAAAGCAGCACTTAGAAATACTTAACAAGGAAAGTTATTGAACCTCATGTACAAAGTATCCTTGAACCTGTCCCCACTATTATTGCCGTCAAAAGGAATCCTCAGATTCGGAATATGAAACTGAGACGCAGCATTATGCTGTGCACGTCAAACAAGATTGATATTAAATGAAACATACGGATGCCCATCCGCATCACCTGCTAGACCAGCCATAGCTCCCCCCACTTCATCTTCAGTTTTCCAGAAACTGCATTAAACATCAAATTGAAAACATCACGAAACAACTTAAATGGAAACAGCATTTCACATAAAAAAAGTTCCCTTTAGATAGTGACAGGGCTCTTGATGTCATCTGCTCAAACACCAAGTGCATGACTTCAAGATCACAATTCATTCATGCAGATATACTAGTGTTCTTCAGAAAGAGTTTAAGTTGCTCCTTCGGAAGATCCCATCGATTCATTCCTGTGGCACAGACAAACATAGCTAACACACTTGCCTGTTAGAACTGTCGCACAGCCCTTCAAGGATCGATCGTACTTTCTTCTCACTTTTTGTAACTGGAGCTAAAACACATGCCTGAAATATTGGTCCAGTATTGGTTGCTTAATATAAAACAAAAACCAGTGCTTGGTTGTAAACCAGTGATATAAAAATGAACTAAGAAAGTTCATTTACCAAGAAAGATGGTGGTAAACCATATCTCAGAATACTCTCAGCAAACACACGCACAGCACAAAAATGCATCCAGGAGCTGAACACCTGCAGGCACAGAAAACATGAAATTTCCAATATGTGTCATACACTCATACTAGAAGAGGAAGTAATTAATCATTCCAACCACAGTTCCTGAAAATTGAACTACAGAGACTTAAAGGCTACTGACATCAGGCCATATTTCAGTTTCAGTTTAGGATTACTTAAGAGACACCTTGATCGAACATTTCAACTCATAATAGATCACATTATCAGTAACAGATCACATCATGACCCTAAACCCTACTAAGAAGTTTTTGCTTCATTTTCAGTAACAGATCACATTATGAACCCCCCCCCCCCCCCCCCGGGGCGATCCCTAACAAGATAGTTTTAACTGACAAATTTGAAAAGGACAAAACTCTTACCTCCCCGTAACTGGTATAGCACCACTGCAAAAGCGAGCTTCTTAAACTTTCTTGGTCTTGTACCAATTTTTCCAACTCCTGCTTTCTACTTTCTTGTGCTTCAGAACTATATTCGAAATCACGAATCTGAAACACATGATAAACTTACTATAGTCAACCATAAGATTTCATGCAACTCAATTCTTGACAGATGTTTTCAGACAATGCTAGTCTGCCAGTAAATAAATCACACAAGTATAAGCAGAAGAGAAGATTATAGAAGCAGAAGAGGATGCACAAAATACTCACTTGAAATCCCTTTTCACGAGCGCTTGTTCTAAAATTATCTGCAACCCGACCAAACAGTGTTACGCTGTAAAGAGCATATTCATTATCTTCAAATAACTTCTTAGAGGACCTAGGGACCTGAAAAATGCTAATTAAGATCATTGACTGAACAAGGAAACTCCAAAAAACAAAGTGTCATTCTTTCAAAACTTTGAAAGGTGTTGGATTGTCCAATCAACCAATTTCACCATACAGCAACAACCTTGAGTAGAAGGCTATAAGGATATAATTACCACATAACTAGTCAAGGTCTCATAGCTTGACAGCCAATCCTTCTGAGAGTACTTCGGAACAACTGCAAGGAGAGTCACCAGATGTTCCGAGACAACGATGTCCTCTGATTTGACTAAATTGGAAAGATCACGGACTGCTAAGCTAAAACAAGAGAGACGTTGGTAAACAAGAGAATCATAACAATGTTAACCCAAATGATTGGAGTGATAGGTTATGAACAATGAAGTTGAACACTAATACCTTCCGCTCTGCTTTCGGTTGATCGCATTAAGTTGACTGCGGACATTGTTATACTCAGCTACCCGAACCTAACATACAATTAACAGGATAATATAGTGATTTATTTCTCTGGGCAAGATCCAAAGACTAAACAACTAAAGATATCGAATTAGAATTAACTATACTTATTTTGGCAACAAACTAAGAAAAAGAGAGCCTTTCAGAAACGAGGCCTTTGGGATGGCAGCAGGGACTAGGCTGACTGCCGTGGACAAAGGGATTAAATTTCCTCAACAACAAAAATAATGGTTTTTCAATCATTTTTTAGGGTAATCCAACCATTTGCTAAATTTTCATGTCTACTTTCATTTGGCACTCCTTTACGTTACCTCCAGTTGTAACACATTTAAACCAGACTTCTTTCACAGCATGATTTAATGACTAAAAGCTGTAGTAGAATAATCAACTGACATAGTATCATACAAGATTGAGTTTTATTTCGAGGCAATGCCACAAACGAAGTTCAGCATCCTGATGTGTTCACTTTGGTTTAAAGTTTAATATGTTATATTCATAACAAGAAGATGATGACCACAATGATCCAACCCCAATATAAGGAATGAAACGAAAATTGGTAAAAAAGCATTACCTTGAGATCATCCTCGATCTTTGCAACTTGACCATGAATGCTGTCTATGATCTCCTTCAAAGGAGACATTGTCGGGTACTTAGCTTCATCCCAAACGAACCTACAATGAAGCTCAAAATTGAGTATCTAAACACAAACATTATCGAAAAGCTAATCAAAGTAGATGTGATGAATACCTAGTGAGATATGAATCCACAGGTACTCCATCGACAGTGAGAGAGCTGCTCTCCACTCCAGAAATCCTCTCAAGCTCCTCGATCTGGCGCCTGATCTTGTGAGAAACACCCTCTACGAAGTTGTTGGACTGCAAATTGCCGAATTTACAGATCGAATAACAGAAACGCACTGAAATCGCGATTTCAAATGCAATGAGTTGAAATTGGGAGAAGGAATACCTTCAAGAGATCGTCGCTGAGGGAGAGAAGAGAATCGAGGGTTCCGACGCGGAGATTGGGAATGTGAAACTGCAAAATCAAGAAACGAAGATGAAATAAGAGAAAGATAAGGAAGGAGTCTCAGATCTTGAAAAAGAAAAGTACTCTGTAGAGCGGAGTGTCGAAGGAATGCTTGGAGATTTGATCCTGGAGGCGGTTCCATAAAGACGACGCCGAGTTTTGAACAGGCAGAGACACCACCCAGTACCTGCTCGCCATTTTCACTCTGCTTTCTCTCTGCTCTGCTCTGCTCCTCTTCTTATGCTTCGATTATTTTACTAATTTCCTATTAATATCATCATATGACATCACCAATCATGTCGTGCCAGCTCATCTTCATTCATCCTCGAATGAAAAAAAAAAACATTTCGCCCACCGTGGGGCTCGAACCCACGACCACAAGGTTAAGAGCCTTGCGCTCTACCAACTGAGCTAGACGGGCAACTTGTTCAGTCTAAGTCAAACAGCACACTAGTCGTCGGTTGATTCTTTGACCAACTGATTTATTGTACACATAATGACGAGTTTTGTTCTGTGAAAACAAGTCAGAAATGAGAGTAGATAGGAAAGTAGAGGTCACAAGTGTTTACACAATTGCCAATTGATATGCGATAGCGTTTTATTTTATACTTTTATTGATGCATATATGTATCCCAGCCTTAGATGGATTCCAGTTGATGCCAAAATACAAAGCATAGCAGCATATCTCAAAACAAAGTCATCATGTCCCCCATAGAGGTGCAACCCTTTTAGGCACTAACATTATACATATATATTATAGCAGCTAGCATGTACTGTTTGGTGATCGACTGCCCTATCTGTCTCCAAGTACTTCAATAGAACTCATCAAGAGACAGTTTTCAACAGACCCGAAATTCTCCTGCACACGTCCGTTTGATCTGGAATAGTTGGTCATGGATCCACCCAGAAAATCAAGGAGAGAGTCGTTTGAGAACGCAGTGGTGTCATAGACAAATGACATGCCTGCATTAACATCCTGCATATGATCATGATCCATTGTCGGCATGTAAAACGAGCTCCACTTGTTAGCCTGATCAGGGACCGAGTCATAAATCATGAGCTCATTCACAGCATTGTTCATAGTTTGTTCCACTCCATATACAGTATCCTCATCATTGTCATCATCATCATCTTGGTCAGAGTTGGCCTTCTTAGCTTGAATGACCTGCCAAGAGCAACATATGAATTAACCAATGGCTCTTCATTTAGTCTCAGTCTCCATCAAAAGCTGCTCTACTATAACCAATGGCTCTTCATAAAACATAAAAGAGTAATGAGTGAATGACAACTATATAAAGTAATGAACCAAGTCACCATACATAATTCTTGTTTGCACTATCTTGATAGACCATGATAAAATCTCCAAGCTGTAAGCCATGTGTGCTAACAAATTCCCCTGTGAAGATTCACCATATACTTATTTACAAGAATCATAATGGAACATTTAAGTTGATCGTATATTAACAGACAAAAACTGAAAAGTTATAGGAAAGGAAGGGATATGTACCAGTATTCTCGAGCACGTACATGCGACTATTGTTGTTCGGCCAAAATCTGCTTGAAAAATAACAAAACAAAGATTGATTGACCATACATATCTAAAAAAAAAAAACTCTCCTGATTCAACTTATATTTTTAATCCTCAAAGATTGGAAGTTGGTCGTTTTGGAAACTCTTCACTTGGAAACATAATGTGGAGCCTTGTTGTTTTAGTATATGGACCCTTAGTATATAGAAGTTATATGTATCTGTATATGTATAGGAAGTAGTAGAACCTGTACTTAAAGCTCCATTCATGCAGACCATCCATGTCATCCATGCTGATAGGAATCCCTTCCTTGAAATCCAGGGGTGGGAGATGAGCCTCAGCGGCTTTCTGAATACAATAACAGCATTGATATTAAATAAATCTCAATGTCATTAGGTCCATAAGTAAATGAAGCTCCATATTTTGCAGTTGTCTTCAAGATAAGCTAGCATCAGAGTATTCGAGTAGCACATTACAAAAGTTGGCGAGTAACTATTATCAAACCTTAGGGAGTACCACCCGTCTGAGAGAGCTCACATCACTGTTCCTAAGTTCCTTTTGGAAAAGAAATCTCAACCTTGCAGGATCAGTTACCTGTTAAAACATCAGGAATCATTTTTAAGTAAAACTCACATTCAATAGATATGCACGTACTGTAGAACATTGTCTTGATCAGGCATAGATTTTTATAATTAATTAGAAGAGAAATTGCGTAACAGTCATTTTAAAATACCAAATGTGTTCAAAATATTGATAAGGAATCTATAGTTCTATAAGCACGTCTGATACGACAAGGAATTTTCCAGATATATTCCTCGAAAACCAACAAAAATGCTTAATCATTTGTTCCATAATCGACAAAAGCTTCGAATCATTTTCTTCGATAATCGACAAAAACACTTAATAATTTTATTTGATAATCGACAAGAGAGCCTAGTTATTGTCAAGAATCCAAAAAACTCCTGAAAATATCTTGTCCCTATCGTTACAAACATGCCATATATTCGGGGGAATATGAAGAAATAAATGGAGCACATCACCATAAAGAAGAAAAACAACATATTCGAACATGTGTTATTGTTGTGTAACAGCTAGAGAAAAAGCATATACGATATGTTACATATTATTGGACAAAAACAGGGAAGCAAATCATGATTAGCAAAATAGAACTTAACTAGAATCTCTGGAAGGGGTCATTTCAAACATGATTGATTAGTAAATGAGTTCCTATATATCTTAGAGCTTTACAACATATATCTTCTACACTTAGTATGTCATATAACTGTGGAAACCAATCCATAAACAGTCTATACCCTGAAGAGAAAGAGTGAGCTTGGCATACATACTAAGAGATTGAGTCTATCATCACTAGATGTAACACATTATCTCATCATACTGAACTTTTGTGGAACTTAGTGTAATAGGTATAAACATTAAAACCAAACACCGAGTAATGTCGATCTAGAATCTCGAATGAGGTCTAAACTTCAAATCTTAAGATCCAAAGAGATAAGTAAAAATACACGAGTTTAAAATAAGGGATTTTCCATAAAAACGAAAAATATGCTATAGCTAGAGTGCCTTAAAATCGTTAGTGTAAAACTGACACATGAGGGATCAAAGTAATTAAATTGGTTCATCACAGAGCTAATCAATCAATTCCTGCTCTTGAAGAAGTGAAGACATAAGATATCGGGCCGGATCCACACCATCCGAGTCCAAAGTCACAAGCTGCTAGTTAGGCAGTCACAGATCCAACAAAAATCGAATCAAACAGGCAAAAATTCTTTACAATTAACAGAGAGAGCGAGTCAAAACTTAAGGTTAGGAAGGGAAGGGAAGGGAAGAGAGAGGTCTCACACGTGCAGGTGGGGAAGGGCGCACGTGAGAACTGGGGGTGGCAAAAGAGAGCTGAAAGTTGAAGGTGGTGGCTCGCCTCTGCCTCACCATCCGTTTCTTCCTCTGCACACCAAAAGTGGAGACGGCATGAACAAGGTCACGGATCGACCCGGGACGACCCGACCCGTGAAAGGAGGAGTTGACGTTCTTGTTGTTGTTGTTGTTGTCAACCTGCTGGTGAGGATCACGAGTGAGAAAGCCGAGCTCGTTAACACCTGCCCTCAAAGCAAAGGCCTCGGTTTTGCTGTGGAGGGCGGCGTGGGTTTGGTCCATCATCATTAGCTGGCTGCACCTATATGCTCGAGGGCTTGGCTTTTTTTTCTCGGTTTGAGCTAGCTGTGCTGCTTCCTCTTCTACTGCTGGTCTGGGTTTGTGTGAAAAATGTATCTAACGACTACTGTAATCCAAACTGAGCTACCTTTGGACGCTCGGCAATCACGAAATGGGTGGCCTTTGTACTAGTGGAGGTGACTCCTCCTCTCCTTTTCTCTTTCTCTCTCTTTTTAATTCTTGGTGCTATTTTTGGCAAGATAGAGGGGAGTGCCTGGATTTGGATCTTCAGTCATGACATTTGTGCAAGCTGCATTCCCCTCTCCTTTTTTACACCTCTTTTGTTCTCATTGTGTGGTTACTATTGTTTATGTAAATGAGGCGGTAGTGCACAGGAAAATTAGGGTTTTGGATGACTATCATGGCGCTCATCCACCTGGGTTGGATGCCAAATGTACAATGTGCGTTATGATGAAAACCAGTGACTGTGGTCAAGTGGAACTGTGGTTAGGAAGATAGAGGGTTAGCGTTGAGAAGTGTGGAGTGGAGTGGAGGTAGTTGAAGAATGGCCAAGAGAGAAGTGACGGATGGACGGTGAAGGAAGCCATGGTGCCGTACAGGTGTTGCAAAAGTTCTGAGGTTTTTCATGCACCAGAAAACAATGGCGGGTTTGGGCTCAATGAGCTTAGCTAGCTAGCTGATGTATCGAGCTTGGACTCTTCTCCCCCTTTCTTTCTCTCCTTCATGTGATCGAAACGGAAAACCAGACACAAACACAACACCATGTGCTGTACACTAGCTACTCCTTCTCTCTCGATCTCTCTCTGCAAATTGCCATTCCATGTATTCCAGGAAAAAGAGAGGGAGAAGAACAAGGAAACGCTCTACGTAGTAATAACCTGCAGTGGAATCTTTGCGTATGCTACGCTCATACCATAAGCTTCTGTACTTACAGTTTCCTTTTAAATCTTCTCCTTGATTAATAGTTTCTTTCATCTGATCGATATATCGCAGATAGTGCACTGCTCATTAATCGATCAGATTTTCTGAGTTCATTTTACAGAGAGACGTATAAATCGAATGCTCCTCTCTCTGGGAAGTCTCTACTACAGATATTAATTGACTGGATTGTCAGCTAATTAATCTTTTAAATACTGCTAAATGATAGTATATTGTAAAAAAAAAGGTAATAATGGCACTGATATTTGTTCTCCTCTGTCCAAAGCAAAACTCCCATCTTTTCCTCTTTACCGTCAACAAGTCGATCGGTTTCCACTGCCACTTGGACGGCATGCAAAGGATGTTCTAATTGTGGGATTAATTAAACCAACTCACTCTCATCTACATATATATTAACCATGTTACCTCCTGTTACCTCTGTTGTCTAATTATCTGAAATCAGGCTTTGCTTGCATAATTCAATTTCTGTTGGGTTTTTCTTTTTGTATCGTATATGAATAATCACATCATCAGTTCTTTCTAGCTTATATAATAGAATGATTAGAATCCATGAATCAGCATAATTTTCTGTGTTAATTATTTGGAAATAGAGAAGCCAAGTAATCATATATATATAGATATATATATATATATATATATATATATATATATATATATATATATAGTCCCTATCTAGAGCGAAGCTTCGCTCTGGAATTCACGTGCGAAGGTCCTTATTTGACTCTCTTTTCGGTCATATTTTTCGATCATACCTGGTCAGTGTCTAGATACATATCGTATGATCATTCTTACAAAGTTTCATCCATTTGGTGACCGTTTAAGCCTCCATAATCATGATTTACTCCAACGGTTCTACTTGGACAGATTTTGTTCTATTGATTTATTTTATCTGATTTGGTGTGCAAACGATCACCAAACTGAATGAAACTTTGTAAGAATGATCATACGATATGTATCTAGACACTGACCAGGTATGATCGAAAAATATGACCGAAAAGAGAGTCAAATAAGGACCTTCGCACGTTAATTCCAGAACGAAGCTTCGCTCTAGATAGGGACTATATATATATATATATAGCTTGTAGTGCAAGATCTGATACAGCTAGGCAACAAGCCTTTCTGTGTGGCAATCTAAAGTTCTAAACACCGGCAGTTCCTCAAGTGCTTAATTAGGTTAACACCTTTGTTGGGCCTCTCTTAAGTCGAAGCATGTGTTGCTTGTAGCTGTTCGTGGATTCGTTTCATCCCTAGTGAAGTAGTCAGTAAGGTTCGGCTGTTATGTATGACATACATAAGTCGTGAGCTGTCCGATCGTTTAACAATTTAAAATTCAAAACAATCAGACGGCTCATGACTTGATATATGTGTATAGTAGAATGTATAGTAGAAAAGTCTGTAAGTACTACTTACAGAGCATCGCTCAGCTATCTCAGCTATCACCAGAGATGGCAGCTGATGCAATAGTTACTACTTAAAGAGTCATTTTGGTGAGCGGTACTCGGCCAAACATTGGGTTCTTGTAATCTTTTCATCATTAGTAAGTAGTAAATAGTTCTTTAGCAATACATCATGATGAGAAGTCAAGTTCTTAATAGCTGATCGACTTATCTGGGCACAAACTACAGAAGATACTCGGAAAAGTTATCTAACAATGACTCAACGAGACATCTATACGTACAACTCATTCTAAGAGGAATAAAATCAATGGCATAAAACTATATCAAAAATATCAGATACTATCCCCCTCCAATAAGATGAGGGAGTGTATGAACAAGGACGCCCTATTAGATTGAAGCAAGCATGGTGGTACAGACGTTGAGATGTTGAACATTATGACATATTACAAGTAGACAGCATTATACCACAGGTTAAATCACAAGGCAACTACCAGTGAGATCACTTATCGTAGCTAGACTGTACTAGTCCAGACTCCGGCTTCTTTCCCCCCTCTCCCGACCTCAAGATGTCCACAAAATGACAATCGCAGGCTAAACAACACCTCTTAATCAGTCCAACTTCAGCACCCTCTCATCTTCTTGCAGCTTCTCTGGTTCAGCAGGGAAGTATTTTATACCCACCAGATCACCAACTCTGCCAATAACCTGAAAGAAACAGATCCAACTGTCAAGACGCAAAATCATATGAAAATGCATATACCCAAATTTCATATAAGTTGTATATATTTGGAACACACAGATGGTGGATGGTCTAAAGTCATGTAACAACTTACGTCCAAGGCTTTCTGCAGGTCTTCCCTTGTATGTGAAGCAGATATACAGATACGTGCCCTTGCCAACAGTAGTGGGGTTGCAGGAAAGGCTACTGTCACGACAGCCACCTGTAACGGCACCATGCAATTTAATTCAAATGTCATCAAAAGCTACAGAAATGAGAACCCATACAGAGCAATGTAGGATGATGGACTCACATTCTGTTTGAGGCACTCCCGTGAGAAGGCAGGAATTTTGGCTGGGTTGTAGAGCATAATTGGCATTACTGGGGAGTCATATCCCCCAAAACCTCAAAACCCATTTTTTGCAGTTCTGACCTGAAAAAGTTGCTATTCTCTCGTATTCGTGCAAGTTTCTGGGCACCTGCGCAAAACTCTCATTTAATTCTGTCAAAAATATACAAATGCATACAACTATAAGCATACATACATACATACATACATACATATATATATATATATATAGGGCCCATCACGAGCGGACGTCCCTCCGTTCTCCACCGTTCGACGCCGATGACGACGCGCCTCCACCCGAAAGGACTCCAGCGGCGTCCCTGATCACTTTCCCTCCCCGACGAGTCCGCCGAATTCTAGTTTTCCGGCAAGATCGATCTTGTTTGAAGTTTTGGGTGTTGCTTGCTGCCTAGACCTTCAAATCGATCTCGCCGGGAAGGGAAAGTGATCGGGGACGCTGCTGGAGTCCGCTCGGGTGGAGGCGCGCCGTCGGCGGAGCCGTTCGGTGCGGACGTGCGCCTCTGATCCGGCCTGATATATATATATATATATATATATATATATATATTATATATATATATATAGTCCTTTTCAAATAAGAACCTCCGGCCTTAGTTAAGTGATAAGAAAAACGCAGTTTTGAGTGCCTTAATGATAACCAAATTGGCTGAAATTTTGCATAGATGATCTATACATTAGCATCTAAATACTAGACGGTGGAGATGTGAAAATTCGATTGAAAAGTGAGTGTAAAATGGAAATCCACACCGTAAGAATAAATGCGGACGTCCGCAGCTGAGAAGATCTCTGTGTGTGTGTGTGTGTGTGTGTGTGTGTTTGTGTGCGAGTGTGCACGCTAAATGAGATGGCACAGTACATATTACAACAGAAGAAAACGAAAAAGGCAAGCATAAAGAAATATATCCTCACCTCTGTTGGAACCATCCTCTCCGAGTAAGACCTTTATGGATGATATAATTTGTTCTGCAGCCGGTGGTGATATGGAAGTGGCATAAAGATGAGCAGGGCAAGTGTGCTTGAGGTATTGGATGAGGTCCTAACATGACAACATCAGTAGACCACATTAAAGTCAACAAAGAGCTCATGTTATTTTCATCTCAGGCAACATCATAGAGATCCAAATGAAAACAAAGTGGTGTAACTAAGATATGACTTAATTCTCATCAAGACAATCATCTGAATGCATCCAGAAAGCCACTATCAACAACGCAAACACAACATAAATATGCAAGGCATATCAATTGATGACTTTAAAACTGAGTTCAACAAAAATGATGGCACAGCTTATAGACCATTTATCCTTTCTATTTCAACAAATGCCACTCTGCAATTTAGGCAAGGGTTGGCTAGATTGCCGCAGATTGTTCAACAAACAGAAAGGAAAAGGGCAGTGAAGAAAAACGCAAACCTTGGATCCTGCAATATAGCCACCACATGATCCGAAGGATTTGGTGAATGTTCCCATCATGATATCTACATCAGCTGTATCTACTCCCAAGAGCTCACAAACGCCTCGTCCTGATTTTCCTACAGCTCCAATACTGTGGGCCTCATCCAAATACGTATAAACCTAAGACAAAAAGGAAGATAATTAGAGCAAGAAGCTAAAATGTACATACTGCTCGGAAGACAATAGTTTAGCAATTAAATGAGATCCTTAAAAAATGGTCTCAATCTCAGACTTGACAGAAATGACCATTATTATACTGGAAACTAGACTGCACAGCATTTAGAGATGATAAACTATATTTTGAAATGAAAGCTACCAAACAAACCTTATATTTCTTGCAGATTGCAATAATCTCAGGAAGTTTGCAAAGCTCCCCTTCCATGCTGTATATGCCCTCCACAATGACAATTATCTTTTTCCAAGGCCTGCGGGTTCTAGGTTGTCCCTCTGCTACTTGTTCTCTTAATACTTCCTCCAAATGGGAAGGAGCTGTCAATAAAGCAAGGAGTAGAGATATAAGCAGACAGCCACCGGCCTCAGACTTTTAAGTTTGACAAGTAAAACTCCATTCACGATATAAGCAGCATCTCAGAGAAAGAAGTAAAACCATATTCATTGTTTGTGAAGGATCAACAGGCCAACAGCCCATTTTATCTGGTAGCCAAATTTCTCCATAAACAGTCCAATAGGTAACCAGTAATTTATGCAATTAAATGCAAACTAATATCTAGCGGCTTTCTCTTAGCATTAAGAATACACACCGTCATCTAAAACCTGGCACATAAAATTTGGTGCCCAAGTGAATCCAAAGAACTTACAAGATTAATCAACTTATGGACTTACTATTGTGTTGGAAGACACAAATGGATGCTCCAGATCCTCGTGCGCCATTAACAATAGAATTATGATTTAAAGAATCACTAACAATCAAACCTCCCTGTGAATTTTAGATGGTATGAGATCAGACAAAAATAAATCAAAGATACATTTCATTAAAAGAACCAAGGAAACACTGACCTTTCCGATCAGTACAGGAAGGATTGCAGAGTTAGTGACATAACCCATGCCGAAAACTATAGCAGCAGGTTTGCCAACAAAACTTGCAACGCACCCCTCCAGCTCATTGTGCAAAACCGTAGTGCCTGTTGCAATAAGCACATTATGCTCATGACAAACCAAAACAAAATAGTTTAAGCAGAGGAGAGCTGCAAAGCAGAATGCATACCGCCATCAACTCGGCTACTACAGGTACTTGGAGAATACTTTCGCAAAGTCTTGATGGCGCGAGGCGTGCAGTATTCATCGGCAGCAGCAAAGCCAAGGTAGTTATAGGATCCCAAGTTAAGGCACCGACTTGTGTTTGAGGTTAGTCTGCATTAAGAGCAGATTATGACATCAGAAACTAGCGAAAGAAAGACAAAAGCTATTGAATCTGTGATGGTAAATCATACTTGAGTGTCTGTTGTAGTCTTTAGAGTAACGTTCAACAACATCAAACCAAGCATCAGGAGCACTTGCTATAGGCCTATTGAAACAGTCCTGGCAGTTTTGAAACTCTAAAGATTATCAATCTACGCTTACGGGATCAATATACATATACATACAGGAGAGAATACGTGTCAAATACCTGAATTCGAAGATAGAGTCGACGGGTGTAGAAATCTTCAAGTCCTAAACAGATTGGAGCATAGCCCTGTGAACCAATGAATGAAGGAATCAATAATAACGGAAAGGAGTTATTAGAGTGGTGACGGAATCGCGGTGAGGAATGAACCTGGAGATTATTGGAGCTCCTCCAGTCGATGAATTTTCTGAAGAAATCTCGGACTTGGCCGAAGGCGAAGAGCAGGCCATAGCTGAAGTAGGTGGTTAACGCGGTCAAATAGGGAATGGCAATCATTTCGAGAGCTGCTCAAGTGGATCTGGAATTGGGGAGGATTGCGTTTGCAGATCCACGAGTCGGGTTGACCCGATGAGGAGAGAGAGAGAGAGGAGATTAGAAGAGGAGGAGGGTCGTCCCCGTCGTCCAATCTGCTGTTGTGATTGTGGGAGATGACCCACTTTTTGGATGCAATGACGGGGTCGCTGGCGCTGGCGGAGACTTCCGGTCCATTTATCAAATTACGAATATTTTACACCATCCAGGCTATTCCAAACAGATTCAGTGTCCACATTTTCTGTAAAGAAATTTCAAATTTTTCTCTCATTTCTCATAAATATTTTCGGGCGTCAATTTCAGGATTCATACGGACATGTTATATGATGCGTTTCGCTTAAATTCTACTTATCATATTTTCGCTAAATCGTTTTATTTTATTCTGTGTTATCTATAAATAATAATCATACGATTGTGTGATTAAATAAGAGAAGTTCAAAAATAACTTTGAATACAATTGATACTCAATTATTCATTACTGTAATCCTAATAAGCTGAAAAGGAAAACAAACCTAAAAACTAACATTTGACGATGAAAACCATAAAGCATATAACATACATAAGTATAAATAGAGTACTCATACGCATCGGCGACATCGCTTTGAGGCTTAAAGACTCAATGGTGTACTTGTCCACCAATGCATAGGGCAATTACCTTCATTAGGGGTTTGTAGAGATAATAAACCCTAGACCCTCGGGGTTTAGAGCAAGTCCACACTTCTAAAATCCAACCCAAGTCAGAAGCCATATAGGCAATCTAACCAGACAAAAAAAAAAAAAAAAAATCAATCCACCCATGAAATGGGTTTTCTAAAAATTCAGACTAGGTTACTTTGTTATGGAGTAATTCAACCCAAGCGAGAGGAGTATTTCTACCCAAGCGAGTTTAGCCACATCAACCCAGGCCCACACATGTGGCTTGCGTCAGCGATGCGACCTTCATCGATCGACACGCTTGAAAGATGCGTTTCGTGCACAGACCAACTGCAACGAAAGGGGACGCGTGTAATGTCGTCTTTTGGCGCGACATGCTGATGGAGGGGACCACACCATGTTTGACATGTTTATTCAGATCTGACGGTCCAAAATGAATGATCGATGGGTGAGATTTTTTTTTTAGAAATGGAATCAGACCGTTTGGAATAAATCCAACGGTAGGAAACAAACTATTAGTTGAGAAAAAATACAAAAAAAAATTCTAACAATTAGGGAAAAAAATTAAAAAAATCTTAAAAAGTTCCTATAACTGTCATGGAATAAAAAAAATTAATTTTAATAATTCATATTGTTTATTTAATCACCATTTATTTACAACTAAAACTATTGTTTACACTTTAAAACGTTTTTATAAATTCAATAAATAGTCACTGTCATGTGACAACAATCTCATATTTCAAACGGATGGAAACTGCTGCCTAGTCACAGTGACCCAAAGTGACTTAGGTCACTTCAGAAATCTAACTCAACGGGCGAACTTACTCTTAGTGGAAGTGACATCACTACAAGCTCTAATTTGGACGGTTTCTCTTCTCATGCTCTTCTTCCTCTCTTCGTCGATGCACGCTTGCAGTCTTGACCAGAAAGAAACTTTAACACTTCTATGATATGAACCGAGCATTTTTATTTAGGAAATAGCTTAATTAAGAAACATATGGTGAAACTATGGTTGGTTGAACACTTGCCCTAAAGATCATAGAAGGGGTAGTAGAGCTTTGTAATGCCATGGCAGGCACCGCATCAGCCTTGAGGATCTCTTCATGTGTCACGAGAGAAAGTGATCGAGGCCCTCATGTTTGATCATCATGCAATCACAACACCTTCAAGCATCTCATACAAGACGATGCGACAGGCCTTGAATCTCCATTAACTACACAAAGCTCAACAAAACAACCATGATATCAGAAAAGCCATCATAATCGTTTGCACATTAGATTCGACTCTTTTGTCAAACTTTGTTTTGAGAAAAGAAAAATGGCCAAAACAAAAATCTTGTTTAGTGGATATGTGTAATAAAGCCTGCTTGTGTTGTGGGCCTGCGGCCCGAGTCATAGCAGGGAAAACGTAGGGTTTTGATACGAGTAGAGAGATCTTCCCAGCCCCTCACACTCCTTGCGGTGCTGTGTTCCCAGAAACCCCAAAACCCTAGCTCATCACAATCCCCAACAACTAGGGCAGCTTCTCCTCCATGGCCGAAACTAAGGACCAAGATGAAACCACATTGCACGCCAAGCGCAAATCCGATCCCAGCTGCGAAGAAGACCAAGCCGACTACCCCAACAAATCCCAGAAGCTTCAACTTTCCGGCAACAATTCTCATGAATCCTCACTCACACAAGACAACAAAGTTGAATTACAAGGCAATGCAGATCCCCAAGTAGAGGACGAGGATGACGAGGAGGAATACGAGGAAGAAGACGGTGAAGAGTCCAATGGGAAATCCGAGGCGGACCGCAAGGGGAAGGGGATTATGAGAGATGACAAGGGCAAAGGTATACTGATTGAAGAAGATGTTGAAGACGAGGATAGCAGCGACGACTCCTCCTCCAGCAGCGACGGTGGGAGCGAATTCGAAGACGGCGACAGCGATTTGTCGGATGATCCTCTTGCTGAAGTCGATTTGGACAACATTCTTCCTTCCAGGACTCGGAGACGGCAGGTTCAGCCTGGGGTTTACATTCGCAGTGATAACAACAACGATGACAGTGATGATAGCGATGATTAGAGTTGAGGAGAGGTCAGTGCAACCAAATTATGTTTTTTCAGAAGTAGTCTGTTAGTAGTCTGTTAGTAGTGTTAGTGCTTCGATGATGAGGTTATGCTAGTTTATGGCCCTTTCCGAACACAATCAGGGCAGGGCTGTGGATACCCTGATGTAAACTGGATCTTGTAACTATCTTTCCTTCCTGTTGGATTTATATATGGTATTTTCTTCTTTTATGTGATCAAACTTTATTGTGTGCATTCATATGGCTTAATTTGTGTTAGCATAGTGCTAGAAATGCGTGAACAAATTACCGTACCAATCAGCAATTTGGAGTGTAAGCTCCAAGATTATCAGACTCTGAACTAGGCTAAATTTATGTATATGGATGCCTGTCCATCTTGTTGAGAACTCATAGTGGATATCATTGCCCTGTGCATTTGCTTGAGCTTCTTGTGTTGGGGCTCCTACCAGTTGACTAGGCTAAGCCTAAATCTGTTCCCTTTATGTAGACCTGTTCAGGGTTTTTTAAAAGGGAAAAACAGACAGGTTTCTCCAGGGAGAAAATAGAGATCGTTGATCTACCAAGAGGTATAGGGATATGACATGATTCGCTGTGCCCATTTGCATCATGGTAGTTGCTTATAAGAAGATATTCTTATTGAAGCATTGCACGATTGTTCTGTTGACATTGGTTTGATCAAGCAACTTTTTAATTGCTTTGAGTTTCAAGGGAGAGTTTTGATGTCATTCGATGTCACAATCCCTCATATGTGTGTCGGATGATAGCGGATATTTGATTACTTTGTTAATCTTTGTGTTTGAAGTTTATGCCTCGATTGCCTGGTGATTGACTATTATGGAATGTAGCATCTCATTATATGGTAGTGTATCATGTGCAATTTTTTCATGTCACTGCTTTGATGGTGAAAGTGATCAACACAGTTAACGTATGAGGGCTTGACTGCTGTTTAAGGAATTTTATTTCTAACAAGAATCAAATCGCACACATATTAGTATCTGCAAACTTGGTGATTGCTTTGCTGGTTCCCTGCCCCCGAACTGGTTACCCTGTGATACTAGATGTCAAGATCATAGTTTGTGTTTGATTAGCATATACTTGATAATAATAAGAGCTCTATTGCCCCTGATATGTGGTGCCATATAGAGCAGTAGTTGCTACTTACCAGTATATCTTATGTTGGCCAATCAGAGCAGCTTTCTGAATCTTTTGACTATTTGGCTTTCAGTATGCATCTCTATTTCTCCCTTTCTCCTTATCTGGGAAGCTTGAGATTATCTTATCATTCCTATGTAAGATTTAAGTCTTGATTGGTACGGTACAATTTTCTGAAATGCAAATGGCAGGTTCCATCCTTATTTATGAAATTTGTTTTCCTCCTCGAGCCCCAGGACCTTCCCTACAGTATTGTCACCCCAGTAGAGTTTTAGATGAATTCCTCCAGGATGCCAGACTATTGAACATGAGGTTGCCGTCTTTTAGGATTGAGTAACTTTATGTTGTTGAGAAATTGCAGTAGATAAGATGTTAGCATGTGCTGGTATATAGACTAGCTTGTGGTTAAGAAGTCTGATTTGGGTTGAGATGTTTTCAGGTATAACCGGAAGAAGAGTGAAATGAAAAGCCTGACCGATGGTGGGTGTCTTTTTGTTTATTTTCATGCCTCAAAATTCATAACTAGTAACTCAAGGTACTGGTACGTCTGGTAGTGTTTGGCTGTTTGCTGATGCTACAGCCAGATTTGGCTGTTATTTCATATACAATCTAGATCCTGAGTTAGCTGCCTTCCTGACTATAGTTTATACGTTTGCAATGCAAGACTCTATGTCCACCAAAGATAGCTTATTAAATTTGGTTTGGACTTGGTCTATGGACCAAGTGGTAAATAGAATATGTTTCATGTGCTTAATGTAAAATGTAATGCAGTATATGGTTCCGAGGGACCATCGTATCCAACCCTAGTCTTTCTTCGCTGATGAAACAAACGCTTTGTCCCGAATATAATATGATCGATCATCCCTCCAAGTCTTTCTTCGCTGATGAAACAAACGCTTTGTCCGAATATAATATGATCGATCATCCCTCCAAGTTGTTATCTTCCTTGATTTGTATGTTGTCGTCAGAGATAAAATAGAAGAGAAGAGAAGAGAAGAGAAGGGAAGGGAAGGGAAGGGAAGGGAGGTGTTGATTAAGCAGGGAGGGAGTCGTAGGTTGGTTCTGTGGATTGGACGCAGGCTGGTTGAGTTATTGCTTTAAAGGAGAAGGAGATGGACCACGTCCATACATACGTACGACGATCCATATATTGTCGCGGTCGATCTGTCTATCTTGTCTATGTGTTTTTGATTACTAGCTACTTAGCTAGTAATCAAGCAAGGCTGGAGACACGCTAACACGATGATGGACACAGGTATTGGCCGGCCGCGGTCGGGACTCTAATTACAATTAGTTAGTGAGGAGGGAGGACCAGGCAAGCAGGGCGGAGTAGTAGTGACTAGTGAGGACCATGCTCGCTCGCCGACTCTATGCATGCGCGCATCCATCTCAATTCTCAAGTCTCAATCAAGGCCGCCCTCCACTCTCAACATGCCTACACATAGTTAACTGAGGCAGTAGGAACTTGATCGAGCTTTAAAATGACGATTGATCATCGATCCATACCAATAACTCATTAACTTGGGATGAGCTAGCTTCCTTGGCTCGAGAACACGAACATCACATGGCTGCAATTCTTGGTAAACGATTCAAGGAGGAGGAGCATTAGTAATTTAGCTAGATAGCTAAGCATCGTCGTCATCGTCACCACATTTTGTACGTTAATTAAGAGAACATTTCGTCCAAAAAAAACTAAGAGAACATTGTTATCCTTACGATAACTAATGAAAGTGAATTATTAAGTGACTTGAAGTGGGGACTGCCCAGCCTTTGCTAAAGTAGGCATATAGACTTATCATATCGCGTGCCTATGTAGCTAACTTTTCATTTTGGCCTAACCTAACCACTCCTTTAGCTCGAGTCCAAATTAGCATCTCCTAAATGGATGATTTGGACTAACCTACGTCACCCTCACTTCCTCGAGTTTTTTTAATTCATACAACATACCCAAGCTAATCACTCGTATATAATAGAATACGAGACAAAATTTGCCAGCTTTGCAACTACAGCATTCTAATTAATTGATTTATCTGTTCCCCAATTAAACGTGCTATGTGTTTCGTAAATCTTCTTTTCTATTCATCTTTGTATGTTTGTCGAGCAAATGGACTCGTCGGTGGCCGGGTTATCGACAAGGAGTAATAGTCTATAGATCACGACCCGGATATATACATGATGGTTTACGTTTGCTTAGTCCAGTCTTATACATGATGGAGTCGTCATGAAAGAAAAACGAAAGTGATTCATTACGCTCCTACAGTCCTGCCTTCACCTTGGACTGGAACACCATCATGAGTATCGATGGGCAGATTTAATTGGGTAGCAAACTAGCAAGAGATATACGAGGAACAAGTGAGAGAAAAGAGAGAAATAAGCTATAGCTAGGAACCCACCATCACATGGCTATAGTCGAAAATCCTCCTAATGAGCCCTTATCCTATCCAATCATGTCACTGGCGCAACACAAATGCTTGTTTGTAGATAGAATTTGCAAGACAACCACTAAAACACACCACCCCATATATATTTATGATTAAAATTTGGCATGCCTATACCCTTTTCCGTTTCGGTGATTTCACTCTAATTCCCTCTCATTATTTCCATCCATCCAATTACGTAGTGCATTTCACATCTACTTACTTTCCAACAATCATTGGAGATTTCCATAATAACCACATTTATATGCCACCCCCCCCAACAGTACATACATATCCATCCTACTGTGTAAGCCTGAAACTATGAACTAATCCCATGAATGATACAGAAGATACTGCTCTAGTCCTTGGGTTTTCTGATCCTCTACGTACGTACGGTACAGGCAGTTCCAAAGACCAACACTAGTAAAGCGTACAATTAGCTGATGCAACCAATGACGTTCATAAGGTGTACCCCATACATTACCCCAAGTTACCTTATCCACACACAGTAACTGTGTCACACTCGATCAGTAAAAACAACAGCCGCAACAAAAACCAATTTTAAATTATCCCCCAAAGAGACCGAAGCGCGAGAGTATAGAACTCCAGTACTCGCCGGGAGCTGCCCACACGCGTCGCAGGAGGGAGGGCCAAAATCGATGCCCCTCACATGGGGATGTCGTAGCCCGAGGCCGCGGCTATACTATACTCGCGGCAACCAATCTTATCTCTAATATTGCAGCCGGGACGTTTTGGTAAATTCAGGTGAGCGAATATGATTTGGTATCGCTGCTTGTCAGTCCAAGACTGATATCTTTAGTAATGACTTTGGCAGAGACAGAGGCCCTTCTTCGGAAGCAGTGATAAAGACACATGCATGCCCTCTCTTTCCACGGTCTTGATTCCTTTGGACTTTTCCCTTCTCTACCCTAATGCCGTCCGATGATACGCAACCCTAACCCTGGTTAATTGCTTCGACTATCTGAGCCTGAGCCTGAGCCTGAGCTTCTTCTTCAACAACAACACAGCTCCTCTTTCTCTCATTTCCCACGTCGTTTATTATTTTTCAGTTTCAGGAAAAATATAGATTCTGAGAGATCTATGCTGAACATCTGTTTCGTTTCTCTCTGTGCGTAATCATCACTTACTGATTTCAAGATCGAATATTGTTGTTTTTTTTTATCTCCTCAGAACTACTTCTGTTCACTCATCATCTTTCACTACTGCAGATCTGAGCTCAAGTGAAATACCATGTCAAAACAAATAAAGTGATATCATTTCACTCCAGGATTGTTAGCTTTTCAATCCTGCTTAGATCTGCTGATCGTCTCTTTCATTCATGTAGTTTTCTCAGATTCTTCTCAAAAGGGTCTTGGCTTTCTGGGTCAAGATAGATCTTTTAGTACTGAAGGTGGGAAATTTCATTTCTTTGTTTCGATTTTTACTGGGGGAGTTTTGTCTGTGATTGAATGGTGAAGAAAGAAGGATGAATTACTTCCCAGACGAGGTGATAGAGCACATCTTCGACTTCGTTACGAAGCAGCGGGACCGAAACGCGGTGTCGTCGGTGTGCAAATCATGGTATAAGATAGAGAGATTTAGCAGGGAGAGAGTGGTCATTGGGAATTGCTATGCGATCAGCCCAGAGAGAGTGATCGCACGTTTTCCGGGGCTCAAGTCCCTTACTTTGAAGGGAAAGCCTCACTTTGCCGACTTCAATTTGGTCCCTCATGACTGGGGAGGCTCCGTTGACCCTTGGATTGATGCGCTGGCGGAGAGCCGTGTTGGATTGGAGGAGCTCAGGCTCAAGAGAATGGTGGTCTCTGATGAAATTCTTGACTTGCTTTCCAGGTCCTTTCTCAATTTCAAGTCCTTGGTTCTTGTTAGCTGCGAAGGCTTTACCACTGATGGCCTGGCTGCTATAGCTGCCAATTGTAGGTAAGATCAGTTTGCGTTCCTTGTTTGTTGCTAATTTTGATAGTTTGTGGAATGTGATTTGCACTTGTTTTTGCTATTCTTAATCTAAATTCATTCCCAATAGAGTTCATTACTGTTTGGAGTTTACGGGGCTTGTTGTGCTTTATTTGACTAAGGGTCTGTTTCACCAGCTTTTTTGAGTGGTTGTCATTTATGTACATGCCTACTTTGTTAGATTCATTGATTATGGAGTTTGGAAGTCAAACTTTTGTTTGCTGAACAATAGTTAGTATGCTGAGGAAGCTGTTCATTTGGTTTTACTATATTGACCTCTTTCTGATGTGGAGACGACAAAATTTAATCGAGTCTGTAGCTTTGTTATCTTGTTCATAATGTACAGTTCCAGTTTGGTTGCTACTGGTCTGGTGATAAACATGTTTGCAGCTTACCAATCCTTGTGATTCAATTCCTTCTTCCGCCTCAACCTTTTGAGTAGTTTTCAGCTATAATTTCAACTGTATCTGCTTTCATAATAATACTGTCTATACATCATTGCTGAGTTCATATTATAAATTGTCAATGGAGTGGCTTGGGTTTCAGTTTTAGCCACGAAATGCATTGTATTCTTAGATCAGAATGTCTACTTGAACAGGTCAGCTGTCTTCTTTAATTTGTTGTGATTTGCAATTTTAACCCGTAAATCATGCCAACGTTTAGAGTTCATATACTGTTTCAAAGTTTTAATGGAAAAGGGAGGGTATAAAATCATATTACATGACTGGTTTGAGTTTTAATGGACATTGGTGTATGCTCAACTTCATGCACTGTTTGTTCTATATAGGTTTCTTAGGGAGCTGGACCTGCAGGAAAATGATATTGATGATCATAGAGGCCATTGGCTTAGTTGCTTTCCGATAGCTGTACCTCTCTTGTGTCCCTGAATTTTGCATGCCTGAAAGGAGAAATTAATTTAGCTGCTCTTGTGAGACTTGTGGCCAGATCTCCGAACCTCAAAGTCCTGAGGGTAAACCATGCTGTCCCTCTTGACACTCTCCAAAAAATTTTAATGCGAGCACCTCAACTCGTTGATTTGGGCACTGGGTCTTATGTCCTAGAGCCTGATTCTGAATCCTACAGAAAACTGAAGGCTACAATTCTAAGATGTAAATCGATCAAGAGTTTGTCAGGGTTTTTAGAGGTTGCTCCTCAGTCTCTCCCAGCATTTTACCCTATATGCTTGACCCTGACATCCTTGAACCTAAGCTACGCTCCTGGAGTTCATGGTACTGATCTCATAAAGTTAATTCGCCAGTGTGGGAGGCTTCAGCGTTTATGGGTATGCTCATTCATCTCTTTTTACTGGCTTTTATATCGCTCTTTACAAGAAAGATGGTTGACAATGGTTTCTGTATGCATGCAGATACTTGATTGTATTGGAGACAAAGGACTAGGAGTTGTTGCTTCAACTTGTAAAGAACTGCAGGAATTGAGAGTTTTTCCCTCTGATCCACTTGGAGTTGGGCATGCCGCTGTTACAGAAGAAGGCCTTGTTGCCATATCTGCTGGCTGCCCGAAGCTTCATTCATTGCTTTACTTCTGCCAGCAGATGACCAATGCTGCTCTCATAACTGTTGCCAATAATTGCCCTAATTTCATACGGTTCAGGTTGGCACTCCTTGATCCCGTGAAACCCGACCCTGTTACCATGCAACCACTAGATGAAGGTTTTGGGGCAATTGTTCAGGAATGCAAAAAGCTTAGGCGGTTGTCACTCTCTGGCCTTTTGACCGACAAAGTTTTCCTTTACATTGGGATGTATGCCGAGCAGCTTGAAATGCTTTCTATTGCATTTGCTGGGGATAGCGACAAGGGTATGCTTTATGTGTTGAACGGATGCAAGAAGTTAAGGAAGCTCGAGATTAGGGACAGCCCCTTCGGTGACGGGGCACTTCTGAAGGACATGGGGAAGTATGAAACAATGCGATCCCTTTGGATGTCGTCCTGTGAAGTTACTCTTGGAGGCTGCAAGACTCTTGCAATGAACATGCCGGGCCTTAATGTGGAGATCATAAATGAGAATAATCAGATGGAATATGTTGATAATGATGAGCAAAAGGTGGAGAAGATGTATGTCTACCGCACATTAGCAGGGCCGAGGGAGGATAAGCCAGAGTATGTGTGGACTCTGTAGCTCAATCTCTTTTTATTTATTTAGACTATCAATTTTTTCTTGTTATAAAGCACTTTGGCTACTGATCAACTGTGAGTTAGTGATAAGTTGTTTGAATTGGGATATTGTAATCTTTGATGTTAAGAATAGACTCAGATCAGCATTCCAATAGATGGATTTTTTTTCAATATCATTATCTTAATTTCAAGGAGGCACCTTCTGCAGAAACCAAATCAAAAGGAAACTATCACAACTCTCAATTGATACAAGCATGACTTTGGTGGATTGAAGGCAAAACGCTCCTAGGACACAAGTCCTTGAGGGTAAATCCCACCTTGTATGCCTCCTTCACCAATCACCATTGTGTTCCTATCCAGGTCTTCGTGTTGAAAACAAAGTTTCGAACTGGAAGTATGAACAACATCCAATCATAGTTACTTGAATTTACAAGTTCTCGGATATAAGATAGAGCACAACATATATCATCTGTTCTTTTGCATCCGAAAACATTATATAAATCCACAATGCGCCATAAACATTTCGCTTAACAACCACATAGGAGGCTAAACAAGCAATTACCCATTTTACCTAAACCACATTTATGTGAAATCTATAAATGTTCAGATGTAGAAGATTGTTCCTCGGTTCATCCACCACATAACATCAAGCACAGACAACCTTGAGAAATAATCCATGTCTATCATCAATTCATCATCAGAAAAAGAAGCAGCATTCCTCGAGCAAACAGCAACAGAATAGCGCACCAAAACTGGACACGTAAAGAAAGAACTCATTAGTATAGAATGAAACCGAAGCATTTACACGACTCAAATATGTTTACAAGCAGAATCTAGCAAACAAGTGAACTAAAAAAAAAAAAACAATAAGAACAGCATATTCCTGCTTTTGTTGGGTGATGCTGTAACTATTAGACAATCTCACATGCATTGTACCAAAGCAAGAAAATTCTCAACCAGGATGAGCTTGTTGCCTTGGTTATTCTTCAAAAGTATTCAAATGAATAATGGCATGCTGTTTGCTATATCCAGTTAAATCATGTGCACCTCCCTTGGCCAAATCCAATCCAAGTGTCTTTCTAGAATTTATTCTCTGGCCTTTCTAGTGAATTGATTGACTAGAGAGGAGTTTGTGACTTTCTACAATTAGTTCATCCCTCTATGTGTCCAATCCTTAGCGTTATTTTATTATGATCTGAGTAGTATCTTCTATGTTGTAAGCAGAATGATCACAACCGGATTAACATTAAAAGGATCGAATCTAATTTCATTGGTTCCACTACGAAACTTAGAAAAAGGCTTCAGATATAGGGAAGATCAAAACATAGAGTAATATTGAAAGTAAAACACATACCATCCTCTTAAGAAAGAGATGCAGCCGTCATCCTGACCCTGGTAATGGTGATGATCGTGGTGACAGTGCTGCTGCTGGTATTGCGGCGGAGGCGGAGGGTAGCCCCCGTTGAAATACCCTTGGTACCCCTCGTACGGCGGAGGACGCGGCGGTGGAGGGCCGTATCCGTGAGGAGGATACCCCGGAGGCGGCGGCGGAGGGTACCCGTCGTACGGCGGCGCTGAGGGGTATCCCGGCGGGCCTGGTTGGGGATACGGGTAGCCTTGCGGCGGCGGCGGCGGAGGAGGGTAGGGTTCTTGGTGGTAGCTCATCTCTTGTTGCTTCTCGGGTCGCCCGATCGGATGCTAATTTGGGGAATCTAATTTGGCACCAATCAACACTTGCGCTATATATACTCTGTGGGTCCTATATTTCTCTGTATGTCCAGGCTGTTCCGATTATTTCCCGCCACGTGGTTAAGGTTCGGAGCTTCTAGTACATGCACCAGAAAGCCCATAAGAGTGGGCTTGTGTAGGCGGGGACCCAATATACTTTCAAGTTCAGTCATCCGGACATGGGGTTGAATTTCAAACCTTTATTTATTTTTAGGTAATAAAAAGTTTGGTCATCCGATTAAAGCAAGAGAAATTATACAAGTTACCCCGATCCAATTAGTGGATGCATTTGACCTCGTCACGGAAATGTTGCATATAGAAACCCACGTTCTGTGTTCGAACACTGATTTCATTTAATGTAATTGCTAAATTATAAATGTGGCAAAAAGAATACCACAATGTCATGTTAGTTGTTCAGGTCATCATCAACTGATTAATCTTCGAGTCTAAGAAACTGCGCACATTTGTTGTTATAAAACCAAAAAAATAAAAATAATACGGTTCAACACTATATACTGTATGTGTTGAATTGGTTTGTTTCCTAGCTCTTTCCAAAATTCCAATAATTTATGTACATCGACAATGCTAATTTGAGTCCCCATCACATTTGACCTTGAGAATGTTGCCAAATGCAAATGCCAATGCGAGTGGAACACATACGTGGTTCCTCAATTGAAATAAACAAAAAAATAGGTTATCTAGAAGCTGAAGGTACGTAGCTTAGTCATGTTAGTTGCTTTGTTGAAGAAGAAGACGAAGAAGGAGGAGGTACAATAAATATAACACGGCTAAGCAAAGCTGAATGCTCTCATTACTAAACCGTGTTTTTGGATCCACGAGAGTCAACCTTTTCGGTTCCACCTGACCCGATTAGATCGATGTAGCCCTTCCATCCTCTATGATCATCCAAACAAATCAACAGTATATAAAACTGATTTGTTTCTAGAACGTAACACCGGTGTTTCCCCTCTGTTTGTTTATATAAGGTCGCTCATATTCACAACCATTCAAACCAATCTCCTCCACTCTTTAACTTCTTTGTTTTCAGAGATCAATTTTCCCACTCTCAACTTATTTGTTTTCAGAGATCAATTTTCAGGCAAGAATAAGATGAACAACAACAACAACCAAGAATCTCAACCACCTATGTACCCCTCCATTCCTCCGCCTCTCACACAACAGGAAGTAAACCCTTTTCATCAATCTCATCCCACTCCCGCCCCAGAAGAAATCAATCCATTTTATCAAAAACCAGAAGCCCCTAAACCTCAAGCCCCCTCCATCACTGCTGACCACTTAGAAAAATGGCAACCTGCTCCTCCTCCTCCTCAAGATGTTCCATCATCATCCTCATCTGAGCAAGTACCAGTAGCAACACCACCACCCACCTTTGACAGCGAAGATCTCAAAGCCAAGGCCACGGCGGAGGCAGAGCCAGAGAAATGGGGGACTCACGTCATGGGACACCCTGCTGTCCCAACATGCCACCCGGACAACAAAAAGGCAGCTCTATGGGGAGTTGCCGCCGATGGTACGGAAAAGGCACAGAGCTTCCACTATCCCTACCTCCAGTACCAACCCATCGATAACAACAACAACAATAACAAGGCCAGCTCCAGCAATACCTCACAATCTATGCTCAATGTCTTCAATTCCTGGAGCCACAAGGCCGAGTCCATGGCTAACAACATCTGGCACAACCGTACGTACTCCTTCCTAGATCACTATATCAACATCTGCCACTAAAAATTAGCTCAGTTGATTAATTAAATGGTCTAATTTGATGTTTGGTGTTGTGCAGTTAAAACAGGGACATCTGTGTCGGGAGCAGCGTGGGCGAAGATGAACCTGCAAGCCAAAGCATTAACAGGAGGTGGATTTGAGGCTCTGTACAAGCAGTCATTTGCGACTTATCCCAACGAGAAGCTCCACAAATCATTCGCCTGTTATCTCTCAACATCCACCGGACCAGTCGCCGGAACTCTTTACCTCTCCAATATCCACACCGCTTTTTGCAGCGACCGGCCCTTGTCATTCACGGCGCCTTCCGGTCAGGTGACTTGGAGCTATTACAAGGTCATGGTGCCATTGGCAAATGTTGCGACTATCAATCCAGTAGTGATGAGGGAGAATCCGACGGAGAAGTACCTCCAGATTTTGACCATTGACGGCCATGATTTCTGGTTCATGGGGTTTGTTAATTATGAAAAGGCATCCAAGCATCTTACTCAGAGTGTCTCCACTTTCGTAGCGTCTGGATTTGCAGTCCAGCCTCCGACATATGAAAAGCCTGCTGCTGCTGAACATGATCATGATCACAAGAAGGGGGGTGACTAGTGACTCTACTAGTTTAGTTCCTCTGGCTGTGTTTTATTGAGGATCCTTTTATTGACTGCTGAATTTGAGTTCCCTTTCTCGTTTAATTACATACAATAAGAGCATGTATATGGATATTCATTGATTTGTAGTATTACTATTTCATTTTGTGCTTCAAGAAATACATGTCCGATCAAAAAAAGAAAGAAATACATGTTGCAACAACAAGCAGAGTAGCGCGCACCAAAACCGCTGTTCTTTCTCATATTTCAGAATCTCACTTTTGGACATCAGTAAAACACAGGTAAGATGAAAATTATTTCTCCTAGACCACCGAGTATATTAAAGTTAGGCCCAGAGAATTAGATGAGCCAACTGCTTTGGATTTACCCAAAGCCATGATCAAACCGGTTAACCAGTTACGAAGCACACCAGCTAGTTTACAGACTAGTCCTGCAACCGCCATTTGTCAGAAATTACTAATTTGTAAATCTTAATTCATGACTATCAAGCAACCAACAGATTGAATCAGGTTGTACCCATGGTCACCACAGATTTTAACAAAGATCAAGCACCAACTATAACATTGAATCCAAAACTGATTACGAAACATAGCAAAGATCCGATTTGGGTTCGTGCCCACTGTATGACTCAGCTAGTTCATCTTACACTAACTTGTTAATAAACTATTCGTTTGGAAGTTTCAGACAACTAACATGTGCCACTAACTCGGAGAGAAAAACAACTCGGCAACAAAGGAACATGTGTCCAACTGCTCATATGCTATCTCACTGAAGTTGCATCACCGCTGCTTAGCGCTTCTTCTTGCTTCCTTTTGCACCACCAGATTTACCTGGAGTAGCAACCAGGTACACAAACAGAACCACAATGGATAGCACTGACATCAGAGACCCATACTTTGCCAGCAGCCTCTGTAATACACAAGGACAAAAAGAAAATGGGAATATTAGCCACTGTTAGTCGCTGAAGACCCAATATAGTAAATCAGACGCATAGAAAAGACGTATCATACCTTAACCTGTAAATATTTGCCCCCACAGCAGAGATAATTACATGAAAATACAAAGTAAAACCTCAGTTAGCACCAGAAAAGTTGCCTAAAACCAGAATGGCTATATAACTGCTATCTGCAAGAACATCTAAGGGCATCAGCCTTTCTACTTACCCACTCAAGTTTCTTCTCAGGAGGCCTGTCAGCAAGAACATCCAAAGGCAGTATGGGGGTTGAATATGCCTCCTAAAGAAACAAGAAAAGCTCATGCAGTAAGTATTTGAACAACCAAGAGAGAATCAGATATACAAGGACTGTGGACATTCCATTCAACCTGTAGAGCAGCCTTTGTGGGAATGCGAAATGTAATAACAGCTGGTGCACCATTGAACATTCCCTTCGTCTTGGCCTCCAATTCAAAAGAGTGGGATATAACGCCGCCTCTGCAAACCAGTAACCACAATTAGTAAATGATAAACAAAAGTGGAAAGTGGAAACCATACAAAGAAGCAAGAACCGTATAAAACAGTTGGCACTTACGCATCAAGCCTTTCCCATGACTTGGAAGTGTTGCCACTGACAATATCAAAGAGATCCTGAGGCCAGCTCTCATCACTCAAACTTACATCATAGGCAGTTCTGCAAATGAAACATAGCAGGTTATCACCAATTTAGTTATACGTAAGCATACACGTATGAAGAATCAAAGTAAAATAGCACATCAAATAAATAAACGTAATGAGATGTTAAACATTGCACAGTGGAGTTGTCGAAGATGAAAAAAAATGAAAGATGGGTTCACATAATAAAATGAAAGCCAGCACTTGGTGTTTTCTTTTGATGAATTTAACCACCAATTGTAATGTATGTGAAGGCATTCTAGACATACTAGCATATTTGAACACACAGACCAGACATTCAGTTATATTATACAGCCAAAGAGGCATTAAAAGTACACAAAAATCACTTTAAGAAAAGTAGAGAAAGAAAACATGGAAAGCAACTGACATGATGCAAGCAACCTGTTAACCATTGAAGTTAACTAGAGGCACATTTGATAATGACCTTATCCCCATAACCAACCTCTACAATATAACAAAGTTTGCAGAAGCTTAAGAGGAGATCTCAGGAAGGGAAAGAGATGAAGCTGAATTAGTTTACAACTTGCTCTTGATGCACTTGTATACCAACAAACACACCATCTATGAAATTCTCGTTCTTCTTAAACAAGGTCACATAGCTCGCATTTGCTCATTATTAGTTCTACCTCACCTTAACAACTTTTTTTGCATGCATCAATTGATTCCAAAATCCAGTCATTTCCCAATACATCTAAACATAAATTAACAGTTTGACCTTTTGCAACCAGACACATTCACATAGACAATGCAAAAATAACATCGAAATTGTTATGCCGAGAGCTGTAACTATCTCGAAAGACAATCGAAAACAATCTTGTTTACTGAGACAAACACAGTATCACGTTTATTGCTTAAACTCTGATAGCAACCAAACAGATAGTGTACTACTACTGAGCAAAAACTAAGTTACGATTAAAACCAGTGATCAAGAAAGATATGAACAATCCATTACTATCAAAATCGCAGCAAGCAAAATCCTAATTGTATAGTTATACGAATCGAGACAACAACGCATGCAAGCAGAAGCACGAACGGATCTAACAGCAAACAAAAAAAAAAATTCAACGCTAAGCTGGATCTGTAAATAAGAGAGCAAATCGCAACAAGATTTGAGATCGGAATTGGCGGAATTGCGAGGAGGAAGCTTACGAAGATCCTTGGTTGTAGATATCAACAGAGACCGAAACGCGCTCGGCGCCGGACTTGAGCCTGTTGAGGGAGGCCTTCTTGTGCGCGACAATGAAGGGAGAGTCTGAGCTGGCGAGCGCCGTCGTGAAGAGGAGGAGGAGGAGAGAGAGCAGCGTCGTGAAGATGAGAGGCTTCGCCATTTCCGATTTGAGAGTCGTCGCTGAGGCTGAGGGTTTGTTTGATCCTCTCGCGACTCGGGAAATGTTTTATTCACACTTTGCCTACTCCCGCAGGGTCTTTTCCGTAATTGACACAGTAGACTCTTGTCATACTAGACATTTTGGACCAATAGCATTTCAGTCTGTTTATATTTTGTTAGGTTGTAATTGGATTTTTCTTTGGATTTCATATGTTTGGGCCTTTGGGTATGGGTTTGTCTTATAATTTTTGTAGAAATTCTTGTATGTACGCCGTTAAGTGTTCTCTAATATGCTCATAATACAAGTTGTTTTGTAGTTGCATCATCAAGTTAAATAAAATTATTGTAATAACTATAAAATATGCACATGATCATATTATTTATCTTCTATTAACTAGCTTGCGTGCATGCTCATACATGCGTGCGGAAGGGCCACACTCTCGCTTGCTTATCTCGCTCCTGGTTTGATGAGCTGAAGTGGTGAACACCCCTAATACAAGTTAATATTATAAATAGTAAAATTGTATTATTATTTTAATTATCTCATGATATTTGTATTCGCCTGAATTTTTATTTTTTTCGTTGTATTTACCGGAAATGAGGTTCTAGTTACACCTCCACATTTGTTGTGTATACCTCAATTATTTTATTTTATTTGTGTTATAAACTAAAAACTTACATTAATGAGAGATAGAGAATAGAAAAGATGAATAAGAGGAAATAGAGTAGATCTTATTCATTCTCATTTAACTCTTTTATATATGAGTAGAGTTTATATTTAAAGACATAACAAATGAGAGATCGAGTGGATAGCCACATTATTTATAATATTTACAACAATTTGTCTTTTCAATTTTCCGGTTTTCTTATCAATTTGTATTTATTTGTCTTTTCATATGAGTTGAAAAAATCAAATAAAAATACAAAAAAGGGAACTTGTAAAAAGAAATGACGGGCCTCCCCATCCAATTTGACCCAAGAAGGACGGACTTAAAAGGCCCAGCTCTGAACAGAAACCAGCCCAAGTTGGATATGTCGGTTCTCCCTCCGTCTAGAAAAGCCAGTTGATCGTTTTCACAGCTAAAAAAAAAAAAAAGCCATAGAAACCCCCACTTTCAACCATGACGGTGTACCTGAGACGCAAAGCGGATTTGGACCTGGAAGATCGCCGACTGTGGGAGAGGCCGAGAAGCAGCCACAGGAAACATCTCTGGGACCAGGGTTTAGTCTCGGTTTCATGTATGTTGTTTTGTTTTGGTTCAGTTTTAGTTTATTGGAATTGTTTCGGTTTTCGGATGATAAGTTTTTGGTTGTTCGGAGTTGTATGCAATATCTGGTGAGGGAGGAGCACTGTTGTTTGATGATCCTATCATGAGCCACTGTTCCCAATCTATACCTGAATTTTATGGCTTTTTATTTTTTGAATTTCATTTTGATTTGGAACTAGTTAACAAACAAAAAGGTTCAAGTCAAAAACGTCTTGTGTAATTGCGTTTATTTATGCTAGAGTTGTGCCTGTGTATCTGTTTGTTTATGGGATCATAGCTGTGCCTTTCATATTATATCTATTTTGAAGATTCTTTTTAATGAACATTATATCTATTTTAATGATTTTTTTTGCTTTCTGACGACAGATTTAGAATACTTTGGGGCCTTAACAGAAAAATTAGAAAAGGAAGGCATCAAGCCAACAAGATCATTTGCGTCTTCTGTGGAACAGAAACAAAGTAGCTGGTACCGGCCTCATCTTCCTGGAAAACGACTTGGTTATCATCCTTATTGCACAATGGGTGTTCATACTAAAGGCTCTCATGCACAGCCTTGTTATCATTCTGCCGGTAGGTCTTGCAACAGTTGTGGTGTCACCCACTGGCGTCAACATTGTCCCCTTAATTGTGATCAGGGTGTTCCAGAGACAGCACCAAAATAATGATTCCGGTATCGGCAACTGTTCATGCCGAAGGGGTAATGGATGTTATATATTATTTATGCGAACTCTGTTTAGAACTTTAGATGCTATATATTATTTATGCGAACTTCGTTAAATCTGTCACTAGTTCAGTATTAGAACTCTAATGTTATATCAATGGTGCTTGTATGAATTCCGACTTTTAATGGATTGCAATATAGACCTTCCCATGAATCCAGATCTTCTTATTGTTCTTTATTGCGTTACAAAATTACTGAAAGGGAAGCTTGAATGTTTAAGCTTACATGTTCATTTACATGGTTCATTTGGCAAATGTCATGAAGACCATTCTGGTGCTTTTGCTTTGTTCGTTGATCATCACTTTGCTTTCTGAGCATGCATCTGTAAGTAACTTGGGTTTTAACCAAAACTTTATCAGAGTGAGGCTCAAAGTCTGGAAGTTTATAATGTATGTTAGGCTGACAATGACTATGCTTTTCAGACACTCCGATGTTGATTCACTGATGGCTTTCATCAATGCCTGTAATGATCTCAATTTTAAATAGGTTATTTAATTTAATTGTTTTCATTCCTTTTTCTTTGTGTGTTTTACTATATGATTAAGAATTGATTTTTTTTTTATAGTTATTATGGCTTTACCAATATAATTTCAGATTAGATTTTCATGTTTATATAGCTTTTTTTTAATATTATTTTATATGGAAAATATGTGATTGGGGGTTTAGAAGGATTCAGCCACCATCTAGAAACTACACACGGGGGTTACTTCTCTTTCAGTCGATTGATCTCTCTCCTGTACTATTTTCTTCTAGAACCATACACGCTTCTTCATCTGCGTCGTTGATTCAAGCCTTGTACGATTTTATCTGAACCGTACACGAACTCCTTCTTTCGGTTCTTTTCTTTCTTCCCACTTCTGTTTTGCTCAAAACATCATCCATCACTTACCCAAAGCTTTCTCTAGTTTTCAAGAGACTACAGTGCGTATTCAGTAATCCATTGCTTTAGAATTTCAGAGTTCCTCCATCTAGACAAAGGCTTGATCCTTATGGCTGGATTGCTATGATATAGAGTGGATTGTTTTGGAATTGTTGGGTGCTTGTATAGCATGATTGCTTTTGGAGATTGCTACTGATATGTAGGATTTGAGGTAGGGAAAATGTAATTTTTTTTATAGCGACTGTTTTGCTTCTTTATGAATCTTATCGGTTCTTATATGATTTGTCGAGTCCGAGTATTGGTAAATATGTTCTTCTCATCTGTCCATCTTCTTTGTTAATCAGATTCTTGTTGATAGATATGTTCCTCTTTGGAGTATTGATGTTGTTAAATTTATCTTGAGAAGAACAGTTTGCTCATCAAACTGATACCTACTGAGTTCAACGATACATTGATATGATGCTCCTTTGGGTTCTAAATTCCTTTTGTTGATATTGTTATGAATTCGTAGTTACGAACTTGTTCATGGTAACAAGTATCCTTGTTTGGATATCTTAATCATGTGATAAAAATCATTGAAGTGTGCACAGCAGACCTTGTCCTTTCATTTTGTTTAAATTCATTCTTCTCAAGTTAAGCTGCAATTACGACTCCATCGAGTTTGGTACATTAGCAACAGTCTTTTATTTAACGTCTGATCTATGACTGCCTTGTCCCGTAGCAGCGCTTTGTAATTTTCTGAGGCAGCATTACATGGCTGCATTTGAGCCTTCGTCCATCAAATTCGTGTTGTTCGTTGGTATTCTGAATTCATTCCCTTAAAGCTCTTCGTGCTAGTGTCTTTATTAAGTTCTCGTTGTTATCAAATTCTTTGCCGTTCGTTTGTATTCCTAAATCCTAACCCGCCGGTACATATATAACATTGCTGCTAAACCAAAAACTGAAATCTGAAGATTTTAGGAACTCTTAAAAATTATTGCCACGGTCTAGTTTCGTTGTTATTATCTTGTTTCCCTTTAGCAAAGCTTGTGCAGCGTGTTAAGTTTCTACTTCTTATTTTGTTCCCATCCTGCTATGACTCTTTTATTGAGTCTTACATCAGAAAAGAATCCTTGAGAACAAATGTTTATGAAACATGTCTTTATTGAACAATAGTACCTCTTGCAGAGTTTCTTAAAGCATAGTTCATTTATAAATCCTACCTTGCTGCAAATTACTTTCAAGTTTGAAGGAATAGCTATATCCAATTCTTTTCTTCTCTTGCAAAACTTGGTCGCATCAAAAAGTACTTAATTCCACTTTTTATATCAATTTCAGTTTCCCAAAATTTATACTCAAGCTACGTTATTTGTGAAACTACCTACCATATTCAGATTCTGAATTTCTTATGGGTGTCTCCTATAAAACTTAATCTTATTAGCTACCATGATCCATTGATTTATACCTCTATTGTTTTCATGCTATGTTTCTTGTTGTAAACTGGTTTATACATATCTTACTATCAGTTTGGTGGTTCTTAACTTCTCATGATTTCACTCCTCGTCAAGAGTGTTTATTTCAAAGATTGTCAGGTACTGTTTTAAATCCCAAACTCGTGTATTTCCATTGATGTGATTTACAAAGGTTTTTGAGTTGTTAAAGCTCTACCTTCTCAGCAAGTTGTTCAATTTAATGAATTACTTCTTGACAACTTCACCTTACTATTAAAAGGTATATCAGTTCTTTTGGAAATCCTTGAATGATTTATTTGGTTTGGAAAAAGCAAAGGGTTTACTGGAAGACCAGATTTGCTATTTGTTTTTATGGCTCGGCCCGGTTTAAAGTTGATTGTGCCTCCCCGGGGTGAATAGACCCAAAACTTGATCAGATACCGCATGTGCGGGGTTTGCTTGGTGGTATAGTTGGGCGGTGGGCTCTAACCAGACTTTAAGGATTTCCCTGAATTTGATTCATTGGAAAAGAGTTTTACGTGTTGCCTTCAAGTTGAAAAAGAAAAGGAAAGATTTTTGATTTCGAAAAAAGAGAAAATTACCGAGATTCCTCCATGGTCTTGTTGCTATCCTCATCAGATTTTCGACTACGTTACCGTTTTATTATATTTAAGTATTTATAGACAAAGTTTTGAATTTCAGTTTACTTTTCTTCCTTTCCTGTTCATTAGTCTATTGGTTCTACGTCATAAGCTATTCTTGATCCTAATCTTGTTCAGTTATCTGAATTAATTGATCCTTCTGTAGCAAAGTTATTCTATTGTTATAGTCTGTTCTCAATTCTAATCATGTGCAGTTGTCTATTCGTTTGATATGAAATGATCGATTCATTGCAGTAAAGCAATTCCATGTTATTATCTATCCTTGATTTGATTCTAAATGTTCAGCAGTACCTCGTCAAGATTAATTCTATCTTCTGTCATATCTATGGTTTCAATAGTACATTCGAAGCATACCTTCCTTCACATTTCAGATGTAGTTACAGGTTTAGAATCTTAGTTTTAATGATTATTATGTTGTATCTACTGAGCTTATGAAGCTCACTTCCTTATGTTTTAGGTGATGTTTAGAATATCCTAGAATTGACCTAAAACAAATGTCATTGTCAACTTTTGCTTGTCAGCGGAATGTATGCTGTATCTATTTTGGTTGGTTTTGCTAAAATACTAATTGGAGTAGGAGGCTTACAACTCTTTTAGTTTCCTGATGTAACCTTGATATCAAGTGGTGGAATGTTTTGCAAGTAAAAGACATCTTTTGTAAATGTATATAATGAAGTACTTACACCTTGCGGAATTAAGGTAAATGTTTCTCTTTTAAATTTTTGGAAACCATAAAATTTTGAGGGTATATTTCAGTTCTCTAAACTTTCAGTTTGACTTTGAGTAGATCCTTGCCAACATTTGAAAAGTTTATATACATTTATATTATACAGGTTTTGTTTTGTTTCACGCAAACACAATACATGAAACCTATTTCTTTGGCCCACCATAATTGTTACATCTTTTTTTTTGTTTTTTGTTTTTTATGACAAGAAGTAACCAACTTTTTTCAAGCTGCAAATATTACACAGAGGCACAAAGCCTCACAAGGGTTACAGAGAAAGCCCAAAACAGACAACCAAGCACAAAGAAACAAAGATCTACAACACTCAACAGGGAGGAAGATGCCACCGTACCATCACAAGGAAGCAGTCGAACAACTAAATCGAAAGCGTAGAAGAAAGACCCAAGCAAGTTCTAAAATTCCAAACATCAAATTCCCAGAAATTAAAACATAATAAAAAAAGGAAAGCTCAAGAACATACCAAAGATTTTTACAGGTAGATAAATGCACTCACATGTATATATATCGGCAGCCTTAAGACATCTATAATGAAATGACGGGCCTCCCCATCCAATTTGGCCCAAGAAGGACGGACTTAAAAGGCCCAGCTCTGAACAGAAACCAGCCCAAGTTGGATATGTCGGTTCTCCCTCCGTCTAGAAAAGCCAGTTGATCGTTTTCACAGCCAAAAAAAGAAATAGCCATAGATCTGGATCTATAAACCCCCACTTTCAACCATGACGGTGTACCTGAGACGCAAAGCGGATTTGGACCTGGAAGATCGCCGACTGTGGGAGAGGCCGAGAGGCGGCTACAGGGAACATCTCTGGGTCCAGGGTTTAGTCTCGGTTTCATGTATGTTGTTTTGTTTTGGTTCAGTTTTAGTTTATTGGAATTGTTTCGGTTTTCGGATGATAAGTTTTTGGTTGTTCGGAGTTGTATGCAATATCTGGTGAGGGAGGAGCACTGTTGTTTGATGATCCTATCATGAGCCACTGTTCCCAATCTATACCTGAATTTTATGGCTTTTTATTTTTGAATTTCATTTTGATTTGGAACTAGTTAACAAACAAAAAGGTTCAAGTCAAAAACGTCTTGTGTAATTGCGTTTATTTATGCTAGAGTTGTGCCTGTGTATCTGTTTGTTTATGGGATCATAGCTGTGCCTTTCATATTATATCTATTTTGAAGATTCTTTTTAATGAACATTATATCTATTTTAATGATTTTTTTTGCTTTCTGACGACAGATTTAGAATACTTTGGGGCCTTAACAGAAAAATTAGAAAAGGAAGGCATCAAGCCAACAAGATCATTTGCGTCTTCTGTGGAACAGAAACAAAGTAGCTGGTACCGGCCTCATCTTCCTGGAAAACGACTTGGTTATCATCCTTATTGCACAATGGGTGTTCATACTAAAGGCTCTCATGCACAGCCTTGTTATCATTCTGCCGGTAGGTCTTGCAACAGTTGTGGTGTCACCCACTGGCGTCAACATTGCCCCCTTAATTGTGATCAGGGTGTTCCAGAGACAGCACCAAAATAATGATTCCGGTATCGGCAACTGTTCATGCCGAAGGGGTAATGGATGTTATATATTATTTATGCGAACTCTGTTTAGAACTTTAGATGCTACTGATATGTAGGATTTGAGGTAGGGAAAACGTAATTTTTTTTACAGCGACTGTTTTGCTTCTTTATGAATCTTATCGGTTCTTATATGATTTGTCGAGTCCGAGTATTGGTAAATATGCTCTTCTCATCTGTCCATCTTCTTTGTTAATCAGATTCTTGTTGATAGATATGTTCCTCTTTGGAGTATTGATGTTGTTAAATTTATCTTGAGAAGAACAGTTTGCTCATCAAACTGATACCTACTGAGTTCATCGATACATCGATATGATGCTCCTTTGGGTTCTAAATTCCTTTTGTTGATATTGTTATGAATTCGTAGTTACCAACTTGTTCATGGTAACAAGTATCCTTGTTTGGATATCTTAATCATGTGATAAACTAGCCTTTGAGTATCTGACCAGAAATCATTGAAGTGAGCAGACCTTGTCCTTTCATTTTGTTTAAATTCATTCTTCTCAAGTTAAGCTGCAATTACGACTCCATCGAGTTTGGTACATTAGCAACAGTCTTTTATTTAAAGTCTGATCTATGACTGCCTTGTCCCGTAGCAGCGCTTTGTAATTTTCTGAGGCAGCATTACATGGCTGCATCAAGCCTTCGTCCATCAAATTCGTGTTGTTCGTTGGTATTCTGAATTCATTCCCTTAAAGCTCTTCGTGCTAGTGTCTTTATTAAGCTCTCGTTCTTATCAAATTCTTTGTCGTTCGTTTGTATTCCTAAATCCTAACCCGCCGGTACATATATAACATTGCTGCTAAACCAAAAACTGAAATCTGAAGATTTTAGGAACTCTTAAAAATTATTGCCACGGTCTAGTTTCGTTGTTATTATCTTGTTCCCTTTAGCAAAGCTTGTGTAGCGTGTTAAGTTCCTACTTCTTATTTTGTTCCCATCCTGCTATGACTCTTTTATTGAGTCTTATATCAGAAAAGAATCCTTGAGAACAAATGTTTATGAAACATGTCTTTATTGAACAATAGTACCTCTTGCAGAGTTTCTTAAAGCATAGTTCATTTATAAATCCTACCTTGCTGCAAATTACTTTCAAGTTTGAAGGAATAGCTATATCCATTCTTTTCTTCTCTTGCAAAACTTGGTCGCATCAAAAAGTACTTAATTCCACTTTTTATATCAATTTCAGTTTCCCAAAATTTATACTCAAGCTACGTTATTTGTGAACCTACCTACCATATTCAGATTCTGAATTTCTTATGGGTGTCTCCTATAAAACTTAATCTTATTAGCTACCATGATCCATTGATTTATACCTCTATTGTTTTCATGCTATGTTTCTTGTTGTAAACTGGTTTATACATATCTTACTATCAGTTTGGTGGTTCTTAACTTCTCATGATTTCACTCCTCGTCAAGAGTGTTTATTTCAAAGCTTGTCAGGTACTGTTTTAAATCCCAAACTCGTGTATTTCCATTGATGTGATTTACAAAGGTTTTTGAGTTGTTAAAGCTCTACCTTCTCAGCAAGTTGTTCAATTTAATGAATTACTTCTTGACAACTTCACCTTACTATTAAAAGGTATATCAGTTCTTTTGGAAATCCTTGAATGATTTATTTGGTTTGGAAAAAGCAAAGGGTTTACTGGAAGACCAGATTTGGTATTTGTTTTTTTGGCTCGGCCCGGTTTAAACTTGATTGTGCCTCCCCGGGGTGAATAGACCCAAAACTTGATCAGGATACTGCATGTGCGGGGTTTGCTTGGTGGTATAGTTGGGCGGTGGGCTCTAACCAGACTTTAAGGATTTCGCTGAATTTGATTCATTGGAAAAGAGGTTTACGTGTTGCCTTCAAGTTGAAAAAGAAAAGGAAAGATTTTTGATTTCAAAAAAAGAGAAAATTACCGAGATTACTCCATGGTCTTGTTGCTATCCTCATCAGATTTTCGACTACGTTACCGTTTTATTATATTTAAGTATCTATAGACAAAGTTTTGAATTTCAGTTTACTTTTCTTCCTTTCCTGTTCATTAGTCTATTGGTTCTACGTCATAAGCTATTCTTGATCCTAATCTTGTTCAGTTATCTGAATTAATTGATCCTTCTGTAGCAAAGTAATTCTATTGTTATAGTCTGTTCTCGATTCTAATCATGTGCAGTTGTCTATTCGTTTGATCTGAAATGATCGATTCATTGCAGTAAAGCAATTCCATGTTATTATCTATCCTTGATTTGATTCTAAATGTTCAGCAGTACCTCGTCAAGATTAATTCTATCTTCTGTCATATCTATGGTTTCAATAGTACATTCGAAGCATACCTTCCTTCACATTTCAGATGTAGTTACAGGTTTAGAATCTTAGTTTTAATGATTATTATGTTGTATCTACTGAGCTTATGAAGCTCACTTCCTTATGTTTTAGGTGATGTTTAGAATATCCTAGAATTGACCTAAAACAAATGTCATTGTCAACTTTTGCTTGTCAGCGGAATGTATGCTGTATCTATTTTGGTTGGTTTTGCTAAAATACTAATTGGAGTAGGAGGCTTACAACTCTTTTAGATTCCTGATGTAACCTTGATATCAAGTGGTGGAATGTTTTGTAAGTAAAAGACATCTTTTGTAAATGTATATATGAAGTACTTACACCTTGCGGAATTAAGGTAAATGTTTCTCTTTTAAATTTTTGGAAACCATAAAATTTTGAGGGTATATTTCAGTTCTCTAAACTTTCAGTTTGACTTTGAGTAGATCCTTGCCAACATTTGAAAAGTTTATATACATTTATATTATACAGGTTTTGTTTTGTTTCACGCAAACACAATACATGAAACCTATTTCTTTGGCCCACCATAATTGTTACATCTTTTATTTTATTTTTTTATTTTATGACAAGTAGTAACCAACTTTATTCAAGCTGTAAATATTACAGAGGCACAAAGCCTCACAAGGGTTACAGAGAAAACCCAAAACAGACAACCAAGCACAAAGAAACAAAGATTTACAACACTCAACAGGGAGGAAGATGCCACCGTACCATCGCAAGGAAGCAGTTGAACAACCAAATCGAAAGCGTAGAAGAAAGACCTAAGCAAGTTCCAAAATTTCAAACATCAAATTCCCAGAAATTAAAACAGCCATCACCTCGACCATAATAGACCAAACATGCTAAGAACAGAGAATCTATAACATCGCGACCATGGCGAAGAGGATACGTGAAATCCCGTGAAGGAAAGAAACAGGCACCAGGAGGTACACACAGCTTCTTAAAGCATCACCCTATGCAATAATGAGCAAACCTCATTTTGAAAGGCACTTGTAAGAAAAGATGTGCAACTATTCGATCTCCAAAAGAGAGGAACGAGTTGGGACCGATCAGATTCAAAAGAATCCGACCGAGGAGGATCGCCGATCATGGCAGAAGAGAACCCATCAAGGAAAAGTCAATGAAAGTAGTAATAAATGGAGAATCGATGCTCTGGAACCATCAAAATCAACAAGGCCCAGGACGGAGACAACCTCCGAGAGGCACCGCCCTAAACGGCGGGGAGAGTAAAGAAAAGACAGCCGAAAAGCATACAAACAACCCTCAAGAAGAGGAAAATTGGAGTTTCATCTCTCCCCCAACTCCCAAGCCATAGATCCAGATCGACGATCTAGATCGGGCAAGGGAGAGGAGGAGAGGAAGAAACCCAGATGGGTGGGTTTGGAAGAGAGAAGGCAGAGAAAATTTTTTAGAGAGAGAAGAAAGGGGACTGAAACATACATACTTGTTACATCTTAGCCATAGTTAAGTTCTTATGCTGCATTCCTTTTTGTATTAATTCAATTCCTTTTAAACAAGAGGTGACGATTCTAAGTAAAGCTGAATTATGGGTCTCTTTATCAGTTCTAATAACTTTGGTGACGTCATATTTCGAGGGGAATTCAAAAATTGAACCCGACTGATGTGTTTACGAAAGTTAAAGAAGCGAACTGATTTAAAAAAAAAAGTTATAGGACTGAACTGATTTTGACACCAAATATTTAAGGGGTAAAATGAATTTAATAATATGTTATAGAGATCTCTTTGTTATAACTGAAAGAAAAAATGAATTGAAATAAGCATACACCAATAAACAAAAGCATCCTTGGAAAATGAACCTGGCTGCCTAGCTAGATATATTAATCAACAATTAATAAGTGCGGAGGGACTCAAAATGAGAATCAACTTAATCATAAAAGAACTTGATTGCGTGTAAAAGAAGTCTTGTACGTAGCCAACTTATTTTGACAACATTAAAAAAAAAAACTCCAAAGCATGTTCTAATACATCAAAGTCTGGAAAATTTAAAGCATAATAATACCTATTGGTCCAGTCAATAGGAATTGACACGTAGACAAGTTAACGGTTAGTAACGGAATTGAGAATTTGTAGGATTTTGCATAACTCGAGTCTTTATTTGAAAGAATCTGAAGATGGGGTATTTATTTAAAATGAGCTTCAAAGTTCGGGTATTTTTTTGTAGTTTACCCCTAAAAATTTTATTTAGCCTCGGTCAAATTTAAAGCCCACCCTGTGTCGAAATCCTAGATCCGGCACTATGAGTAGGTGCTTTGGTACAACATATTTTACATACTCTGCAAACCAGGCAATTAGCAGGCTGTGTTGTATCCATCCTTGGTAACATGCATGATTGATTTGGGATGCTAGCTGTTGCTGCAACTTGTTATCTTGCTAATAATTATTTTTTCTTAATTAATCCCCATTTGATTTATATTGGTAACGTACGCGTAACCCAACTGTGTACCTAAGATCGATATATGTGGCACGGCAGATGATCTGCCGCAGATCTAATGATGCCTGGGGTTTATAACAGATCCAACTCGATCGATCATTCATTCACGCTCCATGAATCTCGAGCTCGATCTCTCACAATTAATTAATTATACGATGAACAAGAAAATAATAGTTTTAAAACCCCTTAATCACCAGTCATAGATGGATACATTACATATATGGAGTAAAACTGAAGAGTGAAATCGGAAAAAGTGATTGCGCAGATCAAATGGTTTACGATTACGAGTGTGTTTGTAAAAAGCCAGTTGTCAATTGGTCCACTAGTTTAGTTTATGGGAGGAGGAGGAGGATGAAGATGAAGATGAATTAGGAGATCAATATGCCTTGGTTCGGAAGCCACATGCTCTCTCACGTTCTTGATCTTCTTCCTCCATCTGCGGAGGCAGCTAGCTAGTGCATGCTCCTTTAACAAAGCACAGAAATGAGAGATTTCTACGTCTACGCCATGTGAAACATGTCTTGGTCACTGAGCTAGCTGCTTCCTATTCCCTATCCCTCCTTCATTTCCTCACTCACTCCCATCTCTCCTCTATGAACTCGCGTGTTTCTGATTAATATATCCATCAAAATACTACTAATAATATTGGCTGCGGGCTAGCTACCATTTCCATTTCACTACGGCTCCCCCAAAGCTTCAATTCACTCAGAGTCTCTCTCTGTTCCCCAGTAAGTCTTTTTCGATTCATACTTAAACCGTCCCTGGTATATTTTATTCCATCATGCCTGGTTTTTTAATCTCCCCCCACTCCCTCACTTGTTACTCATTCATGCATCCGCTATAATTGCATTCATTTCTTTTCTTTTTCGATCAAATTCAATGCCAATCTAACTGCATACCTGTTTCACCCTATATGAATACTAACTACAATGAAGGTGCCTTTCACCTTCACTACTGCACTTCAGTACTGGAACTCAAGTCTATTATTCATTTGCTGTCAATGCCTTCCATTATGCCTGCAGTTTCGTGTTTAGCTCTCGTTCTTTAATCTCCGTGCTACCTCATCGTCCATGTTTAGTTGGCAAATCATTGAGCTGCATGCCATTGGATTATATATGACCGGTTTATATTCTGTAGGATGTTGTTATTCTTATGTTTGGAACCAATAACATTGATAGACACCAATTTAAACCGAAATGGGGTGCGCTACTTCTGTATATGCCGCTGTTGGAACAAAGAAGAAGTTGACTGTCCCTGAAGTTGTCGTCTTCGTCCCATCCGCTCGCATTCCTGCACAATCTGATCTTCAAAAGCGGCTTAGAGGCCGTATTCCAAAAGATGTTGCTGACAGATTGTCTTCGCTCCGCAATCAGATTGTCTTTGTGGCAGAGGACACAGGTTAGTTAGTTTGCCTCATATCTACTTACCTCTTGATTTTTCTCTCTTCTTAATTCGTGTTTGGTTGCAGAGTTCATTTAGTGGACTTGTTGTTGTTTGTATTGCAGATGGATCTGCTATACCAGAACTTCGCCGAGGGCTTGAGGAATACTTGTCTCTTTTAATTGGCCTCACTAACAAAGGTCCTTGCTTTCATTTTGAATTGTATTTGAAATTTTGAATTGGTGTTTCTCCTTTTCCTTCCCTCTCACATTCACACACCACTAATATGTGAGTACTTTCCTGCTGTATCAGAATATGGTCTTGAGGGATTGGTTGAATTCAAGTGGAGAAGTTTAGACGATGGGAAACACGTATGGCCGACTACTATTATACATGACAACTGAACTTGCTTTTAACCTTAATTTGATTACGGTTCAATTGTAACTGTGTGAACTTACTATGATTGGACAGCAGCAGGACGCCTCCTCCTCATGTGTAGCAAACTCTTGGTTTGAAGTACTGTCTGTTGTTCACATGATGGCTATGCTTGCGTTGTCGGAGGCTGACACAGTGATGATTCCAAAGGACCATTCTGGCTCTAGTATAAGAACTGTCTCTTCAGGTTATTACTTTGTTTGTATGACCTTTTCCATATGTGTGGTACATATATAGTATAGGCTTTGTGTATAGCTCAATTGCGAATGCCTTTGATATACTAAGTATCTTCTCTCTTGTTCCAGATTGCAAGAGAGAAGCTGTGGACTTATTGCTTAAGGCAACAGGGTATTTGGAATTCTGTGTCCGGGAAGTACTGGTTCACATACCACCTGAAATCAAGTATGTCAGTTCACTGACGCATAAGTTGCAGAAACTTGGTACTGATAATCGATGTATAGATTGGACTAAAACATTATATGTCTGTTGTGAACCCAGGAAAAGTTTTCCGAACGATTTGCAGGATGGTGTGTTGGAGGCCATTTCCTTTCAAACTCTTGGCCAGGTACACTGCCTATTTACTTTCTCACTTAACTTCATTTCACTTAGATGAGTCGACAGAGATACTGGTAACACTATTGCAGATAGTAATATTGATAAATTAATCTCAGGGAACTGAAATTCAGCTTGGTTTAGCTGTTGATTGTCAGAAGGCCACTTTATCAGTTAAAAGGAGGCTGGCCTGTGAACAATTGAGCTATTTTAGCCAGGTATGTAACTATGTTCATCAAAGCAGTTAAATGTGTCTAGCTCGCCAACTTGTAGCTTATCTTAGTAGATCAGTTTACCATTTGTTTCAAGGTGGATCAGATACTTATAAGTTGAGTGTTTTCTTTTTCATTGCCGTGCGATCAGGCTTATCACTGCTTGTCTGGTCGTGATCACATCAATAACGGGTATGCAAAGAAGCATATGTGGTTCATCAAATGGAAATTTCTCGAGTCAAAGGTCTGATGCGACCTATCACATTTAACTCTATAATTTCTAAATTTTTTATAATTTAGGTGTATGTAATGCTAACTGTTTCATATCATTAACATTACCAGGCTGCAGCATACTACTTCCATGGTCTGATGGTTGACAAGGGTAATGAACCATCATTCCATGTTAAGGCTGTCTGTTGTTTTCTTGCCGCAGAAGAAATTCTATCAGAGAGCAAGAAAGCTTGCCTTACCTTTTGCCTTGCAGCTCCAGTTACCAGGTATACATATATATAATCATTTGTATCATATATATCCATGCATCCTGCATGTAGCTACAGCATGAAAGCCTTCTATATACTCTTATCTTGATGTCAACTGTTTGGTCCAAGGGCTGCTCCACTCTGGGGAGCTATGAAGCATTTGCATCAGAAAATCCCTGAAGTTGCAGCAAGGAAATCCCAGATGTATGGCTACCTCTTAGAACAAGAGAAGTAAGGATCAAACTTCACATGATCGATCAATTTCATCTCCGGCCTGAAAAGTACATAACAATTATAACCATTACAAGCTAAACTGATACGTCACTACTACTGATGCAGGGTTCTCCAAGCATTGCCTGACCTACCAGAATTTCAACTGTCATTAAGACCTGATGACTATCAACTACCTGAAATCGACCCAGCTTGGGAGTCGGAAAAATGGGAAACTCAAAGCCAGAGCTTAAAAGAGCACCTAAACGATAGCGATGACGACGGTGATGAGACTGAGACCAAGTGATATACAGAAGATTTTGGTGCACTGGACTAGTTTGATTGTATTTTTTCGTTTCTTTTACACGAGCCAATGTATCAATCACTACGTACGTACGTACTACAGCTAGCTTATAACCAGATCCATGTCTGGATATGTATATCTTTTACAATCTGTACTGTCTTGTCTGGTTTTTTTATATATGATCATCGATCAGTGACCGATCACTAACATAATATAAGTATCAATGATGACAGCTTTAGTAGTACACTCGTCAGTCGTGCATCCATACAAATGGAAGTAGCTAACCAGTTCAAACAGCTAGCTAGAAGTCGAGCTGAAACCTGCTTGAGATTTGAATGCTGAACCTACCACAAGAACTGGAATGTGCTTCAAGCAGGTTTGGTTGTGTAATTAAAAGAGGGGCAGCCTGTGTGTATTGTGTTTAACTTGGGTCTTGGATACTGATGGTGATGGATGGTCTAATTGGTCTTAGTAGTGATGTTCCAATAAATAAACAATGCCCTGGTTAGATATGCTCATTTATATCGTTGCAGCTACGCAACTGCATTTTGCAATGTTGCAATAGATGATCCATGACGGTACACCACCCGGCCACCAGTCGAATCAGTCGTGAGGGACATCGATTCATGACATCTCGATCCATCGGTTCGTTGAAATTAATTAAACACGCATCACATCTTCCTCTTCCTCTTCCTTGATCTGGTTTCACAAGTAATTTATGACTACCAACTGTCGTCGATATACAAATATATACAAGACTACGTACCCTAAACTAACTAGTCTAGCATATGGTCTTAAACTTGTCTGCACAATACAATAGGCCTTAGTCAGAAAGCACCCAATTAGGGCACTAGTTAAGTACTAATGCAAGTATGCAACCGACATTTCCTCCAAATAATTAGGCCAATTCAGCATATGCATATGCATCATCAGGAATTAAGTCGAATTGATGGTGACTACACACGAAAAATGATATACTTACAAGCAAAATACAACTGACTAGCACCAATGTAATATATATGAATCTTATAAATTTATACAGATGGATTGAGACAGATGATAATATCTAACACCAAACATCTTAATGCAGAGCATAGAGTTGAGATGATGAAATATGGATGGATGGAGAGTGAATTATTTCTTGATAATGGGGCGATAGATGAGAGCATGAGCAGACATGAAATTGAGAAGCAAGGAGGCAACGAAGGCCAAGTATGAAAATGCAAGAGAGATAGACATTCTGTTGCAGAACTTGGACACATATCCACAAGTTGCCTGCCAAGTCATGTGTTCTTCCCCGTACTTCCCCACGTACCCTATTGCAGTCGCCGCTGCACATCCAGCTATTATCAACACCATCATCATCTGCACACCCAAATTACTTGCTCATCAGCTACTCATCTATAACAAATCAAACCATACCCTTACAATCTTAATTTCTTTAGAATTAATACATATCCGGAACTAATTTAGCTGCTTAATTGATGAATTGATTACCGTGTCAAGCAAGAAGAGGATGAAGTACTTCTTGAGAGGTGAACTTGTCGACCCAGAACGGCTTAAAGAGTAGATAAAGACCAACGACACTGCTGAGAAGGAACACAAGACGGCATCCGCAGCAACCAAGAACCTGTAACAGCCCAGAAAATATTAATCAGCAGATAAATAAATACACACAATTAACTGATTAATATTGTTTGAATAGTGTGGTACTACTTGAAGGCGGACGAGTAGGTGTAGTGAGCTTGGAAGTTCATTCCAAAGATGACAACGGACTGGCGGTTGGTGACCATGACAGAGATTGCGATCAATGTGAAGGCAACAACTAAGATTCTGATGCCAGCTTGAGCCATCAGGAAACTCGTCCTCCGCCGTTGAAGACTAGTCGAATCGAGAGAAGAGGAGGACAAGTTCTTGTCGACTTTATCCACCGTCGACGACGAGTCTGTAGCCATTTTGATCCTCCTCGGATGGGAAAGTAAACTAAGGCGCCGGAGGGGATCCTAAATATATGTATAGAGCTAGCTAGAGAAGAAAAGATGGGAGAGGAGTAAATGCGAACCTAAGAAAGCAGAGGAAATGGGCAGTTGTCGAGAAAATAAGGAGACCAAAATCAAGAGCCTAGGCTGGAAATTTAAGGGGGAGAGAGACTGAGAGAGACTGAGCTGGGTTCGAGTGAGTGTTAAGGGTGATGATGGGGTCATAAGTGAAGGGCAACCTACCTTTATTAGGACGTGAAAGGAATTGCATTCATAAATGAATGAATATAGGAACCAAAGTCAGATTGCAATCCTCACAAAACCAGAACAAACCAAAACAAGGGGATTTTTGGATTTTGGATGAGAAGAGAAGACGAGAAGAATTGGATTGGTTCAATTTAGCAATTAAGTTTCCTGAATGTTATGCCATGTAGCGAATTGGCTTAGCTTAATTGTCCATCTGATCATAATTATTGAACAATCAAGAATCATGATCACAGCATTTTGTATTATTATTGGCAACTCTGATGCCCTTCAATTGGTTTAGGGAACCGCAATTCTCATCCAAAATATCTTCACTTCTAGCTATACATTTTACCAGGCCTGCAAAATGCAAAGGCCCAAACCCATTAACTCTCTAACCCATGAGAACAAAGCTTGCCCAAGTGACGATATATCAATATATACTACTTAAAAGAACAAGAGAAATCCAAATACATAGAACACAGGGAGAGAGAGATGGTGACGCCAAAACATTTGTATATTTAAACCAGAAACACAAACGTGTTTAGATTCCAATGAATGAATTAAATAAGCTATCCTAGCTTAAAACCTTAATAAACAATCATACAAAATTAGATACCATAAACGTGTTTGCCGCCCTCATTTCTGCCCTCCCACAACAAACAATCAAACAAACGCTACTTGTCCAATATTTGCCGTTGCTCCGATCCCATCCCCTCTAAGCAAAAACCAAAAAATCCCAATACCTTGTCGTCACCTTCATGTAATAATAATCCGCCTATCTGATTCAAAAAACAAAAAACAAATCGTTTGCCTACATGCTCTAGAAAAAGGGTTTGCAGTTTATGACCCTAAATATCGAGTAGCAGCCCTGTTGAGTAGTAGACATCGAATTTGCCCATTATGTGCCCATGACTCTGCCATCAACACACTGGTTTGTCTCTCACTTTCTTCTTTCGTGTTAATTGTTTGGGACTTTGGGGCTACCAAGCACCCGAGTGACCCAACAAACCAACCCAACACAGCTTTCTCCCATAGTCTCATCATCATCACCCAACTTCTAGATATCATTTTCTTCTCCTTTCTCAAAATCATTGTACAAATCACTACCCCTTTATATATTATCGCTCCATCCCCTCTCTTAAAAAAAAGTCACATGTCAAAATTATTTTTTTAACTTGATAATAAAGATAAGTTTCTCGTGTTGTTATCGATGATGTCGGACTCAATATGAACCGTAAAATTCAGATATAACCGAAAATAAGCATGAGAAATGTGACTTGTTAATGAGAGAAAACGTGATTTTTCTGTTTGATTGTTAATATTTTAAAACTTCTTTTTATATGAAATTCTTAGTTTCTTTCTTGTTGTTGGACTTGATCATCATTCTTGTAAAATGATTTTTATTACGTAATGTTAATAATAATTATAAACAAACATGTCAAATACTTAAAATTATTCATGTTATATCTTTAAATTACGCCCAGACATTTTAAAATAATCACTTTGTGACCGAAGTTCAGAGCAGAAACAAGTTATAAAAGATGGAACAAAGGTGGGGAGAGTGGTCGTGTATTGTTGTCAAAAGTGTTTGATCGATTTTCCTAATCGAGCGTTCAAACGTTCAAAGTCTTTGTCTTGTTTACTCGTCGTGCTTTGTCAGAGAGAGAAAGGCAGAAGCAGCCAAAACAGAGGAGATCATCAACACACTTCATAATCGTGACTACAGCAGCAGCCGGTAGCCGGACGGCTTCTCTTATTTACTTGCCATCCCATCCATCTCTCTCCGAGCGAAAGAGATTAGATTCAATTCCATTTCCGGCCGGCCATGGCCTCCAGCGCCCTCTCTCTCTTTCCCTCCATTTTCCGACATGAACCAACCTTGTCTTCGCCATCACTATTTACGAGGTCCAATAAGGTACCTCCGCTGGCCAGCACCAGGAGACTAGTCGTTTCCACAGACCACACTTCTGTCTTCACCACGTCCACGCCAACTAGTGCTTTCTCAGACAACACCACCAACAAGAACAAGGAAGACGAGCAAGCACAAGAGATAAAGAACGGGGCTTTGGAGGATCATGATCGAGTGATGAGCTTAAACCAGTTCTTTGAGCAAGTTAAGGATCTTCTCAGATCGGACGACCAGTACAGCAACGGAACTGGAAGTGGACCACCTCGGTGGTTCTCCCCTTTAGACTGCGGGACCCCCACCAACCATGATTCCCCTGTCCTTCTCTTTCTGCCTGGTCAGTCACTCACTCTGCTTAATTGCTTTCATCATTTATATCATATATACATCATCACCAGAATCACTGTAAACTAAAAGCAAGGCTTTCTTGATTTGAATCCGTTTCTTTTTCTTTTTTTTTGGTGTGCCTACAAGGCACGAACAAAAGACTTGATTGGATTCCATTTCGATTCAGTAGCGAAAGCTATTCCAATACCCCACGTGTCTGATTGTTTTATGCAGGAATTGATGGCACCGGAGTTGGGCTTGTGAGGCATCACAAGAAACTTGGAAAGTACGTTTTCACTCAACCCTGCCTTGACTGCTTCTTCGCTTCACACAATGACACAGTAGTCTTTATTATATTTACTTTTCGTACCTATACACTGGAGTAAATAGGTCACTTCCTCTTTCTAGTGCTAAGTGCTGATCCCCTTTTTTACTTGCTGTGTCAAGACATTTTCAGGTCTCCTGCTTACATATCCCTCCCAAGGATCGAACACCCTTTACAGGTTCTTTCTTATTTGCCTTTTTGATATGTTGCATTGCCAATCTTGTCTTGTTTTGCACAAACTAGTTGCTTCTTTCTAACATTAATTTGCACATTTTAGCTGTTTTTCTGTCACAAATTTCCTCAAGGGTGAAAGCTACAGATGAATTCTTATGTCATTTGGTCTTTTCATTAATTTGTGTGTGTCAGACTTAGTGAAGCTGGTTGAGAGAACAATTCAGTCAGAGCATCATGCCTCGCCGGATCGTCCCATATATCTTGTTGGAGAATCTATTGGAGCATGCCTTGCACTATCTGTGGCAGCGCTTAACCCGGATATCGACCTCGTTCTTATTCTAGCAAATCCAGGTAACACTTTTAATGTAAGAAATTCAGACGTTTCCTTGTTCCGGTGAATGATTTGCAGCTTCTAAGAACCAAGAATTAATCTCCAAAGATTTATTGTGGAAGTTGAAGTTTGATTAGTCAGTACTAAAATAAATGAGAATGAACATTGAACTTCTGAAGGAGTAAAATTGCTTATTATTGCTGTATAACCCAAATTTTCTTTAAAACAGAAAATGAGGCAATTTCTTTCTTGATTTAACACCTCCCTGGTGTTAACGTGCAGCAACGTCCTTCAGCAGGTCACCACTTCAAGCTGTATTACCTTTACTGCAGTTCATGCCTGACACTCCCTATTTTAGCCTTCCTCATGTACTAAGTACAATTACAGGTCAGTCTGCTTTTGTGTTTCATTTACTAGTAGCTTGATCTACCTATTTGTTTCTGGATAGATGTTGATAAGCATTTCAGAAAACCACTGAAGGTCATCTTACTGTGAGACTTATTGCAGCGTGGTATTGCTTTGTGATTACCACTTTGGGTTGAGAGGAACTTGTTGATGCTTAAAGTGATGAGCATCTGTAAATCTTTTCCTTTTTCTGATGATCTGCAACTCTATGCATCCATTCAGGTGCAATGATGGCTAGTCTGGAGAAGGGAGTTGGAGGACTTCCACTGCCACAAACAGTTGAAAAGCTATCACGGGATATTGTTGCACCATCAATATCTAACCTCTCCGTAAGACACAATTTTGAAATATTAAAGAAGTTAAAAATCTGCATCAATCTGTACATTTTTTTTCTTTCTAAGCATCTGTTATCCTTTTATTGAATTTTGTTTCATATGAGCTATATGATGTACTTTTACTTTCAGAGGCAAGGTTGAATCTTGTGATTAACGGTTTAAGCTCCAGGGTCTTGCAGATATCTTACCCAGAGAAACACTTCTGTGGAAGCTGCAAATGATGAGTGCAGCTTCTTCATATACCAATTCACGCCTCCATGCTGTAAAAGCTCATACCGTGATACTTTCCAGGTTTTGTTTAAAATTCCATCACCAATTCTAGTATTGCTTTCATGCGAAAACTTGCCAGTCATGCATCATACCAGAATTATTATGTGACAAGACCACTTGGCTGCATTACCCTCTATCATCTTTTTAGAATGATGGTGCTAATTTCACTATTATCTGTCTATTAGTGGAAGGGATCCATTGCTACCTAGTCAAGGGGAAGGTCAAAGACTCAAAGGGCTGCTTACAACTTGTCAGTTCCGTACTTTTGAAGACTGCGGTCATTTCCTCTTCTTGGTAGGATGATGATCTTATTAGTGCTAGTAGATATCCTTTTAACATTTATGAACTGTTTCAAATATGCATCAGGTTCTCCTTTATAATGTTTAAAGTTTCACTGTTATGCTGTGTATATTACGACCAGATGTTTATGATCTCAAAATACATGTGCTCACTTATAGTCATACTCTGATACATGTATTTGTTTTATCGAATTCTTGACAGGAGGATGCTTTTGATTTGCTAACTGTAATCAAGAATGTCGGAGTCTATCGTCGTTCAAAGGAGCGAGATTTTGTTACAGATTACATACCACCATCACCTTCCGAAGTTAAAGGCATAATGGATAAAAACAGGTGGGTGATACTTTCCTAGAAGTTACAATTTCATTTTTGTTTCTGCTATCAATGGCCCAAAAGAAGAGTCATATGGGGCTTGTCAGTTGATAGTCTGATTGTTTGTTCTAGATGTTCTAGGCTTTGTTTTATTGTCAAAAATTTTGATATCTCATCATACTATTAATGTGTAGATGGATTAACATTCTCATGAGCCCAGTGATGCTCTCAACTTTAGCAGACGGGAAGATTGTGAGGGGGTTTGCCGGGATTCCTACAGAAGGTCCTGTGTTGTATGTTGGTTATCACATGTTACTGGGATTTGAAATAGTTCCCTTGGTAACCCAATTGTTCGAACAATATAACGTCCATCTGCGAGGGATAGCGCATCCAATGATGTTTCTCAAAATGAAAGATGGAAGTTTACCTGAGTTAACATTATACGATGATTTCAGAATTATGGGTGCTGTTCCTGTCTCGGGAAAAAACTTTTTCAAACTTCTCTCTACAAAGTCTCATGTCCTCCTCTATCCAGGTGGAGTGCGCGAGGCTCTTCACCGGAAGGTACCAAGTCATTTCATGTTTAGTCTGATTTTCACTTCTGAGGATGTAACTTGATTAGATGTCCATGCACTTGAGAATTTAAGTCAGTGTTACAGTTATGCAAAATGAACTTGCACTTTCCAGGGGGAAGCATATAAGTTATTCTGGCCAGAACGGTCAGAATTTGTGAGGATGGCAGCTAGATTTGGAGCCAAAATTGTTCCTTTTGGTGCTGTTGGAGAAGATGATATTGGTGATGTAAGGCTACAAACCTCACCTTGCCTTTTAAGTTATCTTTGTAATATGTTTTTCAATTAAATATCTAATGAAGCTTGAAGTAGGTGTTAGTGTTACCGTGTTGGCATGTTGGCATGTTATATATCAGAATTACTCTTATACCGGCTGCATCGATGAAGCTGCGGTGCTTGTAAAGTTAGTTTCTGTTATACATGTATGCACACAAGTGCATCATGCACGTGCACACTTGCACACTACACTATATCTCGATTCATGTGTGAAGATAACCATTAGAAAATGCCTTCGTTTTGTTTTTAGATGAATAAGCGATTGATTGATTGACATTCATTGTGGTAAGAATAGCTAATTTGCTCTGTTATCTTCTTATCAGTTATTTCTTGATTATGAAGACCAGATGAAAATTCCATTCCTCAGGAAATTTATAGAGGACCTGACGGCTGAAGCTGCAAATGTGAGGTATAAGATCTGTAAAGACGTTTTTGTTGTTGATTTCCGCAGACCTCATACCTTGGTATGCCTTTTCCTAGATTAATTGTCTACTTGAATGTTGATGTTTTTTCGTGATCGTAGGTCCACTGTTGATGGGGAGATTGGAAATCAAGCTTTGCACTTGCCAGGAATTGCGCCGAAATTCCCTGGCCGGTTTTATTATAAATTTGGGAAACCAATTGAAACGGCAGGTAAGCGTTTCGATTATAATCAATTAAGTAACTGGAGTGAAAGGAATTGTTAGATACAAATGAACTGTATTCATGTAGTCAGGTGGTTATTGAAGTTGCGATGCGAATGTTTGAAATGCAGGGAGGAAGCAGGAATTACGAGACAGGGAGACAGCTCATGAACTGTATTTAGAAGTGAAATCGGAGGTTGAGAAGTCCCTTGCTTATTTGCTGAAGAAAAGAGAAAGTGATCCGTACAGAAACCTGGCCGCTCGGTTACAATTCCAGGCCATAAATGGGTTTGATTCTGAAATTCCTTCATTTGACCTTGATTAATGCAGCGGAGGCAGGCAAATGCTTGTTGCACAGGCTCAGCTAGTCCCCTTCCAGAAGGAAACAGGAGAAAGACTAAAGAGGGCCTGAATAAAATAAAATAAAATAAAGAAATTACAACATGTAATGTAGTCATTTTTTGCAACTTGTATTTGAACATACCGTTAATTGTTCTATCATAGTCATAGGGAGAAGCAGATATGGAACATGTTTTTTAATTTAAGGCTGTGAAGTTGGCATTTGATCTTGGATGAAGATTGAAGCTTACTCTGTATAACTAGCCACCCAGGCGCTTAAAGGGTCTCATCAATAAACAACATTGGGGTACCATATCTAAATCAATCACATATCTAATCAAAAGTCCAAAACGCTTATTAGCTTCTTTTTTTTTCGATAGATGCTTATTGATTGGGGTGCCTTGTTATGGAATTAGTTACGCTCAGTTCAGTTTGCAGGGGGTAACTAATTACTGTCTGAAATAGACAAAATTAACCGACCTTGCTCAAGGACCACAAGCCATGTAACAAAATAATTCCATTTTCATTTATGGTATTTCTTGATGAATGTATCGAGTGGTAGAAGTTGCTCGGGATGTGTGTGTGTGTGTTGCAAGCTTTGACAAGTCGGAGAGAGGGGAATATTCGTACGGACGGGCCTGGCTACAACAAATTCCACCTATAGGCCATGGCCGCCGTTTGGGTCGCTCAGTCAGTCGCAGACAACTCTGACTGACAAACCATACAGGCATACATGCATCACATTCCATCCATATGTATGGTGTGTCACAAATACATGCATGACAAAATTATACATGAAATTTGGTTTGGAGATGCGACATTCGAATTCATTCATAGCAAAATGGTAACAAACATAGACTCTCATACATGCATACATGCGTGATGAATCAAACATGAAACTGGTAACAAAATGAAGATAGCTCCATTAATCATGTCAATGCCCAACAACAAGTTTGAATGCGATATACTCTTAACTAACTCATATCATCCATGCCATGGAATCGATCATCAATTTGTAACACAGAAGATCAAGCTTGCTAGCTCTAAATCAAAGACCTGTCTTCATTTTTCTTCTACATATTCATTCAAGTGCATCCATGCCACATCCATCTTCGAACTCGGTCCTTGATTGACAAGAGTACTAGCTAGCTCTTCCCACTTGATTAAAACCCACTCACAGCTACTGAAATTGAAAAATGAAGACTGTCCCTACTAGTACTGCCACTGCTACTGCTACGTACTTTGAAACTGAAAATTGCAAAACTCAGAAAGAACTGACTCAGTGACAGAGACGAGAGAAATGGCTCGCTCACAAGCGAAGGGTGAGGTCCACACTTGGTTGGCCACCGTAACCAGAATAATAACCAGAATCAGTAGTAGTAGTAGTAGTACCGGTACTCGCACTTGTAGTCGGAGTCGGGGTTGAGATCATGGCATGAAACCCATGTGGAGGAATGAGAGAGGCGGATGGTGAGTAGTACTGTTGCTCCTCGTTACCACCGAGGACGACAAGGTCGTGGCTGCCGCCGCCATGGCCATTGTTGGAATGAGACTCATCAAACCAAAAATAGCTCTGCATCTGCAACTGTTGGTGGTCGACGTCGTCCATCAAGGCAGTGGTGCTTGTTGGTGTTGGATACTGATCAAGCCCAAGATATTGGTTCTGGTGATGTTGAAACGACGACGGCGCCACCGGAGAAGGAGAGGGCTGGTTGTAGGCTGCTCCTCGAAGAGGTGCTCTGTTGCGTGACGCGGCTCGCTCACGCTTGTGAGCGTTTTGGTGACCGCCGAGAGCTTGAGAGGTGTAGAACTGGCGAGGGCAGAAGGTGCATGGGAAGACGCGACCCGGTTTGGAGGAAGAGCGAGGTGGTTTTGAGGGCTGGCTCGGTGGTGGTGGTGCTTGTGGTGAGTGGAGAAGAAGGTGATGATGGTGTTGGGGGTGTTGGGTATGAAGGAGGAAGTCATGATACTCACGATACATGGCTGATGCTGCAGGGTCTGCCATTGGTGACCCAGCAGGCCAGGTGCTGCTGCAAATAACCTACCTAGCTAGGTTCAGAGAATTAAAGGGAAAAGTTTTCAGAGAGTGAGTGAGTGAGTGGTGTGTCCTTCTCTTTCATGCGCTTTATATACAGATGCCTGTGGTCCTGGCCGGATCGACCAGTAGAGTGGAGACAAATTTACATACGTACCTAACCGCTCTCTCTCTCTCTCTGAGCAAAACTAAAGGACATATATACCCTCCATCGAAGCATTTCCTTGTTTCAATTGTGTGACATGGTTTTGGTACATTTTTACACCTTCCTCCTAGTCTTAATGTGAAGACGATGATGAATAGGAAAAGGAGAGGAAGTGAGAGCTAAGGGCAGAACGGGGAAGTGATCAGTGGGAGGGGAAAAAAAAAAGAAAAAAAAAAAAAAGGAATCAAAAATGAAATGGGGGCCCTACCGCCAGAGGAGAGGAGGAGGTACCTCCTCATGCAAGCGAGGACGCAAAAACTGTTATCTGTGTCAGAAGACTGGACCATTTTATATAGCAGTAAGATGATGCCACGTAGGCGAGGAAAACCATGAACCCACTCCATCCATCCATGTCCATGCATGGGGCATCATCATCATTCTCTCTCTCGCGGCGGCCGGCGGGGCATATCGATCGGAGAGAGAGGCATCACTATCACTATCACTATCACTATCACCACCGAGGAACGGCCACGCCGATTAGACCCTTTTGCTCCATCCATCCATCACAAACAGTTTGTGACGGGTTACTTTCAAATTTTAAATCCAATCCAATCACATCCGCATCAGCCTGTTCCTCCTCCTTTTCATCTCATTTCAACACAACACTCACTTGGTCTCTCCTTTTCCATCAGATCATTGTTAGGCTTGTACAGCTGGTGCCGCTTTAAGTCTAGTACTACTGCTAACTGGTTAGGGCACTGCACTACTGCACCCTTTGCATTGTCACGCACACACTTTGTACCCCTACCAAATACCAATTATATGTCGATTAACTTTGTCAAGAATAAAAGCACCACATTGTCCTTCATTCTGCCAAAACCAGAATAAACAGGCCCAATCAACATTCCAAATGTAATGTAGACGTATCAAAAAAAAACATTCCAAATGTAACCCACTTCAATTATTATTACTATGATTCTGTACAAGGTGGAACAGGGACTAAAGCCATTTCAGATTTCAGATCAAATCATGGCAAATCAAACCATATGTGAATTTATGTACACACCCAGACAAAGCAGATTAAAGGATTCAAATAACAGAGCGTATTGTCTGTTCAGTTGGACGTTTCACTCCATGTCAAAGTATTTTGGATCCTCTGGAAAATGGTATTCCACGTTTAACTGCCATTGAACAACCAAAACAAAACAAACATGCCTTTGTCAGCTAATCACAGAAGATATATAGCAAACAACACATAGTGAGATGCACATATCACCATGAACAACCAATCTACAATGCCAAACACAAATTTCTGGTGCGTGTATGTGTCATGTTATGATGCTTGGTACACTAAATACAAGCGTACGTACCTTGCCCTCATCAGCATCTGACTGGCGCTGAGGGAATACAACCCTCAAGTCGTTGTAGAGGTAGAATCTCCGCTCCCCTTCCACATCTAAGCTTCTCCTTTGTGTTCCAGACAAGGGATCTGATTTGCATCTCTGAACTGACCTGGAACCTTTTTTAGGAAGAGGGCAAATGAAACGGAGATGCAGAGCATATCGAAGGGCACTATTCTTGTTTTGATTTACTCTTGAACAACCAACCACTTGTTTCCTGTCAGTTTCATGGCCTGCATCAACCCAGTTGTGGTCCTTATCATCATTGCATGGGCACTCCTTGCCGTTGAACCTCTTCTCAACCCCCATGAAGGAAGAAATTCCCCCCCTGTCTGTTTTAGGGGACAGCTTGGACATATCACCCTCAACTATTGAATCCACCAAGTTAGAGCATTCGCTTCTAAATTCCGTTCTCTGATCTAGTGATCTTGTTCTAATCTCTACTCCACCTCCTTTCTGTACTCTTGTGTCTATGACTCTTGAATCATTATCTGTCTCCTCATGTCTCAGCTGAGTGGACATTGGGGTAGATGCTAGCGTCACCTTTTGGCGCAAGAACGTCTATTTCGATTTGAATGGATTAGAAAAATATTTAACAGAAACAAAATATGTAACTAGACAGAAGATACTATCAGAAGGCACATGCATATTTGAATGCATAAAACTTTTGGACTTCCGAATTTGGAGTATAACAATATGGTTGAAGTTCTTTGATGCTTTCATTCAAAAACCACAACTTAAAGCCAATGAAAAGTTGAAAGTAAATTTTCAGATTGCAAGCCTAGATCACGTGTGCAGAGTATGCAGTTTGCGGTTCATAAAATATTTCTTCTCCAATTTTAAATTAATGGATTAAACAGAAAGTGTAGGGCCATGATTTATGTGAAACAATCAGTAATACACTATATTATTTACAGTTGAAAAAGAAAGATTTGTCTTACTTTAGTACCAGCCGGCATGTCACTTAAATCATAGTTGCAAAGGAAAGTATGAATTGGTGTCTTTTCAGGATTACTTAGAACCTGCATAAAAGAAAAGCATAGAAACGCACGTGAGTTGACAATGATCCCCTTTAATTAGAGAACAGAACAAGGAAGGCCTTTAATTTCTTGATTCCAATTAAAATACAAGTGAGTGAAGTGACTCGACATCCCATGAAAAGTTAAAGCCAACTTCCTCCAAAGAGAAATTCAGACCAGCAAAAAGTGGTTTTGAGAGAGATGAAACAATACCAGTTGTATCCGGCCCTTGACAGGAATGCGCAGGCGGCTCTTGACAATCTGTGAATCATCATTACTAAGTCCCCGTTTCAGCTTTTGTCCTCCACTCCTATTCAATGCCGAATTTCCGGCAAGATATATGGATGCATAATACAATAAGTAGCAATCTCCTTCTACACTAGTTACTGAAAAAGGAAGCTTCTGTGATCGTGGTGAGAAGTTTCCCCCAGTAATGCTTAGTACACCCAGAAAACCATCAATTCTCTACATATATCAAGAGGTGAGCAGTTATAAAGTTACAATAAGGGATAATATGAAGGATTAATACACGCGGAAGTACCAACACTAACCTGACTGGATTTTCCTGATAAGAACCGACCAGACAGTAGAGATTCTTCAAACGAGCCAACCAAGGATCTCCTCACCGATAGCCCACTTAGATTTCTAACAAATCTCATGCATTGGGAGGTGGGAGCTGACCCTTGGTACAAGGAATAACTTAGAGGAGTACCATTTTCCAAAGAAGATGGACAAAATTCTTTGTGAAATATATCAGTGTCTTCAAATGATTTACTTGTGATCTCAAACCCATCTTCCACAGGAGAAAACATAGACCCTGAATTAGACCATTTGGTTGTGATTTTTACATTCCTCAACGTCAAATGATAATCCTCCAACTTTTCATTGGTACCGTCATTGCACCTCCCTGCAGATTCCCCTCTTTCAGACACCTTGCGGCCAAGAGGTGATAAAGAAAGCTGAGGTGAAATCACTTCTTTTGGAGATACTGATACCGGCCCACTTTGGAATTTTATGTTACTAAGATATCTCAATTCAGGTCTAGGAGATGATATATATAAAAGATTAGGTGGGGGATGAAAACTGTCCACCAAAGGGCCGTCGGTGAAAATGGATTCCATACTACCATTATCACGTGGTATGCTCTTCTGCTCGGACCAAGCTGGAATGGTGAAATGGTTTTCACTTCCGACATTTGGTTTCTTATGATCATGTGACGTACTGTTACTATCACTGACAGAAGGAGTATTTGTTTGATCAGTTCTGCAGGCAAGGTCCAAATGCTCACCATTAAATTGGTCTGCCGACAAGGACTTGAATGGGGAGAACATTCTCTTCTTCACTAATGACCCACTGCTCACATTGTCATTGGCGGTGACAATAACTGCAGATGAAGAGTGAACATGATCAGATGAAACACTGCTGGAACCATCATTTACACTTGTTCTGCTTGATTCAAAACCCACAATCCGAGAAGCCGGGGTCTGAATACTTCGTCCATTTCTGGGAGTGATTTGACCAGCTTTACTGAGAGAACCAATCCCTCTAAACCCAATTGAATCATCATCAGGAAACTTTGACAGTTCTACAGGGCTTCTTGCTTGGTATTCTCCTAAAGAGGAGCATAATGAGTTTCCACCCACTACGCTTGCACTTCCACTGTGCATCCCATCCAAATCACATGTGCTCATCCCAGAAGATCGAGGCGGGCTCTGTAAAAGTGAGCCGAAAGATGCTGAGTGTACCTCCTCAGAGGTTCCACTTGCGGGAAGTTGAGGCAATCCCATGGCTAATTCTAAAAAGAACTAAAGACTAACTGCTTATAAAGACGGGGCAATGGAATCAGATCAGATTAGTTCGATCCAGTCCAATGTACTATTACTCTTAAGAATATAACAACTAGGCTCCTAAACTTATACTTCATTCAAGAATGTAAGAGCTGCATAGAACCTAGTGTTATGTACCTACCAAAGGCACCCCCAATTCAAACATTTGAGTTACCGGTCTCTCCAAATAGATGTTGAAGCACATGGTAGTAATGTGAAGATCACGAGCAGCACGGATGAGGAGACCTCCATAGCACCAGGCCATGGAACACATACAATCCATGATTTCCTAGAGAAGCAACCTGTGCCTGAAACAATATCAACATGAATTTTTCTAAATAATGCAACATTGGTTCGAAGTTGAGAAACTCGGACAAGATTCCCGGTGATCAAATGCACAACAATCAAATAGTGATCATACAAAATATAAATCCAGCAAACTTTTGTTTAGCTTATGGTCACAAAGCAAAGCGCCTAAGAAACAATAGCAGAGCTCAATCATGACTGTTATGTATACTTACATTCAATAGAAAAGCGAGCAAACGAGTAGTAGAATGTTCACTTCACATTCACCGAAATCCATAACAACTCCAATAGTGATCAAAATCAAAGCAAAACAGAATCATCAAGATGACAAGATACACAACACAAATACAAAAACAGGTTCATTCTGATCGTTCATATTAAATGTACACACATAAACAGGTTCATCAGTTGAACATTGGAAAACGCACCGAGGGAAGCTCCGATCAAACAACTCCGGGAGAGAAATCATGTGGAGGAACCTTCCATCAAAATTGAAATAGCGAAGCGATCGATGTGATTGAGGGAGGAGGAAGAGCAAAGAGAAAGAAGAAGAAGAGGATAGAGGATTGGAATTGTAGAGAGAGAGAGAGAGAGAGGAGGAGGAGGAGAGAGTGTGAAAGAAAGGAGGGTGAGGCTGGGAGAGTTGGTGTTTATAATCCCAAAAAACCTGCGTCATCACCATTCCCGTTTGCGTTTGCATTTCGATGTCTTTTTCTCTTTTTTACAGCCAAAACAACAAATTCCAGAGCCTATTAATCTTAAAACGCCATTGCATTTGCTCTCTCTTTCTCCCTTTTTAATTTTACCGCACACTCTTTGCGACTTTTTTTTTTTTTTCGTAATCTTAAACGTTCATAATAATTTATATGTTTAATCAAGATACGCGTTGTGTATTGAATATTTTTGCCTTCGTTCTCGCTTTCCTATGCTGTACATTCTACGCGTATAGTACAGCCGTACAGGTGGGGTGTTTCTTTTCCGGGAGGCCTTAACTTATGAATTAGGTTATGGCTTGTTTATATCATAGAATAGAAAAGGAACCCCTCCATAGTTTAAGAGAGATTACGTCCTCTAATAGCTATGTGATCAATTTATTCACTAGGGTTTGAAGTGTGTGTGGAGATGAAAACGACCATCTCAATATACAACCTCTTATACGTAATCAAAAGCGTTAAGTCTCAAAGATATAAATTATGTTGGATACTTAGGGCAAAAGTCCAAGACATTCTAAATGGTTTATCGTCATTGAAAATTTCAAACAACCAAATCAGAAAACAACCATATCGAAAATGCCAACACCATCGATTGGATACACACCTAAATAGCCGACTGTTGTTCAATCTCTAGCATCATGTGGCACGGCAATTAGAACAGAAAAATCAGGAACGTGGCAGTAGGAGACTTGGAGCCACTTACCGTGGCAACAAAGCGGAGGAACACTTGTAAATTCATGGTAGGAGGCCAAGCACCGGAACATGAACATAAATTATTACAAGAAAAGCTTCTGAGTTTCCGACTTGTGAGACGTCGTCGCCGTCGATGCTCAGATTAGATGGTGTCTCCTTGTTTGCTATTTGTATTGATTTGTTAGTTGCAGGCTCATAGTCCTCAAAATTACTACTCATATAGTGTCACAGCAAAATTACTACTCGAAATTTCTCTTTCTTTTGTGTGCCGCCTTTTGCTCCTTTTTATGCACCCACCACCCTATTCCAAAATGGGCCGCCCATCGTTCAGGTTTAGGGCCTACACTTTGTTAAGCCCACTAAAACCCTACAGAATTTAGATGAGTCCAATACTAAAGCAACACATAAGAAATGGACAAAGATACAGGCACAGATAGCGTTTTCGATTTCAGCAATAATGTCATCCATCACAGCCACAATCTCAATCTAGTTACTCATATGATGAAACTGCCTGCCACCTTATGGAGTGTAGGATGTTAAAAGGGTCTTGCTGCTGCTTCCATCATCTTCTTCACTCTAGTCAGTTTCTCTACCTCCTTGAGAACCTACATTTAACACAAGAGGAAACAATCCTAAAGGGTTTGGCACTTGATTTCATTTGATTTTCAAACATGTCTGCAAATCTAGCACTCTTCTTACCTCCAGAACCATGTCTTCTGTGGTCACATCATCGATTTCATCATAACCTAACTTACCAGCTACTTCTGCTAGGACAAGAAGATATGTCATAACCAATGAGGATACATAATTTGTTACATAATTGCTAAGTAGACAAGTCACAGTGACATACGCTGAACAGATACGGTTGCATCAGCTATTGCATATCCACCTCTCAGCTCTTCAAATGCAGTACTTAGGCGAGTCAAAACCTGGTTATCATACATCAGAGATTCAAAGGAAGTGTCAATTTTCAAGAAGGCAGCAGCCCTAGAGTAGAGTCTATTTACTTTCCTTCTGAGAAATATAATTTTAAGTTCAAGGAGAAAGAAATAACCTCTGGATAAGCTACGGAAGTAGATAGATTGTAAGCAGAGAGCTGAGTTTGATCTTTGACCATACCCCTGGCCACAATGTCTAAAGGCACATCAATCCATATCGTGATCCCATGTCTTAAAAGAGCCCTGCATATGTACTGAAACAAGTCAGAGCTACATAACTAATATCAGCTAGGATAACTGTGCATTAATACATTAAGAAAAATGAGATGGAGTCCCTACAGATTTGTTGTACTCTGAGTTGCACCATCTCCAGCACAGACCACTAGCCGACCCATGGATGATAATTGCTTCAACACTTCAGTCTGTAGCAATATTTTGATTTAGATATTGCCAAAAACTATTTTGATTTAGATACACATATAACATCTAGCATTTGACCAAAACAAGAATGATATAAATAGAGTGCCAGATAATCGACTTCAATAAGTCATTGGGGATATGTGCAAGTATGGAACAAGTAACTACTGCAATTTGAAAGACATGAGTCATGAATGTTCTAGTGTTGGCCTCAGGATGCTTTTTCAGTCCTTGGATTCCGAGTACGATGAAGTAAACATCAAAGGAACTGAAAACTATTACCTCAGACTCCTGGAAAGCACTCTTGTCAATTTCCCGTAAAGATTTGGCGGCAGATAGAGTGCCAGCAGCTTCCTCAACCAAACTATCACTGGATATAGAAGTGCACAAATCAACTGTTCAGCTAATAATTTTGTCCCTACCTTTCAGGAAAAGAAAACACAGGTACCTGTCAAAGTAATAGTATCGTAACACGTTGGCGAGGAATTTCCCCAAACTGGTCTTTATGGAGCTCTTCATTCCTATCACCAAAAATAAGATCATCAATTCACGTATACACACACAATGGTGAGTAGTGACTGCATTACAGAGCATTGAGTGATGCTTACCGACAAGGAATATAGTAGTTCCTTTGAGTTCAGGTGACACATCCATTGCCTTCTTCTGAATTTTAATACTGAACAGTTACAATCAGCATTCTAAACGATAACTAAATTCAGTTACTATACTCAGCAGTCTAAAACAATCTATCGACTCATAAGTGAGCCGTGGCTTGGTTGGTTAAGCTGACAACTTTGAAGTCATGGGTTGAAACCTCATTGACACACATATACATTGACACACATATACAGTGTGAGTTAATAATAAAAAGTTTTAAAAAAAAATTAAAAAAAAAGTAACAAAAAAGAAATCTCGAAACTCTATGAGATCTCACCTTCACTTCAAGAGAGGGATCATCTACAGCAACCTTGGTTGCTGAAATTATACACGAAAATCCATAAGTAAGAAAACAGAGGAGTCATAATCGAGTCACGTATTAAAAAAGAGAATTTACAAGAGAAATGGCAATTCAAGCAGCTAATTATATCATAAGCAGAATTGAACTCACCGGAAGCGCTGCCATCGGAGACGGCGAGAGGTTAAGGAAGTGAGAGCGAGAAGTAATGGGGAGTGAGCTTTGAGAGTGAAGGACATCTGGGTATAACGAACTCGACGGCGAGACGTGAAAATGGAATAACGGAGGAGCGCGGAGGTTAGAGAAGGAGGAGGACGGGAGGAGAGCCCTCGTTATATCCATAGCCACCATTTACAGAGCCCACAGCCCCAAAGTCTAATCTCTCTCTCTCTCTCTACTCTCACGGCTTACGACTTTCGCATTTAACCGTCATAAACTGCATTACCTTATCCGGCAAGGATATGGCCATGTCCCATGTGCTATCTAACGACTTCAAAACGACACCACTTCATGTTCATATTTACGTTCATTGTTTCAATAAACAGCGAGTCTTCTATGTATCTATGCGTAACTAGTGTCCTTTCATTGGAAATTAACAAAATTCCTCATTTGAAGCTATTTACAATACAACTTGGTAGAGTTTAGCCCTCATCACAGTCAACAATCAAATAGATGAGATGAGAAACTAAACCAATACAGTTAAACAACAATGGCCAAACTAACAAGAAATTTCCATTACATTAAATCTATTTACAGACCCATCTGTGTCTGACAAGACAATGCAATCAACCCAACACAATCTAATGGGAAGAACACTGCTTCGCTGTTTTGATATCAGCTCCCAACGGCATCCCCTGAAGAGGTCTTCAATATCTGGTCCCGCTCCAAGAAGATAATAAAAGGAACGAATAATTTGGCTCTGAGGGCGGAAGAAGATGATGTAACAGCCTCCATGGGGATTAATATGAACACAAAATCCACAACTTCAGTTTAGGGAAGCATATATGTGAGCAAGAAGATTCCACTTTTCCCATCTTGTGCTTGAAGCAGAAACTATAAAAACTCTTAAGTATTAGGCATTTGCCATGTAGTCCTAAATCTAACTGCACAATGGAATAAAATAAATAATATGGAAGTGTGAAGCACTAATCAAGTGTAATACTAAGGAAAAGAATGGACACCAACTGGTGAGGAACTATAGAAAGTGGACTGCTCACCTCTGATAGGATTGGAGTGAAAAGGCCGCTTCAGACTCGGTTGATATTTGTTACATGTTTGTTAGGGAAATTGGCGTCAATGGAGGTGAAGCAACTTCTTCCGGTTTGCTTGAACCTAGAGGAGACTCCACATGCCTCGATACATGCAACGTCACTGCTCTTTGGTTACTTGAAGGTATGGAGAAGCTTCTAGGAATAATCAATGGTGGAATTGGAAGTGGAGATGCCAAATTCGTTGGCACTGAAGGGATTTTATTATGGGCCTGAGGTTCTTGATTTCTGAAGACCAGTGGAGCAGAGTGGCCTACCAATCCGGAAGAGTTTGTTGGCTTGACAACTGATCTACCTGGGGGTCTAGGAAGTTCGTGAAGCTCACTTATCTTGGGTGAAGAGGCAAGGGGAGGTGAAGCAGTTGGAGATATTTTCGGAGATGAAGAAGCCGGAGGATTTGGTAAACGAGGGAGCATTCCAGAAACTAGTTGAGGTGGTTCACTTGATGCAATGGGACCACTAGCAGAGAATGCAGGCTTAGTTGATGATGGCTTACTAGTTAGTGGGCCAGAGAAAGCTTGTCTTTTATGCTGATGCAGTGCCAATCCGTCTGCCAGAGGGGGAGGAGGCAATTGCATCGATGTATTAGTAGTACTATGACTCTCTTTGACTACCAACTGAGCTTTTGAGAAATTAGCTCCTGTCTGATTATCATCACCAGAATACTTATCATGCTTAGCGTCTAATGGGGAAGAGTGCGATAAGTTGGGGATGCGTCCACCTGACCTCCCGCCTGGAACCGTAGTACTTGTCCTTGAAGAAATTAAACCCTTTGAATCAGGTGTAGGAAGCACATATGTATGAGGTCTCCGTGAAGCTGACAGTTGCAATTGTCTAGCTCTCTCAGCAGGATCAAACTTCGGCTCTGCAGATGGTATTGGGGCTGAGTAGCTGCCGGCTCTTCTTGGTTCCCTGATCGGAAACTTGAGATCACCTTGATCAAGATTAATCTGCAAGGAGAAAGAACTATGAATAAACTAGTTGAATTTATATGTAAACAATATGTATTTTCAGATTATAGCTGCAATGCTACCAATCAAAAGGCAATATAATCATACATCTGAATATTCCACTCTCGGAGCTTCAGGAGACATATGGCCCACTTCATCAACCTGAAATAAGCCGCCTCATCATAAGGACAAAGTAAACCAAAAGAAAATAAACGATTGACTAAAATACAGTGTTGAACAACTTTAGCAACATATAGTCAACAAACAACAGATAGAGCTTTGTCATACGCAACACAGATTAAGTACTTTAGAGCTCACCTCCATTGAACTCCTTGATGCAGAGACTTCCAATCCCTGTTTACTTGATCTATAGTCAAAACTCAATTCTCCATTTTCAAAAGAATTGTAGCTATTCTCACCATGATCTACGCCATCTTCCCCACCATCATCTTCAAGTCCGCTAATTGGTATTCAATATGTTGCTCCTCTGTAACCAACCTCACATGTGGCTCAACAGCCTCAAGCGACTTAAGGCCTTTCCGGAAGAAGTTCAACTGAGTATTATAACAGAAATGGATCTGGAGTGTTAGTTTTGCATCAAACTAATAGAAGAACAAGAGATGATGCCTTTTAAACTTGTTGGAGATAGATAGAAAACCTGAGCAGCATGGTGGCGAGCTGCTTGTGTTAGAAGACTTCGGGCTTGCCCTTGCTTCAGGGACTTCAGCCGGAAAACACACAGTGTAGCATCCTCATCATACTGATCACGAGCTGCTTGAAGTTGCTGCAAAGTAAAGCTCTCACCCTTCCCACGTTTTGATCTCCCTTTTTCTTTCTGTTGTGCAACCATGTATTCATATACCTCTCTGAGATAATGTGCCAAACCATATTCAGATAAACTTTACTTCAAATATGTGACAAAAGGTATAAAATGAAAGGAGTATACCTTTTTTCATCGCATTGTCGCTTCATTTCCTGCATCATAGAAAAGGAAAGGGAATATCCAGTTATTTACAAGCCAATGAACAAAAGGCAACAAACAATAAAGAAGTGCAGACAATGTTTCTAGTTGGACAGAAAAATTGGACCTCCAGGAAAGCAATAAGGTGTAAAAGGGTACATTACACATTGAAACAAGGTTTTGGTGCAGGTGTGGATCCACCGTGCACTAAAAACTCCTTTTGATTAGTAAAATATTTTGAGTAGAAACACCTATCATAAAGCACATATCATGGCTACAGGCGACTAAGGATTATTATAAAAGCATCAACAACTAATCGAAGAGAATCCACATGAGCCAACCTCAACTGTTCGAAGTTCATTGAGAAGAGACTCTGATGGGTTTGTGACCGTCGAAACTATATGGGAGCGCTGAAGTAAAGAAAGCAAACAGTTAACACCAGGTTGAAGTGCACATATGCATAACTTTGTTATAAAAACAGAGAGAGAGAGAGAGAGCAATTAGAACTCACATAGGAATCAACAAGTTTCTGAAGTTCAAACTGCACTTTCCCCAACATCAGAAAAATTCTACCTGCAGTATGGTACAAAGGCACATGTAAATTCTATCCTTAATATCCCTAAAAGGGTCAAAATCCTCAAAAGTAAACTTCAGCGGGGAAGTAGATTGTCTTACCGCCATGTCCATCATCATGTAATGCAGTTTTCTCCTGCAGACAAGAACCCATTTCCCGCAGTGATTCAGAGAATTCTGAAATACACATGTCATGCTCGATCAGAATTGCTATTTGATAAAAAATGGTAAAAATAAAACAGAAGCATGAGAACTTCCTGATAATTACTTATGGACATCGTAAACAGAGAAACTACCCCATTAGATAATATAATATTGTGTACCAATTTATGTTCTGGGATTTATATATACCCGGCTGTTGTAATTGAAATTGCGAAAACAAAATTCTTCAATAAAAAACCAATACTCATTGTATCAATTTCGATTTTCAAATGTGTGTATCAGCAGGGGCTCCAAAATTGAACATGCCATTAAATTCATTATATAATGAAGCATTTGGAATACAGACAAATTCACATCATTTACAACCAAGATTTCATTCATTTCACCAAGCAGTTGCCATATAAAATACAACCATTTTTTACTCATCAACGGAAACTCATGTGTATCATGAAGAGATCTAATTGTACCATAGTATTTACTTATCCGTATTAGCTGAAAAGTGACCTTCCTTGCAAGAGTAAGCATGACTTTTCTGGTTATCAAACTTTAATGAAGAACTGCATGGTACTTCAATATTGTTTGCATAGATACAAACACCATTTGCTACATTTGAAACGATCAACAAACTAAGGAATACAAAATTTCATTTACAGGAAAGAGCCACATGTGACTCAACATATTGCGTAACTAATAAGCAGATAGTTACCATAGGCGCTGTTGGCTGTAGCAGCAGCTGCAGAAAGTAAGCTATCATAGCAATTTCTCATATCTTGCATGTCCTGCAGAAATGTAAAAATCAATACCTGACGAAAGCTAAATATCCATTCCCCTAATCAACCAAAATGTCTAATAACTACAGCATAACTACATAAACTCCTGATTTTTTCAATTACACAAAGTTTATTCCCGATCCAAAATTCTTCTGTGACCAGTTCAATACACTAAAAAATTAACCACCTAATTACCGAGGCGAAGATCCAATAGTGTTCAAAACTGCTTACAAAGTCTCTAAGCACTAAAATTACAATTCGATAAACAAACAGGTTCATAACGCAACTAAATCACAGTCACAAGCTTTCAGGTAGCAGAAAAGAGATAACAAGAAATAAATAGGGAGAAGAATCGAGTACCTGAGAAGCCTGAGAGAGCTCATGGACATGAGTCGAGGGTTGAAAGTCCCTCTTATCTTTAGAACCGCTCTTGTACAGTTCAAATCTCCGAAGCCTATCAAAGGACGACTTCATTTTGCTGAAAACCCTAGCAACGAAGAGTCGGAGTGGTCTTCCCCGAATTCAAAAAGCGCTGCGGTGGACTACAAATCTAGGCCGCCGCGAGTTCAATTCGGTGAGCCGGACGACATTGAAGGCGAGGAAGAGAGAGAAAGAGGCGCCGGAGCTCGGTGATCATTCAAAACGAGTCGGAGCAGATCAACGAAGAAGAAAGAGAAAGAGAAAGAGAAAGGGGCGAAAGCGAAAATGAGAAAACAAGAAGAAAATTGGGAGCGCATTCTCACGTCATTTTTACCAGGGAGAGTGAAAAACGCGCGCATAGAGAAGCCGACACGTATCGTCGAGGGCACTTTGGTAATCTGGCTGCTTTCAGGCACCGGGAGGATCTGTTGGGATTGTGACGTGGCGTGGTATAAGAGGCTGTTGGGTTGTGCTCGATGACAGTCAAAGTCAGATATTGGTGACGAAGAAGAAGCGGTTCTAGAACGAAAACTATCTCACTTTGACCGTGCCGGTCAGATCCGCACCTCCACTGCATTTCGAATTACCGGTTTTGCCCCCGCCACTTTGGTCCCATTCTCTTTCGTGTAGTGTTGGACTGTGAAACATGGTTCAACCTTTTTTCTTGGGTCAAACTAAGATGCACAATTACAATATATAATTAATATTAGGTTGATTTTCTAAGGACAGTTAACAGTACTCATTACTATATGTCTATATCTGTCAACAAAATTATTAAATGTTAGGTTTTTCAAGAAAATAACATATTATATAACATAATTTCAAATTACAGACTATGAAGGATATTAATGGTGGACAAAAATCGATAGAGTTTCACCGTAACATAAAATAGAGCAGTCAACCTCAAAAAGAAGACAACTTCTTTCAACGTTATATATCAAAATTGTCAACATATATGTAAACAAAACCTTCATGTTATATTGACAACAATAAATAAACAACGAAGACTACTAGCTAGTCTTTGAAAACGAGTTCATAAACATGACAGACCTAACGACACTACCAACGACACCAGCCTACCAAAACTCTAAATTTTTGCTGAAATAGGAGGGACGACTGAACCCACACGAGCCAAACTAAAATAACCCAAAAAAAATAAAAACAAAAACAAAACTGGAATGGGGTTGAGAGAAAGCCCAGACATAACCTACAACCCAATAGACCTCAAGGACCCGTACACACCGTCTATTGGCCCATCACAACCTACAACCCAATAGACCCGGCCCGTACACACCTCTATCAGCCCAACTAAGACATTGCACCCCAAAATTGTCGTCTCACCACTTACTGTTGACGTCGGCCCCCGTTGTGATTGCGACTCCACTTGAGTGAAGCCATCCACGCCAACAGCAGGGATCGACATCAGGAGCATAATCAAACGTTGGAAGACCGCCGTTATTCCTGACTACGTTAATTAGAGTTTAAAATCTCAATCTATTTTTATTGGTTTTTCAAAAGAGGAAGCGCTTTGATGTAACTCCCTACCTAGAAGAAGTACTCGTTTTGAAATTAATCGAGTATTAGGTGGGAAACTATAGCAAATGAGAGCAGCCAAAAATGGAAGACAGAGATATTATTGTTGTTTGAACGAGACTTTTATTCAAGTGAAGGTTCAAATAGAAAGGCGTATGCCTCAATGACTCAATCTAGTAGTCAGAAAGAGACTGCCCAACGCAATACTACGTTTATTGAGTGAAACGCAGCGAGAAGTAAACTAAACGCAATATTCCACTACTGTACTTTTCTTAAATTGACATGGAAATAATACTAATCAAACAAGACTCGTCGACGGAGTAGCCCAGCAGCACCTTTTCAATCAGACATATAAATTATTAGTGAGATTAATTAGCTATTTAGCTGCATGTTTAGGGTAAAGCAGTGGAAGATCGAGCTAGGGTAAGCCTGGACTTTAAATTAGAGGCAATCAATTCAAGCCTCAGGAAGGCAAGCAGACCCGTTTCAAAACGGGATCACCGGCAGCAACTACAACCGCTAAGACAGAAATGGAAAGCAAATGTATAAACCCAACGTACACACCTAATTAATCCAATACATGCAGATGTCAAAGGGAAAGGAGCAGAAAGAAAACAATTTGATAAATTAGAACAACGTACGCCACAGCTTAGATATCATCAGCTAGCTGATCGATCCTGAATAATGCCTGGTTCATCGATCATCATCTCTCTGTGCGGGCTTTCATGTAGAAAGTATCATGTAGGCATGCACCTCCTCATTCGGCTTTTGCAACTACTGTTGATGACTTGGTGAAATAAGCAGGTCTGTGCCAACTGGAGACTTGAAGGTAAGATCTCAATGATCTTCCTTGCGTGCCGCTCCGTCCCCATTTGTTGCCCGACACATTTCTAATTTTTAGTCCCGTTGCTGAAAACGTTGACGGTCTTCCTTTGCCCTCATCTTTCGCCTCCCCCGTTGCTAGTTCACCGTTTAACCCTGGCTGCTCGTTCATCAATTAGACGTGATTAGGGCATGCACTAAATTACATTATATATTACGGTAAATGTGTGGGTGTGAGTAAGTAAACTAGGTTACATTGTCTTGTGTCTTCGGCGATGACATTGTTGATTTGCTAAGCTTCCTACTTGTTCGACGACTATCCATATCATCATCATCATCTGCACGTACATAGAAATGCATCATCACCTTAATTCATTCTAATTACAAACCTCGTGAGAAATACATGCATTTTTCATTTGATCATTTATGTCATTATTCCCAATATTTCCTAACTGGAAAATGCATGTTCATCAGCTAGCTAGCTATTAATAGACTCACCATCATTGTCCGGGCCGCTGTCGATCCCAAATCGAATTTCAAGGTCGGTGCAATATTCCCTAAAACTGGGGGAACGAGGATACCTAAAGATGCTATCATCCTCGTCTTCATGACCTTGTTTGTTGTTGTTGTCGTCTCCATCCTCCTTACTTTCGGGTTGGTTTACTTTGATCCTCTCAATCTCTTCTCTTTCTAATCCTGGTGCCGGTGCCGGTGCGGGCGCCGGTGACAGTGAAGGTGTCGACGTTGATGATCTTTCTTTATCCTTCACGCTGTTAACGGAATTTACCCCTTCCGGCTGCGGCTGAGGCTTACTTTGAGAAGCCGTAGTTAGGTCATCACCCTCAGGATTATTCCTTCCAAACCTGGAAATGCCACAACCCATTGTGGCTTTTATAACTTGCCGGATCGTTCCAACTTGAATTAGTTAGTTTCTATAGATGGAGGAGGAGAGACATGAACATGAACATAACAGATAAGATCAGATCAGATTAGATCAATAATCGATCAAAATGATGATAGATGGAGCAGTATTACGTAGTACTGGAACCTGGGACAGCGATCATTAGTCCGATCGACTGCCCAGAACCAGAAGTAATGACTCTAGTTTAGGCTCTTAATCACGATCCTAATTCAAATTATAAATTTCCGAGCAAGATAAGCAAAAAGGAATTAGCTAGCTTAGCTAGCTTGAAATTGAAATGAAGGAAGAAACGAGGTTTGCGGATGATATAAATAGCATTGCGTATTGGCAAACCAAATTAGAGCTAGCTAACCCTTTCTTGGAGCCGCACGCGTTGCTAATTATAACCCGCCTGTTTTAGTGGCTAATTATAGATACGATCCGCTACTGAAATTTAGTTGGTGATATCTGTCAGCAGTATAGATTGATTGATTATGTTCATCCATCAACTTAGGGGACAAATTTGTTAGATACCCATTTATGGGGTACAAATTACACTAGTGAACAAATCCCATTTGTACGTGTCTCTCTGGAGTTACGAGTAGCAGTACATGCGTATGCCATCAAATTAATGGAAGTAACACGTACATACATTAATCATATCATAATATACACAAAAGAGTAAAAAACCAAGTCCTTGTTCATAAAATTAAGAACAGAAGGAATCTCCCAAAAGTTATGGATGATCAATAAAGCTGATAGCTAGAGAAATTAAGAAATTGTTCATTATGAAAGCAACTGGCATTTTGGATTTGGTCCAAGATCACAGTCTCTTTCTGATCATCGATCACGAGCTAGCTCATCGTGACCGGAAAAGACCTACTGATCGATCGTCGGTAGTGATTTCAATCGAACATATTAGAGGGTTTGGGAAGATGGCCACAAGATCCGATATTATCCAATGCTGAGGTCCGACCTCTTTTCTTGCTTGTGGGCTTTCTCCTCTTCTGAAATACACTACAGAGAACCCAGTTGTTTCCTAATACCTCAGAACCCCGAAGGTGATACTCATGCATGAACCAACGAGGGCTAGTACTGAGGCTCCCGTTTTGATGTTGGTAGCGGTACCGGTGGTGGTGCTTAGTCTTCTTCTTCCTGCCATGACTGCCGAAGAAAACCAAGGTTTTCCTCACCGCATGTACAGCGGCTAATTGAGCTTGGCTGCAGGCGCATTTATCAGAACAAGTAGTGACAACAATTTGCTTCTCTTTCCCAATGGACCTCCAAAAACCACAACCAGCAGCAGCAGCTCTCTTGTAGTTAGTGCGGTTGTTGTCACTTTGATAATTATCTTTACTGTTATAGAAGAAGTACCTCTTTTGCACAGTCTTGCCTGCAGAATGCACACAATATAATGATATATATCTAATATTCTAATTAATCCATTGTCTGTTTTATACATGATCTTCAAGTACTTGCTCCATCTTAAAAGTTAATTTCATATACTGATCCACCTAATGAATGGAATGAAAGCCCAACACAAAATCTAGATGGTAAATTACCTAGAGGCATTGGCAGGTGGGAGGGATGAGCAAGGTAGTAGTTGCTGTTATAGTCGGGAATGATGGAAGCCGGCAATGGGAGGCCATGTACCTTTCTCTTCAAGTAGTAAACCACAAGCTCTTCATCCGTCGGATCAAACCGGTACCCAACAGGCAGCATCTTCGCTCCTCCTCCTCCTTCTCCGTTCATCACAAACTTGAATTGACTACTTCTTAGCTAGCTAGCTTAACCGAATCGAAGCTAGGAGAAGGAACAAAGTGAGCCCATCTAGCTAGCTATATAATGAGGTAGCCGGCCAGCTGGGGAAGCACAAAGCATACATATATAAGCAATTCCCTTCCAACTATTCCTCCGATCCTATTCTTCTTCTTCTTCTCAGTGAGTAAGTCGGAACTTCCTTGTTGCCTTTGGAAATGCAAATGGCATTTGCTTCAATTTTACATAGTTTGACGGTCTTTGCATATTTTGGCAACCGTGTAGAGGGAACCAACCACTACTTGTAATGCAGCTGGGACTTGGAATAACAAGGCCAAAATTCAAAGTCCAAGTAGTCTTGCTTTTTGTACTTGATCTGGTCTGTGCTGCACTGTTGCTACAGGACTAGCTAGAGGGCTCTTTCTTTTATGTGTGCTTAGCTTGTGACATTGTGCATGGTTCCGATTAGCATGGGGTCACAGAGTTCCGATTAGCATGGGGTTCAGACTACAGACTTTCTCCGGTTGAAGTTGAAACTTAATTTGAACGAAACTGGGTTTAGGGTGCGTAATTGGATTACAGTAAAGAAGAATTGGATTGATGAACACCGCACATAGATGTGCGTGTTCGGGAGAGAGACGCACATCAATATCGTCCATTATTTCTGAATTCAATTTGGTCCCTTGAAAGAAACAAAATATAACTAATATTGAAAATACGTACGTTCTTCCATACATCTCACTGATCTCGGTGTGGTCTCTGTCTTGAAATTGGCACTGTGAAATGCTTTGAGATTCGCTAACATCGTGGATGCCCATAATTTTGTGTTTACAAATTATCACAGGTCAGACACAGTTTAACCAAGTAAATACTGTAGTAAACAGTCAAGTTAATCAGTTGGCCCAATGTTGTTGATCTAGAGATCTTGGACTTGAATACTATTCACGTACTGGCCCAATCAGCCCTATCCGTGGTTGTTGTCATCATGCATCTCTTTCTTATTGCCATGCCATGCCATGCCATGCCATCAAATGGTTAACGGTACGTCACTGTGTTATCCGGATACACACATTTTAGTTAATTGAGCCTCATCTTTCCACGTAGCTTGAGTTGAATTACTTATAATTCATTACGTAATCCTTCTCACTTATTTTATCACACTTTACGAACTACATATATGAAATTATAATACACGTGGTTATATTTCTGATTTATTTTAAGTTTTTGACTATCACAAAAAGACGTACGTCGATGAATACAACAAAAATTTGTAGTTAGGACATCTCCAACTATTGATCTATAACCCAAACCTAACGTGTGTATAGATCAATAGTCGGAGATGTCCTTAAGAGAAGAACTTAAAGATATTGAAAAGAAAAAAGAGCCGGCGAATCACGAGAAAGGTAATGGGCAAATCCGTGATCACACAATCAAGCACTTGTACCTTACCCAATCTCCACCTACGTGTCGGATGATAATTCTACCTCATTCAATTTCTTGCTCCTCAAGGATTCTCATACCCATATTCTTCCCCAAATTGATGCCCATATTAACAAGTCACCCAACCAGAAACACCAAGAATCGCATTCTACCCCGTTTCATATTTCTTCCAGGCTCCAGCTAGTTTTCATTGTTATCATGATCTTATCACACAATCAATAATGTCTGCGGCTTTTTGTTGACGAGGAGAATCAGATTTGATAAAAACTTCGTTCTGAATGGAAACGCTGTGTTGCATAATGTTAACAACTAATAGACCTCAAATATCAGGTTGTTCTAATTGTAAACGTTCTGTTACATGATGTTAATTAAACAACACTAACAGATCTCCAATGTCGATCATGTCCTAATCTAAGAGAGGTGGCAAGTAAACTTACATCCCGATCAACCAAACAAGAACAGTAAACTGAAAACAATACAAGCATGCTCCTCCCTTAAACAATACAAGCTATCAGGTACACTCTTCCTCCTCCATGACCATTTCCCTCTTCCTCTATGACCAATTTCTATGTACAACAATGCATATACGATGCTGCAGCAAATTAGTCTAGCTGCACATCTTGGGTGATTGCCCACTAAAAATGTAGAAACATCTCAAACCAAAGTGCATCAACTTTCAGAGCTGTATCAATTCTGGAATGAGCTTCAACAGAAAGGAAAGCTCCCTCTGCGAGAACTGTGGCTTTGATTTCAATTGCATCTTACCATCCCCTTCCAACAAATCATCCCCGTCTTCTTCTGTGGCCGTCAATGGCTTTTGTATCATATCACACACAGCCTCCGTGATCTCTTCCACAAAATCCACAATCACTCCCTCAATTCCCATTAGGTGTTGCATGTATACTGCTTCGGCAACATTACTGCAGGGAAATATACAACAATTAGCATCAATTGTTCTAAATCAGACCATACAGGCAATGCAAACAACAATGACATACTAACTTAACAGGGATTTCGTTACTTACTTCAGTTTGCCATAAGTTAGAAGTGAAAGGTTGGACTCCTTGATCTTGGTTACCATCTCAGGATTTCTGAAGACACCTCTCACCTCCGAAACTATACCATCCAAACCACCCTCCAAACACACCTTCATTGCTTCATCCAAAGAATTCCTCCTCACATCATAGTAGATCTCATTCCCACCATTTGTCAAGAAAAAGACCTGCAATCAATATATCATCAATTCATTAGCCTAAGTAAAAAGAAGAACTGCTTGTAGCTTTATTCAAATATCAGTGTTAAAAAGTGCTTACAGGGTAGGTGTTCTGCAACTTCTTAATGAGGAGCGATGCATCGGGTTGGAATGAGGAGAATACGATGGGCCTATCTTCGGCATACTCAAACACAACCTATATATCCCACAAACATTGGATTCAATTAGAACTCAAATCAAACTGTTTAGTTTCGAATTATATTTGAAGACTTGGAAATTGTAAACCTACTTGCAGGATGGATTGGAGGACGCGTATGAGATAGTCCTCCTGGTACACAATGCAGTCGTCGAATTTTATCTCAATGTTGAAGCCAAGAGAAGGTTCAACCTTCTCAAAGACTTCCTGGAGGGTACAGAGGGAGTCATCTTGTTCAACATCCCATCTTACAATTTGGCCGTTTTTGTTTTTCCTCAACAAAGGCTTTCCTTCCTTTCCAACTTCTTTTTGTGGACCATAACTTAGGAACTCCGTCAAACACAGTTCAGTTATTCTCTTCTCAAACACAGTACCCTGAAATTTAATCCAACCAAAATTTTAAGCTCCAAATTCGATCCATATAAGACAGGTCAATATATAATACAAGAATTGATAAAGAGCAATCAAGCTTACCTGATCGTCGGTGAGAATGAAGTCGTCGTGGAAAATGACAGGGCAGCCATCTCTGGTTACCTACAAAAACCACCATATTCACTTTCCTGTTTCATTTTTTTTCTTTCTTTCTTTCTGTTCTTTCTTTCTTTCTGGCTTCATTCACCTCCATACTTCAAAATTTTAACCCAAATTTCAAAACTTTACCCAGACCCCCAAAAGAAAAGGAGACATAATCAGTAGCCATTCGAACTCAAAACACAGATTCATGAAACAGAGGACTCTTTGGATAATCTTAACTTCTTAAACCCAGCTCTAGATCACAATCCCAAAATAGAAAGAACAGCTCAATTTACTGAAATACCCTAAAAACTGACATGCGCCAAGATTGAACGCTGACCACGAACCCCGCAAACCGACAAATTCAAAGCCGTACGCGGCAGACGGACGGAGTTTCGACCAACAAGGAAGAACCAAATACCCAAAAAACCCCCACCGCCTAACGATAAATGAAAAATCCAAAAACTAAAGCTCACCTGAACATCAAATTCGACGAAATCAAGAGGGTACTTTGCAGCTGTGTTAAACGACGTGATCGTGTTTTCCTTAATTGCTCTCATTCTCCGATCAGACGACTGCAAAGCGTTCATTCCATTCCCTCTGTGTCCGATCACTAGAAACTTGGGTATTCTCGACGCCACCCGACCAAATTCCACACCTGCACATATGCATATATCAAATCAACAATACATTTCGACATGCTTGTACGGTAAAAATTTGATATAATTTTAAGATTTCAGCATCACTAACTAACACCAACCTTTGGAGAAGCGGGTGGAGTAACGCTGCAAAGAGGCATTTTCCGTCACCTGATCGAGGTTAGGGACGTCGGAGACATGGACCGCCTTAAGAGCCATAACAATTTTTTTTTTTTTTTTTTTCTAAAGAGACGGGGAAACAAAAAGGACAAAAAGGACGAGGGGGGACGCAAAGGTTTAAGGAGCTAATTGGTGGTGTTGTTGTTGAAATGCAAGAGTGATGAGGAGGGCTATTTATATTTCTCAAGGACATGCGCGAGTCCCGCCAAGCTTAACGGGATCTGTCCTCAGTATATTCCCTCTCCCTGTACTCCATTATGCTCGGAATATTCCATTATTCCTCTCAAAAAGTTAAATCTTAACGGAGGAGGAGCTAGCTGCCTTGGTCTCTAAATTTTCAGACTTGCAACGAACGTTTCTAAATTTTCTACCTTTTTTTTCGTGTTTTAATTTTCGGTCAACCATTGTAATTTTCGAGCATGACCATAACTTTCCTACGTGTTCCGGAACCGAGAACAGTGTTAAATATCTGGGAAGCATCTAGCACGTAGTTCGGAGGAAGGTAAGGTTTTTCCTATCACTTTCTCGAAGTTGAGGATGAAATGGCATATCCAATATCCAGTGGAATATTAGGTTTCAACAAAAAACGTTTTTTTTTTTTTTTTTTTCGTTGAAAATTGATAAAAGGGATTCAATATTAGAATAGTGTGTCAGCGCCAAGTATGATCAGATAAGGCCGCGTGCTCGGTGCGGAACTGTCGGGTTTCGCATCGCTCGTCGGTGCCAGGCACGTTTTATGGTTTTCTCGGTTAGAATATTCCGGTAATAACACCACGGACGTCTTGATTAGTTTCCGTTTTGATTTCGACGTTCTGTTTTATTTGTTGTCAAATTACGATCTCACTTGTCTCATTACATAACTTGATCATTAACAGAGGAATGCTAGCAGCGGCGGAGGGAGAAAAATATATCTATTGGGGCACAAAAAATTGATTCCAGCACAAAAGAAACTATAGTGCTCAAAGTTTTATCACAAAAGGAATCAGATATACAAAAACAAAAACAGTAGTGTTTCAAGTCATTTATAACTGTCCGCCATGTTTTGGAATCGTTGAATTATAAACTCATTGTCAATGACATTGAAGACATCCTATAAGCTCAAGGTACACTGTTAAGCTATCATTCAACCACTGATCTCCCATTTGATTTCACATTCGATTTTTTATGATGTTCATGACAGAGAACGCTCTTTCAATTGTGGTTGTTGCAACTGGAAAAGTAACGCCAATGTAATAAGCCGATATACAAATGGATATGTCATATGTTTTCCTTTCTCAACAAGTTTCTATGCTAGATCAGAAACTCCATAACAATTGTTATTTTTTACAGACTTTTTCTTTTTTAATGGCGGCACAACTGCATCTTGGCTGCGATCGTCAAAATCTAATGAGGGCCTCTACTGGTCCTCCATTCCCTCCGTCCCTGAATGCTAGTGGGATACTGGGGACCAGACCAATGCAGAAAACGGTGAAAGAAAAATAAGAAGCAATATAATGTTCAAGGACGGAAATTGCCCCCTCCCCCCGGAAATCATAACTGGTGTAGGCTCAAATTATTACGTTGGATTTGGACATTTGGTACATATAATGTTGAGTGCAGAATGCAGATCAACCACTCGTTCAAAATTCAAATATTGTAATAGCCAAGCCAGCTGAGCGAGGAAGTAAGAAACTATAATATAAAGGAGGATAATGGTGAAGGTGACGTGTAACCACGGCAGGCTTATCTGTCTCTCTATATATCAATAATAACAATAATAATCCACCGCGCGTATTGTTTGTTTCTAAATCTTGCTATCTGCCACTTCAAAATAAGGCCAGGTGTTCAATGATCTGTTATCGGATAATATTTAGAGAAAATTAGATAAAACTCAAAATATTAGATTTCTTTTAAGATAAATTCATACATATTTTTATTTTATTTTACAACCACTTCACATAAGCAAACATATAATATAGAGAAAATGTCTATTATTAATAGTTTTTTTCATTTTTCGGTTTCTTTAATTTGCCCTTCAGACAGTAGAAAGCTAAATTTGGTATCTTTCTTAATTTTAGCATCAATTTGAAACTCAAATACTAGCTAAAATTTAGTTGGATTTAACTTTGTCATAATCAATTACATTCTTTAATTTCTTATCTTGTTATTACTAACTTGAGTGTATATATATATGTTATATACAGAAGTATGTCATTTGTAATATGATGATACTTTTCATTTTTAAGCTCACATTTGGTGTCTCTCAACATAGTCGAAAAATGTCTAATTGTAAGGTACATGTTCTTGTTCTTTGATTAATTTTCATCTTTTTAGGTATATATATTATTATATCATTTCTCATCTTAATGGAGAGAACATTTTACCCTCTACTACTTACATTTCTAATGTACCTATTAAATAAGGCATGATATATATGATAATATACCTAAAAAGAAGAAACCCAAAATTGGGTTCAGGGTATAGAGTTAGGGTATAGTTTCAGGGAATAGGGTATAGGGTATATGGTATAGGGTTTAAGGTTTAGATCAGATATCTTATTCATATTATATTTTACTTTATGTATAAATTAGAGAATTTATTCTTTTAATCTATATTTTTTCATAAAAATAAAAAAAAATTGTATGGTTCTTACAAATTGATTGAAAAATGTTAGTGTTAGAAGAAAAACTCATAATCAAGGTATTTAAGACAACATCAATTAAGTTTATTTATTATATTTATATATTATAGTTGAATAATGACAATTGTGTAAAATTTAGAAAAAATATGACATAATATTTATCATAATTAATATATTTTAGATGTCTATTAGATATGAATATTATGTAAGTTTTATTTAAAACCACTCTTTAAAATTTAAAATTAGGTGTATATGAAAATTCTCATAATATTTATGTGCCCGAAGTGACGCCAACTAGAATGGGTTCGAACAATAAACTGACGCATGTTATGATGTTACTAGTCAGATCTGATCTGAAACTCGGAAAGGGACCTTGGCTATTTCTGCTAGCTGCACCAGCTCGCTAGCTTCGGACATGAGTATACAAGTATATATAAATCGAATTCCAAGTTAAGAACGAAATCGATCTGTGGAACTACATGCCGCAATTGAAGTAGTGACGCATGCAGCAGAGAGAAAGAGAATTAAAAAGACAGATTGCAGCTCGATCGATCTCTACGGCGGCGCCACTGAGGGAACCAGCTGCCAGAGCGCAATTGCATCACTACTGCAGCAGTGGACGGTGACTAGTTCAGCAAAAGTGTTGATGATCGTAGCTATTGGTTACGATGCAGGCTAGTTGCAGAGTGTGTGTGTATAGTGTAGCTTGTCACTAAAGCAACAAGTTAACCAAAGAGCGTGCGTGTTGTGGCATTAGCTGGACAGGTAAATAAGACGGATCATGATGCGTGAAACAGTATTACAAACATGCATGAATCAGCTCTCCACTAACGAACTTGGATTTGATATTCACTTGTCTTCGTAAGATTCGAACCGTCATATTCATATGTTCGTTTGAATGACGTAGCTATAGCATATCCTATAGTTTCATCCTAATAACTTTGCTGAACAAGAATCAAGAGTGTCCCAACACATCGATAATCTTCGATCACAATCATCAAGTTTCTTCCATGTTCTTGATACGCTAAAGAAGCACCGTGCGTTCCTTAACAATGTGCTAGATTATTCCGCCATATATATATATATTCTGTTCCCTTTGCTTGTCATTTCACGCATTTGGGTATCCTTGATTGCTAAGCTTCGACTGAGTCGGGCCTTTGATCATTAGAGAACAACGACTTTACTGACCTTGAGAACTCGATGGCTGACGGCGAAGATAACGCTCTAGATCTGGGTGCTTCATCTTACTTAGATACCGAGATGGAGTCTGCTCTCGATCATTACTTTTATTTCAGCGAGAGACTTTACCATCGAAATATTTTGTGCAAGGGTTTGATCAATTGTATGTGTAGGTTGCTGTTGAAAATGTAATAGTTATATGACTTATATCTGCCTAGGCCGACTAAGGCCCGACTCGGATAAGCCCTTATCCGAATCCATAGAACTTTGTTTTGCTTGCCCACGAAAAACACCTCTTGCTTTTTCATTTTGCTCTATCTATTGCATGCACTTGTTTGCATCAGCACAATATATAGGGTATATATAGCCATTTGGCATTTTGGCCTGGTTATGGATGTTTGTTTGTTAGGACTAATTATGACTGTTTTAAATAAGGAGTCTAGTTTTGTTAGTACCATGTTTGGTGTTACTAGGTATTAAAATAAATAAGTTTACGTAGCACCTTGTTTTTATTGTGGCCTCTTTAGATGGTGTTATTGTGAGTGCTCAAATTTGTCATCCTTAGATAACACTATTTTTTTAAACCTCAAACCAAACATACTACTCTAATACCATGCAACACCAAACATATGTTAACATTAGTACAACTTAAAACAACCTGCATGAGTTCAGAACAGTCTTAACAAATAAAAAAGTGTAATGTAGTACTGGGTACCAACGTGCGCTATAACTCATTAAGGATTCTAGGGTTTTGATGTTGTATTGCCATCCAGGTATGTTTGCCCTGGTAGGCTTAATTTTCCATTATTTGCAGCTCCGCAATGCTTGAGCCCAAAGCTAATAGTTGGATCCGATCAGATATCAAATGACATTTTTCTGGAGGCCATAAGAGGATTAGGCCACAGAGCATATACGGTTCGCAACATTTTTTTTTTTTTTTTTGAGAAGAAGATGAAGAGAGTGAGACTGTGAGAGTGTGATGTCTATTATTCATTGAAAAGGATGCATGGTATGAGTTGAAGAAGAAGAAGAAGCACTTCTAGGGCTGGAATAGGCCAGAGGAGGAGGAGGAGGAAGAAGAGGAGGAGAGGAGAGTGGGACTACTAGTACTAGTACTGGGGAGTGTGGGGGAGCATTAATGGTGGAAGACAGAAGCATTTAATGGTTTTGTGAAGGTAAATTAATTGCTTGCGTTAATCGCTACAATTGTCTCTTGGCCCTGATCCCTATTCCCTACTACTACTCTCTTCTCTCTTCCCTCTTTCACGTTTCAGACTCTGCCTTCATTTCAATTCAATTCATTCATTGCTTCCATCTGCCCCTCTGACTCTTTCTCTTTCTCTTATCTTCTGCAACCTACTCTCTTCCACATCTCATTAATATGCCTTCTCTCTCTCTCTCTCTCTCTCTCTCTCTCTCTCTCTCTCTCTCTCTCCCCCACAGTAATACTAATTCAACACCACAGTAAGAGCTAGCTGAAATTTATAGATCTAAGAATCGGAGATGCATGCATGACAACAAACACAAACTGTAATTATCAATCTTAAACTCTACTAATTTCATCCTCGTAACCACCGTCTCTCTCTCTCTCTGTAACTTGTTCAACTCCCTCATCACAACTCTGGCTAGCTAGCTCAGTTGAATTCGATCACTTGAGTTTTCTACGTACTGATTACTTTGAGCTGCTGGCTGATGATGCTGGTTGCCTCCATATTCAAGTGGAATCATCACTTTCTTTCAAGACTCAAGACTGCTGTTGCTGCTGGTTGTGAACTAGTACTAGCACTAGTAGTACTAGCACTAGTAGTACTACTACTTTCTTTCATTCTCGGTAATGTTGGTAAAGCTGGTGGCGGGTTTGATGGAGTTACTGATGGGGGCCTCACTGCTACAGGTGGTGCTGCACAAACAGGAATCACTGATCTTATTTGAACTGCTGGGGCAACCCTATGACTATATGGATTGAACCCTTGACTGTACATGCTTCTTCTGCCCAGGAGGGAACTTGAACTTGCACTAGTATTTGGAGCTTTAATTGGATTCGGGGACATCGGAAATTGCCTGCTGTAAGCACAACTGGAACCAAATGCAGGACTGCTTGGATTCGAAAAGTAGTTACTATGGCTAGGACTATGACTTTCCTTTTCACTAGTGGTCTTTTTACCGATCAAGATATCTGACTTCACACCAAGCCATTCTTCCTCATCCTTTTGGTGCTCTTCCAATGGAGGTGGAACAACCTGCGACCTACTACTACCTCTCATTTGGACAGGAATAGGCCTATTATAACTGGAATTGTAGTAGGAGGAATTGTCTGATTTGCTGTTGAGTGTAGCTGTTGGTGGCAAAATCTTGGACTCCATTCGCGGTGGCGGTGGAGGAAGAAGAGACGCAAAACTGCTTTGTTTCTGTGAAGTACTAGAAACTCGAGGAACCAAATCTGTTAGCATTTCATCTATGAGCCTCCAGTGCTGTAGATTCTGTACTAGAGAGTTGGTGGAAATGGAGGCATTGTTGTCCCTATGAATATGACTATGATTATGAGCACCCCTCACAGTTCGTCTCCTTGCTTGAGTTTGTTGATGATCTGGTCTCCTCCTCAACTGTCTGCTATGGTCTTCTTTGCTTGAGAGTCTAAAATTTGAGAGCAGCCTTGTCACAACTGCCTGCTCCTGCTGTTCTTGATCACCACCACTCTCTCCTTCTTTGTTTGTCATTAGTGAGACTGACCCCAAATCTGCAGCCAACAATTTTTCAAGTAATCTAGCTAGGTTTCTGAGAGTGTATATGAGAACTAATAAGATAGTATTTCTATCTACTGCAAACATACTTCTTTTCAAGGCAGACCAGGCAGCAATTGCAGCATTCTTCTCAGCTTGCTTCTTGGTTTTTGCTGCCTCTCCATTAAAATTCACGCCAGCAAGCTCTACACTACAAGTGAAAGTTGGGACATGGCCAGGCCCTGATCTCACAGTAGTGTAAACAGGCAGCTTCAGCCCAGCTCTGTGAGCAGTTTCTTGAAGCAGGTTTTTGTAAATTCCAGTTTCATCCTTTATCGTATATACACAATACAAATTCAGTCTTCAACTAACAGAATCAAAACCAGAATGGCAGCTAGAGAGAGCGAGAGGTATTGTGATACTTACAAGAACTCTTGCAGTTAAGGACCTTGAAGGGCCTCTAGTGGAAAGAACATTGAGGGCTACTTCAGCAGCAGAATGCTCTGCTTGCCTCAGTGTGGTGCAGTAGCTTGGGCTCTCGAAGATCTCACCGTTGAAGTTAACAGAAGCTTTGAATCTTGGTGCATGATCTGGTCCTTCTCTGATGCAAGAATATGAAGGCAGGTTGAAACAGCTTCTCTGTGCAAGCTCCTGCAGCTGGTTCTTATACATATCGGCTTTAAAATATAGTTGCAGCACCCAATTGTTTCATCAAGTATCTACATGATCAGCAAGAAAGGCATCCATCCATGTCCATCATTACTAAATAAAATGAAAAACCCACATTCAACTTTTGAAATGACGAACTCTCTCTCTCTCTCTCAAGTCTCAACAACTCAAAACCATGAAACATAAACAAGAATATACCAAGGAAGCTCACCTTAATTAGTATCACCAGATTTCTGACTGCTAACAATTTACATTGGCCAAGAAACTTAGAATAGATTCTTGGGAGGGGGACTTGTCTCTCTGGAAGAAAGCAAAAGCATCTAATAGTAATAATGAGTGAGTTAATACTTGTGTCTGTGTAGAGTTGGAGAAGAAACAAAGAAGGAAAGAAGGAAAATTGAATTGAAGGTAATAAATAACTAGCCAGGCCAACTAACTAACTAGCAAGCTACTCAAGTGAAAAGGCCAAGATTCAAGTCAAGATGAAAGCTTTAATTACTCTTGTTGGGTTTCTCCTCGCATCTGTTTATTTTACCAATACTGTGCTTGGTTTCTTACACTATGTTATCTCTTTCGATTAGATTTTAACCCAGTTGGGAAAGAGGATTGTGTACTGTTTTTAACCCGAATCAAATCTTTCCCATTACAGCTCTGAGAGGTCTCTGGTTCTCTCTGCACCCTGAGCCCAAACTCCAGCTTTAATATTTTTATTTTTCAGACATTTTGTATTTTTGGAAGCAAGAACCGAGAAAAAACCAGGAGGGACATGTATTCTTCGTCATGTGATGGTCATAGGAGAAGAAGAGGGGTAGGGCTTGTTTGTGACACACTGACACTCTCCATGTAGATATGATCAAATTACACAACAGTCCCTGCAGACCTCAGTTGCAGGAATGCTTGTAATGTACTTTCTTTCCTTGCCTCTGGTCTGTTCCAGCCTCCCTTCTGGGCATTGGGTTTGACCGCAGGACAGTAAGAGTGACCTCCCTCCTTCCCTCCTTCACTTAATCCATTGTCTTTGTGCCCAGTTTTGACATTTTTATATTAAGATATACTTCCTTCAGCTGATGCTGGTGATGAGTACCAAGCGTAGACGCAATGGCAAAGCATGATCAATCCTCAATAAAGAACTATACGCATTGAGCACGCGATCAGTTATATAAATGTAAACTAATTATGCTTGTAATCTTATAGCTGGCCTTCTTGTAAGCACTAAGACATAGGATTTTGCTGTCAACGTTTGTCACTAGTTCAGTTATATAGCCATGGGGTTTGGGCATGACTGGTTCAAACCGCCTAATCTGGCAACCTGTCCACTGGTTTTAATACTTGAAGACAGCTAAATCCAAATTGAACTATAGCAATCGAAACAATTAACAGTAACTCCACAATTGCAATACAATTAGGAACTAACTAATCCCACAAACGCAATTCAAAAACAAGAAAGCTCACTCATACAACACACAATTCCTTCCTAACAACACTATGCCCAAGCCCACACTCCCTTACAAAGACCCTGCTCCCCCATATTGCACATAATATTAATGTGGGAATCAAATCACTGCGCACCAACCTTAGATCTTCGGTATGCTATGCTGCCGCGAGATCAAATTCTCCATTTCACAAGTCTGCTGCTGATTTGTCACATTTTGAAAGGCTTAGTGTTATGTCTGTCGGTTTTCATTTGTCAAGCCACTGCTGCTACTCCCACCCATGAGGTTTGGTTCCCCAACTCTAGCTGCCAAAGCAAGAACTTCTGGCGACATCTCCCAACTTCCACTTTTCCTTCCCCAACTGGATCGCCTGGGATGTATTCCAGCACGATCCACAGTCTCGTCTACTGTAGTCCTTATGTCTGGGGAAACTTCCCCTAGTTCCCCGTCCTTAACATTCTGGCGTTCATTGCTGTTAAGTTGCCCTTCAAAATGATCACCCCCAGCACCCATGTCTCCCCACACCGTTTTTCTTCCCATTTCTATGTCGTCCACAGCTTTTCCCATATTTGGGCTCATAAAACCACCACCACCTGGTCGGGGAGGTAATACAGGTTCCCTTGGCACCTTGTCTCTGAAGTCATTCTTAGATTCAGGAATACTGGTGCAAAATATCTCCTTGAAATTGTCAGTAACTCCTTTGTTATATGGATTGGCTCGCCTATCATATCGATATCGAAAATTCTCATATGTAGTCTGTCAAATCAATGCACATAAATGTAAGCTTTCTTTCATAGCAATAGAGGAATCAGAAAGAAAAATTATGTACTACAGTACATGTTATAGATGGGAATATCTCACCTGATTTGTACTGATGAGATATAAATGGAAGGCAGTAAGGCCGCCAACAAACCACATCGATATGAAAGTGTAAACTATCAGAACAATAGACGCTGGGGTTTTTATCATTGCTCTCCAAATTGTTGTGTCCTCGCTTCCCATGATCCTCCGAACATATACCCAGCAGAATGCAAACACGTATATACAAAGAAGGGTCGTGGAGAAGACAAACATGAAGAAGAAACGGTAATTTCTCTGGAAGCAGATTAGAGAGTGTTCAGATACTTATTTCCATTCATCAAAGTTTCATACAGCAAAGTTAACTCATGATAATACATCACAGCAGAAGGCAACTGAATAACCACCATATCAACAAGAATATGCAATGACAGAAAATTATCAAGAAATATAATTTCTACTTTCATCATACTATATCTTTTTCACCAGACAAGCTCAGGCACATCATTCGAGTTACCATGGTATGCCAGTGCCTAAACTGTTTAAAATCCAGTCTCTCTGTGGCAACAGGTGGATTGGTACACATTCTTATAATTAGCATTTTTCACATTCATTAATTCTTTGATACATGAATTCATTAGTGTAAATATTTACTTTAGTATGATAATATGCACACATAGTATGTCTGTATTATATGGCAGAACAAAGAATTCCTGATTCTAGACTGAGGAAAGAATGTGACTCTAAATTATGGGAAGAATACTTACCAGCCCAATACACTGCCCAACCCAGGGACAGTGATGGTCGAATCGTTCCACACAGTTGTTGCATATTGAACAGTGGGAGCAGCGAGGGGGTCTATAAAGCATACAGGTATCACAGTATTTGATCTTAACGGGGATACCGTTCACCTCTACTTCTTTGATACGAGGCAAGCGTAACTGTGGAGTTTGCCCAGTCCCACTTTCTGTACTCCCATCAAAGCCTTCTGGCTCTGGAGGGTGTGTGTTACGGGGAATTATACCAGGATCTCTTCCAGAGGTAAGCAGGAGAAGCACTAAATCCTGAAAATAGAACAACGTGTCATCATATCAGGCACTCCGCAAATACATAAACATTCCTATAGTTATTTGTTTAAAGAAATGTAATCTGTTGATTTGCCCTCCTTCTCCTCCTAGTACTAGAGATGTAGTCACGGAGAATATAGATGATGAGGGTGTTTTTGTGGGCAGAACTTGTTACAACTCTATAGCCCTAACTAATTATCATTTACCCTAGTAAATTCAATAACTTGAGTCAATTTTTGAATGCTTAGTAGAGCCTACAACAAAACCTTAACCTATACCGAGCCATATCTAATTACAAGTGTCAGTCATCCAGATATTACCGTGCTCCTCTCTAATCTCCCTACTGGAGGTAGCAATTTTTAACTTAAGAAGCAAACAAGTTCTACACCCTATTACCCCAAAGAATGTCATAAGAGCGGGAACAGCCCTACCTATAACCAGTCCAATATGAATACATATAATACAGCGAGTGAATTAGAGACGAGGGAACTCACATAAACTGTGAATACAACAGCGACAGCCATTATCAATTCTCCCAAGTGATCTGAATAATGGTCCATCAACCTTCTGGCAACAAAGACACAGAAAATAGCGACCGGAGCAACAATTAAAAGTATGGTCAGCCCCAACGATCTTACATCCGGTCCAAATATAAATCTCCCCTGGAGAAAAAATATCTGCAACAAACCCAAAACAAGATAAACGTAAGGCACAATCGCATAAACACCACCTGAATGCTAAATGCTTGATCTTCAAAATCAACTAAAGCATAAGCTTTATGTTTATAACTGATACTCCAATTCCTTTGTCTTCTGCTGTTTTCAATTACAGGCAAAATGTCTTGACCTTTTGCTAAATGCTTTTCATAAAGTTTTGCATATATATCATAATCAACAATAACAATATCACACTCAGCAAATTGCAAAACATAAAAATAGTAAATAAGACATGTTCTATATATAGCTGATGAGATCATACCAACCTCAAAAAACAAAACCGAATCTTTGAGAAACTTACATTGCTGCCTTTCCAAGTTTGATAGACCCGGGAATCACCGGAGGCGGATCCGGCGCCCGGATCCGATCGCTGCGGCGGAGGCACCACGTACATCGCTCTCCCTCTCGGCTCCAATAAGATCCAACCAAAAAGACGCGAACTTTATATCGAAAACGAGATGATGGACTCTCGGGTCGGGTCGGGTCGGGTCGGGCTCCGGCGAGCTGAGGTTTGTTACGGTTGAGCAACCAGGGAAGAGGCCGAGGGTTTCTTCATTGTTTGGGGAAGCGGAGGGTCTAAGACTCTATCGCTGCTGTGGGTGTGTGTCTGTGCTGCTTTACAGTGAGGATCGGCTGACGTGGCAGGGGTTGATTGGAGGAGAGGACTTGGGATGGACCGGTTGCTGTGGTGGGTGCCCGGCGTACAGTTTTAGCTGCTTCTCCTCCTGTGATTTTGTTACGGAGAGATTTTGGTTCCACCCAAATCAATTCATTCGGGTTTTAATTGCGTTTCTTACTTAATTACTTTTGACTTTTTTGAAATCCGGAAATTCAAAATTAAACCAAAAAGAGCCAAGAAAAGAATAGACGATCACGGAGTGTTTAGGGTTTAGGGTTTAGTGTTCTGTTCAAGGAATAACTTGTGTTGAAGCGGTTTAATGTGAATAAATATAAATCGATACGCTACCGACTTATTAAGGTAAAAGTTGAATACGTTATTATTATAAAGTTAAACGAGACTATCTCTTAAACCTTTTATTACAAACACCTAACGCTAATTTTTTTTTTTTCTTACCTTGCCTACTACTTTTTTTATTCTTTCTAAAACGGTTTATCTCATTCAATACACGAGAGCGTAGTTTGGAAGACAATAAAATACATGACTTGGTTTAGCCTAATTTGGATTGAATTGCAGCTGGTGTACATCGAATCATATCAATTTAGTTACGAGAATCATTACCTTAGAGAAAAGGTGTTCATCAATCTTGATGCACGGTAGGATCGGAGGACTTGTAACTTCATTTTATGGACTTTGCAGGCGGAGTTCTATAGACAAACTCACAGTGAGGACAACCGTATATACTTCATATCCAATGCATACACAAACAAGAATCATTGCAAATGGATATATATATATTGAATAATTTCATTTCACACCAGTATATATTTATTTATGAAGCTCATGAGACAAGTTTAACATACAAGTTAATTAAGTTGGTGAAAGCAAAAGGGGTAAATACAAAACCTGCTGTCACAAGCCTTTCCATTCTTGGAGAATGCTTGCTTCATGGACTTTGTGCTGTAAAGTTGCAGAACATGGGAACAAGAATGATATCAGTAAAATGGATTTAGATCTGGTAAATAGCAAATAATTAATGTGGTAAATAAATGGGAACAAAACGAGCTCGCATAATTACAGTGAGTGATGTATGTAATCAGAGACAGAGTCACTCCCATGATCAAAATGATGGATGTTGCAGGTTTCACCAGCAAAATTGACGCAATTTGAACATTGGTTTTTGGCCAACCCATGTGTGTCTGGCTTTCTCAAACTATGCATATATATATATATATATGCCGAATCAAATACATATATAGAAGCTGGGCCTGCACGCACATCTCTCATTAAACACAGATTATTATAAACTGTGAGAGACAGAATAATTTAGTTTAAGAGACACACACACCACAATAATCTAGTAACCTGGCCATGGCAACCTAACTTGTACTAAGAGGCATTAGGTATCTCTGGTTTTTTTTCTTGCAGCATTTCTATCTGATCATCACGTGTTAGAGACTTGCATCTCAAGGGAACACTGAGCTTTTAGTCCTATTTAGGCAATCGGTTTAGCAGAATAAGTAGCTGACTTCTCCAATAAAGAATAAGTAAAGTGACAATGCACTAGCTTTGAAATTAGTGATCCGATCGTGGACACCAAATAATATTGTTAGCGCTGTAAAATGTGCATGTCGGGGTTCTATGGTGTAGTGGTTAGCACTCTGGACTTTGAATCCAGCGACCTGGGTTCGACTCCCGGTAGGACCTCTTTTTTGTTATATACTTTTATTATTATTATCTCTCCTTTATTATACTTTCAGTGCACATATATGCCTCTGGATCACACAAAGTTGCTTTGGAGTTGGTGTGTGCCTCCTTTTAGAACTGAGGAGGCTAGAGATTCATTGAATTAGATGATCTGGGTAATCTCAAGGTAATCTCAACAATTAGAGTGCAATTGGGATGGTAGATATGCTCAAAAATCAAGACTAGCAAGCTACTTGTTCAATTTCTTCTTTGTATTAGTTTCCCCTTTTCTTTTTGGAACACTGATTAGAAAATAGAAATTTTTCAGAAAGGGAGCTGGAGATAATTTTCACAACAGAGAAAGACAAGTAAGAGCCTTGCCTTGCTGCTTGCACATAACCACAAAACTAGACAGATGGAGCACACACGAGACACATTCCACTAAATTTAGCAATGTCAAGAATTTTCAGCTTACCTCTGATCACTAACCAAAGTACGAAGCTAGCTCATCCCTTGGACATATATACTTGCTACACACCAGAATGCCAGATCATCCCAAGACACACCTAATATCCTTATACTTTTAATAGTAATATTCCAGGGTTTTTCTGCAAGGGAAGAAAAATCTGTAGTTTGAAAGATACCGCATGGTAGGGGGAATTGAAGAACCAGCAGGCATTGGATCGGACGCACGATAGGAAAGTGATCTAAAGACTAAAGGTATCATGATGACTATTTTGTGCACCTGGTCTTCGTTTGTCTCTCCATGTCTCTCCCCACATCTTGGCTTCTGCCACAGCTCTCTCTCGCTCATCGTTCTTGTTTAACATAGAAGTCGTTTCATTTGGAGAGTTATTCCCTGATGCATTCGAACTCTTTATTTCTTCAACCCGCTCGGTGCTGATGCTCAACACCTTTGGTTCATTGTATGGATGAGTTGTCAAGAAATTCAAGGCAAGTACCACATCCCTCATGGTTGGTCGCAGAGAAGCATCTTCTTGCAGACACATGGAAGCCACTGCTAATGCTTTTCTCAAGATATGCAACGGAAACTGCCCTCTGAGATATGGATCTGCAAATTGCATGGTAAGATTCTTGGGATTTCTCATATAAGGACGTGCCTACAAAAAGGTACACCATGGAAGTTAGTAGGATCAACTATCCCTCACCCAAGATCAAAAGCTATTGAACATGTTTTACTTAACCACACAGTAGAAAACATAAAGAGTTACCCATTCAACAAGTTGTTTATCACGACCAAGAGTACTATCAACCGCCTTATGTCCTGTAAGCAGCTCCAGCAAGACTATGCCGAAACTGTAGATATCCGACTTTGCTGTCAACCTCCCACTTTTAGCATACTCAGGAGCACAGTAACCATGAGTTCCCATGACCCTGGTGGAGACATGCGATCTATCTCCAGTAGGACCAAACTTTGCAAGCCCAAAATCTGAGAGTTTCGGGTAAAAATCCTCTCCCAACAAAATGTTGGCTGATTTTACATCCCTGTATATGACAGGTGGTTCAGCATCATGGTGAAGATATTCCAACCCTTTGGCTGCACCAGCCGCTATCATCATCCTTGTGTTCCAATCAAGTGGTTCTTTATCAGGTCTAAGATCTGAGAACAATCACAGGTGGGGTTGGTCATCACCTTCAAAATTTTATAAATGATAACAGGGTATAAGATGACTTGTCCATGACAAGCATATAATGTAAATGTTTTAGTATTAATTATGATTGAAATGACTATAATTCTTATTTCCATACAGTACGAACAGACATAGAAAAGCACGGAAAGTGAAATACAACTTAGAATTAGAATTTCCCATCGCTCAGAATGGAGCAGAATTCTTCAGTCACTAGAACCAAGATACAGGCTTTAAATTACCAAAATAAGAAAGATATAAGCTTTACACTCATTAGAATCCAGATATATCAAGCATAAGTGAGCTAGTAACACTCATAGACTTTCACAAACCACATTTTAGGACAGGAAGGGGATTAATTACACTCTTGCAAGTCTGATCTTCCCCTGATGATGGAAACATACCTAAATTTCTTGGTTGAATAATGGAGTAGACTTGCTCTCTCTTTTTGGCTTTGCACACAGTTTAAAAAGATCATTTAAGTGCCTATCTTTGTGTTTCCAAAATATTGAAATGAAATCTAAGGTGAACTAAGAATTGGGATGTAAGCATGAGGAGAAGCTCAATGGTGTTGTAAGTTAAAACTTGAATGACATCAAAACATGTACCATGGAGATGATCTGCCAAGGACCCTAAGGGCATGTATTCATAGACAAGCAGGCGCTGCTCCCCTTCAGCACAGTAACCAATTAAACTTACAAGGTTTGGGTGACGCAGAAGAGAAAGCATTAGAACCTCCACCAGAAACTCCTTGTCTCCTTGAACACCAGTCTGATCGAGTTTCTTTACAGCTACAACCTGCTTGAAAAATCACCTCCTCATATAAAAATACAATAGATCAAATCCTGAAGATCAGATCAACATATACATACAGAAGAAGTCAGTCAGCCGTTGAACAACTTACTCGACCAGAGCTCAATTGTCCTTTGTATACAGGGCCAAATCCTCCTTCCCCAATAAAGCATTCCGCCCTAAAGTTTTTGGTTGCAGTTGCAAGTTCACGGAAGGTGAATGTCTGAGCCTTAGTGGGGGCATTAGTTTCATCTTCTTGAGCTGATTATCGGACAAGATTTCATTTACATCTATGAATTACATGTAAGAGGCAAAACTATCTAATATAGTATAGGGAGAAATGAGAACTATACAATGTCAACTTCATTCTAGGTCTACAGTCCCTAACATCTTAAATTCAAATTCAGTAGCCTGAAATCTCCAAGAACTATTACATAGGAGATCGAGTAGGAAAACTCTAAAACATTATTATGGTTATAAGGCTGACTAGGACTTTTGGCTGAGTAGGAAAAACCAGACGATAGTCCTAAACTGTGATAATAAGAAACAGGACACACAAGAGACTCTCTATGAACAAGATCCAAACTTGGGTCAAATCGATCAACAAACAACAAAACGGAACCATTAACATTCAAGAGCATTATCCAAAGTTTTTTCATGACAGGAAACTGAAGCATTATCCAAACAAGCCACAAATGACAAAACCCTCCAGAAATAAATTAAGAGGCATTCGCATGATCAAACGTAAGGAAAAAGTAGAAGAAGAAGGAGAACTGACCAGAAGACAATTGAGGCTCGGCATTATGGGAAGAAGGGTGTATGTCCTCGACCTTGGTTGAGGTTTTGTGAACGTCGTCGTCTTTGCCGCGCTTGAGCTTCTTGCCCTTTCTGATCCCGAAGCAGGGGCAATATCCCATTATGGCAGCAGAGACAATAAATAGAACAGATACGATATATAATATTGTTGTTTGTTTTCAGATCAACAACATCTCCAGAATTCTGTTCATCTTGTTAGTGATGAAAACACGCACACAATTAACCCTACAAGGGGAACGAAATGCAAAGCCAAAAGAAGAGGACGACTCGCAACTCCCAATCACGCGCTGCCCTTTTCCAACGTACAACTACAACAACAACAACAAACGTACGACGATGACTACAAGATCAGATCAAAGTCGTATCAACCTTTATTTTATTCGTTTATGTTATACTTTTTTGGTTTCTATATAGAATCCATTCCCCCTCTCTCTATATATTCTTTTTTCTTTGCCATATGATTGGTGCGATGAGGTCACACTCACATACTATACCATGTCACGTTAATCTTTTTCTATTTAACCATATTATTTCTTATTTAATATCAGATCAAATTCGTGATATAATACCATGTTGGTGCTTATTTTGTTATTACTACCTGCCCCGTATATGATAAGCCTGCTTGAAATTTACAAGTAAATCACACGGTGGATTTGAAATTTACGTTGGATATAATAGTGTACCTATAAAACGTGACAAATTGTAATGAACATTTAAAACTCGGATATGTGAAAACAAACAAACAGACACGGCATTTACTTCATTTCATTACCGGATTTCTAAATTGAATTATCTATTATATCCTATCCTTGGTAAAATATGCTACAATAACATAATTTAAGCTAGCAAACTGCTAATTTTTGGGTGACGCTCTTTGTTACACTGATAAAATCGAGTTAATACCTTGAAGGTGGATAAAATCAATCAAGTAGCAAGGAAATAAGCTTACAATTCTTACTGCAACATAACATTTCATTGCTGGATTTCTATATGTTTGCAAACCGCTCTTTTTAAGGCGACGTTGTTTGCTACACGTTGATCATGTCGAATTAATACGATAAATGTGGATAAGAATCATAAAAATGCTAATCTTTACAACCAACTTGGCACTCAAACACTTGAAAGTAATTGTAAGGTTTCACTCTTCTGTAATAAACCACAAACTCTACCAAGAAAATTAACTTCTACTCGTTTCATTCTAACAACCGGCTTACCGGTTCTTGTTTCTTAAAAGAAGCAGAATCTCTACTTCAACAACTGCACGCGTTCTAGAATGACCGTTAAGAAAGTGGAAGACTAATACAGTGCAGTGTGCATGAATCAACGGAACCTCAATAAACGGTGTATTACAAAATGTATGGAATAGTTTTCACAACAACTTTCTTCGAGCTACAAAAAGACTGGAGATGTGTTTCATCAATGGTGCCGAAACCGGTTACCTGGATGCCGTAGTCAGCCAACCTATTGATATCCCTTCTTAGTGGAGATTGCCAGACACCATCCCACCATGCAGGAGGGAGCAATGGTGTGAAAGCACATTGGTTACGCTGGTTATGACAACTGAGGGGACCTGCAAATCTGTTCCACACATGTCCCCAACCAATCTGGAATCTTAAACCTTCTCTTAACAAATCCCTTTGGAAGCTGCTTAAGAACGAAAAATTAGAACCAGTTGGACTGTCCCCTGAAATAGATGAAATAGGCTACACATCAGAACAGTTCTGGCAAATTAGTTATTAGCAAGTGATTCAAGTACAGTAGGGATGCATGTACCTAGATTGTTTGCTGCAGCCAGTGCTGCAATTAACTGAGCATATGTAGTCCCAACACGCCTGTGTGCACCAGACACAACAGCATGTTTTGCCCGTGATGCAAGAAAGAAGTCCACAAAGGCTACCCATCTGGGTGCTGGGCCCCAATCTTTTGCTCTAAATTCTAAACTTCGCAATCCTTTACCGCCATCAGATATATTTCCTTTGAAAAGTTCGTAATCAAAATGAATTACCTAAGCAAACAAAAATTGCATTAGAATCAAAAGATGCAATCCACTACTGAACAATGTGTAGGAAAAGAGATCTTCAAACTCTTTTAACTCTTTTAGGTTGCATTCATGACTACAGATTTAAAAGAGAATAGAGTTGCATAGAGAATTAAAATGCTGATGATACATATGATTGGGCCATTCTGTGCAAATCAAGTAAATTACCTCCGCAAACTTGCTTATATTAGGTGTAATACTTTTTATAAGAGAGGGGGTGTCTGACAATAAGACCACCTTGGGTCTTGTGGATTCACCAAAATTGCGCATAGCTTTTCTGATGCAGTTCAATGCTGCCTGTGCAGCTCTCACCGACCTGAAACAGAGGAAGCAGAAACTGCCTTTAAATTTGGAATGTACAACTTACCCAATCAGAGAACAAGCTAAATAGTTGGTTGCAATACCTATTCATAAGCATTCGCATGTGCAGAGAAATATCAGGATCCACTCCGCCAAGAACCCAATTGACTGCTTCCTCAACATCTTCAGAAGGAGATATAAGCACTCTCATCAGCTCTCCAAACACATTAGGCCGTGAATGGAGATTCTCTGGCTTTCCAAATAAATTAGAAGCAGCATTGCTCATCTCCGGGTGTATATTCTTCAAGAAAAACTGGGCTGCCACAGCGTCATTTGTTCCTTGGAACCTGCAATACTAAGGTTCTGAGCCTGTGATGATACCAGAGGATGAGTTAAGGAGAAAATCTCTGAACTTTTCTGACTTTACCATATAATAGGTTGCTTCCATTTCCTCCAGTTGCTACACAGGACATTTGTCTTCATAGGTTTCTCAAAGTCATCAGTCCTCATAATCAGTTGCCTTTTATACTTCTTTTCACATTTATTAAGTCTCCACAGATGTTTGATTTCTCTCATGGTAAAAGAAAGGTCGGAATAGGAAATGTAATCCCCAAAAGGGAATTTTCCCCTGAAATAAAAAAAAAAAAACCAATATAAGCACAAGAAATAGCATATTGCTGCAACTTAATTAGTTTGAGTCCAACGGTATCTCGAGCCCCGATATGTTAACATGTTTCAGTGGTAACGAATCAGCTGACTTGGGGATGAAACATGAAATACGAAAAAGAAAGGCTTGAGAAAGAACCAATAATATGCCTGGTTTGCCCAATGATCAGGGAGCGGTTTAACATCACACTCAGCGCGGCACCACTCAAAATCTTGTACATTTCATTCCCGAATCCCGCCTCTGCTGATTTACCAAGCACAAAACCATGCCGGCAAAACTGTTCTGGAGGAAGATTCCGCACCCTCGAAGCACCTGACAAATAACGGACAACCCCAACCTCTCAAAAAGTTATATTCTCCAAACCACTAAGATACTAATTGATCCAAAATAATGCAAAAATTGCAACCAAGCAAATGAACATATGAAATGCTTTTAAATCGCAATTTAATGCATCAGCTTAGCATTTTTTATTCTATATTTCTATAGGCATCGAGCTTACCATTCAATTCAAAGTGATGCTTAATAAGTTTCCTCACTCTCAAGCTCTCAACACAAAACCCTCCTCCCCCGAACTCCTTCCCCATCTCTTCCACTGTCGCACACGACCTAGACTTTCTCTCCGGCTCAACCCCAACTCCACCGCCGCCTTCAGGCTCCGAATCCGAATCCGAGTCGTTGATTTCAACAGGGAAATCATGGCCCGTTGCAGAATCATCATCGACGGCTCTTAAGCTGAGAATCAGCAATCCGATTCCGGCGAGAATCGAAACGGAGATCAGAATCGAGCTTACAGAAACTCGTCTCCTTCTGGATACACCATGCCTCCTCATCTTTCAGATCTCCGACTCTGAAGAAGAAGCTCACTCGCTCGGTGTCTGATTCAGACAAAGTTTGTTAGCTTGATTAGTGGATTTGGGTTGGGCCTAACTAAACAACTCGTGGACGGCCCACTACTATCTGTAAAACGACAAAAGACGTGGCGACCGCAAAAGTTACTGAACGGTCAAATCGTTCAAACGAACGCAAACCAAGCAATTGTCACTCGCGCCCTTTACAACGACCATTTCAATTCCTTTAACAAAACCAAAAAACGAAAATTGGAAAAGAAAATTTGGTTTCAGAATTGACATGTATGGAGAATTAACAGAAGCGCAAATAAGGATTTTGTTGGAACAAAAAGGAAGAAGAAGAAATAACTATCCGTTCTCGTCGCATCTATCTTTCTCAGACCCTTCTTCTTCCTCATTGTGACATTCTAATCTAATTTCCTAAACCAATATTATTCTCCAGGCACTGAACAATGGAGAAGGATGAGGCTACGACCAAGACTCCTAAGGCATCAGGGACTCCCAAGGCACCAGAGTCCCCTGCAAAGAACGATGGCAATCCAAAAGAAGATCAAAAGGAAGAAGGAGACAGTGCTGATCAGAAAGAGAAAGATAAGGACGTTACCGATGGTGGTGATGAAGAAGACAGCACTCCACTTGAGCCGGTTGAGATTCCGGATCCCCACCCCACCCTCGAGAAGCTTTCTGAAGACATTGATCGGTGTATCTCTTCATTGCCTAGACCTAGCGAGAAAGATGAGAGCCAACCAGAGGAGAAGGATAATGCAAACAATGAGGCGAAAGACACAGAAGGTGGTGATGAGAAGGATGAGAAAGATGACAAGGAAGAAAAGAATTTAACGGATGACAAGGTTGAAAAGGAAGAAGAGAAGGGTGAGAATCAAGATGTAAAAGAAGGTGAAAAGAATGACAAGGATGAGAATAAGGACGATGAGAAGGCTGCGAAGGATGAGAAAGAATTAGGTGATGAAAAGAAAGATGAGAAAGAGACTGAAGAACCCGATTATTGCATCATTCAAAAAGAAAAGGATCTCGTTCCAAAGGAGCTCATTAAGCTTATTGCAAAGCTCTTGAATTGGGTAGATGATATCTGTTGCGAAGGAAGATGCAGGTGGGGTACGGTGCCCGCTGACGACGAGTCGTTTATGGACGCTGTGGATCGGATGGCCAAGCTGAGGGAGTCTCTCTTGTCCGTTTGTTCTATGGGATTGAAATTTCAAGAAAGGCACGGTGGTTTGATCAACCGCCTAAGTGGCATTCAGCACCGAGCCATGGCGTACCTGGAAGAAGAATTCCGAATCCTTCTAGAAGAATCCAAAACCGAGGCTGATCAGCACACCACAGCAGCTGATCACAAAGACAACACCAGTGGTACCAAAGGAAAGAACGATCAGGAATCCGAGCCGGAAACTCAAGTTGGTGTCGAATATCCTGGTTATCCTCAGGAGGCTGTGTCCAATCTGAATAAAATAGCCAAGAAGATGATCTTCGCCGGATACGAATTCGAGTGCTGCGAGGTTTACATCATTTCAAGGAGGCATGCATTCGATGAAAACCTACACAAGCTTGGCCTAGAGAAGCACAGCATCGACGACGTGCAGAAGATGCACTGGGAGTCTCTGGAGAGAGAGATAGCCTCGTGGGTCAAGGCATTGAAGCAATGCGTGGCGTTCTACTTTTCCGGCGAACGGAAGCTGGCCGAGTCTGTGTTTTCCGAGCACCCGGAAATTTCGTCGTGCCTGTTCTGCAATCTGAGCAGAGGAGTGATGATACAGCTCCTGAATTTCGCCGAAGGAATCGCGATGGCGAAAAGAGCGGCGGAGAAGCTGTTCAAGACGCTCGACATGTACGAGGCCGTGAAGGGAGTGGTCCCCAAAATGGACGAGCTTTTTCCGGAGGCATGCTTCAACGATCTCAAGACGGAGACCACGACGGTTCTGGCGCGGCTGGGGGAAGCCGCGATTTGTATTTTCTGTGATTTGGAGAATTCAATCAAGGCGGAAACGGGTCGGAACCCGGTACCGGGCGGGGCGGTGCACCCGTTGACCCGGTACACGATGAACTACCTTCGATATGCGTGCGAGTACAAGGACACGCTGGAGCTGGTGTTTAAGGAGCACGCCAAGATCGAGCGGACCGACTCGACGAGCAAAAGTCGCGACGAGTACGACGCGAGCGACACGTCGTACGCGGTGGCCGACGACGAGTCGCCGTTCGCGGTGCAACTGGCGCGGGTGATGGCTTTGCTGGACACGAACCTGGAGGCAAAGTCGAAGCTGTACAAGGACGTGGCGTTGAGCTCGATATTCATGATGAACAACGGACGTTACATCTTGCAGAAGATCAAGGGCTCTCCGGAGATCAACGCATGCATGGGCGACACGTGGTGCCGGAAGAGGTCGTCGGAGCTGAGGCAGTACCACAAGAACTACCAGAGAGAGACGTGGAGCCGGCTGCTGAGTTTCCTGAGCCACGAGGGGCTTAGCAACCATGGGAAAGTGCAGAAGCCGGTGCTGAAAGAGAGGTTCAAGAGCTTCAATGCTATGTTTGATGAGATACACAAGACGCAGAGCACGTGGGTGGTGAGTGACGAGCAGCTTCAGTCGGAGCTTAGGGTTTCGATATCGGCAGTGGTGATTCCGGCGTACCGGTCCTTCTTGGGGAGATTCGCGCAGGTGTTGGACCCGGGAAGGCAAACAGAGAAGTACGTAAAGTTTCAGCCGGATGACATAGAGACGTACATTGATGAGCTATTTGATGGCAACCCTGCCCAGATTGCCAACCCTAATTCCAATTCCTCCATATTTAATAGGAGAAGACCTTGAGACCATGCAAGAAATCCAATACATAACTGTGTGTCTGTTCATTTCAACGCTCAAAGACTCGAGGATGGATTACTATTCATGCTCCAGTTCGTACTAATCCAATTCGTTCATGAAATTTATTTTGTATGTGTTACTGTGTATTCATCTTGGGCACTTGGGCATTTACAGGATCATTTCTAGTTATAACTAACCCCCTTCTGGTTTCTTGTTTGATTCAATCGATTTCTGCCATCTTTTTTTATGTTAACGTGCATACCAAGTGACAAGGATATACTCATATACCAATACCATAGCTGCTTCCTGTTACTTACCGACACTTAACTAACAGAGATTGCCAAGACAAGATCGAAAGCAATCGCTTATGGAGTCTAGTGAAAAATTTGCAATGAGATGGGTACATGTTCTGCTTTTTATGTCTGTATAGTGAAAAGGAAAATATACCAAACCACCTACTGTGTTCATGAAGCCCAAGTGCCCGCCCCCAATGAGGAATGAAACACTCAAGCTATTGAATATTTATATTACATATTATTTGTACTTTTGTGAAGGTAATCTTGCTTGTTATTGTTAATCCATGCAACTTGCTGACCTCATAGCTAGCTAGCATTGCCTGCTCAATACTTTCATGTGATTCTTTTGACAGGACTTGTGAGAGAACAGAGAAAAAATAGCATAGTTTTTCTCATCCCATCTCTCCTTCACTCTGCACTCTGCTCCCCTTGGTTATTATCTAGTTGTAAACTACTGGCCTGGGAATTTTGGTTGTGCAGCACCCACCCTATTTGTTTTTTGAGAAAATAGAAAGAACTAACACACATGGTATATACATTTATAAAACAATGGTATATACTTGGAACCGGAAACAATGCATTATAAAACCAATCAGCCTTCCTGTATCTTAAACTAGACATGCATGAGTGTTTATGGCAGGATAGCACAAACAACCATACAATCAAGTGATGCCGAGAGGTCCTCCACATTGGTGGCCTAAAAATCAAGGGGAAAGTAAATCCAAGGTCACTGGTTTCCTTGAAAGTACAAAGTGATTGAGGTCTAATTAAACTTGTTTCTTGCCACATAAGCCAATCTCTCTCCTTGATGGTCTGAAATTCAAAGCATTAAGGCTGTAGATGCAGAGATTAGCTTGCTTTGATTTGACTGCTATTTCATCTGATGTGGATTTGAAACCAGGAACATTACAAGCTGGAGATCTACTCCACATTAAGCTTGCCTGGCAGGAAGAAACTATTGCAGAATCTTCTGCACATTTGATTCCCTCAACAGATGGGATTTCCAACTTGTACACCCCATACCTGTTTGTAGTTCTATTTGCTGAGAATGATATGTGTTCTGCAATTCTTGGTGACACTGCTTTGAACATGCAGTCTATTCTAACCTCAGCACCTGGTCACAAGTAAATATACATTAGTACATTCTTGCTTAGTAATTACAACTAACTTAGACAGAGAACAATATTCTATATTGAGTACCTGGTAGGAAGTAGCTGTGAGTGGAGAAGGTGTTGTTGGAGCAGATGTCACAGTAAACAAGGCCCATCACAATGATCTGGGAGTTGCCTTTTACTGCCTTAGCTCTTGCTGATTCACCTCCCAGAAAAACTGACTGGAAAAACATAGAGGAAATAAGAAAGAGAATTACTGAGTTCATGGCAACAAATAATGGAGATGAAGTGCCTAGCTAGGCTTCTGGTATGGATTTCAGCTCTGAGAGCATTATCACATTGTTGAAGATGAGTAGTGTTTCTTTTTGTGTGGATAATGAGCAAGTATAGATGATGAAGATACAACTGTAAGCAAAAAGTTGGGGAAATTTTATCCTTTTCACTAGAAACATAGACATGTGAATGTTATTTGGCTACATATAGAGTTGTGTGTAGGAAAGAGAGAAAGAGTGAGAAAAAGTGCAGATTCTGTGGCAGTAAAAAAGAGAGTTGCTCACTAACTTGCTTGATTTATAGGAAAAAAAAAAAATAGGGCTCTAACTTAGAGGCAGAGAAACCAAAATAAATCTCAATACAGTTGTTGGGCATTCTGGCCTGTTCCCTGGCTTCAACTTTTTCCAGCTGGTAATCCATCCACCAAGGTTTGTGTCTTGGAGAAATGTCAAGTTGTGAACCCCTTAAGTTTTCACAACCTAAAAGGGTTTTAGGTAATGTTAAGTCAGGTCTTGCATGTACTTCTATGGGCTTAATATGAAGTTCCTCAGTTATTAGTCTCCCGAAACAGTCCCAAGTTTCCATATGAATCTTAGTTTTATGGTCCTGGCCCTGTGCTTACACTCATCGATCTAAATTCATCCCAATGGCCCATTTGAAGAAAAGTACAGCAAATTAAGAAATAAGCAAAAGAGTCCTCAGTAGAATAGTGTGTGACTGGCTGCACTAGAAACTGGTAGTATGAAACCAAAACAAGAACGAACGAAAGCTGGAAGCATATATAAACACTATATGTATGCACTGAGCTGGAGATTAAGCAACAGAGTTGACAATTCAATTTTGATTGATTGATAAGGATCTACAAGGCAGTGCTCTGAAGTTTGACCTGGCCATATGTTTGGTTAGAATACAGGCCAAGCGAGTAGACCATAGTACAGATCGATCATCTTACATGTTTATTTGGTAGTATATTTACAACTGCATACAATGCAAACCAGAACCACCTGCATCCGGCAAGTAATTTAGATTCCTTTACTGCAAAATATTGAAAGTTCTTGTGGGTAATATTAGTAAAAACACACGTATACTGCCATGCATGTACATAGATACCTATTCTTGATTCAAACTACAAACTGCAGATACTCTTGGTGTAAAATACTGATAGTTTTAGTACAAAGAACTATTGTCTTCGTTAATGGACAATAATAATAATAATTTTAGTTCAAGAACATATATATTTAATTTGAGCATATGTCTGTATATTCGTTTATTCAGTCTTTGTCAAGCGCATATCTAACTAGTTTAATTGGGTGTTGCATCTTTTGTCATCGATTTATATGGTTTAAACTTCATTAACATTAAGATTGAATATCAAATTCGATGACCCTGTTATACACTAGCTAGCTTTAGGAGGTTGAGACGAGTGAGGATAAATTGATGGCAATGATCAAGTACTTCTGTTACGAACAAATGAAGCAGCATATATAAACGTATATGCTAATCTACCTAGCTCCGACTGGTAAAGATGATGCTGACTTATGCTCGTTGAGCAAGACTGCAGGATCGATTGAATATTTGGATACGAGAAAGGACGTGCATGTCGTACGTGCGGTGTTTCTGATATGATTAATTAATTGAATGGTTGATTAAGATGGATGGATAGAAAGAGCTAGAAAGAGATCAGATGCCGCCTAAGAGCAAGAGATGGGGAAGTTATGGACAAGCACTTCATTCCTTTGGCAAATCCAAAGCTGAGGGCGGCGCCACCGACGCCATAACCGACGATTTTGCCTATGTTCCCCTCTTGGCTTCTTTCTTCACACCACCGTCTCATACACACGTCCTGCCACTTCTCCCTATTTACCCTTCACTCAACTCCTCCTCCCTATTCTCTTGTTCTATATTATCACATTTTGCCCACCCCACTTCTCCAAATTTTACTCCCATCATCAAAACAATGAAGCAAATGATCCCTTTGAAAATGCAAAAGTGAGATATAGAGAAAACCATAGACTACAAGCACCTATGAGTATATGAATGTATGTTCCTTCTTCACGAGTATGTATGAGTTCACAGCTCACCCGCTAATCGCCATATCTTATCACTAAACTAAATATTAAAATTTACATATAGACTGGTTTATCATAGCACGACTCTGCTAATATCAATTTTGGACGTTCCTCAAGCCTCTAGCTACCCAAATTTTAAACCAATTAATCTCAAAAGTCTAACGAGAGAGAGGCATGTAAAGCCTGGTTTCCTCTTTGTCATTTCCCATTTCAAGTCCTTTTCATCTTCTTTCCCTTTCCACAGATCCTATTATCGTTTAATCAACCACTGACCAATTCCACATTCCCAACTAAAGGGTATTTCAGAAAAGTACCTTGTTCCTCTGGGCCGGCCCAAGGAAGGTGGGGCCTGGCCCTTTCCAATTTTGTCTCATTTGCCTTCCTAAACCCCAAAGCTCAGTAACATACAGTTAAAACTTAAAACAGGTGACAAAAGAAGACAAGATTAATCCCCTAGTAAACAGCTAAAGCTTAGTGTAGAGGAGATGATATATATGCAGATCATGCATCACATACCTACAAACACTAGCAGTTTAATTCCTTTTGGGCTTGTCCTTAATATCTCTTTCTCTTTGTTAGGACAATCTGCTCACCAAAAAAAAAAAATGGAGTAGGAGACAAGGTACCCCTCCAAATAAGAAGAGAACTTCCAAGTGTTTCTTCTCTTTCCATACCAACTTGCCAACAGAATAGCAATTGCTTCAATAATCTATAGCATGAGAGCAAAGTTGAAACCAAAAATCTCCGTTTAATATAGTTCTAGTTTCTTGTTTCCAAAATGATGATGAACTCTCATTGTGGGAGCATGGGTTCGATCAAGAGTGAGAACTCATGCAGCGATTTCAAACCAACATCTCCCAACGAATCAACAATAATGTCCGAAGCGCCCAAGAAAGCTACGAGTACAACCACTACTGCTCTATCTTCTTCCGACATGATGGAACAGAGTACTTCTAGCTTAACACCACCGAGCCTCAACTTTCCAGCTCTCAAGTTCGAGCTAGACGGCGACGTCGAAGTTGAATCACCGGACCATTCCATATGGGAGGCGTTTTTTTCTGAACAATTTGATGCGGATTTCATGGTCTTGTCCCCGGTGGCAAACACGAACAATAATCTCCCCAACTCTCCACGTTTTTTCGGTTACAATAATGGTCAGGTGATGCAGGGGCAGTCTAGCTTTTCGAGCTGCTCTCCTCCTCGCTTTGGTTCATCTCCGCTCGGAGCATTTAGCAGAGACAACAGCAAAGGAAAGGGACTCAGTCCACTCCGTAGGGTTTTCAACTCTCCGGTGAACTACATACAGCAAGAGCCGGAGAATCTTCAGTCACTACCACCAGCCTCAATCGAAGACTTCTTGGATGACTATCAAAGAGACGGCTTCGTTGCAGCGTATGGCAACCCTAACCTTAACAACCAAACAACTACATGCACATCAAAGATGTCAGCAGGAGTAAACAACTCATCGTCCTCGCAATCTTATCACAATCCAATGACTTCAATGGACTGCAACATGTCCACAAGCATGCAAAACCCTTCAAGGTTTTCGCGATCGGTGAGCGAAACATCGTTAGTTACGGCGTGTAACTCTCAGATGAGCCAAGAGTCGAGGGGTGGTGGAGCGTATCATCATCAGATGGGATCCAACTGTGGTGCACCGTTATCACAACAGTTGATGCACGAACGCCAGCAAGAGAAGCAACACATGCAGATGCACCCACAAAAGCAACACCACAACAACCACAATTACAATATGATGGTGCCTTCTTTTCCTCCTGCTGCCCCTGAGCCGGTAAATTTTCTTTATCATATAAAAGCTTAATCTCGTTCAATCGGAAAATATGAGACTCATCAAATTTGTTCACCTGACATTACATAGAAATAAAGTGTTGCTGTGCATGTATTGATAAAAATGACAAATCTATGATTGCAACTCTTGTTAAATGAAACATTATCACATCCTTTAGTAAACAATTTTGTGAACAAACTATAAAAGTTCCTTCACATAGTTCAATGTTTCTATTTTATCTGGTCTACTTCTCCATGACGCACCAATTGTTCACTGAAAAATAATTTATAAACACGTTGTTAAACTTAAATAAATCAGAGAAAATTAAATAATAGCACATACCAAATTTAAAAACACAAAAACCTCATTTTAAATATTTTTTGTACAAATTAGAACATAAGCCCAAGCCTAAACTAATAGTACCAAATCTGATTTAGACTCTCATAGGCAAAATGACTAAAATACCCCATTTTCAAATAAATTTACTCAAAATAACACGGCAGTAGTACGTCTCATGTCGACACGGCAGTAACACCTCTTCGATCGACACGGCAATAGCACGTCTCTCGTCGACACAGCAGTAGCACGTCTCCCGTCGACACGGCAGTAGCACGTCTCCCGTCGACAAGACAGTAGCACGTCTCCCGTCGACAAGACAGTAGCACGTCTCCCGTCGACACGACAGTAGCACGTCTCTCGTCGACACGACAGTAGCACGTCTCCGGTCGACACGGTAATAGCACATCCTAAACGATAGTAGCACGTCTCTCGTCGACACGACAGTAGTATGTCTCATGTGGACACGACAATAGCACGTCTTCGGTCAACACGGCAGTAACACGTCTCCAATCGACACGGCAGTAGCACGTCTCCAGTCAACACGGCAGTAGCACGTCTCCGGTCGAAACAACAGTAGCACGTCTCTGGTCAACACGACAATAGCACGTCTTCGGTCGACACGGCAATAACATGCCTCATGTCAACACAGCAGTAGCACGTCTCTGGTCGACACAGCAGTAGCACGTCTCTGGTCGACATAGCAGTAGCACGTCTCTGGTCGACACAGCAGCAGTAGCACGTCTCATGTCGACACGACAGTAGCACGTCTCATGTCGACATGACAGTAACACGTCTCATGTCGACACGGTAGTAGCACGTCTCATGTCGACACGACAGTAACACGTCTCATATCGACACGGTAGTAGCACGTCTCATGTCGACACGGTAGTAGCACGTCTCATGTCGACACGACAGTAACACGTCTCATGTCGACACGGTAGTAGCACGTCTCATGTTGACACAGCAGTAGCACGTCTCTGGTCGACACAGTAGCACTTCTCCGGTCAACACGGCAGTAGCACGTCTCATGTGGACACGTCAGTAGCACGTCTCTCGTCGACACGGCAGTAGCACGTCTCATGTCGACACAGCAGTAGCATGTCTCTCGTTGACACGGCAGTAGTACGTCCATAGTAGCAATAAAATATGTAGTGAATGGTAGTTTGGTAAAATATGTAGTGACAAATGACATGTGGATATTAGTTTGTCCTAATTTGTTAATTTTTGTCCTTAAATATATAAGATAATATGTAAATGATGTATTTGTAAACTGAAATTTGATCAGTAAGTAACTAATATGTAGTTTACTAAATAAACTAGATAGTGACATCAATCATTTGGCTAATAGATTGATCCATACATACGTGCAGGAACAAGACAGTGGTCTCCAACTGGTTCATCTTCTTCTTGCTTGTGCCGAAGCTGTTGCAAAAGAAGATTACATGTTAGCAAGACGGTATCTCCACCACCTCAATCAAGTGGTGTCGGCTCTGGGCGACTCCATGCAACGCGTTGCCGCCTGCTTCACAGAGGCCCTAAGCGCACGCCTTGCTGCAACTCTAACCACCAATTCAAGTGCTTTGGCGCCCAAGCCCTTCTCTCCTTTCCCTCCTAATTCCCTAGAAATCCTCAAGATATACCAAATCGTCTACCAAGCCTGCCCCTACATCAAGTTCGCTCACTTCACCGCTAACCAAGCCATCTTCGAGGCGTTTGAGTCCGAAGAACGAGTTCATGTCATTGACCTCGATATCCTTCAAGGTTATCAATGGCCAGCTTTCATGCAAGCCCTAGCAGCTCGATCGGGAGGTGCTCCATTTCTCCGTATAACAGGAGTCGGTCCATGCATAGAGGCGGTGAAAGAAACGGGCCGGTGCTTGACGGAATTAGCCATCTCTCTTCACGTCCCGTTTGAATTTCATGCGGTTGGAGAACAACTAGAAGACCTCAAACCACACATGTTCAACCGAAGAATAGGAGAAGCCCTAGCAGTGAACACCGTCAACCGTCTCCACCGTGTCCCGGGGAACTGTCTCGGCAACTTACTAGCCATGATCCGTGACCAAGCACCCAACATTGTGACCCTAGTGGAACAAGAGGCCAGCCACAACGGACCATACTTTTTGGGGAGGTTTCTCGAAGCCTTGCACTATTACTCGGCGATTTTCGACTCGTTGGACGCCACGTTCCCACCGGACTCGGCTCAAAGGGCCAAGGTGGAGCAGCACATATTTGCGCCGGAGATACGGAACATTGTGGCGTGCGAAGGAGCGGAGAGGACAGAGAGGCACGAGAGGCTTGAGAAGTGGAGGAAAGTAATGGAAGGGAAGGGTTTCAAAAGCGTGCCACTGAGTGCCAACGCCGTGACGCAGTCGAAGATCTTGCTAGGTTTGTACTCGTGCGACGGCTATAGGATGACGGAGGACAAGGGTTGCTTGCTCTTGGGGTGGCAAGACCGGTCTATCATGGCGGCGTCTGCATGGAGATGCTAGAGTTAGCTACCTCTTCCTCGATCACCATTATTGTACGTGCCAATGTCATTGTCTTAATTTTATTTTAATTTGTCTAAAAAGATCCATGCAAAAAACCAAAATAGATGGCGATAGAACAGAGACGAAAGCGTTGATTCTGTTTGCTTAGGTTGATATTAATCATTTTTTTTTGTATAATATTTCAGTTGAATAATTAATGAGAATTTTGTTTCTGAATACAGGCTCGAGTAACTATCTGATTTTCGTCTAGCATTGTGTCGTTACCACTGGACTCCATAGGATCTGAAAATTATCAATTGGTGGTAAGACAAATTAAGAAGGGAATTCCATTAAGATTTTACTTCCTTTTTGTTTTTCAAAATGAGTGCTGATATATGAATCTAATTCCTACTACAGTAGATATTATAGCTTATAGGTATAATATGATGATGTATAAAGTTTGCAATGTACATTATAAAAATGATCACTGATATTGTATAAGGCGGATACCATCCTACAATTTTGTCCTTACAATCAATCAAATGATATAATTCAAAAGTGAAAGAAAAAAAAAGAGGCCGAGAATGGATGTAATGTAACATTGGCTAACATTTGTCCTAAACTTGGGACACGATTTGTTCACTTCTTGAACTCGATCATCGGTCTGAGACTCTATTTGGATTTGCAATCGCAGAATTAGCCTAACCAACCATGCAAACTTAGTCCGAAACACCATTGATACTGATGACATGAGCACATTAACTTGATTCAAAACAATGACAATCAAACAGATGGAGAAGTACCATTATAACAGACATTGTAGTATAAACAGAGACAACATCGACCAGTTCAACCCCATAAGCTTTGTATAATTATATGTATTTTTTCTGATACATACTAAGCTACCAAAATACATCAAGCACCCATTTTATGAAACGCAAAGACTTCACTAACATGCACTGTTAAACAGGAACTCCCTCCTAGTGATAATGGGGGATTGGACTGTTGCACAGATTATTTTCTCTCCAGCTATTCATTTCCATGTTCCAGGACAGTCTTCACCATTGTCACAAGGATTGTCCGACTCTCTTACAATATTGAACATGAGCATAAGTTTTTCCTCGGGGCCTCATCAATCTTCTTTTCTGTTCATGACAGCAAACTAATATTCAGCACACTGAGTGGATGCCAACAACATGTAGTATGTAATGAATTCTATTTTATTTTGGAAATATGCAAAGACAGTTTTATACTTTTAATATAGGAATAATATTGGTTGAACTAGTCCTAGCAACCTATTTTCACAATCCTGAGTGAGGACAATCCTCTACAGGAAGGGTGCCCTTGATGAACAGAGATTAAATACACACTAAGAGGTAACTATGGCTCAAAACTCTCAGCTTTTGTGGTGTTAAGGAGAAGAAGGTTGCTTAAGTTTATGGATTTGAATACGTGAGAAACAAGAAGGCAGAGAGCCCCTTGCAGATAATAGACCAGCTTTTGAAAGGGCAAAGGCCAATTTCTACAAGACATTATACAAAGTAATTTAATCTGACTAAAAATAAATGTAAACAAAGAAGTTCAGAGCAAAAACCATTACATCAAATAATTAACTAAGGATGAAAACTACCTGTTTTTGCTTTTGCTACAGAAGGCTGAACAACAACATGCATGGTGATAATGCCTCTTGGAAGCTCTCCAAATGGTACTCTACACTGGCCAACAGTCTTGCTGTTTTCCAAGATCTTCCCAGCATTTATCAATTTTATGTCGTTTGCTCCTTTTGGTGAAATTTTTTTATCTAATAGAATACCAATGACAACTTTTAGATGGTGGATAACAATATGCATAATGAAGGAAGCAGGAAACAAGTTTAATAGTATAATTACTTCTTGAATTGAAACATATATACTATTGGAGAGGCAGAGAGTAGCAGCTAGGAATGAAGTATTGTCAATTCAAGGGTGCAGATTAAAGCATCAGAAAAATTTGTCTACACTGCAGTAAAATGTTGAACAACACAGTTTAGTTCCCCAACCATTATAATAAGGGCATTGGCTGAGGTCATAGACATCCTATGCCTTCAACTTTACCAAACAACAAGAGACATCAATTATAGTTGTTAAGCATGCAGAGCTCAAACAACTCACCTCTCACTGTCTTGCTGGTATGGTATGTACTAGAATGAAGCAAAAAGGGAACCCGGCCCAAAATAACTAACAGTCTTGTTTACACACCAAAAGTATTAATGCAAAGCATTTTAGGGAATGGGATTTATATGGATCTCAAGCATACTAAACGGAAGCAACTAAAAAAGGACCTGATACATGATACAAGAGTTTTCTACTATGAGGATTGAGGAGTAACTTGTTCTCTGGTACTTATGTTATTAGCTTTCTAAACAACAGAAACGCAGTTTGGCCACATTCCACAAACAAGTAACACTGAATCCCTTAGCAGTGTGGAACAATCAGCGGAGGCGCTTGTCTAATTCCACCATTTGAACATACGATTTTTATGTCGACTACTACTTAAATTCGGATAAAATCAACACATAACAAACTCCGTTTATATGAACCACCAGCAACAAAGACTTACCTAAAACAAAAGAAAACATAAACTTGAGATTGTTATCAAGCTCAATTAGTTAGCTTATTGGAAACAGGGAGCCCTCTAAACTTTCTATAGGCATTTTATCACAAACGAAGAGGAAAATAACACAAAAATGAACTCACAACAGTGCAATAACCTCCGCGCACAAGTAAATATTAACATCATGAAAACACAATGTGGAAGTGTCAGACCTTTAGGCCACTCGGTGACGATTCTCTCCTTAAGCATTGCCACCGTAGACGCCGGCGAGTAGCGGAAAGGACCAATATCCGATCCGTCATAGAGTCGAAACTTGAGCTCAACCAGGTCCTCCTCCGGCATTGGAAACTTGATACACTCACTCACTCCACAAACTTAATTCCCACACAACCTCAACACCTATCTATAGAGTCCCCAATTATCAATACCCTCTCTGATTCCTGAGCACAAAAGTAGAGAAAACAAGTCACAATTCATTATCCCAAATCGGGGTACCATCAAGTTCACTAATTGTTGCTGAAACTTAAACAAGATCAAAAATTTCTCATGAACAAACCAAAATGAAGCTAAAAAGCAAGAACCAATCAAACGCAATTCGAGCTAAACTGATAAACCCACCTGAAAGAAGGCATGGATTGAGCAAAGATTAAAACTTTGAGGGGTTTCCTTCTTCTGGCCAAAACCCTAAGGCTCGATTTGGGAAATATAAATATTTGATTACAGATAGATGGATAGAGATGGGCTTCTCTCTCTCTCTCTCTCTATTTGTAATTTTATTGGGGATGAAGAAGAAGAAGAAACAAGGAGAGGAAAAGTGAGATTTCAATTTGGAATCTGTCAGTAAATAGTAAAAGACTGAAGATTTACCCATGTAAGAACAAGAGAATCCGGATCTGATGTTGCGAGGCGTGGTGCAGAATAGAAATGGAGCCAATAGGGGAATGACAACAAGGGTTGGTTTCTAGGTGGCAGGAATCGAGTGGCTTTTTGTAGAATTAAGAGGGGGGAGATTCTTAACGCGTCGGTGAGGAAAAGAGAGGAGAGCTGGAGATGAGTCGACTTGACCATTGCTGCCACTAAGCTGCTGTGCTCGCACCGTACGTACAGTACAATTGAATTTTATGGGCCAGTTCTGGGATTTTAGAGCCCAATACTAGAGCCTTAGAGGGCGAAACAAAATGGAAGTTATTCTTGGTGTGCATCCTTTGGGGAATTCTCACTAGCTTGTTCATCCTAGGAAATCAAGTGATGTTCATAAGAAAACATTAATGTTCTCATTCCCATACATCCTTAAGAATCCTTACTTAATGGTCACAAGGAAACTGATACTGCATCAGTGATACAACATGTATTGAAACATTTCTTTTGTTATTTTTACAAGACAATAATCAATCGTTTATGCGTTAAATTTAGAAGTTTCTACTCACAGTTACTTAAAAATTTATATCATTACAAGCGGGGGATTGTGATCGAAAAGACTCGAGCCTACCATCACCGTTGGAAATTAAACGTTTGCTGCTACAAAAGGCATTTCCCAGCCAATTTATGGTTGGGTGCACGTCTATTTTCTTTCAGGCTACAGTCAAGTTCATTAGAGCAAACGCACCTCAATAGGTAAAAGGTAAAAGGTAAAAGGCAAAAGGCAAGGTTTGCCTCCAAGTTCATTAGGGCCACTAAACTAAACTGCCACATTTTCTGGCGCAAAAACGATTCTCCTTGCACTTTTAGCTAGTTTACCACTAACCAAATCGAGACTGGGAAAAGGATAGTGGTTAGTGACGCAGCGTGTTTTATGTTTTGTTCAGAAACGACGCCGTTGTTCCTTTTTCTCTGTCCCACTCCCATCACTGCCATCAGTTAGCAAATTTTCTTGCATCATATAATATTACACTGCTTCTTCTTCTTCCTTAAAGCCTCAGAGGTTAATTTGGAATCAAAGACAAAGCGGAAGTTACAGACAGCAAACTAAAATTAACTTAAAATCTAGGGCTTAAGTTGGAACTGTGCAAGAATATAAATTCAGAGACAAAGACAACACTGAAGATTAATTGATGTAAGAAAACTAACCCATCTTTTTTTTTTCCCCCACTTTTTTTGTATACAGAGGAGGGAGAAGTTACATTTCACTGAACTAACGCTCATGGTAAAACAATAAAAACAGTACTCAAAAGGCAGCCCAACACCCCATTTCCAGAATCTAGAGAGAGATCCCGGAAAAGCTAGAAAACAGAAAATAAATTTCAGAAATAGAAAATTATTCTTAAGAACTACCAGCTAGCTGGCTAATGAGACATTGCTTAATTAGTGATTAGTGTCGCCGAAATCCTCATCCTCTGCATTCCTTGCTCACTCTGCTATGTTACAAGTGATCATCATTTAGTTTTTTGTTGATGAATAAGACCTGGTAGTCCTCTGAATCAGAGCCAGAGAGCCCCAGCCTGTTTGAGAAGAGGTACGAGCGAGCCATTAATGTGCGAGGCCATGACTCTGTCCATGGTTCCGACAAGCTTCCCACCGATGAAGACCACCGGCACGGCGTTGGAGGTCCCCATGAGCCTCATCAGAGCCCTCTCCAAGTCCTTGCCTCCTCTGGGATCCTCGTCGAGCTCGTACACCGTTGGATTGACCCCCATGCCGCAGAAGAGCCTCTTGATGGCGTGACACATGCAACAGGTGCTTATGCTGAATATCACCAGCGCGCTCTCCGACGCCATCCTCTCTATGCGCTCCAGTGGATCACTGTAACTGCTCCTTGTAGCCATGTAAGAACCCCACGACTCAGTTTGGTAATGCATTGTGATGATGATAAGTTAGAAACTAAAGAAGAAGAGGTAGTGATGTTCTTGGTTAAAGTCAACTCAAACTCTCAAAGAAATTAAGTAGCTAGCTAAGCAAGAACGGAGAATAATGGTGAGGACTGAGGAGTGGAAGGAAGAAGGGTCGGTATTTATAGAAGCGATTTTGGACGAGGACGTTAAAGGGTAGGGTTGAGAATAAAGAAATGAAAGTGGTCTGATGTGGTCGTCACTCGTCAGCGCATGCAAGAGAGATTGAGAGAGGGGGCCGGGCCGGGGTTTTTCTCATGCTAGTAATTAAGGAATATCATAATTAATTTCGAGGAGGAGGGTGTTTAACAAGGGGGGAAGCTTTATGGGATAGAGACGAGACAACGAGGTCAGGCTTTTTCAGAGGAGACTTTGGTTAATAGACGGCTGAGCTCGTCCTCCTTGTCGGTCCTATTCCTCCTCCTCCTCCTCCTAAAACCCCAGGCTTTATGCGATTCGTATTGATTTTAGAATTAAGAACGTGCCGGTCACAAAACCTTTGTTTCTTCTCTTGACGTAACCCTTCATGCGCAGTTTACTCTCTCTAGCTAGCTAGCTAGCTCTCTCTCTACATATATTCATGTAGCTAGAATTAATGATCAAATCGATCTCGGATGTGGTCGAACTTTGGATCTATTGGACCCCCACGTATGTAGTAGCTAACTCACTTGCTTAAGGGATGCTTAATAATACAAATTTAGATTATATGCCCGGTATATATCTATAATTTTGGGCGGCGTCTTTTTTCTTCTTATCGATCTAAAATAACTTCTCTCTTTGCAGACACTAGTGGGGTATCTTATTTGTTGTTCCCGTATCCATGTAGGGATTATGTCATTATTAGTTTTCATTATCATCGCGCATATATTATTAATCCGATCAAGTATATATAATTGGAACAAGAATATGCTCATAAAGTTATGTGTACCTAATCAGTGACTGACTAAAAAATTTAAATCAAAGATGGAGAGAATTATTTTTAAGTAGAGTTGTTTTGTTTTCAACCATTAGACCTAAATCTAATGATGATTGATCATGAATCTCTTGGTCAGATGTCACTGACCATGTGAACATTACTCTATACTCACATAAGTATTTGTTAATCGAGAAAAAGAATTGATCTCTATTAACTGTGAAGTCTATGTATATCACAAACGTACTCAAAAATGATTTACGGATCCCATCATTGGCAAGTGAAATATTTAAACGTAGAAGATAGAGAACACAATTGAGCTAATTATCTTGGAACAGATGAAATGTGAAACATGCACGGATATATTACAAGCTTATTCGATCGTAATTAAGTAAAACATTTTCTAGAATTATATAGAAATAAATAAAATGAACATGCATATATATGAGCAAGGAGCAAGTGGGGGCACATGCTGAGAGTTCATGGGTTACAGCACGCCTGCTTAGACATGTACGCGGCATGTTCACCGTGTAGCAGCAACTTTTTCACTGTTCTGGTATCACATGGAACATAATAATATGAATTTCCGCGTACTGGTATTAAAGCTGAAGCATAAAAACCCCCCGCAGACCCAGAAATATGTTAAAAGAAAAACGAAGCAGCAGAGAGATCGAATGCATGCAACGCAGAAGAGATAGAGAACTTAAAAAGGGACTTAGTGTCCGTACATGAAGTTCCTTTAAGAAGAAAAAAAGAAGGTTTTCTTCGGTGTATTTTTCGGGCCTTTGGGTCGCTGGCATGGCCGGCTTTAATTTATTACGTGCATATATACGCGCAGGGGGGAAGTAAATACGTACATTAATACGAGGTGCAGTGCAGCAGCTGGGCAATAACTGGGCAAGCAGCTGGGACTGGGAGGGAGATCCAGAGACAGCTGATGTGGTAGCAGCAGCTGGCCGGGGGGAGGGAATTGAAGAAAAAGAAAATGATATTATTCGATTCTGCTTTGAATCACAGTTGTCAGAAATACTCAACACCCCTCTTTAATTTTACGCCTGGCCTGTTATTAATCTTGCTCTTTAATTTACCCAAGAGTAAATCATGCATATATCTTCCTCCTTCTTACAAATGCAGCAGTACGTGTACGGATATCAGTATAGTTGCAACAATATAATACTAGACAACTGTATACGTACATAGACTGATAGAAATGACAACTTTATATATGTGAACGTACGTACGTAGACACGACAACTGCATGTATACGTATGTAAGTGAAAGGTACGTACGATCGAGCTAGCTAATTTGAGTATGCAGTCACAGAGACGTACACAGAGCCTGGATTAATGTAACCCACGCCGGATGTAGCTGTGTATGTCCGATCCGTATGTTGGTAGATACGGGTTTTTTTGATGAGACAGGGGCGGGTTGGTATGGAAATTAAGGCATACAAAGCATTGAAATGCCTTAACATGCATGCATGCATGCTTCTGGGCATCTGCATCAGATCAAAACCCTGAAGACTGTCTCCCCACACGCACCTTGCTTCTGTGTTAATCTGGTCAATACTACTGTACGCATTGGTCAATATCAATTCTTTTGATCCGACGGTGGGGAATGATCGATGGATCGGTCGGGTAGGTACTGGGAATATTAATTGGGAAGCTAAAAATAAAGACCTGCTGCCTGCATATATATTTTTCAGACGTACGTAAAAGGTTGTATTGACTATACAGTAAAAAGTAACAACAAGATCGAGCGTGATCGAATCCTCAGGCTTTAATGTTGTCCCAACGCATATCTACTTCTGTATGGACGATCAGTTTACCATTTCTGGTTGAACCAACAGAGGGCAAATAAAGCGGGAGTGGGTTATTGGGGTATCCTAGTCGAGGACTCGAGGAGGTAAATAAGCCCCTCCTTATTGGGAGCTGAGACTCTGAGAGAGAGCTAGAGCCTGAACCACTGTAATATCATAACGTCAACCAAAATAATCCTCCTTTTCTATGCAAGCTTCCTTTGCTTTAGCGTTTAGCTTTTAGGACTTGTACCATTTGTCCCTTTGCTCCATTGGTGTCTATCGATTTTATTATCCTGTTTTTAATTGACCGGTAATTAAACATTCTTAATCTGCTTAACCCAAGAAGAAAGACATTCTTAACCACTCTTAAGCTAGCTAGCTTCACTGTAAACTCTAACGAGCTGTTAGCCATTGTTGAAGAGCTATGAACCAAACGTGAGCCAGACTAATAGCTTGATTAATATATAGTAGTCTTTGCATTGGAATATCAATAATGGACAATCTTCCCGTTGTGAGGCTAGGGTATTTATTTTGGAAATTGAGATGTGAGATTAGAGCTAGTGAGGCGGGAGAAGATAGAAGCATAGAACATGTCAACATGCATGTCGTGGTGATCGAAAAGCCGGTGACTCTCATATAATGCATGCATGAGGCTAGGGTATTTATAACACTACGAAAAATTTTCTAGGCACCAAGATGCAAGTGAAACGAGCAACTAATTTGTAATATTTTGATCTGATCATCCACGTTGTATTATCATGCATGTATTCTAATATCGTTAACACAATTGAAACCCAAAAAAATAGTCTTAAGTGTTTCCAACACAAGAGGTGAAGACCTGAAGTCGAATAAGAGGTACTCTTATTATGGGCGCTTAATTTGATCGAATCAAAAATAAAAATGAAAGGAAGGAATTTAGGGTTTTCATTGGATGTTTTGAGGACACTGATTCTCATAATCTGTTAGGGTTATCCCAAACTTCCATACATCAAGAAACTAAGAAATCTGATTGTATATTTACATTAATACTTCTATTCTATATCGTGCATCAGTTCATCACTTAACAATTAATAAAACACAAGGTGATCGATAAATTAATGTTTATACGTTTTGGAAATATATCTAGGCTGGTACGGTGTTCTGCTTCTAAAAACTTTTAATTGGTAAGGCAATATTCACCAACACATATTGTAAATTAAATAAAAAAGAAGATACCGGCCGCCGGACAAGCATTACTCTCGGAAGGGAGACGCCGTCAAGTTCAGCTTGTGTATATAATGTAAGAAATGATTGGGAATTATAAGCGCGCGGCGAATTAAGATACGTACTGCTGCATGTAGGTTATTGAAGAAGGTATAACATTATTAATTAGCGGATAATATTAGTGAGTGTATACAAATTATTTACAGCATTAAGTAGTGATACGTTATAAAGGGGTCCCCGGAGGAGCGGCATGAACACAGAAAATAAGTGCGGCAAAATTAGGTCAGCAAGTAATTGAAGCTAGCTGCAACTGCATGTGTAACTTGGCCAAACATTTTCTGAGCTTCTACACGTACAGAAGCAGATACCCAGCAGAGAGCTGAATCAATGGAGGATGATGATTATGATGATGTATGTCGTCATCGAGAGCAAAATCTGACGCAATATTTAATTGGCATCCGGCTTGCCTTTGGTATAAAATATTAAAATTACTTGCTTAATAAATATGCGGCTTTTGAGAGCTAATTAATAAGCTTTAGCTCCTTGAGCCGTTAAAGCAAACGACATGACGGCTTTTCTCAGCCTTTGTTGCTCGCCCATGACGTTAGCCCGACGTTGACTGCTTTTTCTTCCCTTTGTTTCCTCGCCTACTGTTTGTCGTTTTTCACTTTCGACATCATCGATATGCTTTCTGCCTAACCTTATAGTATTGCTACTGTTAATTTCGTTTTAATTAAACAGATTCTGGTATTAGGGGGCTTCAAATATCAATGCCCCTGTTTAGGAACTTGAGCTAAGCTGTTAGTCTTTGAGCACAAAAATGAATATCCAAAAACTATAACTAACATTTGTTTGTTTGTTTGGAAGAAAAGTCTCTCATAATTTTGTATATATAGGGTGGTATCGATCTTGGTATTGGGATCTGTCGGTGGTTCTGTCTCACCTTATTCATGCCTAAGCCAGCTGCATCAGAATTCTTGTTCATGGTACACAGGGGGTATGTCTGTCTTCCTCTACTCTTTTGTCTCGCTTCTTCATTGGCCTAGGGTTTGTTTGTCTTCCTTGCTCGCTTCTTCAGTGGCCTTACTTTTTTATTTTATTTTTATTATAATTTACTAACAAAGATCAGACGATATCAGTTTCTCTGTAACAGTCTGGTGGGTGACAGAGTACCTACTCTACCCTGAAAGAGACCGCTATAAACCGGGAACCCACTGCCCGTCCCTTATTAAATTTTGTATTTATAAAAAAAAATATTACATGAGGTAAGGAATGGGGGACTAGGCCAAAACCATTCAAACAACATACCAAATAACATTGTTTATTCTACCTATAAAAACCAGACAACCCTCCCACTATGAAAACCCAAATAATCCCCCATTTGATAATTTGGCCTTACTTTGCTACCTTCAGTCTACATGGATTTTGTATAATCTGTTATCGACCCTGAAACTGAAAACATAGATAATAATCATTTATACATTAATCTGCTCACAGAGTTTAGCAAATTAATCAACCTTGTATATGGTCGTTAAATATCAAGTTTTGAGTTTAACGTAATGTTTGTCTTTTGCATGTGTCTTTGCTTACCACCACAGAGGGTTGAATTAGAGGATCGGAGAGACAGTGGTAGTCCATCGAACTATGTCAATTCATGTCTAACAAAACCTTGTCCATTTGTTTTAAACATGTATTCCATCAATTTGTATCAATTACACTATATGTTTATGGAACTAACAGAACTTGAAAATCTCATTTGAATTAGTGTATATGATCGTCGCTTGATTTCATACAAAATTCCTCGCTATAGCACAATACGGTTCTTCTTTTTTTGTCAAAACTGAATTTTCTTATTTTTTTAACCAAATTTTTTGTATTAACAAATCAAGACTTTGAAGTATTTTTCGAACTGACAGAACTCGAGAATCTCATTCAGATTAGTATACACGATGTTTGCTTGATTTGAGCAAAATCCCTTGTTACAGCACATGTACGGTTTTTTTTGGTGAAAATTGATAGTTCTTATTTTTTAACCAAATTTTTTCTATTATCAAATCATGACTTTGAAGTATTTCTGGAACTGACGGAACTCGAGAATCGAATTTGTATTAGTGTATAGTTGTATATAATTGTTGCTTCATTTCAATTTCAATTCTGTTCCAAGTTAAGTTAGGAGTTGAAATTGTGATTGATGCCTTGATCTATGAGAGTGATGAGACGTTCAGGTCTGGAAGGAATTACAAACTACGCATTTCCAAGCCAGCATGTGAAGTGACAACCAAGACAAGGAGTTACTGTGAGGCGTGCGTTTGAATTTACAAAGCTTATGTCTCCTTATCCGATGGGATTTAGCCACTACATGTGGATGTAGTCCTTTTATTGGTTAACAAATCATTACCAAATACGGCCAAGAAATGGAAGAGGCTGATCAGTTTGACCGGATGGTCGAGGTTGGCCTACTACGATGATTCCAAAATATATCCAGGTGTTCCCATTTCCACAGAAAAGCAAGGAAGGAAGATGATGCCACCCGGTAAAGTAAGGAAGATGAGACAGTCGACTAGACGTTAGACAATGGTGGCTCTCTTTCCGTTTCCGCCAGTCTATTTCGGATTTTCGAGCAAACATGGTCTCTCCACCGCCACCAACGTTGATAAAATTTCTATAACAACAAAACATCACTTCTATATAATGAAATGAGTCACAGATGGAACATAGATCCACAAGAAACTACAGCAACTCTTGTCTGGTTAGGTCTTCTGTCTAAACTCACATCCCAGGCGATTGCATTATTATCCTATTCTCCGTTCAATAGGCAACCGGTGCTTCTAAATCCACAAATTAATGACTTCAGAAAATACAAATTACAGACATTTACTATGTGCAAATCTAATTAGCTAGCTAGGTAATCAGAAGCACACAAGCAATCAAGTTCCCTCCCTCCCCAGGAAGAAAATGGAAACCTTCAAAACCTTTGTAACACCCGGAGTGTTTATCTACTTCAGCAAGAGCCCTCCTTCCTTCTGAAACTGAGAATTTCATTGCCTAGACATTGGCGCCAATTGCATGGATGATTGTTGGCTGTAGAATTTACCATCTGATCCTTGGAAACTCTGATAAGGATTTGCTGGTGCCATCAAAGGTTGAAGACCATTCACTTGAGCTCCTCCTACTGGTGTATAACCAGGCACTGCTGATGTCTGCGGCTGGGCTATGCTATAAGTAAAAGATACAGATGTTGTTGGTCCAGGAGCCTGCAAATACTGGGATACTGGGTACTGTGATACTGGTGGTAATGGTGGCAGTGGTGGAGGAGATGATGGGGGAGGTGGCGGCTCGGTAGGAGTATATTGTTGGCTGGTGGCAGACACATTGAGCTGGAGTGATTCAGAATGTGAGAAGGGAGAAGATGCAGATGGGTTAGGACTCCGGGGAACATAAGATGCAAATTGATCGTCACTATTGAGTTTAAGTCTCTTTTCAGATGGATAATCACCAGAAGACCCTTTAACTGGATTGCTGATAACACCCTCTGATGCCAGAGACGAGAGGACATAAGAGAGCATCTGAGCTGAGTCTGTTGATGCGGTTAGCTTTGCTGCCACTGCAGCAGCTGCAGACTTGAGAGGATCTTCCTCCACCTGACCAGATTTTTCAGCAAAAGGGACCTGCTGTGTGTACATTACGGGAGCTGATTGCTCTCTACCCACCGCCATAAAGCTGTGAGGTGCTGCAGAGGTATGAGCTTCTTTTGAGCTCTGATCTATTGGCTGCAATTTGTTGCTGCTACTCATTAACTGACGGCAGAAAGTACTGGCCTGTTCTGACTGTGACTGTGCCGCCTGGAAAACAATACATACAGTGTACCCACTTAGCAATGCAATGTAAACATATAGGGTAAACTAACCTAAGGTCTTTATTTGCTAAAAATATGATACTTTACAGACAAATTCAATCTGATGGCTATTAGTTTAAAAAATATCCACATAGTTACGTTACTTTTACACAAGTAGATTGACATGCATTACACACCTGAAGTTGGTTTCGGAGTTGATCCAACTTGAATTCCTGATGACAAAACTATGTCAGCTCACAAAACAGTTGATGGCAATTTTAAGGTCTTCAACGTGACAAGAGCCAGTAGACTAACCTGCTCTTGAAGAGCCTCTTTCAGATGAGACACAAGAGTAGCTCTCGATGATTCCACTGCAGTTAGTTGATCAATACAGTCCCTCAGAATAAAATGCTGCCCATGCACTTCCTCTGCAAATGCAGCTCCTTGAAATTGCCCTAGTTGAAACAGGAAATTAGAACAACAAACTTCCGGCAGAAGATGCCAATTCAAGTACAGTTGTATTAATTATTATACAAGACAAACAACTTTTAAAGAAAAAAAAAAGGAAAACAAATCTAAAAGATAGTTAAATCACACCATACATAGACTAAATTATGAACTTGACTTGTTTGTATGTGTGATTTGAACATCAATCCCCCTCTTTATAGAAGTGCAGATTTAGACTCTATTTTCCCTTTTTAAAATAGCATACAAGTGATAAAAACATTTCTAATTGCAGGATGTTTCGCATTGAGACATCACGCATCCGTGTTGCTCCAGCTACAATCTATATGACTATATGATAAATTATGCTTAAGTTTGTAACCACAAAACATGCTATGACAATAAAACATATGAAAAAACAACAAAAATAAACCTACGAATCTATACACAACAGCCTATACCATACATGGAAAGTGAGAAAATAACCATGATATGAAACTATTTCATTGGTTGCAAACGGGTGTTCCAAACCACTAAATACCAAAACCTCCACTTCTTAGTTCAAATTCCAAAATAAAACTCATCTCCAGATTCACCACGAGCTCTCTGATCCCCAGTACCCCAACCCCAAACATGTCTTCCAGATACTGTCCCAGTTTTCAATATACCATAATTGTTCATGTTCCTGGCAAGTAGCAAGCTTCGCAAACATAATACTACATTCACTTCAGTACATGCCATTAAATTTTATATTGGCCACTATTATGTCAGTTCACCTACTACTCCAGCTCTTTCCTCCCAAGATTGCACCCCAAAAAAGTCGATCTCATTGATTTTCTCTTTCCCCTCTTTGAACAAGTTTAGAGAAGGTATGTTTGCTATCCCATTGTTTCATATTACTAAATACTGTATAACCCCATTGAGTGAAACTAACTAATTACAGTTTTACTTTCCACTTAATGCGCAATAATTAATCAAAAACACAGATGCACAAACATAAATCTACAAATTCTAAAAGTTTCTCATGAAGATACAGGGGCGGGAAATACCTGAATTGAAATCACCAGCAACTTCCTTGTCTGCTTTCTCAAGACAGTTGATAGCATTCTTACATTTTCTCAAGATAGTGTCTTCATCCGTCTGGCCATAAATAGCTTGGTAATCGGAAACTATCTTGTCCAATAAAGTTCCAGCAGGCTGTTATACAAAAAATTAGAGATCAAATAAAAACTGCAGCAAAATGCTTAACCAAAGAAACAAGTGTGCAATCTAAATTACCGGTCTAACCACCAAATGCTTCCCATTTCTATTATTATTTTCCACCTGTCTTCCTACAAATTCTTCCTTTAGAATTTGGCCACGAGAACCAAACACTTTTCTTTCTTCCCAAATATTAATCTACAAGAGAAAATACAACAACATCAGCATATCCTCATTCTGAATTTTTGAAGTAAAATGGAGTGAAGACGAAAAGTCTAAACAAAAAAAAACATATTTGCTACATCATTAAATTCTATTTCGCTCAAGCCTTCCATCAAGTGGTTTAAGATAAACAGTTTGCACAGTGATATACCAGTCGTTGTGCTGCATTTTTTCCAAATTCATCTCCACTCTGAATTACATCACGAAGAGCATCTGGAAGAACCTTCCAGAACTCACCAACAAACTCTGCACCTTTTCGCCTACTGTTCTGTAAAATATCATTTGCAAGATACAGAAAAGCCAATCTTTGTTCGCGCGGAGAAGAATGAAATTGCCTGGCCCAAGTTTCAACAACTTGCCTTGCTTTATTCATATGGAAAATGCACCAATGTGACAAAGCTTAATTTGAATTAAGGAAACCCACCAATTGAAGCCACAAAGTAACTGACACCAAAACTAACAACAATCATTGCAACATATGTGAAAAGGATCAGAAATGCAAAAGCTCAAGTTGGGAAACAAGAATTGCTAGTTTTGAAAATATCAACAGAGAAATCAACTAACGTACAGAGTAACAGCTAAAGAAACTCAAAACCAGACTAGGAAAATTTATTGAAATTGTTGATTGCTAATGGTTTGCAAAACTCCCTTTAACAATCCTCATAGGAACACGAAAATTCCAAAGTTACATAGGAGATTTCAAAAAACAAAAGGGTGATAGTTTGTTCCATGAGACCCTGACACACTAGTTAAGTCAGAATAAAAAGAAAATATCTAAATTTCAACCTATAAAATAAAAGGCTAAAGTAGACAATGCTTTGCATATGATTCATCAGAAGGATACTCTCTATGCTCGCTTGCGAGCTGTTGAGCTTGGCTAGCTTCTCCACTAAAATCTGAGGATTGAATGCGCTTCCCATGACTCCAGCAAGAGTTGGCCTAGCTAACGATTGCAGTTCAGAGCTTTACAATGAGAAACCTTCATCAAACAGCAAAACAATTAATTTCCACCTGTGGTAAGATGAAGAGGAACAATACTGCAAAGTTTAGCATCACTTGAACATGCCTTTAAAAAGCCTAGAAGATATGACACCTAAGAACATTACGCAAAGACAAGAAAACACAATATTTTCGTTCTAAGTGGATATTTAAGTACCAAAGTTTCAAATTTTGGAACACAGATTTCCAGTCAATTTGCAGACATCTCTCCACACGACCACACATAAACCACCCAAAAATTTCCTGAATTTAATCCCGTTTGCAGACCTGATAGATTATCCACTGTCATTCTACACTCTAAGAACAATGTCATTGAAACGCCTTCAACTATGCAAAGTTTTGTAGGGCCAAAGACAAACAAACCCAATTCACAGACTTCTAAAATTTTCAAAACCAACGCGCAACCTACAAACCTCAACTGTTTCAATTGTTTAAAGTAGTTTCCGTCTCATGAATTTAAACATACTGAATGTAATACTCTAATAAAGGTAATAAAACAATCAATCCCAAACTACCTCTAACAGCTATTCGAATTTGAAGCAGACAAAATTTTCAGATAACAAAACAAAGAGAGAGTTAAAATTAACAGAAACAGAAAACAGAAGCAGTAAGAATTAGAAGCCCTAAGGCTGTTGAGGGGTGACCTCACCTGTTGTGGTAGCTCGCAGGAGGATTTGTACCATGGAATCAATGTTGGGTGTCTTGAAAGTAAGGTTCGGTACCAAATTGAGTTTGGGGTCGGACTCGGATTCTCTCCCAAACCACGGAGACACAAGCTTCCAAGTCTAACGGGGTTGTTCCTTTGAGTTGGGGCTTCTCCGCTAATCGGCTTTAGATATTACAGAGCGGTCGGTGTTCAAATTCCTAAATTACCCTTTACAAGTTTGGAGCCATGTTCCGTGAGAGAAAAGTCCATCTAATTCAGTCCAACTACTTTGGACTGTAACAACTTGAGTTTGTCTTAGGTTCAAAGTGCATGTAGAGCATTCTTCAAGTATATGTTTCTTCCAAACGTGAAACACGGCGCCATGCATCACATGAGTACTGTGACAATGCCATTCTGGAGCCTCTAAGAGATTGATTGAGTAAACCGTGTGATTTCGATTAATTTGGTTTCCTATATCGTCTAGGAACATTTTGATAGCTCTAACATTGATAGTTTGAACCTGTTTTATTTTTGTAATGGACAAAACATAAGTAGACAGAACAAATACCAGGACTATTATTTTAAGCACCCACGAAGAACAATCATTAATTTCATGGACATAACAGTAGTCCATGAGAAACAATCACATTACAAAGTAGCAGTGAATCACGAAAATTAATAGCTTACATAGGAAAAAAAAGAAAAAAAGACACTTGTTGCTGTTGATCTAGATATTCATCAGTTCTTGAAAGACATCCATGGCAGAAGCTGGAAGACCCAAAAGCACGTTTATGTTTTTCTTCTCTGTCCCATTGGACAGGAATAAGATCACCTCCTTCTCCGGCAAAGCCACCGGACCTGAGAGTATAGGCTCTCCCCAACCGAAGTCAGTGGTGTAAAACGAAAGTCGAGACCAAGTTGTGATCAAAAGAGTGGATGCCAGAGAAGGCCTAGCTCTCGTCGCTTCGAAATAGTCTATGGCTGATCTCATGTAACCGTCAGTGACCTTCTTGATGGCATCTTGAACAAGCCCGACCGCATGTGACAGTGGCTTTTCCAGCAGCTCACCTGCTTCACAGATTGAATTTGTTAACACAATGCCATTCCCAAAGTATCCTTTTGGGAGTGGTGGGTTGAACTTAGGCCTCCCATCAACAGCAAACAAGAGTTTGATCTGTTGTTCAGGCAAGAGTCCGAGTGCTCTAGTCCGAGCTTTCCACACAAATGCCGAGAGGGCTTCAAATGTAGAGCACTTGTCAAGAGCACCATCCTCCCTGGCTTTAGCTTTCAGCTTTTCGAGCTTCTCAGTGTCAAAACAGAAGGACCTATACAGCATCTTGTCCTCATAAACTTCAGAAGAGTTACAGCTAGAGTTGCCATCAATAAGCTCGGAGAATTCTTGGTGCAGGTGATCTATCTTAGGTGGGTTTCGTGCTTTGAGTATGTTTCTGTCTAAAAATGGAGCAACTTGTAATGGCAAACCTCTCGCAGTTTGTCCCCATGAGTTCACAAACTCCATAGCCCCAATGCCATCAAACATACAGTGGTTCATGCACAAGCCAAGAGAAAACCCTCCACATTTGAATTTTGTCACCTAAAATGTCATAAGAAATAAGTTACCAAGTTTTGTATTTTGGTGAATAGTAATGATCCGGTGTGTTGAGGTACAGGGTTGCATACCTGGGCCACAAGAGGAGGCACTTCTAGTATGTTCTTGGCCCCAGGAATGTCATAGACCAGCTTTCCAAGAGTCTCTGGATCAGGCTTTGTTATGTCTCCAATATCTTCTATTGTACAATCTGCTTCTGCCTCCACGAAAACAGCTCCTTCTCCGGTACAATCTACAATGAGCTTTCCTTCCGAGCTGATTGCGAGGCGCCCGGCAAGTGGATAATAGTAGACAAGAACCTTTTTGAGAGCATCCTTGATCACTTCCCCTGCCTTGCTATTATCTTTCTCATCTGACTTGAAGCAATATATAGTTCGAACAATGACCGCAATGTTTTGGTCGAGGTTGGAGAGGAAGTACAAACCCTTGTCTGTCTCTTCTGCAGGGGAAACCAGAGTTGGCTCCCCTTGCTTCACTCTGAGTTGGAACACATTCCCATTGGAGTTGTTCATTGAAGCAGACTCACCAGCTTCCACAACCTGAACCACAATGTAAACAAAGTTGAGAACAAAAGGCAAGATTGGTAAGAATCAGAAGCTCGATGGATAAGTGGAATGAAAAAAATGCAATATGTTTGACTTATGAATATTAACATGCATCTTTTGCTTTTGAGAAAACAAACCATGTTTGCAAGCAGAAGAAGACAGTTCTCAAAATAACTGAAGGGAATGCTTGGATCTCAATTAAGAAGCTGTAATCTAGAAAGTGAATGGCTGGGACCTCCTTATAATGTAGATGCGTTACTTATCTGAGAAGATTAATATAATGTGAAAGGGATGGGTAGTTGTGTCTGATATCTGAAATCAGATAGCTCATATATGACACAAATGATTTTGGGTAATATGGAGTTGCAGATGTTCTTGTATTGATTGGGGTGGTGTTTATTGGACACAGTCTTCCATTACCTATAACTTATTAGTATCTTACTGAAAATGGGTGGGAGTAGGTTACTGGTACTGTGACCTAACCTACCAGACCAAGAATCCATTATGGGTGAGGTTGGCCTCCAAAACTTGCTTACTTGGTCTAACAAGATATAACCATGATTCAATGATTCATATACTGATGAATACGGAAACGCCAATTTCTGGTAATCATCTAGGTCCAGACAGTGATAAAGAAAACAGTGAAAACAGAGCGAACTTTGTCTCGTTAAGTATTAGGTTGATCTTAAACTGATACAGACACTGACATGAATGAAGGAGACATATCTGGCCTCTGTATAAGGAAGTAAGTTTATATTTTAATTTTAAATTTATGCTTAGACTAGCTTACTTTTAATGACAGATGAGCTATTAAGTTAATTACAATTTTCCACAGTTTCTCTGTACCAAATTCATCTGCATAAAGGAAGATGCTTCTACAGTTGATATAATAGGTGAACTGCTGTGACCACGTCTTAATTGCATGTATTTGGAGTAAAAGTACCTACAATCTTAGATTAGCTTTGCACATAAGAAGAAACTAGAAACTCTGATATGCTCAAAATTCAAAATACAGGAGCGCATCGAAAGATCTCGGCATAACAGAAAGAATGTTAACTGCATGGTAATTTCACGTTTGAATCACTTAATTTAAAACTCTGCAAATGTGCACGCAAGTTGTTACATAGAAAAAGCTTGGAAGACACAATGGCAAACCAGAAACAAAAATTATAAGATACAGAATAATTTCTACATTTTTTGTTTGTTCTATATTCCAGCCATCAAGATACAACTCCTAATGCTTTTGCTGATTCTTATCACACAAACACCATTAGTTTCTACATTCTTATGCTTTATTTCCAGCCATGAGGTACTACTTAGAGCACCATTTGACATGACAATGTCCTGCTCTCTCATTGTTTTGCTTCTCAATAGTCCAACTACTGAAAACAACTCAGTGGGTGGCAAACTGACCTTGAAAAGTCATGCCGGACCACACTTGCTAAGACAAGCAACTCCTTCTTCTAGATAATCCTCCCTAGTAATCCAAAACTCGGGAGCATCCTGCATGTAGTAACCACCCCATTGACAGTTTCTTAGATGACATCATATACAAACCTACCCTGTGCTAAAGAGAACAAGCAATGACATGTACCTTCATAATTCCAGCAAGGACTGCACCACCTAGATACACCATGTGCTTTCTTCGCGGAGGATCTTCGATTCGTAATCGTAACTTCTGTTGATCGAAGGATTAGAGCATGAGGAATACAATATTTGAACATAACTTTTATTGTCAGATTCAACTTCTTGATATTTTCTCTAATTATCGTCTTTTTTCATGTTTAATTAATTATGAATGTGCACCAAGCTACACCATTGACAACCTCACCGCACTTTTTAAAGGAGGCTAAGCAAAGTTATTTCAGTACAACTTCAATATCAAACTTTTTCATATTTCTTCAAAGCTCTGGTTGTCCCCTTTCAAGTCTATTAGACACAAAACACATAATACCTTTAATCCATCTTTGTTACCCTTCAAAACAACATCAAGGTAACGATCCAGAATTTCTTTCTCCAAACTGAATAAACACCAAAAGGTAGTATCAGAACTTAATCAATATCTAATTCACATTTCTGTTTTAATTTAGGAAAAACAGAAGTGTGCAAGAATGATAAAGAGTTCACTTGGTTTAATCTTCAAAAATTGATCATGGAACTCATATACTTGAGATTCTGAGAATCCAGATATGAGTTATATTCACGTATGCATTTGATGAGAGAGTGAGAATGCAGATGGGTTCATATTACCGAGGAAGTGATGTTTTATATACTTGATACATATGTAAGAAAACAGTAATAAATGACCAAGGATAGGACTAAAGTATAGTTTAGATTTCATCCTACTATATCAAACATACAAACTTGATATACACATGAATATTGCTTGACAAAAACTACATATAAGAAGTCATGCAAAGAAGACTTAAGATTTTACCGACTGGGTAATCCAGGATACATCGTGCTGCCTCCACTTAAAACTATATGCTGGTAAAGCTGCAAACAACAAATTGCACTTACACTTTAAAAATCAATCAATTGTAAGTTTAAGGTACACAAAGTCTGCATACTTGAGATATATTTATTTAGAACTGAATCAACTGATAGACAAATTGCAAATCTCATCGAACAAATACAGAATTGATCCATGCTGATTTGTAATGCAATTTCTATTAGTACCATCATCCTATTGTCGATATCCATTTCCTGAATGCAGCGGAATACCATGTCAGCCATCCCATCACCTTCAACATCTATAAGTTCCTGTACAATGAGAATATTTGTGAAATTTAAAACCTCCAAACTCGTCAAATTGTAATAATTTGGTTCCCAAAACCAGCATTGCAGCTACTAGTATCACTCTGAAGAGATGATAACTATTGTTAGTAGTGAACAATTACTAGAAGACATATAATTGACTAGAGAAGAATTTAAATTAAACAATATGCAGAAAAGAGGACATGAAGACTGGAAAATTACAGGTGTGAAAAGAGCCTCAGGAGCCTGGAACCTTTCAGTGCCGACTTTGATCACCCTTCCATCAGGCAGCTGATCATACCAACATATATCAGTGAATTCAGATCAATAAGTTGGTCAAAACTATAACTACTCAAAACCAAACAACAAAGTGACCAACTAAAACATAAATTAATGACCAATGATTATTCAGAAAGTAAATATCAATGCAAAGTTGCAAACTAAGAAGAATTACCGGCATTTCTTAGAGAAAGATAGATTTATTTATTTCAAAAAATTGCCACTACAGTCGAGTAATGTTTTGAAGAATAGCCACTGCACTCTAGTCATGTTTTAAAAAACCGCCACGTTTTTGGTAATGAATGTTTGAACACTAATGAGAAACCACAGAGAATTCAACTTACAGTGTAATTATTTACAAGTATGGTTGTCTCCAGTCCCAATTGATACTCCCTTTTGTAATCATAACTGCACCAAATGGAACATATGATGATTACTGTAATCAATAAGTTCCATAAGATTAAAATAGGGCATAAGACTTGTTTACCTAATATAGCAGAGCTTCTCTTTGATTTCTCTAACACTCTCAAAGTCCGCCGTCCTATTCATTGCATACCTAAAACACAGTACAATTTTCCAGATCAATTTAGTTTCTCTACATAACAAAAAGTAGATCAAACAATATTGATGTTACTATGTTACGAGTAGTTGCTTCTCACCCCCTCCGTGAGAGCAAATCAACAAGATAGGATGTTATGTGCCGGCCAGCTACATTCATTCGCTTTGTAAGATGAGGAAATGAGTAGCCATCAACAACTGGAACCTACGGTGTTGAAGCTAAAATAATTTAGATATAGTATAGATTTGGGGCCAATGGTTTACTAAATGATCTATTTGTTTGCCCTTTTTGAGGAGTAATCAACTTAAAATATGTACTTAAAAAGTGGTACACTACAAAAACTGATCCAGAAACTCCTAATTCATAATGTCAAAGTTGGTATTCAGGTATTACCACATGAGTAACTCCATCACCAGAGTCAATAACCAATCCTGTCAGCAAACCTGCAGAAAAGAAGAAATGCTGAAGCACATGTCAAAAAGGAGAGTTTAAACAAATCATCCTGTTAGCAAGTAAAACTAAGCGCTTCCACTTTTCTTCTGTATCCACAGAGCTCAAAGTGCAGCATTTGAAAAGACATGCTTTTTTATACGAATAAAAATAGGGCGAACAAATGAATTGGGCTAAGAACAGCAATATAAACATTTAACCTTTACTCATCTCTATAAGCACCTTGAGCATACAGTGTCAGAACAGCTTGAATTTGAATGAAGACGCCAGCAAAATTGTACTTCTCAAACATGGTCTCGATCTGAAACATAGAATCAAGCCAAATCATGAGAGGCCAACAATAATAATTCATTACATTGCACACATAAATTAACCAAACTAAGCTACTGCCTGATAAAGAAATTGCAAAACAGACCATCTTTTCGCGGTTCTTTGAGGGGTTGAGTGGAGGGTCTGTGAGTAGTATATGACATTCAGTAGGATCTATCTGTTGACAAACAATACCAATCAGAGTTAACAACCATCGAAACGAAACTATAAGATTTCACATTGCCAAAAACAACGAAAGGCAGCAAGAAGTATACTTTGAGCTCACTGTAGAATGCATGGTCCCAGACATGTCCCATATCATCCCAGTTCTGCACAATGCCATTGTTAACCGGATAGTTTATCTCCAATTGGTGTCGAAACTCCGCGCAAGCTTCACCAACAATAATATCCTACAACAATTTATGTAAACAAAAACCAATACGTGATCTTTTCAGAGCCAACGTACTAAATTTCCAACCTTTAAGTCAAACAGTGGTGAAAGTTCAGACCTTTATTTCTTGTTCCATAAGTGATTCCTCATAGCGAAGCAATGGCCTTCCAACCACGCACGGGAACACCGATGTCGGGAAGTTCTCTCCGGCGAACCACATTTCACGTACTGCAAATCAACCCAGAACACAGATTGATTCAGATCTAAAACAGAAGCCAGAAACCGAAACAGGGTGAAGTAACTGTTCGGAAATGATGAGGATCATAATGGAAATCATGGGATTTAGAAAGGGTAGAAGTAGTACTCCGGTGCCGTTGTCGCAGACGACGACTTTGCGGTTGTTCATGATCAGTTCAGAGCTCAAGTTTGTTGGTTTCTGCTGGTTTCGTCTACCTCATTACTTCAACCAAACGCAGCGAGAAGAAACACCTTTTATATTGTGGACCCCCGACCCGTCTTGGTCACTGGGCCTCAATCCGCCTAGCCCGCTTAAAAACGATTTGATTATGTTATGTTTTTTTCAGATGCGACTATTACCACCCTACCAAATATATTACCACCCTACCAAATATTTTGTTTACTTGATATGTCAATTTTAAACAAAATGTTCTAATACTAATCCTACAATCAAATTTTTTTATGAAAATATAATATTAAACTAAAATATATAAAATTCAAATAACAATAATTCTCTACATCAGGAAAAAAAAAACAATTATCTACATATTTTAAATCATATTTGAGAATCACTTTAATCTTCAACATGATGTATATATAGTGTGGTAGGATTGTTCGTTCTTATTTTTATTTTATTTATGGCTTCAAGTGTAGTTTTATATATATATATATTCATAATTGTAAATAAGGAACTGAAGAAACAGATCAAAGAGAACATAAGATGTGATTTGAGAAGAATGAAATCTGTGTCAAATATATCGATGAAATATTTGTATATATTTTTAGATTTTATCACTTTTATTGTAAGTTAAAAGAATGAAAATAAAAATCAGTTTTTTTCAAAATTTTAAAAACAGAATTAGAACTTTAAAAGTAAAAAATAAAATATAAGATGAACTGAATATTTAATGAGGTGAAAATAACCGCATCATTTTTTTACGGTGCGTTAGATTTCAATCCGTTAAGGCCGATAAGGCTTCAGACCGCCTAGCGGCGGCCCCCGTTCGCCTAGCCCGCTTGTTTTTTTTTTTCTCTCTTTAAAATTTGGGCCCATTATTTGTTACTGGGCTAGGGCAGTCGCGCTTTTACGAACTGAAGGCCCAGCCCGAATACAGACTCGATTTCCTAGTATAAAAACGAAAGACAAAGCCCGAGGTTTTCATTTAGGTCATTTAGGGTTTACGCCGTCCTCAGTCTCCCTAGCAAATTGAAGAGCGCAGCCGCCGCAAATGGTGAGCACCACCGCCGCCTCCACTTCTTCTCTTCTCCTCTTTTTCTTTTGCAACACCTCTAATATTCTGTTCTGCTATCTCAATTTGTTTAACCTAATCGTTTCAGGGTCCAAAGAAAGGTGCCAAGCTCCCAGTCGCAGCTTCCAAGAAGAAGCCGGTAACTCACTCTCTGCTTCTCTCTATAATTGTTTTGACTGTTTTCAATTTTACATTTGTAAGATTTGGTGGTTGTGGTTGTTATGTACTGATTGCGGTGGTGGGTTGGTTTGACAGGAGAAGGTGGTGAACCCACTCTTCGAGAAGCGTCCGAAGCAGTTCGGGATCGGAGGGGCATTGCCACCGAAGAGGGATCTGACCCGATTCGTCAAATGGCCCAAGGCTGTTCAGATTCAGAGGAAGAAGAGGATCCTCAAGCAGAGGCTCAAGGTCCCACCAGCTCTCAACCAGTTCACCAAGACCCTTGACAAGAACCTCGGTGCGTTAATCGGTCCATTTCTTCTGTTTTCTTTACCTTATATTTTATACATAGATTACATTGTTTGCCATTTTGCATTGTTATATCAATTTTAATCGAGTATAGTTTGTCTGATCCTTGTGTTGATACACCTGTTATAATATAGTTGTTATTGTTTTGGGTAGAGCGCAACGTTCAATGCTTTTGCTAGATACTTAACAAGCTTTCTCTCTCAGTTGTTATTATCCAAAGTTTGTTTGCTGTTTTGTGCCCTTCTTAAAGTTGAAAGAGACTGTTAAACATGTTTCAGTGAATTTGATGCTAGTGGTTATAATCTTGAATGCATGTTCTATTTCATCTTGATTTTGTGGAGAGCAAGATTGATGTTGGTTTGACTTGTATGGGCTGGTCAATTTGATATATCAATTTTTTTGCTTGCCTTTAGCTACAAGCCTGTTCAAGATGCTTCTGAAGTACAGGCCTGAAGACAAAGCAGAGAAGAAGGAGCGTCTTTTGAAAAGGGCTCAAGCAGAAACTGAAGGGAAAACTGTTGAAAACAAGAAGCCTATTGTTGTGAAGTATGGTCTCAACCATGTCACCTACCTTATTGAGCAGGTATTATTTTGTACCTTCTACTAATGTTGTATTTTTTTATAATTGATAATGCGTTTGAGTGACATATTAATCTTTATCTGCAGAACAAGGCCCAACTTGTTGTGATCGCTCATGATGTTGATCCAATTGAGTTGGTTGTATGGCTCCCTGCTCTGTGCAGGAAGATGGAAATTCCTTACTGCATTGTCAAGGGCAAAGCACGCTTGGGAGCGGTAATTCTCCTCAAATTTATGTAATGTCTTTTTGTTCCATCTTTCCACGGCTACTTGAACTAATTTTTATCGTCTGTTTTGCCAGATTGTTCACCAGAAAACTGCTTCAGTTTTGTGCTTGACAACAGTCAAGAATGAAGATAAAATGGAGTTCAGCAAGGTCTTGGAGGCTATCAAGGTGGGTGTTTCTGTGAATTTGTTCTGATTAATTTTAATTGTCAGAATGAAACACAACATTTGCTGATTGCTTTGTCCAATCTGTTGTCTAATCTGTTTGATTTTTAACTTGCAACGCAGGCCAACTTCAATGACAAGTACGAGGAATACAGGAAGAAGTGGGGTGGTGGCATCATGGGTTCCAAATCACAGGCCAAGACCAAGGCAAAGGAGAGGCTCCTTGCAAAAGAAGCTGCTCAAAGAATGACTTAATTTTGGTCACGGTGTATTGTGATTCACTTAAATTGTGCTTCCGAGTATCTACTGGATTTCGTATTGTAGCAGAGATTTTGTTTCCTTTTATCAAATGCAGCTTTGGTTATAAAAATTTGATATCAAGACATATGTCCCGAAATCTGCAACTGTTTTTGTTAGACCTAATGGACAAGTTTTTATGCCTTTGGTATGCCATGTAGTGTTTTTCCATTTTCGCTTGAATTCATTTCTTCCCCTCTTTCTATGTTGACATAACAGTTCCACAATCCTTGTTCAAGGAGGTGCCATGTTAGCCTAGTATATGAAATTTGAGGCGAGCCTTCTCAGATTTCTGTTCAATATATACGAAATGCAGTCGAATAAAATCTTGTTGTCGTTTCCTTGGCAACTATCTTCTCGTTTGGAAAATCTTAATGTAAAAGAAAAAAACAAAAATAACCGAGGAACTGAAAAAGCGAAAATAGAATAAATAGAAGGAGAAGAGATATTCGCAAGCTCTCTCTACAAAAACTCTTTGCCTCTCTCTCTTCTGATCATAGCGATTCACCAACCCAAACCCTCTCTTTCCCCTGCGACCTATATCTTTCTCTCATTTTCCCCAAACCCTGCGAATTCCCCAAACCCTAGAGATCCCTCCCCCTCTGGCTCTCCGCCTTCGCCATTCTCGTAATCTGCAAGTCTCCGCCGCTTGCAGAGAGCTCGTTACGCTTTTGAATTCCTCATCAAAATTCCTGCAATTCGATTCGCTGTGATGATGGCTCACGGCAAAGTCAGTCTCCCTCAAGATCTCCTCCCCTCGCCGGCGATCTTCTCCTCCTCCTCCTCCGCCAAAGCAGGTTCGTCTCCGCATTGCCTTGGATTCATTCTTGTTATTCCGTTCTTCGCTAGATCTTTCTCTCTCTTCCAATCTGTCTCTGGTTCTCGTTGTTTCTATGCTTTTGAAATTTTTGTTATTCCGGCCGGTTTTGAATTAGGGTTTAGATTGGATTAAGAGCTTTCTGGATGCCGCTATTGGTTTTTTTTTTTTTTTTTTTGGTGCTTTTGAATTGAAGATGGAATTTGGTGTAATTCTGTTGGAATTATTAGCTTACTGCAAGAGTGATGTTCTTGTATTAGCTGCGTCAACGAGTCCTGCTCTCGTTTACTTGCGGTGTGCTTCTTCTGTTACTATGTTTTCTATTGAAGTAGGAGATTCAACTGTTTGGCTCACCGAGTCGTTGCTACGTGGTTTGCACTCTGAATATTTAGAGTTCTTTGATTTGAGTATATGGTCTTGTGTCATCTTGAACTGCTGACTGTATTTTTCAAGTGATGGTATGTACTGTTTGTTTTCCAGTTATAGAGTCTGCTTTGTGATGAATTCGAGAATATATATACATCTTTTTTGTTTTTGAACCGATGAGCTTTCTGTTATGCTAGATGAAGCCTCGGAAGGAAATGCTGGGGAGAAGGCTCTAACAGGGTCACTTGATGAGTCAAAAGGTGGCTTTTGCGCTTTTCTATGCTTGTAATGTTTTTCCATATGCGAGAATGCTCACCTACTAGCTAGTAATATAATTTATTTCTAATAAATAGTGGGTGCTTGGCGTTTATGAATTTATTACGCGTTTAATTGCAGATCACCTAGCATCTGAGAGCAGCATACCTTTGTCTCCTCAATGGCTGCATGCTAAGGCAGTTGATGCTAAGCCACTCGCAAGTGGAACATCAGGGGTATGTTCATTTTAACTAGAGCTTCTAGAAGTGCTTTTATTCGCAGTTTGGTACGCTATATTCAACAAGTACTTGAAATAGTAAGCCAGGCTATGCAGGTTTATATGGTGAGGGTGTGTGCATTAGACATTTGTTATAGTCGAAGGCATTAGTTAGGCATTAATCATGTTACTAAGTTTTTTAAACTATTGACAATAAATTAACTGTTTAGGTAATAACTGGAAATTTGGTTTGCCAGTTGTGTCTATTTTCTGGGCATGTTTGAAATCATCTGTATGACCCAATGCTAGAGCGAAGATAATGTTGGTATATTATATCTTCTGTATGAAGAATTGGTTATAGATGATGGAAACGATTATAAATCTCTTTTTGCCTTGTGTTATTTTTTGATCTTCGGATAAAAATTGGCAGGAAATCCATGCACCAGGGTCTTTGTCTCATGGTAACTCTACCGATTCCAATACAAGAGACGTGTGGCGTTCAGATGGCTCTCGGGACAGAAAAGATTGGAGGAGGAATGCACCTGATTTAGATGTTAACCGTCGCTGGCGTGAGGAGGAGAGAGAAACTGGCTTACTTAGTAGGAGGGATCGCAAAAAAGAAGATCGCCGTGTAGGAGTCACTTCAACTAGGGATATTACTGAGAATAGAGCAGAGGATCACCGAGCAGGTGGCCCGTCTACTAGAGATGTTACTGAGAATAAAATTTTGTCTTCTGACCGCTGGCATGAATCGCGGAGAGACAATAAATGGTCATCAAGGTGGGGACCTGAAGATAAAGACAAGGATACTCGTATAGAGAAAACAGATCTTGAGAGAGAAGATGCTCATGTTGACAAGCAGTCTCTTGTCAGTAACAATCGAGCAGTTCCTGAACGTGATGGTGATTCTCGCGATAAGTGGAGGCCACGTCATCGCATGGAGGTTCAGTCTGGTGGGCCAGCGCCATACCGTGCCGCACCAGGATTTGGGATGGCCAGAGGACAGGTGGAAAAAGTAGGATTTGCTTCTGGACGAGGGAGGTCCCATACTAGTGGTAGTGTACAGATTGGAAGACCTTCCTCTGTATCTACTATTGGGTCTGTTCTGGATCAAAATCGAAGTGTGTTGGGAAAAGCTGGCCCCTTTACTGAGAAGTATCGTTACCCCAGGGGAAAGCTCCTCGATATTTATCGTAGGCAAAAGATAGAATCAACTTTCGATATTGTGCCTGAAGGGATGGAGCATGTCTCTTCAATAACCCAAGTGGGCTGTATTGAGCCATTAGCTTTTGTCGCACCTGATGCAGATGAAGAGGTATATTGATTATATTCCTAGTATATATTTAAGTGTGTGTATCTTCTAAAAAAATGTTCAATACGATCAATTTTGTTGTTGTTGTCTGTTGTTTGTCATTTGGATACATTAGATGAAGCCAGAATTTGTATTAGACATTTATGCAATCACTAACTTATTTCTGTCATCATTGGAATCTGTCTGGTGTGTGATTCAGGCTGGTATGGAAGATATATGGAAGGGAAGAATCACCAGCAGTGATGTACTATGCAGTCCCTCCAGTGAAAAGAATGTGTCAAGTGATGATGGTAAAGGCTGTTGTTTTGGCATTTTGTTTGGATCCTGCCTAATAAACTTTTTGTTTCTTTTGACATGGGGTTCTTTTTTCATATACTCAGGAATTAGTAACGCCTTCTTAAAAAAGGAGGAAGATAAAAAGATTTCATCACAGTCTGAAGAAAATGCGCTATCTACTGGAGAGGTCTCAACTATTTGTGGCCCGCAAACACAACTTTGAATGGTAAGGAAAACAGGTTGATCCTTGTCATTCTGATTTCTTTTTTTTGGTTTGAAACTTGACAAGATGGGTACTTTTTCCATGTTTACTAAGGGAACTGAAATTTGCACTCGCCAATTTTACAATCCACACTCCTCGTTTCCCTTTTTTGTTAAAACTTTTATAAAGAGACTAATAGAAGAAATAAAAGTCTGGTTTGTAAAATGAGGAGTGCAAATTTCAAATACCTTTAATAATACTATTTTCATACTTACTTTCGTGTATTAAAAACTTCCACACTTTTTTCCAGAAGGGGTTGAAGGCGGGCACCGAGTTCCTATTGGCACAGCAGTCGCTGATGGATCAAATCTGGTAGCTCCAAAGAACTATGATCGCAAAAGTGCTACGGAGACTGATGGCTTCAGTAATAATGTTGATGAACTAAGAATTTCTGGATGCCATGATGTGAGAGAATTCGGCCTCACAAAGCATTCTATGTCGGAATATTATGAAGCAGCTACTAATGTGACTGGTAGCCAGCTTCTTGATTCAAGTTCACCATTACATATTCCATCTCTGCAGCAAGCCTCGAGTAGTGATCATGTCAAGAGAAATGAGAAGGCAGATCTGGAAAGGGTTGTCTCATTTGAGGATTTAAGTTTATGCTATCTTGATCCTCAAGGAAACATCCAGGGACCTTTCCTGGGGATCGACATAATTCAATGGTTTGATCAAGGATTTTTTGGAACTGACTTACTGTTGCGCTTGACTGATGCCTCTGATGGTTCTCCTTTTCAAGAACTCGGTGACATGATGCCGAATCTGAAAACTCAATCCGGATCGGTCTCCAACTCCAATTTGCCTACCAACATAGAATCGTTGGATGGTGTTGGAAGCATGTTGGAAGAGAGGAAAACTGCTCCTCACTGTGAGGGGTCTAACAATCTAAATATTCAACATTGGACTTCATCTGGACTTGAACCTACCTCGAGTGATGATTTGCACTCAAGAATACGCAATAACGGTTACAACTTCGAACTCCAGTACCTTGATAATCGAAGGTTTCAAAATTACGTTGAAAGAGATGAAGGTATGCAGTGTTTATTGACTCTTCCTCTTTATATTTTCATCATCTGTCATAACCGTGACTCTAATTGCTTCTCTTTATGTTTCAGAAATAGTATATCCTGGAAGGCCTAAAAGTGGCAGTGATTTTCCTCTGAGGAGACCTTCAGCTGATATTCAGGGCTCATTTTCAAATTCCCCAAGTGTTCCTTCCCTTGCAGATGAAGTTTCCGAAAGTAACCTGCCTAATTGCAAGGATGATAAGTTACACCCTTTTGGCCTGTTGATGTCTGAGCTCAGAGGCAACTCTCATATAAGACCTGCTCAAGCTTCCAATGTGTCTTTAGGCATGGATGATCAGGCACAGTTTAGTGATACCTTGTTTGAGGGAGGCATATCTAAACTTAATTGGTTGAATAATCCTAATATCCCAATGCATCAAGTGGTGCCTGACATGGAGCATCTAATAGAACTACAGCGTCAAGAACAGCAGCAGCATCGCTTATTGGAGCTTCAGCAACAACGGCAGCTGGAGTTTCAACGTCAGCAGCAGCACGAGTTGGAATTTCAACAGCAGCGCCAACTCCAGCAACAGCGCCAGTTGGAGCTACAGCAGCAGCGTCAGTTGGAAATTCACCTTCAGCAGCAGCACCAGTTGGAGCTTCAGCTGCAGCGCCAGTTGGAGCTACAGCAACAGCGCCAGTTGGAGCAGCAGCAGCAGCAACAATACCATTTGGAGCTTCAGCAGCAGCGGAAGCTGGAGCAGCAGCTGCAGCGTCTTCAACAACAGAGGCAGTTGGAGTTTCAGCAACAGCAGCGTCACTTAGAGCTTCAGCAACAGCAGCGTCAATTGGAGCTTCAGCCTCAGCACCAATTGGAGCAGCACCTTCGCCATCACCAAAATTTGCCGCAGCACCAGCAGTCCCAAGCCGAACAATTGCTCCTTGAACAGTTATTGAGTCAGATGCCTGGTAGTTATGGGCAGTGGAAGATGGATGCTACACGAGCCAACCTTCATGATCAGTTACACCCAAATGATTTGCACCATGTATCTCATTCATCAAGGCACAATCCCTCGCTTGAGCAGATCATCCAAGCAACTGTGGGCGAGGGTGCCCTCCCAGTACATACTGATTTTTTTGACCTCATATCTCAGGCCAAGCTAGGGAATAGGAACACATCAGAGCTGCCACTCCGCCTTAATGAACAAGAGTTGCAGGCACAACAAATATCTATGGCATTGAGAGAGCAGCAGATGGAAGGGGAAAGGCATATTGGTGGGCCTTGGTTTGCAGATGAAGCAGGTCCTTTTGTGAGGGATCCTGCTGGGCATCACCGGGCTCACATGTTGGGACATGATTCTTCAGAAAATTACCAGAAACAGCAGAGGTTTCCATCCAATGAACAGGAACTAAGCCATCGCAATTGGAATCAGGCCTCTCAGGAGAGACCTCAGGGAGGATTCTATGAACCTAACCCTACGGAATTTGATAGGTTCTCAGTTCCTGCGGGTTCTCATGGGATGAACTTGGATATTGCAAACATATGTGGACAAGATCTAGATGTGCACGAACAATATCGGCTTAGTTCCTCTATTGATGAGCGTGGATCTCTATCTTCCAGAGGTCAGGGAGGCTCCGTACATCTTCCTTTTAATGTTCTTCCAGATCAGTCAGTTGGTATGAACAACTCCTTCACAGAAGGCTCACATAATTCAAATTATAGCATCTTACTGCAAGACCAGTTGGGTAGTTATGGTATGAACGAGCAACCAAGTAGTCTGGCAAGAAGATCTGATTCTAGAGCATTTATGGACCCTCAATTCTTGTCAGGAACCAGGGATACTCCTCATGAAGACGACATGGTGGAGCAACAAAACACAGCCATTGATAGTGAGGAACTACCTAGTAATGCCCATAGCAGGCATAGCTCACTGAGCAGCGCTGGTAATTTTTGAAATATTCTTATATCTTGGGTAATCCCTTAAAAAAAATAAAAAAATAAAACTGAGTAGGAAGCTTTTCTAATGGTTCAGGTGGATGTGGGGGTTTTCACAGTTCTGAGATGGGAGTAGATAAATCACTTGGAGAAGACGTTCATGATGGAAGGTAGATTCTTTTGTTTTTTACTTTCGACGTGTAATATTATATGTTATATGTTTGTGAGAATGAATTTTCTGGTTGTAGATAGCATTGGCCATTGATGCACTCTGGTCTTTAATCTAAAAGTGGTATATCTATATTATTCTTGGTACTCTCTGATCCGGCTGATGCTATGTCTAATCAGTTTGGTCCTCTATCAGCAATGGAAGAAGTAAAATATTTTTTGCATTTAGAACCCCTTAAGGAGAAATGATATTACATGCTGTAGCATGTTTCAGATGTTAATCAATGTATTCTTGATTCTCCATTGACAGGCTGCCTTCTACTACAACCAAAGGGTTTGACAGTGCTACATCGAGACGCCGCGTGTTATCTTCCCAGGATGTTTTGTCTGAGTCTGCACTCTCTCTACCTGTTAAGCCAAGAAGCTCGACAAGCCTCAGAACATCTGAAGGAAAACCTGCTGCCACACCGGTCTCTGAATCTCTAGCAACTAGCAAAAATCATGCACAGTTCAGGAGGACTTCATCTTACAGTGATGCTGGTGTCTCCGAGACATCCTTCATGGATGTGCTCAAGAAACCAGTTATTCCAGAGGCTGATAACAGGGGTGCAATGGAGTCATCTGATGGAGGTGGCCAAGTGGGCCGAACTGGCAAGAAGAAAGGCAAGAAAGGAAGACAGATCGATCCTACTCTCCTAGGCTTTAAGGTATCCAGCAACCGGATCATGATGGGTGAGATCCATCGCCTTGATGATTGACAAAATGGAACCATGCTTGGTGAGAAGACATGGTCAGAATGAGATGTTTTAATATTATTATTCTCAGGTATACCAAATGTACAGCAGCTAACATGAGATGTATAGTTGTCCAATTGTCATTTCCAGTCCTCTGAATCAAAAGTAGGTACGCAGTCTTGAAGCTTTGCAGTGGTTGACCGGTATATATAGTTGTAAACAAGATGTCGAATTTTGTAAGGAGAAGCATAGCAATAGAAGCATAAAAATGTTGATGAATTGTGTTCGTTTTACTCCCTTTGTTTTATTTCGATTTCGACAAAGAAACAAGTATTTTTCACGTTGCAAATTTATCACTTCTTTCCCATGGCACCAGCCCAAACTGATATTAATTGTAGTTTACATCCTTGAGGTTTGAGGTTAACATTATTTTACTTTTTATATTTTTAATTTTAAAAATTTACCTCCTAAAGTCTCTAATTTTCATAAATCAGACACAATTGCTAAAATTTCATTCAATTTAGAGGTTAAATGATAACATGAAATCTTAGAAAAAAAAGTCATAGAAGGTGATTTATATTGTTATAAAACTATTTTAGCTTTTTTAGTGAGTTATGAAGTCAAAATTAACGTCCTAATTAAACGGAATTTGCAATTAGGCATGATTTATGAAAATTAAAAACTTTAAGGGGTAAATTTTTAAAATTAAAAATATGAGGAGTGAAATGATGTTAACCCTAAACCTCAGGGATGTAAACTGAAATGATATTAAAAATTTATGTACTTTTCTTTTGAACTTCACCAACAAAATTGCCAGCTTTGGTACCAAAAATCTGAGCCATTCTGCAGCATAGCATAGAACCTTTCATCCAGGCAAGCGTTGGTTCAACTTTCAAATGGTATGACATATTCTAAAGATTTTTGGTAGACAATCAGAATTCAAATGAAACTTATTTTGGTTATCTGAGCAGTCTGTGCTGTGTATAAACCTGACATGCTGAAATTCCTTTGGAAGCATTATTATTCCTTGAGCCCTGTAAATTTCTAAATTGTTTGAAGCAACTGTGAAATCGGCTCTGGTGTTGGAGAAGAAGAAACCGATGCTAGTTCATTTGAAATGGTTTGCAACATGGAGGGTGAAGCTTGGCGAATCCATTTAATGTGCTCAATTGCCATTGGAATCTCTTTAGCATCGGCTAAACATTTCAGCAGAACTACATGAGAATCTGAATGTGCTACATTAAAACTGAGGCGACAGAGTAACCCAGAAGCGGCAGGGTAAAGACCTGCAGAGAGCACAAACTCATAAGCAACAAGCCAAACCACTTGGAACTGACACACACAAAAAAATTGTATTGTAAGGGGATAAAGTTAAATGCTTTGGAAACTGCAACATCCAATGTACATCATGTGTATAGTACCTACCTGCTTTGCATAAAGAGAGGATAAATGTACCCAACACAGATTGCGCAAGCATCAAATCCTGTTCAACACACTTGTCGAAAACTTCCAAAGCAGCTTGAAGCTTTGTTTCTTGACAAAGCCCTTCAAGCAGAATTGTGTAAGTCATCGCATCAGGTGTCACTTCTCTTCCCAGCATGTGTTGAAAGAGCCTTAGAGCCTCATCAACTGGGCCTACTTCCGAAAACTTCTGAATTAAGATGTTGTAAGTCTTCAAATTTCCTCTGCACCCATTTGCAAACATCTCATCCCACAGCCTTTTAGCAGGCCTCAATAGATCTTCCCTACAACATGCTTCGATAAGAGAATTATAAGTTGTAAGATCTGCGCTTATCCCTTTCTTCTTCATCTCTGGAAGTACCCCATAGGCTTCCTTCACCATTCCTGCTTTGCACAGGAATGACACCATCACATTGTAAGTCTCCAAATCTTTAAAATAATCACCCGTAGACAGAACTTGAAAAACTTCCAGCAGTTCATCAGAGTTGCTATGCTTAGTTAGATTCCTACACAAATTGCTCAATGTCAAAAGAGTTGGGAATCTCGCTTTTCCAACCATGAACTTGAAAAACATCATTGCAGAGCCAGGATCAATGGCCGACACTGATCCTATCAACACATTGAGAACATCATCTTCAATTGGAAAGTTCCCGCTAACTATCACTTCTCCCAATTCCTTCGCTTCAGATATCCGTCTCTCTGAAATCAACCCAAGTATGAACTCTCTATAATCACTGCTCCTCGGAGCTACCCCTAGCTTTCTCTTCATCTTCAAAACCTTCTCTCTATCAACCACATTCCCATCACATCGAAACCCTTCAGCAACAATCCTATATGCCATGAAATCAGGTTTGCAGTCTCTCCTCCTCAGCTCATCCAGCACCCAGAAAGCCTCTGACACTCTCGACGCCTTACAAAGCCCGTGAATGGTCAAAAGTGCCACAACGGACCCATTAATCTCTGAACCACCCCTCCTAACCTCATCTACCACGCTCAAAATCTTACTCAATTCACCACTCCCACATAACCTCCACACAAACAAACCAAAACCAGCTGTGCTCAAAGGCACACCTCTTTGAGTCATTTCATCAAACACCTTCTGGGCATGATCGAAATACCCATCAGAAGCCAGAGCAGCCAGAAGTGAGTTGCAAATCTCATGCCCAATATCTTCAATCCTAACCTCGCTGAACACCAAGAACGCATTGTGGGTCTTCTTTCCTATGATCAGTGAAGCAATCACGGAGCGGTACACCGAAGCATCGAGCCAGATTCTGTGGGTCCTGACCTGCTTGAGCAGAGCATCAATGGTGTTAAATTGGCGGGAAAAAGAGAGAGACTTGAGGACTGACTGGTAGGTGAGGGAGGTGTGGAAGAAGGAGGGTTGCTGAGAAGCCCAGTTGAAGAAGCCGAGAGCGAGGGAGTGGTGGTTGAGGAGGAAAGGGTCGATGACTCCGGCGACGAGTTGCGGACTCAGTGAGTCGCGGCAGCCGAGGCGGTGGAGAAGATTCTCGAGGGAAGGGTTCCATGAGCGAGTTGGCTTTGTGTTGTTGGAAGCGGAGATCAGAGCTCGGCTTATTCGACTCGCTAGCTCTGTTGCCGACGAAGCTTTCATTTCCTTCTGCAACTACGAAGTTTTGGCGCCAACTATTCGTTTGCTATATCATGAACTTTCAAAAGCCCGCAGGACATTACATGGGTGTACTTTTAATTTCAGAGAAATTCTTTTGAATGTTATACGAAGTCTTGTTTCGTATAAATTTTGGTATATCAAGTTTTAAAAATGTCAAATTGGTATCTCATGTTTTTATCTCGACTTAAGATTGATATATATAACTATTAAGATTACTAATTTACCTTCCGCTCAAAAAAAAAAAAAACCAATTTACCTTTAAATTCTTTTTTTTTCTTAGTTTTCATATTCTAATTTTCTTTTTTTGGTTTTTTATATTTTTTTAAACGTAGAGAAAAAATTCATCGTCACTTTCTTTTTACTAATAATTAGTTCTTCATCTCAATCATCGTTGAATGTCAACAGCAACAACAAGATCTTTGAATGTCTACAGAAACAACAACAACAAAAATTTTCTCTAATATTTCTTAAATATGAAAACAATTAAAAAAAGACTAAGAATAAAAGAGAACTGAAGGGTAAATTGGTTATCTTAATGGTTATATATACCGATTTTAGGTCGGGATAGAAACATGAGATACAGTTCTGATATTTTCAAAACTTGATATACTATTCGTATACGTTTTGTTCGGCCAAGCCTTTCCAAAAATGTTACAATATTTTCTTATTGTGTTTCAGAATCTGCTTTGAGAGAGAGAGAATATTTTCTTGAAGGAGAGAACCAAAAAGATCGAGAATTTTGAGTATACGGAGGGAATTGGCCAAGACGGAAAATAGTGAAAGTGGAGAGCTTCTCGTGCCTGCTTCCAAGTCTGACTAATAACACAAAAATAAGAGCAATTACAAGCCTGCAAGTCTGCAACTCCTCCCAATTTGATCATATCACATCTGTTTTCTCCCAACTGCTCAATTGGGTCGATATAAAACTGTGATGACTTGTCAGAGATCTAGAGAGGGAGAGACCACTTCATACGGTGAGAATGATGATGGTTGTGATAGTTGTGGAGTTGGCTTACAACGTAGAGAAACTGGAAGGAAGAGAAATAAGGTTGGTTAATGAGTTGTTGTAGAAAAAGAGTAATTATAATTTTAATTGACGAAAGTGCCCTAATAAAATTGAAAGTTGTCAACTTCCGTGACGGAGCTAACGGCTGTAAGTACTAATGTTTATTCAGGATCAAAAAATGAGGTACTAATATGATATTTTTAAAATATGAGATACCAAAAGTTATAAGGAGTGAAATATGAGATATCATTCAGACCATTTTCTCTTAATTTCAAGATCATGTGAATTTTTGAAGATTCAGACATGTTTCCAATGTCTTGTAGAAACCACATGATCTTCATTTTCAACAAAACTGGGCTTCCTTCCACTCAAGTTTTGGTTTGATTTCAGCCAAATCAAAAAAATTGAATGTTATTATTGTTTAACTAAATTTTTTTCAATTATCAAATATTGACATTTAAGTACTTCTACAACCGACAAAATAATATTGACAATTATTATTGTTCAACTTTTCTTATTTGTGAAATCTCTTGCTATAACACATGCATTTTTAGGTCAAACTGCAATGTTCTTATTTCTTAACTAAACTTTTCTTGTTATCAAATTATGACTTTTGAGTACTTCTCAAACTGACGGAACACGAAAATCTTAATTGGATTAGTGTATATGAGTCGCTTGATTTCATCAAAAATCGGTTGTTATAACACACGTATTTTTAGGCCAAAATTGAATGCTCTTATTTCTTACCAAACTTTTTCTATTATTAGATTTTGACATTTAAGTACTTCTACATCCGACGGAACACAAAAATCTCAATCGGATTAATGCATACGAGATTCGATTGATTCCATCGAAAATCCCTTGCTATAACACACGCATTTTTAGGTCAAAATGCAATGTTCTTATTTCTTAACCAAACTTTTCCAATTATCAAATTTTGACATTTAAGTACTTCTACAACCGACGGAAATCGAAAATCTCAATCGAATTAGTGCATACGAGATTCGCTTGATTTCATCGAAAATCCCTTGTTATAACACACATTTTTAGGCCAAAATTGAATGCTCTTATTTCTTAACCAAACTTTTCCTGTTATCAGATTTTGACATTTAAGTACTTCTATAACCGACAGAACTCAAAAATCTCAATCAGATTAGTGCATACGAGATTCGCTTGATTTCATCGAAAATCCCTTGCTACACACACATTTTTAGTCAAAATGCAATGCTCTTATTTGTGAACCAAACTTTTCCTGTTATCAAATTTTGACATTTAAGTACTTTTACAACCGACAGAACTCAAAAATCTCAATCGGTTTAGTGCATACGAGATTCGCTTGATTTCAACGAAAATCTTTTGCTATATCACACGTATTTTTAGACCAAAATTGAATGTTCTTATTTGTGAACCAAACTTGTCTTATTATCAAATCATGACTTTTGAGTACTTCTCGAACTGACGGAACACAAAATTCTTAATCGGATTAGTGTAAACGAGTTTCGTTTGATTTCATCGAAAATCCCTTGCTATAACACATGCATTTTTATGCCAAAATTGAATGCTCTTATTTGTGAACCAAACTTTTCTTATTATCAAGTCATGACTTTTGAGTACTTCTCGAACTGACAGAACACAAAAATCTCAATCGGATTAGTGTATACGAGTTTCGTTTGATTTCATCGTAAATCTCTTACTATAGCACACACATTTTTCGGTCCAAATGCAATGTTCTTATATCTTAACCAAACTTTTGACATTTAAGTACTTCTACAACCGATGGAACTCAAAAATCTCAATTGGATTAATGCATACGAGATTCGCTTGATTTCATCGAAAATCTCTTGCTATAGCACACACATTTTTCGGTCCAAATGCAATGTTCTTATATCTTAACCAAATTTTTCCTATTATCAAATTTTGACATTTAAGTACTTCTACAACCGATGGAACTCAAAAATCTTAATCGGATTACTGCATACGAGATTCGCTTGATTTCATCGAAAATCTCTTGCTATAGCACACACATTTTTAGGTCAAAATTAAATGTTCTTATTTGTGAACCAAATTTTTCATATTATCAAATCATGACTTTTAAGTAATTCTACAACTGACGGAACTCGAAAATCTCAATCAAATTAGTGTATATGAGATTTGCTTGATTTCATTGAAAACCCCTCTTGCTATACACGAATTTTTTGGTCAAAATTAAATGTTCTTATATTTTAATCAATCTTTTCTTGTTATCAAATTCTGTGTACTTCTCGAACTGACGGAACACGAAAATCTCAAACGGATTAGTGTATACGAGTTTCGCTTGATTTTATCGAAAATTTCTTACTATAGCACACGCATTTTCAGGTCAAAATTGAATGTTTTTATTTCTTAACCAAACTTTTTCTATTATCAAATCATAATAAATAAGTACTTATCGAACTGACGAAACTCGAAAATCTCAATCGGATTAGCACATATGAGTTTCGCTTGATTCCAGCTAAAATTATTTGCTATAGCACACAAATTTTTTGATAAAAATTTAATTTCTTATTTTTTAATTAAACTTTTCTTATTATCAAATCATTATATAAAAAAGTATTTCTCCAACTAGTGGAACTCAAAAATCTCAGTTGTGCTTATTTCAGCCAAAATCTCTTGCTTTAGCAAGCGAATTTTTGGGTCAAAATTGTATGTATTTATTTTTTAACCAAATGTTTACTATTATCAAATCATGATAAATGAGTACTTCTCAATTAATGCAACTCGAAAATCTCAATCTGATTAGTTTATACGAATTTCTAAAGTTGGAAAAGTGGTTGTGTTATTGTTCAATTAGAAATTATTATTGAAGAATTTATAGGAGTGTGTTGTATATGTTGAGAGGAGTTTCATATATAGTAGACTCGTAGGAGTGGTATCCATGAATTATTTGACTTACTCTTGCTACTAGATGCAACTGTTCTACCATTCATCGAGACCGAACGCAAGAGAACAACAAGGGAGACTGGGAGAGTACAAAGAAAGGAGACTATGGTGGACAAAAATGGGAGTAAAAACAAATTGCAAATTTATCTAAAAATTTACATCATATTTCATTGAGCTACATTAACTGTACAATGTTCTATCTTTGTGCAACCTCTGCCCACCACTATGTACATTAATTTACTAGACTATACACAAATCCAATCACTAGCTTTACAGTATAGATTGGTTTCTGGGTTTCTTCTACTCTTCTAGACACTTGTATTAGCATATAACGCTAGCTAAACCCCAGTCAGCTCTGCAGGGTTTAGGGTGGCCATATATATACAGTGTTTCTTAATTTCTACATACTTCTATATAGTATATACATACCTGAAGCATGGATAACCTTTTTTACAGTTTCTAGTTCTAAAGAGAAACTAAGAGTAGGATCTGATTAATTTAAGATTCTGGAAATTTCGAGCTTTGAACAAGTTGCCAAAGAGATATCCCATTTTTGTCCCTTGAGGGGACTTTGATGGTGGAGGGGTTGAATTGCATTTCACCTGCAGTATGGTCTGGCCAATCTCTCTGCGAATTGAATCAATCATCTTGGGATCAACTGGGTTTCCTGTCACGTCTGTGACATAGAAGGTGTCCAGAGCTTTTCCTCCTTTAGTTGAAATTTCTGCTCGTTTGATAGATAAACTGTTCTCTCTGAATATCCGAGTGATATCTGATAGAAGTCCAACCCGGTCATCGGTGCACAGTTGTAGTTCAAGCCCCTGCATGGCAGTTGGCAAAGCAATATGTATTAGTAAAGTTACGAAGAAGATAACTGAACAAGAAGTTTTTCATTCGTTAGGGGAGTTCATGCACGTACCTCAGATGCCCGCCTTTCAATGGCTGCTTCAAGACATTGTACAACACGTTCTCGCTCAGCTTCTGAGCTTATAGGAACTCCATCAACATGTCGAATATAGAACTCCTACATAAAACAATTTTACCCATAAGCAATAGATTTATAGTAGTTTTTAGTATGTTAAACTACACCTTAGGAGAAATTACTATAGGAGTTTAATCTTACCTGATAAGCTTCTGTCATCCCTGTATTTACCATTCCATGGAATACCACATACTGCATGTCCGTTAAAGTGCAAATGATGTCAAACAACAATTTTGGTCGATCTTTTGCCTTCATAGTAATGACAGTGTAATACTTCTGACTGCAATCGAAGGCAGTTACTTGAGGTCTTGAGCCCTTGTCCTCCACTCTGCGCAATTCATCTCTTCCAACCCTCTCATAATCTCTGTCAGCAAACATAATCTGGTGCAGCCTTCTATCTCTATTGGTAACTCCAGAGGTTGCAAGTGTCATTTTAGCAGCCTTGGACTCATTGTTTCCTCTAAGGACATTGCAAAGCAGCTCCTTTATTGAAGCAAGGCGGTTTGGATCTTTGATTGCGCAACCAGTGGTATCATCTGTGACATGAACTACAGCTGCAGTTCTGGCATTATGTGTCCATATCTCAGCATTTACCACATTACAGTGAAGGTCTACAAGAACGGCACACACTTCAGATAATAGACCAGTTCTATCAGTGCCACTGAGCTCAATTAAGGTATGCTCTTCTGAGGGTGTCACACCAACAGAATCCATAGACGGTACAAAGCTGGCATTGCTTTCAAGTCTCTGCAACATTAACAAGTTGAATAATATGAGCAGAAATTGCTTTCACATAATTTGATATATCTTGGTCTTTCTAAATACTAACTAAGTTCATAGGTGGTGCAGGGGAGTCATGAGCAGAATTTATTTTCGCAAGCCCAATCCCAAGCAAGAAATATGACCTACGTTAGGACTAATGATGAAAAGGAGTTCATGGCCCAAGGTCTTTTTGATCAAGTGCCAAGAAGCAATACTCAACTGAGCTTTGAGTAATTCGGCTTTACATGCAGAGAAAGTATGATGTTCATCTTCAGAACAAGATACTACAACCCTCTGACTACTTGACAGTAAACATCAGAACAATCTGTTCAAGTACTTACAATTTGTATATAATTGATAATGTCCTTGTCTCTGATCTTTTTCCCATCACGGTCAATCACGTTGAACACTGAAGATAGAAATTTAAACCAATGTTAGCAAAAAGGGGCAAGGAGATGAGGATAAATTGAAAATTAAAAAGTGAAAGAGAAGATGGCAAGGGAAGTTGAAAAAATAAAGCTTACCATCCATGAACCATACTCCATCAGATGAGAAATAAGCTTTTGTTATTACAAGATTCACATCTGCAAGCACTTGGACAACATCTAGGAGAATTCCATGTTTGTTGACACTGTCAACCTGAATAGAAATTGAAAAAATTAAGCGTTGACCCAAGAAACTAAACACTAATCCAAACTTGGTATTTTATATGATTTACTCATATTACATATGATTGACTTTTGTATTCAACAGATACATATTATAAGCATTGAGCAATTGATCATGCAAATCACAGGGTACAAAGCCTCACCTGGATAATAGTAGCATCCTCACAAGAATCATTGTCAATCACAACTCTGCAAGAACAAAAATCAAATCAGATGAAGCTTCTGGGTTTCTCAGACAGACTCCAAAATCAAACCTTGTCCTAATTAATTGCATGAATGAGAAATAGAACCCAGCAGAGTCATGGAAACAAATATAACATGTAAAAGAACAATAAGACTCAATTGCACAGAAGGAACATGTAAAATTTCAGATTCAAAATACTAACTCAAAAATTAAAAAGTGAAGGCAATCAAAACCCAGAAAAGGAGAATACTTGACATGAATCGTACCTGGGTGGGTTCATCCGCCTCACGAACTTAGTATACTCATCATCCATTTCTTCTTCCTTTCTCTTCTTCCAAATCTAGATATCAATCTTCCCAGAACCTTAAAATAGCCAACAAACAAACGTATGCTTCACAAAAATACATAGACTTCAACAGAGACAAGACACACTCTTTAGTATCCTATATACAACAACGATGCCTCCTCCAACATTGACGGAAAAATATGAAACGAAATATGAAGAGAGAGAAAGAGTGTGCTCGGGAATAAGAAGTGGAGGGCTTTTCGGGGGGTCGTAGGCCCGGAAAAGCTGTTTATAGAAAAAGCTGTGCACGTGTCCTTTTTTTGAGTGGCTGGGCGGTCGGTTAACTGCCTCCCGCCGCGGTCATTTGCCCTTTTTACATTTGGATCCGTACGGTGAGAGCGGGAAATAATATGTCACGTGACGTTCGGCGAGGCACGTGTGGTTTTATGGTGCGCTCCCAGATCTTTTCTGGTTTTTATGGCGGCAATAGCAACTGATTTCTCACGGTTTTTTTTTTTCCGATTACATTAGTGTTCTCACGGTTACTAATCATTTTTATAGGTATGTAAACAAAAATTACAGACTTACAGTTGATGTAAAAAGTTAAAGGTAATAAGGCATGTGAGCTTGAAATTACTACCAACAAACTCTATGAATTTGAATATCTCAGTTCTATTTGGTAGGTGAAGCCAAAGTGCATATGTAGAGTTGTAGATGAAGGGACAGTTGTGGATAAATTTGGTCTGAGTGAGATAAGCCATAGACGGTCGCGACCACTTAATATATTGCAACAGAGATTGTATACCTTATCTAATATTAGAATTATTGAGGTTTCTCCTAGATAGATTAGATTGCTAATGATGAGAGAAAAGAGATCAGTGATATACAAGTCAGGAACGTGGAGTATCCCAAACAACAAAACAAGGATACCTTTGGACCAGGATTTGCCGGAAACAAACAAATAAGTCGATCGTTTGCACATCATATATATGGAAGATGATCAGTCAAAATATGTACTATTATCCTGAAAAATCAAAATATGTGAACAAGTATATATTAATCTATAGGCCAGCTGATCGAGGCTGCTGATGACTATGTTATTGTTAGGTTGCTAAGTTGAATTCAGCTGATCGAGCATTTTAATTAGGCATGCAGCTATTGGAGTATTATTTGATTCCGATCCAGGTACATAGCTAGTTAGTAATTTCGGATTTCGCTGCCTTTAACTAAGATAGGAATATATCTGCAGATAAGGAGGATCAATAAGAGTTGAAATCCTGCTCGGCCGGCCTTGTGGTTGAATTATTCTTCAGCTACTGTGCTTGATTCATGTTCAAGAAGGAGAATAAAGTCCAGGTAGCTTAGCAGATCAGCTGCAGCTAGCTAGCTGTTGTTTGGTCACGTACGTGTTCATTAGATGAAAATATCTGTTGAAAAGGAGAAAAGGTCTAGTAGCTAGCAAAGATATTCGATGATATATGCATATATGTCACTGCCATGCCAGGCCAGCTTACTTGGCATTGATCAGTTGGCCTTTGGGGTACAATCGGAGCCACTGATTGATGTGGTAGATAGCGATAGAGATAATATATATAGTTGGAAGAGATGCAATGCATTAACAGTAAGATGGCAAAGGAACCGATCAATTAGAGACGCATGGATATTGATGGGTGCACAATTAACCGCACACTTGGTTGTGGTGGCGGGCTGATTAAGCAACGAGCGAGATAGAGATCAACAAATCAAAACGTAGGTCCCAGAACCAGAAAGGTCGACGTATATATGAATCGAATGGTTTTTAAGAAATTCTAACTAGTGCCACTGGAATATGGATGAAGAATAGCACTGATAGCTAGGACGTCTATCAGTCCAGATTTAAGGGATGCACTTTTCAAGATACTCGTCAGTATATGCAGTAAACCCTACGTACCAAGGTGTTCATATTCGTCGAACAATTAACAATAAACGTAAACGAGGCATCAAACTCCATCAATTACTAATAAAAGATAGAACAACGTAAAAGAAACTCATAAAATGAAAGAAGTAGCTAGGTTATGTAAGTAGGGAAATTAGTGATTTCAAGTTTTTGAAAACCAAATTGAAATGATCCACCTCAGGTAGGCTCGAAATTTGTTACATAGCCCAAACCCATAGTTCTACCTTCTTATATTGAACATTTGAAGCAAAAGAAACGGAAAAGATGGACGTGAAGCAGAAACTGAATGGACATACAGAGAGGCCAAACACCACTAATATATACACACACACACACATGCCAGATTAGAGGCGGACGTCCGCACCGTCTTTAAAATGCGGATGTCTCTCTGTGCCGACGACGACGTTTCTCTTGCCGGATGACAGCAGAGGCATCTCCGACGACTTTACCATGAAAATGAAAGCCATGAATATCAGATTTGAAGAACTAGGCAACAACCTCCACCTAAAACTTCAGACGAGAACAATGGCGACTGCAAACTGGTATACCAGCAAGAGGAAGGTCACAATTGAGGTTTGGTGTCCGCTCAGCAAGAGGAGAGGCGTCGTCAGCGCCGGACGGTGGAGAACAGAGAGACGTCCGCACCGCCCTTAAAGTGCGGACGCCCTCTTCTGAACGGATATATATATATATATATATATATATATATATATATATATATAGACACACACACACAATACAGTCCTTCTCAGCTGCAAACGTCCGCATTTATTCTTACGGTGCAGATTTCCACTTTAAACTCACTTTTCAATTGAATTTTCACATCTCCACCGTCTAGTATTTAGATACTAATGTATAGATAATCTATACAAAATTTCAACCAATTTGGTTATCATTAAGGCACTCAAAACTACGTTTTTCTGTTATAAACATTAACAGTTCAAGTTCGACATAATTATGTTCATCTATAGAAAAACGCAGTTTGAGTGCCTTAATGATAACCAAATTAGCTGAAATTTTGCAGAGACGATCTATACATTAGTATCTAAATACTAGACGGTGGAGATGTGAAAATTCGATTGAAAAGTGAATGTAAAATGGAAATCTACACTGTAAGAATAAATGCGGACATCCACACCTGAGAAATTCTTACATCCATACACACTGTAAGAATATATATATATATATATATATATATAGTCACTTGACAGTCTTTAGGAGCTGCCCTTGAATATAGGGCAAGCCCAGAACTTTGATAATGCCAGGATGATGGATGCTTGAATGACAATCGACAGGCATGAGTGAATGAGTGACTCATGAGTGAATGGTTAATTACTTGGTCATTCATCACAACTCTGAAACAATATATATATATATATATATATATATATATATATATATATATATATATACACAGTCTCTATCCAGAGCGAAGCTTCGCTCTGAAATTAACGTGCGAAGGTCCTTATTTGACTTACTTTTCAGTCATATTTTTCGATCATACCCGGTCAGTGTCTAATACATATCGTATGATCATCCTTACAAAGTTTCATTCAGTTTGGTGATCGTTTGCACACCGAATCAGATAAAATAAATCAATAGAACAAAATCTGTCCAAGTAGAACCGTTGGAGTAAATCATGATTATGAAGGCTTAAACGGTCACCAAATTGGATGAAACTTTGTAAGAATGATCATACAATATGTATCTAGACACTGACCGGGTATGATCGAAAAATATGACCGAAAAGTGAGTCAAATAAGGACCTTCGCACGTTAATTCCAGAGCGAAGCTTCGCTCTGGATAGGGACTTATATATATATATATATATATATATATATAGGGAGGATGTGAAGCGGACGTCCGCACTCCGGCTTAAAATGCGGACGTCGTCCGTTCTCCGCCGTCTCACGCCGGCGACGGCTTCTCTCCTTCTCGGACGACAACACAGGCTTCCAGGACGGCTTCTCTCCTTCCAGGACTGGCCGGCGACAAGTTTTTGGCCAACCTTGATCAATCATGGTGTTTTCCGTCCAGAGCTTCAATCCGGCCGGAAAACTTGTCGCCGGCTAGTCCTGGAAAGAGAGAAACCGTTCTGGAAGCCTGTGTTGTGGTCCGGGAAGAAGAGAAGCCGTCGTCGGCGTGAGACGGAGGAGAACAGACGACGTCCTCACTTTAAACCGGAGTGCGAACGTCCGCTTCACATCCTCTATATATATATATATATATATATAGACACACACACTTGACAGTCTTTAGGAGCTGCCCTTGAATATAGGGCAAGCCCAGAACTTTGATAATGCCAGGATGATGGATGCTTGAATGACAATCGACAGGCATGAATCAATGAGTCAATGACTAGATAGTTAATTACTTAGTCATTCATCACAACTCTGAAACAGATCGAAGACATGCATCACAGATTTTCGGACAGTTGGATGGATTCTCTATGCGTCGTGCCACCCATTTTGGTTTAGATGATAGCTAAAGTAGGTTGGTTTTTTTTCTTTTCTGTCAGAAAGTGTAATTTCGGCAACAGAGACTGAAGCAGAGACCACAAAGACGAAATAAGACTTCTGCTAGCTTGCTCGGGTACAAGAATGAATGAGAGAGCAGAGCTGATATAGCATAATCTACAGCCTTGAGTATCATATTCACACCATAATACAGATAATCCCCTAAGCTAATAAAAACACAGGAGTATACAATACACATTCACTTGTGTATAAAAATATGAATTGCATGATTTGTATCTAGAAACTTGCACTCTTACTTAACGAAACTTCACTACCCAAACCAATTTGGATGGGGCCTCAATACAAACGATCTAAGGCCAAAGAAACAGCACAGTCATCTGTGCAACGCTGATCGCCATATGTAAACCTCAGCTCAGCAGTCAGCTATTGAAACTAGTTGAGGGAATTCCATTATAAATAGAAGAAGAATCTGAGACCATATGAAGGCAAGAAAGATTTGACATTATCTGTCTCCATGTCAATCACCTCCTCCATGTTGGGGAGAATAAAGATAAGTATAAATTCGACCCAAAAATTAAAAAAAAGATAAGTATAAAGTTAATTTGATTTAGAATGGATATGTTCCAAGTTTTCCCTTCCTATATGCTGACACTAAACAAGAGACCCTTTCCATGCAACTCCTGTGATATGCCAAAAGACAATAATATTCTACTGAAAACCTTGTCTTACTGCGTGATACTTGTAAACTACCACAAATGAATAAGAGTATGTCCAGTTAGTGCTACAACTAAAGCCTCACAAACTTGCCAACCTACTTGTTGAGTTAGAAGTACCATATTTCTATAGAATTGCTCGGAATGGCTTCTTTTCTACGGTATATGCTGACATATATTGCAAACTCAAATACAGTATACTGATACTCTCTTTTCCTTCTTTACTTTGGCCAGATATATTGTGAACTCAGATACTCTAAAGAAAGAAAACTGTGAAGTTCTCATAATGAAGTTCTTTGACAGATTCTAGTATGCTTTGGATAGCTTAGTAAATTAGCATTCATGACAGAGTCTCCTGATTATGTTATGACAGTGCTAGCTCCTATCCCTCCAGTGATGGGATTTAAGTTGAGTAAATCAAATAGATTATTAAGCTACACCCTAAACACATAAAACGAGGGATTCCCATTTGAAGTTTTGCCCAAAAGAAATCAGGTACTCTTCTCTGAGAACTGAAGTCTATTTGGATACTCAATGAGGTATGAGGACAAGCTAGAAGAGTACGGCTAAGACACTACTCTGGTGAGACCAATGCCCTCAATGATACTTCTTAGTGAAAATAAGGAACAGGAAAAAAAGCAATAAAGAATGTTCACGTAAGGAAACAATCCCAATTCACTGTATGTTCACGTAAGGAAACAATTTCCCAATTCACTGTTCTAAGGCTGTAATTCTTAACGGAATACTCATTCATCTATGCTTTGTGTGCTTTGCTGATGAAATTATATGATATTATTTAATCTTGAACAAAACTCACTGAAATTATAATATTGTAGCAAATATCACAAGAACAAAGACCAGTTTTAATGACCTGAGCATAGACTTGATGATGGAAATTGTTAGCTAGAGCACATAATTCCTCTAGCTATAAGTTGAAACCAGCAGAGCATTCACAGAGGAAAGAAGCACGTTGTTTATAAAGAATTAAAGACAAACTGAGACAAGTCTAAAGATGCATTCTTTGGAAGTAATACGAGAAAGCCAGTAGAGTACAAGTAATAGATAGCTGATTCAGATACTAGTAAATTGCTTGTTTGTGCAAAACATAATGAAGATCTTAGATGATTAAGAGCAACCCTCATTACATCTAGGAAAAAAAATTGGATAAGTATGACTGTAGAACTCTGTGGTTTAAATTTTTCACAAACAAACTGGAGCACCACTTCATTCACACCTAGTGAAGAACAACCTAATTAAAGATGGCTTACACTATAATCAACACACCTCTGAATTAAAGCAGCAGTTAAGCCCAACACCCAAACAATCTGTTTGACTGTGCACAATTCCCACCTGCACAAGCAACAACACACTCACCAGTCAATTTCCCCATGCTTAACACAAAGATTAGTGATAAAAAGAATCAACCAGAATCAAAAGTTAGCACCTTTATATGGAGACTTGAGTCATGCAATGGAGAACAAAACAAAGAGCAAAAGAAACATCCATTTCCAGTGCCCCTATTGAATTCTCTCAAAGTATACAATACAAATACCATTACCAAAAAAACAAACTCAGAGTCCCCAACGAAATGCTACTACTGCTTGATTTCACAAAGATCTAAACTTTCACCACCAATTTCTCCTCTGTTTTGTTCCTACTGTCCTGAGCCTTGAGAATCATCCTTAGAAGACGGAGCTTGCTGCTGTTGCTGGTGTTGGTGCTGCTGCTGCTGGTGTTGCTGTTGCTGCTGGTGGTGTTGATGCACTCTAGCATGTCCCATCTGCTGGTAAATCTGGTAAGCCTGAGAATTCAAAACCCCAAGATGGCCATCTTGAGACAACCCAAGTTCCAAACCAGGAAGCTGTTGACTTCCCCCACCCAGAATTGAAGTGAAGCTCATAGGTCCCATGTTGTTGACTGGCAAGTCAAACCCAGGAAGGCCAATCTTTTGGAGGTAATTGGAGCTGCTCTCAGTCCCTCCCAGATTTGTAGTAGATGGACCAGATGAAGATGACTGTGGAGAAAAACCAAACCCAGCAGGGGGCCATAGCCCAGTTGCTGCAGCCACATGGGGCCTCCCTAAATTCCCTCCCACCATAGCCCAACTGGTCCTACCTCCACTGGACCCTAAATCATCTGTCTTTTGATACAAGCCAGCTGATATTGAAGCCCCCTGCTGCGACACAGACCCGCCTGCCGCCGCTAGAGCCGACGCCGGGATCGTCCCGGTGCCGGTGGCTGCAATTATGGACGGCTCAGCCTGCTGCAGCAGCCATTGGATTGTTTCTCCGTCCGATTTGTGGCCCAATTCCCGAGTCAATTGGAAGATTCTGGCGGCGCAGAGAGCCGGCATCCTTATCCTTCTTCCTCTGCCTTCCACCTTGGTGTGTCTGTCTTTGTTTGAGCTACGTTTGGGCGCTAACTGCTTCTTGGTCTCGTCTTTGTCCGCAATCACAATCTGGAAGTCTTTGATCTCCGCCGGTTTCACAACGTTGTTGTTGTTGTTGTTGTTGTGGTTGTGATTGTTGTTGTTGTTCTCACTCATGGTGTTGGGTAGTTGCTGATGATGCTGTTGTTGTTGTTGTTGTTGTTGTTGAGGTTGTGGGAGGCTCAAGAAGCTGGGTATCTCCTGAGGCTGCTTTGAGGCCTTGGGATCCATCAACAGAGGAAAAAGAAATTAGGGGAAGAAAGAAACAACTAAAAAGGAAAAGGGGTGGTCTTTGTCTTTGATGGAAGAAGGTGACCTGAAAAGTCCTACACTTTCATGAGTTTTCACCGTTTTGGGCAAAACTATAGAGACAAAAGCCCTAGAAAATATTAAAATCCCCAATTCAATGTAACTCTCTCAGGAATCAGAATTGGAGCAGACTTGTTCTTTTTACTTCTTGCTTCCTTCCTCTGAGTCTTTTGTCTTTCTATCTTCTCTCTCTTTCTCTGTGTGTCTGTCCATCTTGTCCTTTCTTTCTTACCTCTTTGTACAACACTGTGGCAAAGTTTTGACTAGCACAGATTTACAACTTTAACTGCCAATTTTATCTCATTTCAAATTTCACCACCTCATCTGCTCATCAGACACATGGGATTAAAAAACCATTTACCTATTTTGACTTGGCCAGATTAAATCCACTAGCCCTTCTTCCTTCCCCACAATGCCACAATCTATGGAGTCAGTCATGGTCCTCAAGGATGGTCCAGGGTGGATTGGCTTCCCCTTCTCTTGTTCAATCTCCAAATCCAATCTTCTTACACCTTAATAAATGATTTCTCTCCTGTATGCTATAATTGAAGGAGCAACCAACATATTATGCTATCTCTTGTAAGGGACTCAACTGCAATGTGGGAACTCATAAATGTGACACTTGGCTACCTATGAATGGCTTGAGGAGCTTACTTCAAACCCACTCTTGTTTTTTATCTAGGCCCATCCTTGAGATATGTTATAAAATTCATACAACCAATGACTGGGGAAAAGAATACTGAATGATCATGGGATCAGCAACTTCTCAACTCCATACAATCAAAATACTAGAGTGACTATTACAATGGAGGTTGTTGTTGCAGTTAAGTGGTGAGCTACTGAAGTTTTGGTTTGTTTTAAATGGTGATGAGGCTAGCTCTTAGGGTTTATTTGCATGAAACCCTAAAATTCCTGATAGAATACAATCGATAATTCCATACCATTACATGCTTCGAAAGTGTAGCTATAATGCTGAGAACATTAAGTTAACCTTGAAGGATCCTGATCCTATTCTTCATTACATCTTACAATACCTCACAATCGGGGTTGGCTTCAATTTTCTTTCTTCTTAGTCTCCTTGAGAATGATTAACATTTAGCTATATGCTAGCAAAGGAGAAAGTCCACATGTTTGCAAGAGATATTACACTTGTCAATAATAATTGGGATGAGTGGATAACTATAAACAAGCAAGGAAAATGACAAGAAGTCCCTTAATTTTCTCGCATGACAAAGATGCCTCATATCATATATTAACCAAATTTTCATTTTTCAATTGTACTTGGAAAGCGATTTTCTATATATTGGTGTATGTCCACTATCTTATACATACCACAGTACCACACCACATAAAATATGCCAATACCACAACAAAGAGAATTGTTATTTCTGCCGAGTTAGGTGCATCTGTGTTCGGGCTTTCTTCCGTGTCCATAAATCAAGGGATTGAATTAGTACTGTACACCGGTTAAAAGTTTAACCCAAAATTCCTATATTTCCATTCGCATCTCCCAAGCAAATGATCGTTTAGCAAATGAAGAGAAGTGGTAAAGTAATTAGATCTGGAAACTCCACAGTACAGAAATGTTTAGGGAAAGGGTTAATTAATTTGTAGTAAAGTAACTAGCTTGCACCTCAGTAAACTATGCTTATGAACTTGCATATATCTTTTTTAGAAGGTTCTACATAGTCTCTGCTAGAGATGACTTTCGTGATCGACAAGTCCACAAGAATGGCTAATTTAGTCGGTTTAGTTGGTCCAAACATGCTTTAGCTTTCAAAATTCAAAGGGGTGTGCTAGTTGGTATGATTATTGTGTCTCTTTTATACTATTTGATTAAGAGAAAGCTTGATGAATCAAATTCAAAGGGAGGCAGCTAGAGCTAGAGCTGGAAACGTATATCCAACCCGATCACCAATCAGTAGTAAACGACTCCCATGGTTTTATGGAGCATGAGTGCATGACAATATTGACAACGACAGCAAGGGCCGCTGATCAAATTTCCACATTTCTGCAATATCTATGGAACACTAATTCTAAACTAGTACTAATTAATTAGAACTAGGAATCACCTAACCAACGCACTAATCCATTGCCTTTCGGTCTTTCACTGCATGCATGATTCTGTATTACCTATACCATAAGCATGTACGAACTATATATGAAGTTGATATTCGGTCACCATAGTGGGGATCCATCATTTGAAGCCTTTTCTTTTCCTGCAAGTTTGATTCGCTACTTCGCTAGTGATCTATTATTAAACAGAAACAATTCAAGAATGATCATTCAGAGTATTACGTACTAAGCAAGGAACTAAAGAATTGATCGAGATCGAGCATGCTAGCTAGCTTTTCCTGTTCCCGGTTCTACTTCTTAATTTAAGCATTCACTAAAGCGAAAGAAGTGTCAAATGAGGGAGCTCGCTTTAGGGTATGAATGAATATGATCACTTGATGTGGAGAAGACCAATTGATCGATGAAAAATTAATGGCGGGAATGGGAATGGGATTGGGATGAATGGTTAATGGTACGTGTATGTTGGTGATTGAATTGTTAACGACAAGTGCTTCCCATCATGGAGACAATGCAGGCCCCTCTTCAAAAGTTAGCTCTTGAAATATCTGTTGGTCATCAATATCATTCTTGCTATGTATGGCTAAGCTTTTCCATACAAGAGAATTCAAAGCTTCAATGGGAAACAGATCTATGCTTTCATATTACTTAAACCTGGGTTTTTACTGCATAATTCAAACCTCTTACTTCCATCGATCTGTTTCAGCAAAACCAGATTAACGTACATTAGGTGTTAATTAATTCTAGATGCCAAGGGAAGTAATATGATGGGGATGAAGCCGGCCTAAAGCCTCCACCACAGTAGGGTTTAATTTTTCTTCGATATATTCTTTGACTATTAGCTTTCATATTCCCCGTTTCATATTCTTCGAAAATTAGCTTTTATATTCTTCTGGTGTGGTTGCTGATCGATTATATATACGGAACGGAAGAAAGAATGCAGCTTTGTTAGTTAAAGAAAACTCAAAACTCACAGATGGATACTGACACTCATGATTAAGGTTTTGAGTTTATGGAATTATGGACCACCACACAGAAGCGTTAAGGTAATCAACATTGTCATTTCGATATATGGATACCTCATATTTAGGCAACCATTCCAACTAATACAGAAACTAACAATGATAAGCACTAAAACTAAATCCTGTACCGATCAAAAATGAACAAATAAATATAAGCTAGCTAATAAGCGAGAAAAGTATATCATCAGTTCTAGCTGTACAATGGCTTCCTGCATTGGATTCATGTGTATGAACTTGGATGAACATGGCAGCAAATTAATCAGCAGCATCAGTTCTCGATCAGAACAAATACTTTGGTGATTAGACGTGTCTGATTTATTTGGAGGAGAAATCTCCAGGAAACTGATCCCAGCTGCAGGCTATCATTCAACAGCTTGCTAGGTATTCCGTATAGCTTATACAAAACAGACAGCTTAGGTCATTTACTCATATGGTACCATTTTGGGATGTTGCTTATTTTAACCTGCTTCGATCTGTATCTGTTTGTTAGAAAGATTCGAATTGTGCAGGCAGTAGTACTGATTGGACAACCAACCAACTACGGTACAGCATATGCTAGAGCTGCATACATAGTATGGTACTTTTGATCTTTCAAGTAATAACATCGAGTAGTTTAGTGGAGATGCAGCTGTTTGCTAGAGCTGTATATATGCTAATATAGCATGAGGAAAGAGGGAGCCCCTAGCTAGCTTTACTGCTCAAATTTGAAAATGAAAAACGGGACTGAGGCACATCACATATGGCACAGATTGTGACCTCTTGTATTATTTGTTTAGCTCCACTGTTTCACATTTGAAATGGTTTCTTTTCCCAATTTTGATGGATTGATGTATCTCAACCACCCATTTTATTAGGCAATGAAGTGGGATACATTCATTGATTCATACATCTATCTTAAAATTATTGCCATCAATTCGTCAAGTAACATCATATTGAAATGCAATACCAATGTCTAATATTAAGATAAAAGTGCAGGCGTCATCATGGATTTCTAGTTTTCACTTCAATGTCCAATACCAATGTCAAAATTGTTTTTTAAGATTAGAGTCGAACCAAAGATATTATTTTCTCCCAAGTGTATCACTGAATATTTGGGCTAATTGTTGGTATTCTTATTCAACTTCCTTCAAGAAAATAAGGTCACACGAAGAACAAATTGAACATTTGACATTACCATAGAAGGCCCTGCAAACACAAAATAGCAATTGAAAAGCAGGAGAAATTAAACGATGGCGTGCATAGATAGAGATCGAGGAGATCAATATATGTCATATGTGAGGGAAGGATAAGGATAATGGTGACTGAGGTCCATCCCATTCAGTTAGAGATACTGGCCGGCTGGCTTTTATTGGAGCTCAGCAATCGGAGTGGAGAATATAATGGATGGTGCATATATAAGAGGAGGTCGATCGATCTCTATTTGTTAATGTGGTGGAACTTCCTCTCTTCCTTTTCATTTCTGATTCTTCCTAATACGTACCGTAGACATATCATTATCCATGCGCAAGCTATATGCAACCCAAAGAATTTGCTTTAAGTGAAATGGCTTCAAGATTGATGGAATATGTTTATAATTTGGAAATCAATGTTTCTATTTTTTCTTCTCACATGTAAAGAAAGGCTATGAGGTACCAACAGACAGGCATATATACGTACCATTCATCAACCTGCACAAAGATATAGTACTAGAGATAGGAGATTCGATTCAGAAGTGCTTACACCCATGCATGTGTTGGCCTATAGGGAACCATCGCATCAAACATATATGAATTACTTAAACGAAATTTCATCTCAGTTATTATTATGAACCAGACTCACCATGAGCCACTAGAAAAGGCATTAGTATCTCAAACTACAGCATCGAAGATTTCTTCTCATAAACATGACGAATCCTCCGTCATTACTTGAAAGACGAGGTTTCTTCCTCATAAACATGAAGATTTCTTCCGGAGTTATGTATAAGAGGAATAAAACGCATCCCGACTCTCAAAATTCACTCATTATCTTAAAAAGTGACAATCTCGATAGCATTACAAGATTTTGTACTCGTAAGGTGTTTTGAGCTCGATTGCCACTTTGTCAGCCAAACAATAAAGAATCTCAAACAAAGATGTTATAAAGGTTAAATATATGTTACGGGAGGTGTGTTTATAAGCACACATGAAACTATTAAAAAAAAAACATGTGTCAACAAAAAGTAAAATTTCTATATCGCATGCTATATTCCAAAGTTTTTTTTTTTTTGTGAAAGACGGATTTTTATGAAAGGAAACATTTTGTGAGAAAATTCCTTGTTCGGCTCCCACCGGGTTAGGACATTCATAGGCTCACTCCCTTTGGGCGATATTACATTATTGTATAACATCTTGCCACTTTTTGTGTTAACCTATCAACCATTTGCAGTCAGTAAACAAACCGTATGATAATTAGTAACTTGAGCAAAAGGTTTCCTGTGAGACGATTTGAATGATATAAAGAGGAAAGGGAGACTAGACTTCCAAGTAATCAATTGTCTGGTGTACATAGAAGCAAGACAACCCTAATAAATCATACATATTTATGTTATTTACAAAGTCCAACCAGCCAACCCAGAGACAGCCAGGTGAGCTCCCGGTTGAAACTTGAAATAATACAACCACCTTTAAGTTACAATCACAACACCAGCTAACTGCTCATAGAAGGTCCAAAGTACATGCAGATGGGTGGATTGACCTTGAAGATAGAGAGGATTGCGGATGGAATCGTCCAAATCCCATCACCGCATATTAGACCTGAAGCGACTGCCCCTGCAAAATCCTCTGAATTCTTCCTATTCACTCGCTCCCATATAAAGAGTATTACTGTCCCCACAAACATATCAATGGCAAAGTAGGCTCCGATGTAGAATGGGACTGCCATAGCCATTGGAATAGGAATATATTGGGATACCTTCTTAGGAGTCACGTCCCTCAAGAGGTTTATCACCAAAGCGGCCACAAAGAAACCACAACACATAGCCAAGCAGTGCTTTGGCAGCTCAGAGAAGCCTTCAATACCTAGAATTGCCATTTCCCTGAATATTACAGCATATGGTGCTTTATACGGACCATCAGGTGAGCCAATATCAAATGCAGTCCAAAACAACCAAAATGTTAATGGAGCAATCACACAACCCATGGCTGTTCCCACTAACTGGCTAATAAACATAGACTTGGCCGAGGACATAGTTAGGTAACCTGTCTTGAAGTCTTGCATGAGATCAGCTGCAGTAGATACAATGGACATCATCACCCCACAAGCAGCTAAACCAGCGATAACCCCACCATCACTTCCCACTAATGAAGCAATGATGAAAAGACCTATCTTCCCATAAGTTGAGGTCAAGTTCCAGTCCGTGAGGCCAGTGCCATAGGAGTTGCAAAAGGCAAGAGCAGGAGCAAGGATGTATGAGCACAGCACCAAATACCATTTGAGAGGAGGAAAGATAATTGGCATTGTTGCTGTCGATATTGCCACCAGGGCCACATATCCAGAACCGGCAACCCAGTTTGGTATTCTATCCTTGAGAAATACCTCATCCCTCTTTTTTTGTTCCAGGATTACTTCAGAATTCTCAGCATCTGCTAAGCACAAAATACTATTAATCTTCAGCAGAAAACATTTTCATTCCCACAAACAATAACTAGACAATATGTACAGTAACTCCGAAGATACTGATCAGATAATTTAATCAATGAAAGCAGCCTTGAACAATTAATTTGCTTAGGACCTAACATTAAAACTAGTTTTGGCTCGTACTACCAAAATTCAATTTAAGTTCTCAGCATCTTTATTTGGCACGATAAACCATACAGCATGCCTGTGCAGTAAATACATATAGAGTGCCACTCTTAAGTCAAATAATTTACTGTAGAACTCCTAATTACAATACCGATATTAAACGACAATGATGTTTCACCCAGTTAATGTCTTATATCACAACTCAATCAAGGTTACTAGATACACACAAGTTAGAATGAAGAGGAAAAAAGAAAACTTCTACACTGAACTGATGTCTTCTGTATATGAATTCAATGTGAAGAAGTGAAGGGTGTCAAATCAATGATCCATGAATATTAGACATCATATGAATACTCACCCAACTTTTCTTTAACCAAAGGAAGGTTGCTCTGTTTACTACTTTTATTGCATATTTCCTTGAGAGTAATGGCTATAATCTTGATCAAATTGTATAGACCATCCCCCAAAATAAGGGCAATAGCTATGAAGACCTGTAAACAGACATTACAGATTAAGTATGATCATTATTGAGCCAAACATCAATATTGCTTTAATAATGGCAGTGTTACCTTATAACCATAAAGACCTTTGAAATCATTGCTACCTAGGTCAGCTGGATACCAGTGCCCAGCATGTTGGGAGATGAGAGGCCATAGGAAACCCCATGATATGATAGCCCCAAAAAGCACTGAGCAGTTTACAATGTGAGGACATATAAGACCACATCCGACATAAGTAGGACTGAAATCGAAATAAAACCTGCACACAGTGAATCATGTCAATATGGACAACTTCACTTCTAATCCATAAACAAAGTATTTTGTTTCTCAACACCAGCTACCACCAGTGGCTCAAACAAAAGTAGTGTTAGTCAGTAGCTACCTCAACTTATAATGAAGTGGTGAAAATGAGGGTGGAAGGGAGGGGGTGAAGGAAGGGATGGGATGGGAATGGTATTAGACTCAATTAGAAGAATTAAACGAAGACAAATAAAAAAGACCTAGACTTACGTGTTCTTAAAAAGTGTCAATCCAAGGCTAGGAAAGTTGTCAAACCCACATGAATCTCCAATACCACTAAAGAACCACTTAAAGCAGCTCCAGATTAGACTCATGCTTAAATACTTTCCAAGACAATGCACTTGCTTCCTGCAATAAAAGGAGTACAAATTGATTTTAGAATATTAAATAAAATGATTCACTATGACCACATGTCTCAATTTAATAAAGACATATAGAAAGTAATTAGGATATGAAATCCATTTTTCTAATAGGAAAGAATGAGCAGGGTGGCATTTGATGAAGTTGAGATGAAGATTTTACCCGGCAAGCTCTGCACCACTTTTAGTGTGAAAGCTATTTATCAACATTGCTGTGGCAGTCCCACTGGGGTACGTAAGTTTGTAATCCATGACCATAACCTGATTTCAGAAGCATATAGAAGTGAGGATGCTTTCAACTACAACGATCATAGCGGCCAACAGGCATGTCAAAACTTTGTCTTAAAATAGCCAGGCCAATTTACAAACCAATAGACAAAAGTTCCTCTGAAAGGGTAATAACTAGGCATATAAATTGAGCATGTTCTTCGACAGCAAACTAAAAACACATTGCGAAAAGCTGATCCATGGAAGCTAACAAGCAACTATAGGAACACACCAACTACATGATACATAAACAAAACACCCAACATCCTAGACTAGCACCAAAGCTGAAGTAGTTACCTTGCGAAGTGGAACGAGACTAAAAAGTCCAAGGAAGCTGACAACAACCAGGAAACCAGTCATCCACCATAAGCTTGGATTAATAACATCTTCTGCCCTGTTACCAGGGTAATCCTCACCGATAAGCTTATATGTTCTTTCATCCATTGCAACCAAATACGAACCAAATCCCCCTGCCACCAATTTCACATTTCTCAATATCACCAATAAACCAAAATGCATATCAAACCCACAAGTCTGGTCCTAAAGATGCAACCTTTATATCATCTACCAACAATGTTCATACTACCCAACACAAATTGTGAAATAAAACCAATACCCAGAAACTTAATTACAATAAAAACAATGAATGATTTAGAATTACCGCTAAAGGCGAGGCCATAGCAAGCGACGACGCAAGTTTGGATGACAGTGTTCTCTTGCCTTGTGAAGGGCTTAACCTCAAACCCTAATTGGGCCAAGAACCCGGTCCAGGACTTGACGAAGAAGAACCCTAGCAGACCGGCGGCGACGTTCAACGACGGGATGATCCCCACCGTCAGATTGAGCTTGTGTGTGATGATGCAGAAGAGAGTCCCCAGCACGGCGCTGACCACCAGCCCTCTGATCGTGATTTGATCCCTCCATTCCGGCACTCGGTCGTCGTCGTCGACGACGGTCTCAACGGCCTTGATTTTGTCTGAATCGTCGGGCAGCAACGGCTCAGATATCTCCACGGAGGTCGTCTCGGTCCCCATGACTTTTGAGAATCTCTCAATAGGGATTTCAGGGTCAACGGATTCTTCGAATTCTAGAGGATTTCAGAAGAGAAAAAGGGTAGTTGAGGATTTGCATCTGGTAGCGTTTTGAAAGGTTGTTGGTATTTGCCGCCTCCACTTAGAATTTGCCGCGTGTTATTTCCGAAATGGGAGTAGGTTCATTGGGAATGTAAATAATCCAAACGCACCTCTGAAACGTTATCCCTTTTATCTGTACCAATAACTCGCAGCAATGGAAAACTTGTGGAAATGTCTAGGTGAAATGCGAAGCTTAAGAGCAGAGCAACAGAGGATAGTTCGTGGTGTCATTCTTGGACCTGAACTCGACATGGGAAATACAAGAGCTAATACATGGTCCACCCAACTGAAATATGCACGAATGAGTGATGCAAGTAATGCACACTTCAATCTTGAATGGAATTGATTAACTGCGGACAAGGGAGTAGGACAAATTACTACCAAAAGAATTCCGAGTATACGTAATACATGACACAAGTGGCTTAATAAGAACAGGAAAGAAAGTAGGGAAGTTTCATAATATAGTTGTTGTGAATGCAAAAGCTCATCAACAAAACCAAACTTGAATGATATGTTATCATCATATAAGATTTAAGAAACAACTGTGCATAATCCGTCTAGAAATTATTGAATTCACCTGCTAAAGCAGCAACATGGGCTTACCCTACTCATCGACTAATCAAAACGCAATAATTCCAGGCAAAAGCTACAAAACGCCATTATATGCGTACACCGACACGTCTGTTAAATAGAGGGGCAAACAATGTAATTTTTATTGACCTGGTAAAAACAGTTTTCACCAAGCTCACTGAAGAAACAATGTAACTTCCAATCCTTGTTAATGTCATCAAGGTGTTTATCAAAATCGAAAACATCCTGCCATTTTTCAGTTGAGATATGATCCAGTAGAGCCAAGTTTCTTGATTGTCAACCGATTTCCATCTGATTCAGTCATTGAACTAGCTATATATAAGTTCCAAATCCCAGATGCATCATTTCCTGTCAAGCTGCGGTCCTTAAGTCTCTGACAACAAAGTTGCAAGCTTCTTGTCATCTAACGAGAGCATTGAAGCTTGAGGGAGGTAACGACAAATGTGATCACCAACATTCTAGGCTAGGCTTCCAAACTCTTGATCATCAAATTAACCTCTTCGTACTCCGGTTCCAAGCTCCTGATCATCATTCTGCGTGCAAATTGCAAAATGCTTCTCAATGAGGATGAGGGAGATCTCGATGCCGAGCTGGGAGTGGAAGCTAGAGAGGGACGTAAATAGTTATCCCGACGAAGCGTTTTGACTTTTGAGAGAGACGGTGGTTGTCGGTCGGCGGAGGTCTCGTGCTTAAGAACGGGAGCATCGTAGCAGCGCGTTCTGATTGATCTCGTAGTGAAATAAAGAGAGAAGAGACTCAAGGATTCAGTACTGTCTGTTTTTTGGGTTTTGATAATCTCTTCATCTCTTGCAACGTGGGTCGTAGTGTCGTACCCTGATTGCCAGCACATGCATGCTCTTTAACTCACTTGAAGCGAAAATTATTCCCTGACCCAACATCAGCTATTCCTCCAGTATGATCCAACAATGGATTACTCATCTCTCTTTGCAGTCCCCCTTCCACCGTCGTGTTCATTTAAATGTAAACAAAAGTGTCAGCACCTTAATTACATGTTGGTCTCGCACTCTCCTAATTCCGATAAGCCCGAGAGCAAAGCAACCCACACCATCACAAACCTGTATTGCATACCCAATCCTTCTGCCTCAATTATTGCAAAACCAATTTCGCTAACAAGTAGCTCATAGCTTCGTCGGAAGTTGGTTCCCGCTGCGTCTCAATGGGAATCAATATCGACCGAGTTCCTCCGCCGTGTGCCGACCCCATCACTATATTTCTCGAAGAACCGCCCTTTGACCTCGACTCCTCCGTCGCTGTCTTAGCGGCAAGAACCTCCGTCCCTCAGATTTTAACTTTAACAAGAGATTTTTACTGCTAACAGAAGTTAATTGCTGGATTTACGTGTATGCCTTTCGATTTTCGATTTTGAATCCTATGGACGATATGTAACCACCTCTCTCAGACCCACTCTGGCGTACGAAATGTTGGCGTAGTCCAGCGCTTTGCATAATTCCATACAAATAAGAACCATAAGAACAATAATAACATCAATTTGATCAGTGAGTGATATCTCATACAAATAAGAACCATAAGAACAATAATAACATCACTTTGATCAGTGAGTGATATCTGACACCTGCGTATTGTAGCTCTTCGTTGGATAGCTAAAAATGAGGATGCTCGACACCCGATTGAGCATTATTGGTTGCAAAGTTGACGTACTTGAGCAAGCTTGTCTCAATCAATTCTAGTGGGAGACACGCAAATTTTCATGCAGAGGAGGTATAAAAGGAAAAAAAAAGAAAAAAAAAAAAGAAAAAGATGGTATACCATCCAACTCAAATTATTGTCATTTTAGCACAAACTTACCTCCACGAAGTTATACACCAAACTCTTGGAAAACTAAACGAAGTCGCACAATGACTCCCTCACCTTCCTTCTGATAGTACATTTCTCTTTGCGTTGCCCCACTCGTAGAAGATCAGAGACGGATGCATGAATGCATTGCTCTTGTCTGTAAGCCTACAACAGCTTTCTACTTCCTTACCCTACTTCCAGAGATGCTTGTGGGGTATATGCAGATATTTCTTGGCCAGCAACGTTGTCCTCCTCGATGGAGAAGATACTTGAACATGGTAAACAAGGCCGGTGGGAGAACGCAAGCCTCTGAGCTAATACATCATATATGTCACAATCATACCTGCACGAAGGGTCTTAATGAAGTACAAAACAACAGGGATAAATTAAGGCTAAAGCGGGTAGATTACATCACTATATGGCAAATTCAGATTCATAAGCTGCACGCAGAGAAGCTGCATCAGTGTAATTGAAGCAAAAATGGCCCTACACTTGTCCTGTGATCTACATTTCATTATAATAAGTTAACTTCAGTACTGCTCTCTAGAACCAACACTGGATTAATACCAACTTTTAACATGCAATGAACAGCTTTAATAATAAGGTGAAAAATGAAAATATAGCTAATACAATTTTCATTGAAAATGAACGAGTGAATCCCAAAAAACTACATTGCATTAACTCTTGTAATATGCTCAATGACAGAAGCTCAATTAGATCCAACAATACAAAAACATGTATATTTTCACCAGCGAAACATGTACACTGCCCACTCTCGTCGTCCTGTGCATTGTTGCACCACCTAAAAGAGAATTGTTACAGATATATCGCAATCTAGAAGACATGTTTGTGTTTACATGTTTTTATATATCTTATGATTCTTATCGATGACGTCTGGCACTTTTATTGTACCTTTGAGGCTAACTTGAAGAAAACACAGATATGCACAAAGACAGAAGAACAGTTTCATGGTGTTCAAACCAAACCCCAATTTGTCTAGATGATTTGGCCTTTGATAAGAGAAGCCAACCACAATCTTGTATCTTTCTAAATGGATCTCTCTACTCAACCTTATCAGACCCTTGTATCAATCAGTGACTTCCACTTCATTCAGAAGTCAAATTGAAAGATCTTTATAAGATCATTCTGTGACTCTTTATATCGTATCTTCCTTGCAAACTACATTTACGTCTATTATTTGTCTCCAATGGTTACTGAATCAATATAACATCAATCCCTCCAAGACAGGTTAAAAAATGAAGGTAAGTCTAAACTCATACCAAATGAATGAGATGTTATTTTCAATCTATTTAACTTCATCTTCGCAAACCATTGATGCAGCTGTTACAATGGGTGCACCAAAAATTTCAGCAGAGTAGCATTGAACCTCTCAAGGATCTCAGTATTGGTATTCCTACTACTTTTCTTCTGTTTTCTTCACAATTTACCTGACAACCAAATGTAGAGATTCTGTTTCTCCTGTTTTTTTTCTTCTTTTTTTTCAAGATTCTGCTTCTCCAGAACTCGGCATCTCAAGTAAAACCCTGTCGAGCTATTAGGATTTATGATTCCTCAAAATCCATATTGCCCCAAGTAGCCAATGTTTTATAGATATTGCACATAACCTCTATCACTCCTGGGAAAATCATTAGGAGGACCTTATGCTACAAATCATACAACTGCTAGTAGGTACCTAATGAAATCATTTGACCTACAGATAAACCAGTTTAAATGTGCAGAAATGCAGACACCACTTTCATTAATATGCACAGATGAAGTCTTTCATCTCTAGTTATTTTCAGTAATCTAATTCTTTCTGTAACAAATTTCAGCTTGGCCATCAGATGATGACAAAGATGCCTATACAAAACCGACCATCCATCACAGACATGGATCTACTTTCTTAGAGCAACCTAGGAAGGACCAGAAGAAATCTTTTTCTGAATTTGAAGACAGGAGAGAAGGAGAAGAAACATCCGTTATTGCCCCGGAGCTGTTTCATGGCTTTCTCACCATTGGAACTCTTGGCTTGGAAACAAGTGCCAGTGAACCAGTGACACCAACTTTTGCAACACCTTTAGAGAACTTAACTGAGCAAAAGCCAGAGGTCACAGAAAATGACTTGAAGCTCATCAGCTATGAGCTAGAGAGGTTTCTTGAGGCTGAGACAAAGGAAGGACTCTGTCCATCATCAGCAAGAGACAGTCATGTTAGCACTATCACACTCGGTGGCTGGGGAATGGAGGACTCTGAAGATGAAGAGTACTATGCAACAGTGGTGTGTCCCCTCCAAGAATATCTGCATGGGTCCTCAGTTGAAGTACCACAAATGAGCACAGAAGCAAAGAAAGAAAAGACATCACTACAAGAGTTGTTTGATAGGACCAAAATGACTGAAAATTTTAAGACGAGTGAGATAGATCCCAAGCAAAAACGTAAGTCTGCCACGGCTTCCATGAAGAAGATATTCAAAAAACTCTATGCCTCCTCCAAGAGCCCCACATCTACTAGTGGTCATCCAACCGATCCTGTTTCCATCCTAGAGAAACTTGGTGAGGCATCTGATTCTGTTTCTACCAAGAAGAAACCCCATAAGGTCAGGTTCCCATAGCTGAACAGCATATCTGATGGCTCTTGGTTATACACACAGACACATACCACACACTCGTGTATGAGCATATGCGCATGCCACAGATACATCATTGCATTCCTAATAGTAGCGACCAAGATATAAGTATGTCAATCAGATACTATCCATGATCTGTTCTAAGCATCTGTACAAAAGGTACCTTGCTGGTGAGTCGTTTACAACAACACACAAAGGATGTGTCACTAGCATCATACAAATTTAATTGTGTGAGGCAGATTTAGGATGAAAGTAATCTAAGCTAGCGTGGTGTATATAGGGATACACTCAAAAGCAGGTGATTTTGCCAGGTGATGTTCTCCGGAAATCAAAAATCCAGCCAGGGAACCTTATTTATGGCAAAGCATAAGTACAGGATCCATGAGATAAATGTCTCATCAGAAACACAATTCTGTTTTCTTGAGTTTTACCCGTAACTACCAGATGTTCCCTCAACTTACATTACAATAGATATTGAAGACGACTTCCCGTTCAACTTTTTCATATTGTGTTGAATGCAGGTATTACGTATGTTTCAAAGAAAGGTTCATCCTGAAGGCTCTATAGCTGAAAAAGAAATTATCAAGTCCAAGAAATACAAGGACAAGAGCAACTCCAGTGACGTTGGTGGCTGTAATAGGAATCTGATGCTCATGGGTGCAGAGAATAGAAGGTTGCCCCAAGAGTCAAATTTAAAGGAGGGGACCAAAAACTGTAATAAGTACATGGACATTCCTCAATACAGGCTGAATGGCAATGATTTGAAAAGAAATGAAGAGCACTGGATCAAAACAGACGCAGACTGTAAGTATCTTTTAAAAAAAAATTTAAAAAAAAAAAAAAAACAGAAAACCTAACATTCAGGAGAACAAAAGTAAAAAAACGCCTAATTCAATAATGAGAAACTTTAAGAGCTAACGATTCAGGAATTGAACCAGATATTGAGAGAACTTCACAACATATAAGAAAAATTACTTAGGTCGCATATCATGTTTTGTCTAATGACTATGACCATGGACCTCATGGTCTGCAAAGTTGAGTATACTATAAATGCACTAACCAGTTTACAATACATGCATTTCAGACTTGGTGTTGGAGCTGTAGTCGCCAAAGTTGTAAAAAGTCATAAGTGGCCACCTTTATGAGAAAGAATGTGTGTGTTCGAATATTTCTATATGGTCATGTACTTGTTTGTGAGTGGTTAAGTGGCAAGTTGCATTCAGGAAATGACAAGGGAGTACTGGACGTGCCTATCTTGTATCAGTGTGATGATGAAGTTTGAGTGTGTTTATGACTTTATCCGTATCAATAAGTATGCTTTTGATTAACAACAAAGCTTTAATGGTTGAGACTTGTGAACCATTTTGGGTATTACAAATAAGTGAAGCGCCTCAAATTTCATGTTGGCAGAGTGGCAGACCCTTCCTATCACTGCCTACTGTTTTGTTCAGATACCATGTATTCTTACAGACATTCAGTATACTTGCTCTAGCCAAATAGGCAGATATAGACATATATGATATATCTCAAACATTATACCCACAATCAGACCTACACATTTAAATGCATCTACTCCTAGCTATCCAGTATCCAAGTCTTCAACTCTCCATACAAAGCACTATAGTTGCTTGTATTTAAAATAGTTCAAAAATTCAATTCATTATAGGTACCAGTTAAAGCCTCCACCTCTTAACAGTATAAACTAGTTGGACTTAGAACATTGTTATCAAGCTTCTGGCCATTTCTTAAGTTCCATATTTATTATTTTAAGTGAGATTTTGCTATCATAAACCCTTCATGTCAAGCATTACTATGGCAAAGTTGAAATATGAAAAGATTCAAACCTTGCAGCGTCAGATTAACAGGAGGCACCAGCATACTAAATCGGCAGAGGCTCCTCCTTAAGAATTCCACCCATATCCATCCTCCACGATCGATCAACTAGAGCTGCTAACTCTCTGCGAGACGCATTATCAGTACCATAAACAGGCACAAAATGCATATGACAATATACCAGATACAGTACATTTGATATTGATGCATATGAAAATACCGGATACAGTACATTTGATATTGACTTGGTATGCTCTTTAAGCCACTACCAATCAACTGTCTCATAAAGGAACTTTTTTCTTCTTTTTTTTTTCACCACATGGAGATTGAAAGAGCATCTCATATATGTGACTACTTCAGATGACTTTATTGGATTTCAGTGGCAATTATATGCACTCTGCTTAACAACTTTAATAGGACTTGTATACCAGGCTCACTCTCTACTTTGTACTGCTGTTAAGAAAGATGGCTACATGATATCCAACTAAGTCTAATGCTGAAATTAAGCTTATGCAGGACACCTCCATCCATCAGATATTGGAAATGGCATATCCTGCACCTGAACAACCTAGTTCATTGTGGCAACGCACCAACTAATTCTGAGCATATAACACATGAAGAATAAAAGAATCTGAAATTTATGGCCAAGGGACACACTTGAGATCATGGCTGACAACCAGTATGGTTAATTCTTTCTTTAGATGCTTTAGCAGCTTTACAACATCTGCACGTGCCTTCCAATCTGATGAAAACAAAGGATATATAATTTCAAATGAAGGATCAGAAACATAAACAAAAAAAAAAGGTAAGAACTAGAAGGTATGAGAATTAATGAAAAAATTCACAGAAAAAGGAATATTTGTAGACCAAAAATAAAGTATGGACTAGAACTTTGGCATGATTGGGTCAAATTGGTTCAATCTTAAAGTTCCCAAAATCACAATGATATAGTGAATGAGAAAAACCAGTTCAAATAGTGACTGGGAAAGACTATTGTGGTTCTCAGTGAAGAATAAGCAAGCAAGGCACAAAGGGCATTTTATGCCGCATTGTTCAACTTGCATGGAAACAGCAAAGGGGAAGACACATAATGATGTAGAATTTAAGAGCACTAAATTCATCTTCATACCAAGACCAGCAAGAGGTTCATCCAATATCAATAAATCTGGGATTTGTACCTGAAGATTCAAGCAAATTGACAAGTATGAGTGACTTCGAACCAAAGTTATAACTAGCTATGTAAGACTGCAATCTTTGGAACTATAACTATCTGTGTTTATATTTACAACTAGAATCTTACTAGCTGAATTGCCAAGGCAAGACGACGTTTGTAGCCACCACTAAGGGAGTGAGGGTCTCTATCCAGTGAGATCCCACTTAAACCAACCTGCAGTCATCAATAAAACCAACAACGGAGTTTTGGTTTTAATATAACAGACCTGATAAATAATGAATGTAACAAAATTGTCAGAATATGTAGAAGACAGTTCATGTTGAGAAGAGCACAAGTACCCAATTAATTGCTCTGTGGAGGTTTCGAGCAAGATTCTCCTTCATTTGAATATCTCCCTTTTGCCTTGGCCATGCAAAAGTAACTTCATCGAGCACATTATCAGCCACAAAATACCTAGCTTGAAAGACAGACATATTATTCAAACTTGGAAATAAACTTAATAAAAATTGAAGGCTACTGAAAGGTTGGTAATTTACGAACACTATAAAGCCGAAACAGATGTTGCAAACCAAGTCCCACTTCCTAGCTAACATAGACTACCTCTCTGGAAACTGAAACACAATACCAACTCGTCCTGTGGATAAGGATTCAGGAGACTGAATTGGCTTGCCATCATTTCCATATTTTTGAATCTGAATTGAGCCTGAAGTTGGTTTGTTCAATCCTGCAAGCAGCTGAAGACGGGGAAAAAAATCATCCAACAAGATACTGCTTTGGAGCTTAAGAACGAGATGGACAGCATAAAAGCTCCCTTCACAACAAAAACACACAACCTGCACGAGAGTAGTCTTTCCGCTACCACTCCGTCCAAAAATTAAGCCAAAGCTGCGAGATAAACATGAACCAATCATCCTACTAAAACATATGTAAGCTAGTTAATCGCATCAAACACACCCTATGTTCGTTCCGTCTATCTAAATCACTTGATTTTTTTCATGCAATAATAAAATGACATCACACCACAAATATGTACCTCTTCTCCGGAAGCGAAAAACTAACAGCATTTAGAAGGCTGAGCTCAGTCCCTGGCGGTTGGTAGCTCACATCTTTGACCTTGAAGTCACAAATCATTTACATTCAGTATTCACAGAATTACAAGTAAATTAGTAGAATTAGACTTAATTAATTCCAATGCAACAACCACATTGCCTATCTGATAATCAACTACTTAATCGAATATTACATGAATTTTGTGGTAAAAAATAATGAAGGAAACTTACTTCGAAGCAGGAGTAATCACATTTGAATTTCACAGGTTGAGATTTCCGGAACTTCAAACTGCATAAGAAAATGAATTTAACTAAATTAAAATTCTAAACCGGTTGAGATTTCCGGAACTTCAAACTGCATAAGAAAATGAATTTAACTAAATTAAAATTCTAAACCGGTAAAGATGAGAGAGAGAGAGAGAGAGAGAGAGAGAGAGAGAGAGAGTTGATTGCGTGCCTGGAACGCGATTTGGAGGCGATTGAGGTTGCCGGTTGGAGCGGTGTCCAGACTGAAAAGGGGTTCAGAGCCAAAACTGAGGTCGCCATTTTCGCGGTTTGCAGACATATCAGGGGATTTCTGGTACTAATTACATGTCACGGGCTCTCGGGTTGGGCTTCCGGGCTTATAGTACAGATTGGGCTATCCATTTGTAAATGGATTTCAAGACATCTTTCACATATATGATGAAATATGTCATGTTTATTTTGTAGACGCATAAAATTTAATAAGAATAATAATTATTAAATTATTCATACGACGTATGGTTCTGACAAATTGCATATGTGGCTCAAGAGTCGGGAAAGTTGAAAAATCTTTGGAAATGACATGTGGCGACATGTGAATGGTCGGTCAACAACAAAAATCATCAATCCCAACTAAAAGCAAATATTAAATGTCAATCGATAATTTATATTGAAGCCCTAGGTATTGCTACACCAGTAATTACCTAGTTGAGACTAGAAAATTATGGAGGGAAGAGTTTGAACACATCCATCCCTATATCGACTACCTCAAAGTTCTCGTCGCCGTTATTGTGATGTTTTCTGCTTTTCTTTCCTCTTGATTTGACTATGTTGGCTTTGTCTAAAACTCTAAATCACCGATCCTTCTGGTATTAGTTTTTTTTTTTTTTTTTAAACTGCAGATCACATAACACAATTGAATTGCCCTCAAGTTGCAGGTGGAGAAGACCCTTGGCCTTGATAGGACAACAACATAACCTAAGGTACTCTACGTACCTATTTTTTTCTTCAATTCTTTTCGTTTGATATTCTGATGCTCCCATAGATTTCTAGGTTGCCCAGCAAAACTAAATTGCTCCCTAAGTCACTATGAAGAGACCTTTCGACACAGAAAAAATTGATTGAGGTATTACCGTGGCTTAAATTATTTTGGGACTAATCCTCTGACCCTTTTTGAAAGACAATATTGCCCATTTGCCAAAGCTAATGGCATTCATGCATGCACGTGGGTGATCTCTAATCCCCTTGAATACTCTTCTTAATTCCCATGGTAGCCCCTCTTCTCCTTCATTTTAGCCCATTTGCCAAAGTGGTTAGGTATTCGTGTTTTTCAATTGTCACCGAATTATCACCAAAGTCGGTCATATAGCCTCAAATTATTTGGTGTCTGAAATCATTTATTGTGGGAAATCTTGCAAACAATCAATCAAATCGAGAAAGTAATATATCAAAGATTTATTTCCATTTACATTTGGTGTTCGGAAATCTCTGTCGAATTAAATAAAATATGTAGGGATCCTTGCCAGTGTAATGAATCTCTACAAGTTTGGATATCCTGTAAATTTTAAGGAATGCCCACATATATAGGGAATTCTTGCAAATTTAGGAGTCCTTACAAATTCGGGATTCCTACAAATTTAAATGAATTTCCACATACATTGAAGCCCAAGAAGTTGGCCCAAAATCGTCCACGTCAAAAATATGGGCTTCAAGCCGCACCTACGACACGTGAAGGCAACACGACTACGGTGCACCTTGAAGTGGGGGCATTTGTAGACACATAAAATTAAATGAGAATAATAATTATTAGATTATTCATACGATGCATGGTCCCGACAAATTGCATACGTAACTCGTGAGTCGGGAAAGTTGAAAAGTTTTCAAAAATGACATGTGACTACGTGTGAATGGTCGGTCGACAACAAAAATCATCAATCCCAACTAAAAGCAAATATTAAATGTCAATCGATAATCAAATTTCAATCAAATTAAATTGATTATCGGAAGGGAAGTCGAACATTTAATCAAATTGGCAAAATACTTTATCAGTCATAATCGAATCAATCAATAAATACTGATTGATTTGATTATGTTAATAATTATAATTAGATCAATCAATCAAGACTGATTGATTTAATTATACCGTTAAGGAAATACAATTAAAACAGTGTCTTCAAAACATTCCATAAATAGAGGAACGTCAACATTATAAACACACCCCCTTTCATATCAAGAAGAGGACTTCCGGACAAGAAAGAAAAATTACTCCGGAGAGCTCAGAATTCTCCCAAAACCCTTGAAGAATCATCAAGCTGCCAAATAGCCGATTCTTCATCAACCTCAAGCCTAGAAGTTGTCAAATCCCGAAAAGTCACCAAGTTACCAAATAGCCGGCATCTTCACCAACTACAAGACGAAGAGCAACCACCACATGGAACTGCTCGTGGCCCAAACTCGATCAACGTCAAGCCTCTAAGGCCCTTGGTCAACTTCCTTCTACAAATCGTCAACACGATAAGAAGTTTAAACTACAACAGTTCAATTTAAGATCAAGTGCTCGTCACTCTTGGATCAAATCAACGTCGGAGATCGAATCAGAGGACATTCTTGTTAAAAGAATACCCACAGAGATTGTAACCCGCAAATTCTATCAATACAAATATATTATTTTGTACACGTGTCTTTATGTTATTCGTTACATGAATTTTTACATATGTATAATCTCATAAACCTCAATTTTTCAATGCACATTTTTAAAGATATAAGAGTAGTTGATATAAGAGCATCTCTAACAGTTTTCCTAAAATTTCTCTAAAATGGAGAAGCAAAAGTTAAAATCTCCAAAAAAAAAATTATGCTCAAAATCCAACAGGTTCTCCATTTTGGAGATTTCGACATTTAATACAACAATAAAATATATTATATAATTATTAATTATAACAAAAGACTATTGTATATTTTATTGTAACAATAAAATACTCAATAAAATATTCTTTTGTTGTCTTGAATTCGTTGAAGCATGTGAAGAATTAAATTTTGGGGAAGGAAGACTTTGCTGCAAATTTGGGAAATGAAAGCTTATCTTTCTTCTTCATCCCCATTTTGAGGAATGAGACGAGGAAACTGTTGGACCTAAAAACAGTTATATATTCCTCAAAATTGAGAATTTCAACAAAATAGATAAACTGTTGGAGTTGCTCTAACACTATGTTAGTTGTGGCATGTCCAACTACATAGTTTCCGTGAAGGCTATTGTTATTTTCAGCTTAATGTAGTTTCATTAAAAGCTTAATGTAGTATCAAGATCTTGCACGGTGTTATTTGTAATATTAGGGTCAGCCTATGAAGCTGCTCAAATTAGTTATATGTACTAGTCAAGTAAAGAATAAGAATGGTACGACTAATTTTTGACTTACCTAATTTATGCTTCACAAAAATGTTCATAACCATATGGCATTATGGCATATATGCACCCAACGTGTTTCTTTAAAAGACCACAACCACCAATGTGAACAAGCATTACATTAAGGTAATGTCACATATAAAAACAAAAAAGTTTTGCTCTCATTTACCTTCCATAAAATAGTAATCTGACTATTCAGGAATCCCGGGTCAACTCACTCATGTAAGATTTTACCTTGTAATTTACTAGTTTGACGTTGACTGAGGCTGAGGAAGACGTGAACCAGCCCTCACTGGTCGTAGGGTCAAAGGAAGAGAATCTAAAAGCCATCTTCATGATTTTCATTCTTCAAAGACTTTCAAAGCCTTCGTCAAAAGTTTGATTGCCACTTCCACTTTCATCAGTTCATGTTCTTGTGTAAAATACCCAGCTAGTTCTCAACAACCACACTCATCCTCAAACACCCGGAACTTTGCTTACCCTTACAAACTAGACGCCCCGTTAATGTTAGATGAATTACTTAAAGTGACCTTGGTAAAATTTGTTAAAATGTGTAAAATAGATCCTTTGTAGAAACTACCCGTAATAACGAACTTGCAAAATGAATCTTTTTATCATTGAGAGATTTATTGTTCCTGGCCCTGCTAACACCACATGCTGAGCAAGTCTGCTGCAATGTCATATAACAAGTTCACAATTCTTGATTTAGCTAAGCTCCACCCCTTTGATGTCATCGATCGACAAAAGAGACCCACTCGGTCGGTTCTCACCAGGAAGCAAATTAACAAAGAGTAAAGACCCCTCCATCTCAGACCAAAAAAAAAAACCCCTCCATCTCTTTTATATTAGTTTCATCGTGTCTTATTATATAAGAGCCTAGACACCTGCTTATTTGATTGATTACTCAAAAAATGGGGAGTCCTGCTGCAAAGAAGGTCCTGCTCACTTCCAATGGGGATGAAATCTCATCCAACATAGCCTTACAATTGGCCCAACGCGGTTGCAGGTCAGTTAATCTCTCAAGTTCCTTGCTTTTTAGCTTTTACCAATCTCCAATGTGAAATTCTGAATCTGGGTTTTGGTTATTCTGGGTGCATTTATGATGAAGCACACAAATGGGTTGATGAAATGTGTTGTCTTTTTGGTGATTAGGTTGGTTTTGATGGGAAAAGAGAGCTCTTTGAGGAGTGTTGAAGAGAAAATAAGGGGGTCACTGGAAGGTGTGGTGTCTATAGAGGTGGTTGGTGTGGATATGGAGGAGGAGAGAGGAGGAGTTTTTGATGAGGCTGTGGATAAGGCTTGTGAAATCTTGGGTAGTTTGGATGCCTTTGTGCATTGCTATGCCTATGAAGGTAATACCATTCTCTCTCTCTCAGTTTTGGCCCTGTTGGTAGTTCTGTGCTCAAATTGTTCCAAGATTTTGGAACCTAGATTCTGGGTGGATTAAAGATATGACCTATAACTTTTAACCACGTGCAGTTTTATGCACTGCCTGGTATCACTGTTCTTTTTTTCGACTAACCTGGTATCACTGTTCTTTGAACTTTTAACAGTCCTCCTAAATACCACTTTCTGTCTTTCTGGGCGTATGTTATTCAATAAAGTTAATTAGATGGTGGTTGTCAGAGCTGAACATGCTTCCATTTGTTTAGTGTATTTATTTTTTGATCTTTGAATTGTTATATCATGATTATCAAATGAGTTGTTTGAAGGCCTGTTTACATAAAATACAAAACTTGAAGAAACCACAGTTTTTGCATGACAAAAAGAAATGCATGATGTAGGATTGAATTGTTAAAATTGACCAGGTCAAATCAGTTTTCCCTCTGCCTATACGTTTTAAAATTCAGTACTGAAAGTGAGGCCTCTGGAAACGATCTTGTAAGTTGAAATGTAGAGGCCTTCTTCTGTGGATGCTTGTGTCATTCTTTACTTTCCATTCAGTTTTGAGCATTTCTATGTGCTGAGATTAAGGTTGATGTAATTTAGTTGGAATAAAGTTGAAAGCTAGCAAATTTATCATTTATGTTTATTTGGAACAGGCAAGATGCAAGAACATCTGCAATTATCTGAAGACGAGTTTAAAAAGATAATGAAGATAAATTTCATGTCTGCATGGTTTCTGGTAAATGCCATTGGCAGAAGAATGCGAGATCATAAATCAGGAGGTTCCATCATATTGTTGACCTCGATTGTTGGAGCTGAAAGAGGGCTTTATACAGGAGCTGTTGCCTATGGTGCTTGTTCAGCAGCATTGCAGCAGTTAGTAAGGGTATGTTAATTGCAGTAGACTCACCCAACACAGCTATTGCATATAAGTTTTGAGTATTTCAATCTTGTATATAATATACACCCTTCATATCTGTTTTATACAGTATTTTGACTTTCTCTTGGTTTACTAGCCTTGATTTTGGAAGGTCTAGATGATTACATTTTCATCAGCGTGAGGGGAAAAGAAAATTGATTTTGTTACATTTTTGGTTATCCCAAACACCTCTTAAGTTTCTTGTGTCCTGTTGGTCACATTAAGCAAGTAAGCATGAAGCAGGATTGTTTGAGGTCATGAATTGCTCATCTTCCACTTGATTGATATAATATTTAATGATTAAGATTACAAGAACTTTTGCTTTAATTCCTCATATCAGTCACACACTCTTAGGAATTGCCTCGTTGTCTTGATCTTTGAAAGCTTTGCTTTTGGTATATAAAGCATAAGCAGTGACCCTTTAGGCATGTAAAGCATAAGCACTGCGAGTTTCCTTAGTTTTAACTGGGTTGTGATGTTATCTTCAAGTCATAACTTCATTTTAATGAACCTCTGTTGTATATCCGTACAACTTTCAGTTTTATTTTGAGTTGCTTGTTGCTTATCTCTACAATTTCTAGTACATCACATCTTCATCCAATTTATATGTTCCATATTCTGTCTTCTCTTATTTTTATCTTCTATTCTTCTATCTATAACAACCTCCTTCCCCCTGCTGTTCCTTCAGTCGTCGGCATTGGAGATTGGAAAATACCAGATCAGGGTTAATGCAATCGCACGTGGTTTGCATTTGGAAGATGAGTTTCCTAAGTCTGTGAGAATAGAGAGAGCAAAGAAGCTGGTGAAGGATGCAGTTCCGCTGGAGAGATGGCTTGATGTTAAAAATGATGTGGCTTCAAGTGTCATATATTTGGTCAGTGATGGTTCAAGGTACATGACGGGCACAACTATATTTGTTGATGGGGCACAGTCTCTCGTGAGGCCTCGAATGCGTTCTTATATGTGATTCTTGCTCCTATTATATCCTCCTAGCCATTATTAGCTACTTAGGTTTGTTCATACTTCATAGGTGAACTCATCAGCTATTCTTATATTTGTTCCTTATGAATAAAGGAAGTCAAGATTCAATTGCCTTTCTGGAGACGATGGGACTGAAACTGATAACTGTCTTATACTGAGATGCACAATTTCAAAGATGGTCTACAGTCTGCCAATTTCCAGTTTGAGTAGCATACAGCATGAAACATGCATCCGTTCATGTTTTGACCTTCCATTGAATTAAGTGACGCATCTTTCATCTTTCACTTTGTCAATGTTCAGAATGATCAAATGGTTGAACTTTTCACTGATTTGTTGAATTCCCTTGCCAAAACCGATTAACATATTACATGTAAGAAATATCCAGTACTTTGCTCAACAGACGTATGTAAGTACGTATTGGTTAAGTTGACTTCTGGGCATTTAGAGCATTAACATATTGCACAGTAAACTTACCAATGCCCTGCCAAGTGCCAATGCGCTTTGTGTTGCACCAGGAGTGAGCCAGGGCTTAAAATGACATCGACGTATATTTCATATATGTACTCCGAGTCTCAGCCTTCTTTACTCTCAGGATGATTCATATGATCATATCCATACCGTTCTTCCTTTCTGCTTTTCTTCGCTGCTGCAGGAAGCTAGGATGGCCGGGTTATCGCCTTATCGGAAGTATGGTAGGGTGGTGCCGATTTTGGTGCTTGTAAGTTATAACCAGCCATGCTAGCGAACACTCGTTTCAATGGTGCATCCGTGCTCAGCTAGCTGGTTATACTATCATTTAAGGAACGTTGATCAATTATAATAGAAATTTTCAGTCTATATATACGTACTCTATATATCTACAGTCTTTACTAAACAATTCGCTTCTGGTCTTCCTGGTGCTGGCATGGTTAATACCTTCCTTGAAAAGATTTAACAAACATATAGCAACTACTTTTTTTTTTTGGTCGTGAACATATAGCAACTACTGGCTGCGAAGTTTCCTCGGTTTCAACTTTCAACAGATTTTATGTGGCAAAGTCATGGTTCAACAATGGCAGGCTAATTCAGAAACATGCATGGACTTCTTTTGTTTTTCTTGTGCGGATCTCTCTCTCTCTCTCTCTCTCTCTCTCTCTCTCTCTCTCTCTCTCTCTCTCTCTCTCTCTATGCGAGGAAGAAGAAAGATAGAAAGAGGCAAATCCATAATGCCCTTAGACGATCTAAACAACAAATTAAACCAATATGCGCTTCCTAACTGATTGACTCTCGAGTATTAATTAAGGCGGTTCTCAAGAGTTGTGGTTCTCTCTGGTATGAGATGAGATAGACAAATGAAGGTTGAAGTTGGCCAAACTTATTTTGTGTTTGCATGATTCAAAATGTATCATCTAAGAATGAATAAGAGTGATCTTCACTATAGTTTTCACTTTTCAACATGCCTCACATTTGCATTGTTTCAACTTCCAAGCACAGGTAAAATTAATACATGAAAGTTTTATGTTGTTGAAAAATTCGAAGTGTGGAAATCATCAGGCGACATAATACTCTTATACCATGGTGCGTGCATCATTTTACATCAACAGTTAAACAGTCAAACTACTATATTAATAAAACTGGTTAACCAGTACATCTTGCTATGTGCTAACTCTCCTCAATCTGTACACAGCTAGCAGAAACTCATCATAGAGCCGCCTCCATTATTCCAACACATCGATCCCAGCCACCTTGCTACGTTTTTATTTTCTTTCTAATTAATTACATGATCCCCAAAAGTATAAGATAATAAAGCTCATTCAGCTATCTAGCTACTTACTTTTGCTTTTCTCCTCTGAACAACCTTCGTGCCGTTTACGACACCTATCTATCTCCCTCTCCCTCAGTCTCTCTATATAAATCTCTTTATAAAGTAGAACATCTCTCTCTGGTGAAAGTGAAACCCTAATACAGAAGTCGTGGTCATTGCTGGCTAGCTCATTACCTAAGCGGCTTAGTCGCCTCTTCTTCTTCTGTAAGTTTAGTCTGACCAGATATTCAGCTTTGAAACATATATGGACGACTACCAAATGTTCTTCCCCGGATCATCATCATCAGCTTCATCCTCATCGTCAATGGCGGCTTTATCATCACCGAATATGGCAAGCCCTCAAGTACTACTTTACAGTAGCAGCGGTACTGCCAACTATGGCGGTGATGACCGTAGTAGTTCAATTAGTCGTCACAGCCTTTTGGGTTCGACGACGGGAACAGAAAACCATGCAGTTAAAGCTAATGGCGGGAGACAACTTGCTGTTAAACACGATGACGACGACCATTATTCCGATGATCGTGCTGAGCATCATGATCAAAGTCCGGCGGCGGCTGATAACTCATCAGGTAAGATGAAGAAGAAAACGAGAAAGCCCAAGTATGCTTTTCAGACGAGGAGCCAGGTTGATATACTTGACGATGGCTATCGCTGGAGAAAATATGGCCAAAAGCAGTCAAAGCAAACAAATTCCCCAGGTCTGTACCTCCGTAGCTTCAAATCTTCAATATATACTTTGTTTCTTGAATTATATATGCTGGATCATCATCAATCCTACATTAATTTTCAGAGACCCCATGCCAAAAAAGAAAAATCATCGATCCAAAATTAATTATAATTGAGGTGTTTTTGATCCATGAATTAATGCCACTCGGTCACCAGATTGGCAGATTTGATTTGTTTAAGTGGTAGATACTAGATACACTACTATATATATATATATATATATCTATATATATATATATATATATATATATATATATCTATATATACAGTCCCTATCCAGAGCGAAGCTTCGCTCTGGAATTAATGTGCGAAAGTCCTTATTTGACTCACTTTTCGGTCATATTTTTCGATCATACCGGTCAGTGTCTAGATACATATCGTATGATCATCCTTACAAAGTTTCATCCAGTTGGTGATCGTTTGCACACCAAATCAGATAAAATAAATCAATAGAACAAAATCTGTCCAAGTAGAACCGTTGAAGTAAATCATGATTATGGAGGCTTAAACGGTCACCAAATTGGATGAAACTTTGTAAGAATGATCATACGATATGTATCTAGACACTGACCGGGTATGATCGAAAAATATGACCGAAAAGTGAGTCAAATAAGGACCTTCGCACGTTAATTCCAGAGCGAAGCTTCGCTCTGGATAGGGACTATATATATATATATATATATATATATATATATATATATATATATATTTGATGGTAGATCGATCCATATAACTTGCTCCTTAATTATCATATATGTTAATCACGTGTGGATAAAAGCTAGCAAGATCCTGCTTGATTTTCCACTAGAAAAGCTAGTATTTAACATTATCAAATGAGAAGAAGGGATGTGACACCCTTTTTAAATTGTAATCCACACTCTCATTTTTTATTTTTAATCATCATTTTTATAAGAAGACAAAAGTTAAGTCACTTTCCAATAAGAAATGTATTGTGGAACGAAAAATATAAGAGGAAAAATGATAATTTCTTTTAAATCCATTCATACATTATAGGCATCTGTCTTATCCTTTTTCGATCAAGTCTATATTCCTTTACATACATATATATCCGTATTAATTACGTATGTATGTACCCTTATAACTCTTATTGTTCTACATCAATCTAGCTAACACTAGCTGTCTTGTTCAGATAAATGATTCCAAGCATGTATATACATTTTGTATGTCTATGTACGTATGTGTACAAGTATAGTTAACTGTGCGTAGAAGTGTATCAATAGCTAGCTGCTAGCTAAAAGCGCATGCATGTTAATTATTAACTTAATTTGCAGAAGCTACTATCGATGCACGTATGAAGGGTGCAATGTTAAGAAGCAAGTGCAAAGGTTAAGCAAGGATGAAGGCATTGTGGTAACCACCTACGAAGGGATGCACTCTCATCCAATCGACAAGCCTAATTCCGACAATTTCGAACATATCTTGTCTCAAATGCAACTCGCAAATCACACAGGCCAGCTAGGTTAGCTTGCTAGCTTTGCTTGCCACTCCCTTTGATATGTCTTCTATCTGATCTGAAGGAATTGATAGATATATGTGCTGGCCTCAGAAGTCTCTCTGCTGCTCCAAGTTCAAATGGATATATATATATATGTAGCAGCTGATAGAGTAGCAGATATGTTTGATTTTTTCTTTTTAGCAGATGTTTGATTTCAATGAAGTAGTAAATTAAGAAGTGGGCAGGTTTTATATTATTGGATGTCTAGATCAAGCATGCATGCCTTGTCGGCCCTGATGCTCTTGGCATCAATATATTGTTTGTTTAACGCAATGCAAAATACTAGCGAGAATGCTTGATGCACGAGTTTCTCAACTTCTATGTGCTAGAATAATTTCAAATTGATTTATTGTACTCCTGGCATTTTTCTTCTCCCATCAGTCCCATGCATACTGTGCATATCAGTTCCTTAATTGGTTTGATTTAGCTTAATCAGTCATATGATCATGTAAACAAGTATATTCATTTACGGAACTTCGTTCTCACTTTAATTGAATTTGATTTTACCATAGATGGCTGATTTTTTTCTTCCTTTATATCTTGGATTTAATTAATTCATTCTCTTAAGTTTCTATACCGGCCGATTGAATGAATTATTGTTGATGATTATATGCAGTGACGTAGCTACATGACATCAGAGGAGTCACCAAGCTAATTATTTCTTATATTCTTACTTTTAAATAACAAAGAGTAACTTATTCACCTTATTTTGTCCTTTTTAACATAATAAAATATGTAGTTTCTTCTAGCCAGTATATGAGACAAAAGCAAAAGTATTGTGTTTTTTTTTTATATAGTTTCTCTCATTTCCGCACCCATAGTTGCTTATTACATTTTAATGATAGTGTTTATTTTCTTGATTATTCATTATACGAATATATTAATAATTATAGGTCATCCAAGTTGTAAATTAATAATTATACATGTAAATATAACTCTCTTTAACAAAATTTTTGGTTACGCCACTGACTATATGTATCGGTGATTTAACAGAGAAAATGTAGAACTCGTATAATTTCGAGATTCAAGGTAGTGTAAACATTTTGTTGTATGGATTACTTGGTCAATACAAAATCAGTTAGTTGATCATAAGCAACTGCAATACTGTATCATATATATACTCTAGCTAGGAACAAATCCTAGTTTCAAAGTAAGTGAATGAAACCACTAATACATGATCTGGAATTAAGCAAATTTATAGATGCTAAAATACTGGGCTCTATGTTCTTGGTCCAAAAAGGATGTAATTGGGCTTAGATTAAAGGGGAAGACAAAAGTTACAATCATATAGGCTATATTCTAACTGGATACAAATGATACATAAACCCAGAAATATACATAAACATAAACCACCTGATGTGCCTCTTTTGCATATATTTTTTTTGACAATAGCCTCGTTTGCGTATACAAGTGCTTCAATTCCAGGAATAGTTGAGTACACAATGAAGCCTTTGTTGTCTTCTCCAAGCAAATCACCTAAAAATCTTTCTGTGATTGCGTGCATGCTTGTTCTTTGTGCCCATCTCTTTCTTTCACTATTTGTTCCCATTCGAACCCCATCTTTCTTTCACTCAATTTCAACAACTATATACTGTTTTCTTTTTCTCTTTTTTTGGCTGTCTGTTGCATTGACACAAGTATACCTGAGTACTTAATTTGAGTGGTCGTCGTCTAGTTTACACTAAAGAATGTCACCCACCATAGCATGAATGACAAATAACAAATGAGATCTCGAACTGGTGCCCCCCAAATTCCATTAAAACCAGTGTCGTGGGCAGTGATGGCTTTCATCACCATTAGTCTAGTGCTATTTAAATACTAATCATACTTATCTTCAATTAACTATATAAATCTCAGCACCAGCTAGATTGATCAAGATGTTTCTAAGCCATATTTGGGTTCAATCATCTCTCATTCTCTCATAATGGAAATCAATCAGATGGAGCTAAACCCTGTCATACTCATGGAGGGACCAGAACGCAGATGGTGAAACATTCATTTCATTATTGTTTATAATATGGAGATAATATTCAAAACAAAAAAGAAGTGTATTACGCCTTCTGGGAAATAATTTTTTATTTTTTTTAACCTTTTTATTTAACTCACACACCTTACCGACTGGGATATAATATGGATACTGACTATATTGACTATACTTTTTTTTTTTTTGATTAAAAGACTATACAGACTATACAAAATAGAAGTGTATTCTACCTCATGGGACATATTCTTTTCTTTACTGTTTAAACTACTAAGTCCACTTGGTTGGTTGATCATTAACAAAGTAATTATACTGTTTTTTATTTATTGAAAAGTAATTATACTGTTTAATGAGATATTATAAATATGTAATTATTAGATATTATATGTTTAATTATGTATAGAATTTTGCACTCCCATCACCTAAATTATAAGAGCTTCAATCTTGGGCCCTGATAAATTATTGGACAAACAGAAAAACAAAGCCGAAAATGGACAAAACTCTCAGCCTTAGGTGGTCCTCTTCCTAACCTTGCTGGATTTTTCTGCTCTCAATCTAGTGCCCTACAATGTGGTTCATTTTCTTTTTCAGATAATATTAGACAAGTTTTAATTAATTAACTGAATATCTAATGGTAGTGGGTCACTAGATTAGATTATATTAGTTGATCTACTACTCATTGATATTCCAACTTGGGTATGCACTTTGGACACGATGAATCTTTTGACCATCCTTTTGGAGGGAACAGTTGTGCTAAACTGCTAGTTATCCCCAACCCATTTTCTGGGAGCCTCCTCCTGTGTTTTTCTTATTATACCTACTGCCTTGTATTGCTAATTGCAGCTGCTACTAGCCTAGCTAGCTACAAGGACTTGTGGAGGGAAGAGTCATGGAGTGGGACTACAGGGACTTTGCCTGGGATTCAACTGATGACGATCAGTTGGATCAGCAGCTAGAGGAAAATGACCTTGCTGCTTTGGTTGGTTCAAGCAGTACTAGAATCAGAGGAGGTGAATCATCATCATCATTCAACTTAGTGGATTTGAAGCTTGGCAGTACTACAAGTGCTGAAGTGGTGGCTCCAATTGCAACAAAGCCCTCAGTTTTAGTATCATCATCATCATCTTTGTCCAGGACCAGAAGGGTTGATCATCATCAGAAACTCAAAGTATCTTCATCGTCTACGGCGACATGCTTGGTTGATGGTTGCAAGGCAGACCTGAGTCGTTGCAGGGAGTATCATCGCCGCCACAGAGTCTGCGAGCTCCACTCCAAGACCCCAATTGTGGTCATCAGAGGTCAACAAAAGCGATTCTGCCAGCAGTGCAGCAGGTACATTTATCATACATGAATCATTCAGATGGTCAATTTAGCTATAATTTGATCAGTTTTGATGGACAATTAGTTTTACAAGCTTCAATTGCAAATTCAGTTCAATAGACATATTTGCACTTACTTTCCTGATTGAATTAGTAGTTATGGATTCCAGTAATACTCTGGTGAAATGGATCGAGTTTAGTTTATCCAATTAGTACTTTTTACTTTAATGCAGTAGTTCTTATAGTTCAGTCCATCAGAACTTATGCTCATTAGTATCTAGCTAGCTTTTGTTCGAGTCATTAGAAGTTTTTGTCAATCTGAAAATTTTCAATGGCAGTCTGATGTAGATACTGTGTCCTTTTTGAGCGTGGCACAACAGATTTTGATTTCATTGAGTGTTGAGTGTACAGATTCCATTCTCTGGTGGAGTTTGATGAGGTGAAGAGAAGCTGCAGAAAACGTCTCAATGGACACAACCAGCGCAGGAGGAAACCCAAACCAGAATCCTTCTACTTTACTTCCAAGAACTTCCTCTCCAATTTCAAAGGTATGTTATACATTCAACCATTTCAACCAGAATACTAGACTTTTAGGACTAGTAATATGTGCTTCTGTTACTGTCGTCCATTTCATATATATTCAGAAGAAATGGAGTTGTTAGCAAGTAATGGTTAGAATGAGATTAAATTGATCATAGTTCATTATTAATTAACCCCCTCAACAATTGATTGATGAACTCAATGTTAGAGAGCTTGCCTGGTTTTGATGGAGCACAGATGGAACGTACATTTTCCTTGGAAATTATTCTACTGTTTCAGGTTGTCCATCAGTACTGCATGATTGTGTAATTCTTAGCCCTTGGTTGCCTGGGGTGGCCTAAATGACCCCCTTGCCAAAAAGAAAAAAGAGAGAGTGAGATGCCTAATTAGTTAAGTTGTCAGACTATCAACCGACATGTCACTTTCTCACTGAAGAAGCAGTGGAAATCTCTCGAACTTTACTAGAATGCAATTTTTAAGTTGAAGTTTGTGTAGAGGCAAATTTTGGTGCATTGGTAGCATTCAGTTACATGCTAATGTTGATCATCATCTTATTTCTCCATTTCTTGTTTTCTATGGTTCTTCATATTGATTTTGGCCTCAGATTATGGGACTGATATGCTTTTCAACTAAAATATAGGCCCCAGAATATTGCACTTTGGAACTCCACAGCTATGTGCAACCACCAATGTCAGAAGTCTGTGGCCTTTTGAGGCCAAAAATACTGCAGATCATCAACCGATGCTTTATAATCGTCACCAGCGGTTGCAAGCAGTTGATCACCTAAGAACACCTCCCAATTCCTTCACTAACAATGGAGGAGCTGATAAACAGTTTATTTTCTTGCAAACCAATGACTCTAAACGTTCAGCTTTCAACCAAGCAGCAATCCCTCAAGCTTTTATGCAAGAGCCGTTTCCAACATTAACTGCTGCTGCAGCCTTACCACCAAGCACAAGGGCTGCTGCAGGTTCTGCAATTTCTTTTGATGGTACAACTCGCAGCATTGATCCGAGTTGTGCTCTCTATCTTCTGTCATCTTCAAATCCAACACAGAGTTTGGTGAACACCAGTCTAAGCCACATGGTTCAGCCCAATGTGGTCACCAGTACAGATTCAGGTCATCAGCAACTCCAATGAAGAGTTTCTTTGAATTCGCACCATATTCCTCGAATAATCATGTGGAGGACAAGTACTGTCTATCCTGATGGCTTGCTGGCAACTGGGGCTCAATATTTCAATATGAATCATGCTTTTATATATTGAATAAGTATCTACTGGGAGATAGTAAACTACATATTATTCAGAACTCCCTAAGCTTTCAGCAGTTTTGCCAAGTTTGTCAAATGCGTTTCTTATTGTATTCTTTCCTCCCAGCCTGATACAAGGTGTTATTCTGACTTCTGAACACTATTCATGTTTGTATTTGTGTTTTGATGAATAAAGTAATTACTGATCAACCTTTTTTTTGTATATGAAGAATATGTAGATTTTATGTTCTAAATTTCTAATTGAACAGAGAAAGGTCACCTACTTCTGGCATGTATATGATAAGCTGAGTTCGACCTTGACAGATGTTTATATCAGTAACTCTGAGACTTGTAAAAAAATGCTTAAAGTTTTGGATAGCCTGCAATCCCTGCATGAGAAGTAGCTAGTTCGGTAAAAGTACTTGGTGAGTTGATTACTTAATCAGGCAACATTTGTGCTTATACCTGAAAGAAACATGTCTTCAATTACTTCCTTAGTCTGTTGCAAAGCGGCAAGAATCTATCAAATCATTGTTTGTTGGTAGCTACTGATAATTCATATTAGTTCTGCCATACCAGCCATACAACTTTTCTTTTTCCTTCCTTTGTCTTGTAGCTAAAGACAACCTGATTGACCTCTTTACATAGCTGTCCATAATTATAGGTCTAAAAAAGATGAAAGTTAGGTTTTACATGTGGTTTTAGGCACCCTTTTCTGCACAGCATTGGCTCTTGCCCCCGTCCCTACATATGAATCGAAGCAAGCCTTTCAAACTTCAAAATCATTCTCTATCCCAACACTCCTCAGTGCTCTATTTCAACCCGTTCCGGCCTCTCAACCATGCACTACAGAAAGGCTTCTGATTTTAGGGTTTAGCCATTTAGGGATGGCAGATGAAGTCATGCATGCATCCACACATCAGACTAATACAGCTGCATGCACGTATGACTTTTCTTTAGTTTTCTGCTTGCTTGCTTCATCAATGTGGTGTTGCTATTGTTCTTGAAATAGAAGTGGTATGATGGATGATGTTGGAATGGCTCAATCAAATCAAAGTTCTCGATGGTCAGCTGAGTCCCTTTAATCTGATTGAGCCGTGCCAATATCTGCCTCTCTATCTCCTTTGACTTCAGTTTCATAAGTTTCATTTTGAAGCAAGTGAATATTGTTCACATTTGATATCAGTGGGCCTTTGTTTTGGTCTTGATCGGTTTAGAAGTATTGATAAGCCCAATTATTAAGGCCTTTGAATGGTGGTGTATACTGTAGAGCATCTCAGCATAGCAATTAGCACCTTTAGGCTTAGTCTGATGTTCTGATTTAAAAACTTGATTTTTTAAAAACTCAATTTTAAATAAACAATCCTCAACTTGTTTTTTTAAAATCGTGTTATTTAGGGCTAGTTTGGTATTGTTGTAACTTTAAAAAAAAACTGTTGTTGTTGTATTACGAAAATAATTAGCTTTGAATTAAAACAGTTTTCTGTTTGATAAATATTAGTTTTAAAAGTGCTGCCAAGATAAAATTTATTAATTTCTAGTGTTTTTAGTGACAGCTGCTTTCAAAAGTAATCTTCAGGTTGCTTCTAAAAGCTGCTGTTAGTGACGTCCTGTAATTTTAAAAAAAAACTTTTTTTTTTTTCATTTACCAAACACTATAAAATCTAAAAATTCAGATAGAAACTGATTTTTTTAAAAGCGAAGCTGTACCAAACTAGGTCTTAAATTAAAAAGTTCTAAATAAGCACGTTTTAAGATTTTACCAAACAGAAAATCTATTTAAAATAATAATTATAAATTATTTTATCTTAAAACTTAATATTAACTGGTCTCAGTCGATAATAATCCTAAATCATGATAAAGTAAGCATTGACGAATTAATGCCAGGTAAATAATATTTCTCATAAAAACCAAAAAAGAAAAAACGAAAAAAAAAAAAGCAAAGACTAGAGGACCAATAGTGGACCAATTGCATTGATAAATTGCAGCAAAATACAAAAAGCTGCGGACACAGAGCGATCGACAACACTTTAGGATGATGCACATATTCTATATCACTTTATATTGCATCATAACAAGCTTTAATAAATTGTCAAAGAATCGAAGACCAAGCTTTATCTAGCTTGCGAAACAAGGAACATATATATAGGTCCGTGTACGTACATACATTCAACCAAATTCCACACTTCACAGAAAGAGATCGATCGACTTGATAATAAGTTGCAGATCATATATATATATATATAGCCTCTCTGCGGACGTCCGCATTTATTCTTACGGTGCAGATTTCCATTTTACACTCACTTTTCAATCAAATTTTCATATTTCCACCGTCTAGTATTTGGATAATAATGTATAGATCATCTTTGTAAAATTTCAGCTAATTTGGTTATTATTAAGGCAGTCAAACTGCGTTTTTCTATAATTATGTCGAACTAAACACAGTTTGACTGCCTTAATGATAACTAAATTGGTTGAAATTTTGCAGAGATGATTTATACATTAGTATCTAAATACTAGACGGTGGAGATGTAAAAAATCGATTGAAAAGTGAGTGTAAAGTGAAAATCCGCACCATAAAAATAAATACAGACATCCGCACCTGAGAAAAAAAAAATATATATATATATCTATATATATATATATATATATATATATATATATATATATATATATAGGGATTAATATTGTTTCTTGCACTGTGTTATATTCATTTCTTCTGATATTTTTCTCTCAAATGGTACGTAAGTACGTGAAAGAGAAGAGCTAGCTACTGCAACAAGCTAGTCCGATCCACTGATGGAATTGGTGTTCCTGGGCAGGCCACTTGAGTCTCTGTAGTTGTATAAATCAGCTTCAGCAGGTAGAATATCTTATCCGTGTGAAAGTAAAGTTGGACAACGAATTTGGCATGTAACTTTATTTCGCATTCTATAGCCATATCAGCATAGTGATCGATGATTCTGGGTTTAGTAGTAGAACTACTAGTGTCTAGCACATGCGTGTGTGTCGATCTGAGTATAACTAAAGCTCTTGCACACCTATCCAACCTGCAACTTGAAAGTATCCTTAACCGCAGCTTCATCCATCATTCAAAAGCTAGCACTCGTAAAGTGATCAGATGCTTCTTTGAATTCGATCTGCCCTAATCTCTCTATCTACCTCCAACTTCTGTCGACTGCTAAGAATAGCCATACATACCATGGTACGTACGATATACGTACACATCGACAGACCTGTGTATAGCTATATATCTAGGGTTTAGTACCTCTAACTACGTACGTTTCATGTGTATATCTTGATCATCGATCAACTCGATCATGGTTAATTCCGGCCTGTTTGTTTTGATATCCGACTTTGCATCCTAAGTGCTCAAATGGGATCACATACTGTCATACTGAGTCGTACTAGTTTACTCTGAAAAAGACACTGTTCTTATCTTTCAGATATATATATTCCCCCAACTGCAAGTTTCGGACGTTTTCATTGTATTCTTACTTTTAAATATGCTTGCCGTCGCTAGCTACCATCTAGCACCCTTAAACCAAACATCAATTATAATACATTATCGAGTGGTATTTACAAATGGAAACCGTTATAACATGATTTGATTGATTAGTCAAGATTGAAGAGCTAGCTAGCGATGAGATGAGAATCTGCCTCACGCATATATGCAACTATGCAAGTGCACGTAAAACAAGTACGTACTAGTTAAGAAGCATAAGGTACTTGCCTGTGTACATTCTCTCTGGCTTTCTTGATCTCCCTAAAAGGATGAGCAGTACGTACGTACTTGCGTGATGTTCCTATACTTGAAAACTAAACTCCAAGCTTATCATCTTGAAGACGTTTTTGTTCTATTTGAGTTAATTATGCTTAGAGGTAAAAATGATCAAGCAACAAAAAGATATTAGATGATAAGATATTACGTTGTTGCGATCTGCCTAATTAAGGTTGTAAAGAAAATGCATTATAAAAATTATGTTCTCTTTAATTAGGTTTAGGATAATATGGGTAGCGCGTGTGGCATGGAAGTGGGGATCGGAAAGCATAATTTCTAGGTTTGTATTTTTTTTCTTTTTCTTTGGGTACTATATTTTTTCTTAGTTCTCTTTCAATAGCATAATAGCATCTCATCCTTTTCCAACTACTAGATATTTTAAGCATAAATTGATTATATAGTCACTGACTGAGTGTAGTTAACTATATAATATAGCTAGGTAATATTAAAGAAAACAGATCATAATCTCTATTCGCTAAGCGCATATATATTATATGTTGTAATTATCCCAACGACGTGAATCACGTTGCTAATTCTGATAGTCTGTATTATATATAAACCATGCATATCTGTATATATTAACAAAATGATTAAGCTTTGCTTAATGGTGGACAGAATCAATATATACATAATTACATAGACACACACAAGGACCAAAGACTTGAGGTACTTGAGAGATTATGCTTCGAGATATTATCAGATATATACCTGAGGATGTGGGACAACGACGCAACATGAATGAGAATGATCTCGAAGAGGTCGATCTATCTGCAATAATATCCCATTTCAACCTTAGCTTATAAAAGTAATAATAACCAAAAAATACAAAAGCTAAATTACTCCTCCCTTCATATATGTCACAACTCATGCGCTATATATAGACCCCTCAGTTACACTAAAACATACGAACTTGCCCAATTCCATTTCATACATATATACCAGGAGTCTGAAGCTAGTTAGCCACTAGGACTATATCAGGTTAAGATTGATCAGGTCGATCCGATGGAGTCGAATCGCAAGCGCAAAGGGTTCATGAAGGGGAAGCTGATGCCCTTCTATCGTGTTTCCAAACCTTCCTCAGTTTCATCTTCTACTACAACTACCAGTACAACTAGCAAGCAGTCCAGCATGCATTACGTGATGAGCAGTAAGGTTAAACCCAGCCAGGCCTATCCTTTACAATCTTCAGTAGGGTTTCTGGTCCACAACCACAAGGACTATCATGTCGTTGCAACTCAGGCTCAGGCTCAACCTAAACAGAAGATCACCTTCATAGTACCACCTTCTCATGCGGATCGCAAGCAGCAGCAGCAGCTCGATCAAAACCATGCTGGTGATGACATGGTTGATATGAAGGCGGCAACCTATATTTCATCAGTTCAAGAACGTTTCAAGCTTGAACGTAACAGTTAACTCATGATCGACCCATATTTCAAGTCCTGCATATATACCTAGAAAGGCTCTGGCTAGCTAGTATTAGTATCTTGCTATGAATGAAGTCATCCAACAGTGTAGTTCGATCTCATAATAAGTCATCCCCTACTTGAATATGTCCAGGAAGAAAGATTTGTTTTGTTCGTGTACGTAGAGATCGGATCTTAGTGTGCTTAATTTTCATTCGTTAATTATAAATTTATGGTATGATCGAGCGATCTTTAAACTTCTAATACGTAGATCTACTGTAGTACATATATATATATATATATATATTATATATATATATATATATATGTGCTGAAATTATTCTTGCAAAAGTTATAGAAGTAATGAAACACTAGTGCAGCATCGTGTCTAGATTCCTATATAATCGTTAGTACCTTTTCTTCATGTTCTTTTGCTTCCTTACTAAAGTGAATTGAATCCTATAATTTTTTATTCTCCTCCTCTATGAGATATAGATATCAATACCTTCGATGATATGTATGCATGTATATATTTACAGAATCACACACACATACATATATATATAGAGTGAGTATCTAAATAAGACGTCCTTAATTTAAAAATTTGAGGATTTCTACTATTTTACATTAGTAGATGACTTCTTTTAACGATTTCAACCGTTGATCCTCTAGATTCATATGCAAGAAACATGTCTACAAAATTTCAACTAATTCCATAATCATTTGGTCATTCAAATTGATGTAAACAATTATAGGCTGTTGGATAAAATTAAAACGAATATTGTGCTAATCAAATGGTTAATTATTTTTATTTTAGCTAATTTTTTTGTATGATTCATATGTGGGTAAGTAACTAGAGAATATGTGACTTTGATTGTCAAAATACATGCTAAAACTAAAAACATGATTATTTTAAAAGTTTAAAAAAGTTATCTCTAAATTCAGACTCTATATATATAGACGGCTAAATTTTAATTTCTCATAAAATTTTACACTCAACCGCGCATGCGTAAGCATTTTATGCAAGTAAATGTGATAATGACTAATGAGATTAGATATTTGCCTCACGTCCACCTTATGATGATTAATTAACTTCTTTCATGTTGTCTCTTAATCAGAATTTTGAAAAACGTGTAAAAACTATGGATAAATAATAGCTGGCAGACAGATGGAATATCTCCTTTATTGATGAAATGGACAAGTGCACCACACACTCTATGGATCAGTTATTTCTGCAACCAAAGGTGACAGACATGATCCAATTAGATTGCAAGGTAGGGAACATATATTAGGTATAGTTACTCGATGAAACTTAGAACGCAAGCTTTTTCCAGCTACACTAATGCTCACAGTTGATGTTAACTATTAGATTATATGATTAAAAAGAGATGGAGGAAAGATTATGGTGAGTGATGATGATTACAAGGATATATATATACCTTGCAAAATTTGAGGGCATTGAAGATTGAGGAATGAGTTGGTTTATAAATAACAGTGTTTCCTAGTTAATTATTCATTGTAGTAAATCAGGACTACCAAGTTTCATATGAAGCTGGACTTAAAAGACCTATTGCATCGCATAAGTGAAATTTCTACATGAGATAGAATCAAAATACTCTCCATTAGTGCTCGCTCTCTACATGAAGCCTTTTTATGGAAACTTGGGTATGACAAAGTAGAAAAGATTATAGCCCATCAAACAATATATTCATAGGCCCATCAATTTTTAAATGACATATACACTTTTATAAATTAACAGCTTTATACTGTCAAAATGTATTGTTTAGCTAAAGTTATTATGTTGTAGCAGTTAATTTATCACGAATTTCATATAAGTGTTTTCATTTAGGTATATCGACTGTAAAATTATCGAGTATTTATAGAAACGAGTACAAAATTATCGAGTATCTACTGTTTAATACGTTCACAGAAGAATTTCACTTATTTGGTTTTTGTGTTTTATTATGTCAACCGGCTGAAAGGGATAGCGGTGTATAATGTACGCCATTCAGATACGTATGCGAGGGTGCACACCGCGTACTAATACATGTCAGGCAGCGAGCTGAGGTCAAGCAAATGTGTCCGCTGTCGACATACGCACCGCCTACAATTGTAGGAAACTGGGCCTCAGGTTACCTGGTAAAGATTGAGCCAAACTCGATCCGATCCGAACCGAACCGAACCATATATCGGTAAAAAGCCTGTACTCGTGGCCCGTTGTGAGTGGATCCCACTCTATTCCTATCTGGGAACGTGCAAAAGCAGGAAAAGATATTTCGCCCAAAGATCGTATCAATATCTCCCTCGAGGACAGAGAGACAAGAAGGGCAAAAGAGTCAGATCAGAGCCTCTGACCTCTCTCCACCACTTGTTCGACTGCCAAAGCTGGGAAAGAGGATAAAACTTGCACAAATTTACCATTACGGGAAAGACGAGGGACGTTTTTGGACAAAGGATGGGACATTTTGGACCGACGATGGGACATCAAACCCAACACTTCCACCTCTCAAAACCCATAACTCCAAAAGCAAAAGCGCCACGTGGACCAATTAAGGCATCTCCGTGGGCCCCCCCCCTTGTATCCACACCGTAGGCAAAGCACAGCTGCGAATGATGCTATTTATAGCAAAGACTAGAATTAGTTGGGTTCTGAGGGTGAACAAAAATGACCCCAGAAGTAGCAGCAGGCTTCGATGACACCGAAACCCTCTTTTGGGCTTTCGTCCCATTACTAACCCGGCCAACTTACACGTGCCAGTGGTACTCTTGCCTACGTGGCAACCCCAAAAATATCCAAGCCATCCCAATCCAACATCATCATCATCATCATCATCGGTAAGTTTCTTTAATTGGTGAACGCATATATTTATTACTCCAAAGACTTTCCTCTTTTGCCTTCGATTCCAATAGAGACGGTCATTTCAATTAAACGGACGCTGTTAATTTCTTTGTCTTCATTAGGGTAGGAGGGGATTGAGTGGTATGATGAGCACACGTGGCGGAGAGAGAGAGATGAACACAAATGATATATAGAGAGAGAGAGCAGTGTCCATAATATCCAACCTCAAGAGTCACCGACTGACCGCCCCAGCCAACCCATACATGACCGGGTTCCCAGTGGCGATTCCGCTTACATAACCCCCCCTCCTTGACCTCATTTCTCTCAGATTCACTCCTCCTCCTACACTCACTGCGCTCTAGGGTTAGGGTTTTCGACTAATTACGATCTACCCAAGCAGCGGAAATGGGAAGAGGGAAGGTGCAACTGAAGCGAATCGAGGACAAGATCAGGCGCCAAGTGACTTTCTCAAAGCGAAGGAGTGGGCTGATGAAGAAGGCTCGCGAGCTCTCTGTGCTCTGCGGCGTCGAGGTTGGGCTCATCATCTTCTCCGCCAAGGGAGGCTGTACGAGTTCTGTAGCGGCGATAGGTACGCCGTCCGATCTCTTTTCTGAATTTCTCGGCTTGCAATATATATATATATATATATAAATATTTTTTTTTTATCGTTTTCATTCGACCGCTTGGCATGGTAGTTTCTTCTATATTATATGGAACAAATATCTAGCCACTAAAATCTCTGGATAGCTTTGCTTGCCTGCTATTGTATGTATATCTATATGTACCGTACGTTGGTCAGCCGTTGATTTACAAGATATACATGAACTCTTATTCGAATTAGATTGTTTTTTTCTTTTCGAATTAAATTTGCATTATCTGTCTAATTAGCTAGGCAGCTTAATTATAATGATGCAATAATGAGCTGCTGCTGGCTAGAAATTTCTTCATATTCTGCAGCTGGCTAGAATTCTGCTGCTATGTTTGTAGAATATATCAGAGATATTGGAGCTAGCTCTCTCTCGTCAGGTACCGTTGATAGAGCATGAACCATTTTTAGATAGAGCTATCGAGGCTTCTGTGCTTCATGCCCAAGATGATCATCCTGATCATGATCATTTTAACGAATGTATTCGAAATAATGATTTTTATTATTATTATTATGTATGCATGTACTTCATACTTTGGTGGAATATAAGATGATTTTCTTTATGTTTTTTCTTGATCAAGTAGCAGAAACCATCACTTCTTTAATAATGTTGCATGTCATTCGATAGTGTTGGCGGATTACGACGTCTTTATAGATAGAACATCAATATCTGGAGCGGTGGCTTTTGAGGTGGGGGAATGAAGTTGGTACGATATACTATATGCGTATAGATTAGAGTTTATACAAGGTAGTGAAGGTGGCGAGTATAGAGCTGCATATATTCCCTTTCTTTGTTCTTTTCTTCTACTGCCAATATTCCCTAGAAAGTTAAGTCGACAGTATTTCACCTGAGCTCAGGATAGAAGGCATCCATGCATGGCTGGCTGAAACCGATGGACACTAATCTGGGTCACACTTTAATAAACCGTTGGCATACCTTAAACACACTACTGATACTAACACGATCATATATGAGTTTGAGTAATTTATCTAACATATAACTGAGGGTGATGAGTACACAATCATATAAAACTAAGAGTAGGAAAGAATCATAATAATATGCTTCTGATTAAAATTACAACTCCATCAATGTGAGGGATGGATTTGATAAGTTGCTTACTAGATGGAGCATTGATGACTGCTTGACAGTGTTTACTTGGGTCTGGGAAAAGCATGTTTGCATGGTCTTGATTATCATATCAAATTTGCCCGTTGTAGTCAATCTAAGTAAGTTATAAGCTCGAAAGGAAATAAATAAAAATAAAATCCAGCAACTACTTTTTTTTATGAGTAAATTTTTTTGTCTTTTTTTTTTTAGTAGAAGGGTGTTTCATTTCATCTCAAACAGAGGTAACATCATGAATTGATCCACTGCCTTATAGAAGGCAAATAAAATCAAATAATTCACGTAAGGTAGTACCCTCCTTACACTTTTTCGCTCACTTAACAAACAAGTGAGCCTACTATCACATCTCATCGATTATAGGCATCTTAGATGAAAGGGAAATAACATAAATAGAAAAAACAAAGCAAACTTATGATCCCAAACAAAGATCATAGGCAATTCATCAGAAAAAACAAAAGAAATCAAAACACCTCCTTGCCTATGAGATTAGGGCTAGGAGGTTTAGGCACCTTCACAAAGCTTGGCTGCTTCTTTTCCTTGTTTCGCTCTGGCCTTAGCTTCGGCTTGGTCATTTTTGGATCTGGATTCTGGGCACCCAAATCTTATTGGAAAGCTTTTTCATGTGTTGCGCATACAAGATGTCAGCAGAGAGTTCACAACCTTTGAACTTGCCAACGCAAAAGAGATCGCGAACGACTTGGTGCTGTCGTCGATGGAGGACGATGCCTTGAAGGAGGATTTGATGGTCTTCTTCGAGAACGAGGAGGAGGCCACCACTTGATTGATTGAAGAGGAAGAGATTTGGGTTTTGGTGGCTATTGCGGTAGCCTTTGAGTTTTGGTGTTTAGGAGGCTAGGGTTTTCCACTTTCGATGAGTAAATCTAGCAACTACTTCCTTCAAAGAAAAGAGAGAAACAAAAGGACAACACAGTGTTTTGACCTCTGTGATAGTAGACTCAGTTGATGACTCGTTAGATTTTTAGAGTTGTTTTGCCGGTATATAGAGGTTATAAACATGCATGGGCGATGTTCCGGTCTATATCCAGATTGCAGTTAGAATAGACTGATTTGATTCGCGTTTGATTTGCGCAAAGAAAAATAGTTTCTTCGTCCAACTTAGAATATCATCTCCAATCTTTGGTCTAAAACTTATAATAGGTTTGAGTTTTTAAAAATCTAATCTCCAGCTCTTCATCCAACTTGACCTAAAATAAAATTTACCTTCAAAAAGAACTATTTTGAATCAACTAATTAGGACTTAGGTGGAATCTTATTTTTAGAGAGCTTAGTGGAGAGTGTGTCCCATTGTCCACTATCAATTATGTATATGATATAAACTGATGTTGCAATTGAATAATAATATAAGATGATTAATGGTAAAAATAGGTTTGGGTTATAGTCAATGTTTGGATATGTCCTAAGGTTTGAGTTTGGGTTTCATGGGTTAAAGATGCAAAAATTATTTGAACAATAATAAGTTTGGGTGGTCTATAGTTTGAATTTGGGTTTAGGTGATAGACAATGCTTGGATATGTCCTAAGGAAAGACATCGGAAAAAAATAAGGAAAGTGAGTTCTTTTGGATTTTGAAATGAATTATTTTTCTCCTGGTTTTCTTTTTAGTCAAGAAACTGTTTCATTTCCTTTTGCTTCCTCTAACATGTACATAAAAAGAAAAACTTTCATTTTCTGATTAGTTTCTGTGAACTAAACGAGACCTAGAAACTAAGTCTTGATGATGTAGAGGATTATGGCACATGTCAACGTAATACACAATGTGTTGAAGAGAGAGTCCGAGCCAGCCGGTCTAAGCTTCTCACCAGAGTTAGGACCATATATGTAATTTTTCAGAATGACAGTAGTCAAGCTAGAAATAATTACCCTTTTTAATTAGCGTGGTTGAGCTCCTAGAATGATCCTGAGAAGAAGAGAGCTTTCCCTTATTTCCAATGTGGGATAAATGACGGCCCTTACCAAAGTATTTCATCCAAGTTCGGGGATCCATCCAAACTTTTGTTAGTCTCTTTGCCTTGCCTTGGTATGTTAATTATATAATTAGGCCTACAATCACCAAGTAATGTTTGCGTTTTAAACATCTTAAATCTGGCACTAGTAAGTGTATTTAAACTATTACGAATGTGTTTATGTAGTCCTTTAGCAGATTGAATATTTGATTACACCATGATCAAATTTCTATTATATTTAGCGATCGAGTAGATTTACAAAACCCTGCACATTTGCCACTATATAACACAAGAGTTTAAGTTTTATATTCTTATTGCAGAGAAAAACAGAAGATTTTGTTCAATTCTATGAAGTGCCGAGGTATGTATAAATTTTGTTAACTCAACAAAAAATTTGGATAAAAAAAAAAGGCAATCGTATTAGAGTAGCAGGAGGCAAAAGGTTACATGTTACTTCAAAAACAAGATCAGACTATAGAAATGACCAAAAGAAAGACTGAGTAGCTAATGGAGAAATTACTCACATTAGTAAATGTTAGGAAGTAACATATTCTCTCATAGGAGAGAAGGGGGAAAAAATGATAGTAGTACAACAAGGAAATGGTCGGGAATCAGATGAAACAAACGGGATATGATTTTTCAAACAACAAAAATGGTTGGCAATCAGATGAATACAAAGAATTGATTTTTTGTTCGTATGAGCAAAAAATTAGAGTTGTTTTCCAGATCAATTGAAAAGATATGGTTTCTTTAAAAACATATAGTTTTTATGTACCCAAAAAAAACATGTAGTTTCTTTAATTTGAAGAGGGTAGCAGATGCATCCCGAACCCCAGAGAATCTAGTTTCAGGGAAATAACCATTAGACTCGGTCATACCCCAGTAAGCAGACAAGTGTGCTTTCCACCTTTTGTTCGAGTCTTTCAAAGCATATCTCATGTATTTGACTTGATGGCGGCACACTATCTTCTATCAACACTATCTTCTAATCTTTTTGGTTTTTTTTTTTTTTTTTTTTGTTTGGAAGAGCACTACATTTTTTTATTTGAAAATGACATAGAACACTACATAGAGTACCGTACATATGTGTATACATATATATATATATATATAGATAGATAGATATACTGTATTTGGACCTACCACCATATTTGGATCTTGAATAATGTGTTGGCTCAGTTTGAATCATGAGTTATCATTTTTGAGAAAAAACAAATTTTTTGCGTAGCATTATATGGTCATAAAGATTCAAGATTCATATCTTATGAGACATAAGATAGCCCCTTGAGATAGTCTCTCAAATATCAAATCTTCGTAATGATTTGAATCATGAAGTATGTGTTTTAGTGGAGGTTGAACATAAGAGTCACACTCATCCAATGGATGAGTTTTCTAGATGTGCCGCATAGCCTTCGATTTTTGATTTTTGATTGTCTCCAAAATCAAGGATATTGAGCTAGATAGTCCATGAATTCGCTGGTTTTAGAACAACACAAGCTAGTGCTCGCGTTCCAAGTGTCTAATAGAGTCGTGCATGAAAATCCATGCACTTATCTTTTAGTATCATGATCCCTATGATTTCCCTGTGACATCATGGGCGTTAGGACATGCCAGGAGTCATTTTCAGATAGATCTTGTGCTCACTCTTTTCTGAGTTTTCTCATAAGCCAAATCTGCTCCCTCAAATTAGTACCTCTCAACTCTCTACTTGCATAATTCTTTTTTTGTGTGTGGTGTGTATTATTTACAAATCTAATTCCACTTTGGCCTAAACTTCTATATTCCAGCTTCTTGTTGTTTAAGTAAACGGGTCATCCTTCCATATAGGTCAAACACAATTTGACACTTGCATGAAGAATTGCTTATCAAGCAAGAAACCAAATAAACAAACAGCAGCCGTTTTTAGTGGTTGGTATGGGGGGAGACACTGCTACTTCAATATATGGAGGAGCTGATAGAACATCTTTCTTTGTTCCACCAAGTGTTTATATAGAAGTTTAGTACTAAAGTAGACTGTACTTCTTTCGAATCTATGCTACAGATGCACATTTTCACAAAATCGCATTATACATTTGTTATGAGAATGAGACGTAAAATTCTATTCCCTTTTACTGTATGCTTCAGCTAGATACATTCATAAAATAGCTCTAATAAGTATGACAGTATATATCATAGGTGGCCAAATTTTTCATTCTTGTAGCTTTTCTAACAAACTTTTCTTCTGTTTCAGTTTAGGGAATGTTCTCGAGCGTTACCAAATACATACTGAGGAGGAAATAGCTGTTCCCAAGAATTCCAAGGTTCGTCTTACACAAGTTTGTCACAGCCATAATATTACATATAAACTCTTGTACTTACAATGCAAATAGTGGTCATTATTTCCTTACAACTGAAATGAAAGCAGGCTAGTTATGACAGGCAAAAAGAAAAGAAAAGAAAGTTGGCCGAAAGGCTTACATTTCTGAAGAAACTGGAGAATTCATGCTTGTTTATCATTGTTAGCTCGCTAGGGACTTCATACTGCACACAGAGACAGATATATAAGAAAATTGATAATTCCCAGATGGTCAAATGCAGCCAAATATACAGCTATACGGATTCTGTAGTAAAGATTCTAGACTAATGCAATTATAACAAAAAAAACTGACAACAACTGACCATAAAATTTGTATCGAACAAGAGTATCCCAACGGACTAGAAAAATTGAGAAGCTTACCAAATTTCAACTTTGCTATTGTTGAAGCTGACATACGGCTCCAAAAGAGAACCTAGAGTAGAGTGAAATTTCACTTTTAGCAAAAACTGACAAATATAAATTGGTTAGCAGGGTGTAGCGAAGCTAAAGTGTTTCTAATGTTGCCTTATTTGATTTTTCTTTTTTCAATCTTCACCTTGTATAATATGAAAACACAGTTGGGGTAGCCATATAACACATTCTGCCATATAGCTGATGAAGATGGCTGTTGGAGGTGCTAGCTGGGTTGTTATTAGCTAGTCACATTTCACTTCTTCACTATTTAGCTGGAGCTAGTGAACATCCCTTTGAACAAAAAAAGGCTAGTGGAGTTGCTAATATTTCTGGAGTTGCTCTGTGAATTGAAAATATGCGTTTCAATGACCTTTACCACCGCAGATTATGTTCATCATTTGTTAGTTCTTATTTCTGAATTTATTAATCTCTGCCTGCAGAAACAACATTTGGAATTGGCTGGTAATGGCACATGTGCTAAGAAATCCCTGAAAATGATTCAAAGGTAACTAAGGTTGTTATGAATAGGGTGTATTTAATTATACGTTTGGATGATCCATGTACAATATTGCACTGATTGGGATTTGGTTATTGTGTTTTGCAGTGAACTAGAGGCACAGACCATTGAAAATCTGGATGTGACAGAGCTCACTCAACTTGAGAAGCAACTGGATGGAGCATTAAGACAAACAAGATCAAGAAAGGTAAGTTCAGATTATTTACTGTTTTTGGTCACTGATTATTCAATTATATGGATTCCCAGTTGATAAAGTAGTCTAAGGTTCACATCCAAAACCAATTGTAATGGAGGGTCACCCAAACCTTTATAAACCCATAAGCAAGGTCGCATATTCTCGATGTGGGATTTATATCTCCCCGCACGTATGACGAATTTTCAAGCCTAAACACGTAGACAATATTTAGGTTGACGTGGAGTTCGTGTGGCCCATTGGGTTTCACATGTAGATTTGGGTAACCCATTTTGATACCATGATAAAGTAGTTTGGGGTTCACATCCAAAACCAATTAGTAATGAGTGGAGTGACCCAAATCCTTATAAACCCACATATAAGGTCTTATGAGATTTATATCTCAACACCAGTGTTTTATTCCTCACAACAATGAAAAATAAAAAACTAGTAGTACAAAATCTGACGAAATAACAAGAAATAAGATCCTATAGATAAAATCTTACGGTACAGATACATGATGGAAAGTCAGAATAGGTAATTGACATAAACTAGACAACCAAACAGTGTAGACACTAGACAGCAATAATCGACTAAGGTTGTTAGTGATGAATTTTCAGGTGGCTTGACATTTCTGATGGTTTATTGAATTTTGTGATGATAATTACGAACTTTTTTGTATAATGTATGTGTATGGCCTTTGCTCAGTTTTTATCTTTTTTGTTTTGTTTGGGTTCTCTCTCAATCTGTACTTTGCTCTTCAAGACCAGAATAGTATATTATGAATTGTATTGTCCAGTGTGATATACTCCTCGGTTTATCAAACGTGATTATTGTTTTCATAAATGGTGCAGTCGCAGCTCATGATTGAAACCATATCAACTCTCATTGAGAAGGTATGGCCATCTCTCTGCCAGTTTTGTAACATCAAACTTCATATTATTAATCTTTATATGCAATTTCTTCCGGTATTCAAGTAAGACGGAAAGTGAGTTCGAAGAGTCTTCTCATAAGTTAGATGCAGGCTCAATTTGGTTACACTGATGATGACTAGTAATAGTTCAGGTGAAAGTTGAAGGGATTGGTTCCATACATAGGCCAACAATAAAGTGTGCAACATTTTGTTTGTTTGCAACTTTATCTTGTAACCTTCTTTGAGATCTGTTTTTCTTTTTTAATCAATGGAGACAATGTTCTTTAGCTGTGGCCTATGTTGCACGGAGGTGGAGTGTCGGAGTGTCCGACACTCCGACATGCCGACACGACGTCCGACACGCCACGTGACGTGTCCGAAAAAGTTGACTTTTCAGACATGTCTCGGACACGTTGACCGGCTCCGACACAGCATTCCGACATGCTACGTCAGCGTTTCAGACTTAAAAAAAAAAAAAAACTTTGTTATTAACTCGGAGGTCGCCGGAAAATCTCAAAACTTCTACTCTTCGATTCTCCTTCCTCAGAGCTCGTCGTGGACAACCAAAGACATAGATAGGTTCTCCAAGTCGAGGTGAAGCTACCAGCATCATCCATGCCTGTCGCCGTGGCCGGATTCGAAAAATCGCCGACAAACCCAGAAAAGCTTCTTCTTCTTCGAATCTCTCTCTCCTTAACTTCCCATGGAAATCCAATACTAAAGCGACGTCGGGGAGGACGAGAAGAAGCTATCCATACCAGTCGTGCTCGTCATCGTGACCAAAATCTGAAGATCGCCGGCGAACCCAGATTTTCTTCCTTTGCTTCTTTTCTCTCTTGCTGGAGCTCCTCTTCGTAATCCAACATCACAGCCACGTTGGGGACGACGTGACTAAGCCGTAGCCACTGATTGGACGTCGGGAGATAGCCGAACAACAGAGAACTCCTCCAAGCTCCTCCGCTGCAGAGCAGCTCAAGACCGAGTCAATTTAGGCTTGAACTGATTGAGTCCAAAGTCCAAACTGATCCACATTCGTATATACTCCAAAATATACGACCTAGATCTTACAGTCTAATAAATCAAACGGTCCAGATCAAGCCACCTTAAAAATCTATTTTTAATAAAATTTTAGATAACACCAACTTCCAAAAATCATTAAAAATAGCTCCGAAAAATCCTATGAACTTGTAACGACGTCTAGATTAATCCTATGAACTTATTTCATATTTTATTATATTTTTTGTTTATTAAAAATACATAAATATATAATTTTGTTTGCCGTGTCCAAGCCATGTCGGAAACTCAATTTTTGAGTTTTGCCGTGTCGGCGTGTTGTGTCGTGTCGTGTCGCCGTGTCCGTGCAACATAGGCTGTGGCTGTCAAAACCACCAAGAGCTTTAACGAGCCTCTGTTTAGAGAGTCATTTTGTTGTTTGCTGTGCAGTAGGAGTTTCTTAGGTAAACAGAAATGGTAAGGATCCATATCAGAAGGGGAATGAAAAGCACTAGTGTTTATAAGGCCCAACACCAGGATGACACATCTTAGTGTACTGCTTGGCCATAGGCACTCATCTCACAACCACTTCTAACAATTCCTGCATAATGGGGTGTTTATTTACTTTAGTTGTGTGTGTGTGTTTGTTGGGGGGTTGAACTCGGCTGAGGTTTTGTTTTCAATGAGATGTCCTTGTGCCTCAACTACTTTGAAAAACTGTATGAACTATGGAACGAGTGATGTATAGGAAATACAAAACGATGGCCACTGCAGCTAGGTGCAGAAGTATAGTAGTACTACATAAATATATACAAGTTAGTCTAACTTGTTTTGCTGGTGGCTGTAATGCAAGAACAGGGAAAGAAGCTGGGAGAAGAGAAGGAACTCATGGAAAAGCAGGTAATTCAAATTGCTAATTACTCCTACTGGAACACAAATTTAAAATTTTATTGCATATATATGCAGCTAGCTAGCACAAATGTAGCGTAGCGAATCGAATCAAGAAACTGAAACACAACTAAATTAGCTCTAAGAGCATCTTTAGCAATGTTAGCAATTTTTAAGTCAAATTTTTAGACAAATCAGCTAAAATGTCATTTTAAAGTCAAATTAGACAAATTAGCCATTTTAGAAATATGGATACATCAATGCTCTCTATTTTAGCTAGCATTACATCAACGTTATTCTTCAAATATAAATTAAATAGTTTAAATATATTTATATATCACATGAAATATCTTACAAGGAATGTATTAAATTATAGCTAGCCTCTTCTGAGTCATCTCGTTCTCTATATTTAGCTAGCGAGATAGCTAAAAGTTATAACAGCTAAATTTTAACTAATCTGCTGTAGCTCCGAAAATATAAAAAAAAGCTAAACACGTTCTCTAAAATAGCTAAAAGCTAAATTAGAGAGCCTGTTAAAATTGCTCTAATGTGTATGGTTTAAGTACCGGTGTAATGAGAATTGAGAGCTTATGAGTTTTGTTTGGTCGTATTATTAATCTTCTCTAAACGCACCGTTTTATGGGGCTTTAGATTGCAGCACTGATGGCAGAGCAGGCGAACCAGCAGGAAGAGGCAGCTGTTGCTGCTGCTAATGACAATGGTGATGAAGATGATGATACGGAAGGAGAAGCAGATGATCAGAGCAGTCGTGGCAACACCAACCATCCAGTGCTTAATTTGTTTTAGAATTCCTATTACTATTTGCTTGTGTTTTGTTTGTCCATACGTGTGTATTTTAGCTCGGTCATATGCATGATGAATGCGACGTGGCAGAAGCAGATACTGTCCACCGCAACTCCTAATGACATTGGTAGTAGTAGTAGTCTCGAGAGGCTAGGGACAAACCGCCCCCCGTATCAGCCTAAATTGTGTTCTGTATCTGGGAGAGTACGGTTGTATGTATAATGTGAAATGTGATTGTAGCCATCAACCTCTGCGCTCTAGGGGTTTCTCTCTAGCGCAGTGCTTGCAGTGTTTAGCGAGTAAAACGTACAATAAAACAAATGTTTGATGCTTCGAGTTAATTTACATGGATAATTGTAGGATGTATGCTTCTTCTTCTTCTTTTTTTTTTTTTTTTTTTTTTTTTTTTTTTTTTCTTTCTTTCCCTTTTCATTGTAGGATGTATGCTTGATGATTCAAAGGCCCAAAGGAATCCAAAATTACACAGAATATAGTAAAATCTACGTATTCCCTGAACTACCAAACGAGAAAGGAAAAAATAGAAAGGGAATCGTTCTGCAATGAGGTTAAAATTGCAGTGCAAAGTGAAAAACAACCTCAACGCATGATCAATGATGATGGGTTATGCTTGTTGTTATGGACCTCTTATGTAAAAGACAAAAAAGAGTATGAAACTGAATTTGTGATTGGCCATGGAATTTGCCATAGATATCTATCATACTATCATGCATTGTGCTTTTAGTTCTTTGTGGCCATTAGTTTTGTGCTCTGTAATTACAAGTGTAATCACCATTGCAGTTTTAATCAACAAGACTTCATAAATTTCATTTCAAAGTATACATATATGATAAAAGACTCCAGATGCAATCTGCAACAGAGACCGAAGCAGCAGGCAGTGGAATCAGTTGCCTGAAGTAGCTAGTCGCCGCCGCCGGTGTAGATGTGAACACCAATAGCTATGAGAAAGATGGTGATGAGTCCAAAGTAAATGATGGTGTGCACCAAAATGGAAACCCCGCTAGTCTGCATGTTGTTGAACTCCACCACTCGGCTCTTCCCGGGCAGCTGAAACAGCAACCCTGGAGTTAACAGTACGAAGAGCGCCACCGCTATCAACACCGGACCCCAATCTGCCATTTCCCCTACCACTCTAAGGAAGTGTACCAGTCACTAGTACTGGTTATAGCACTGGAAGTATAGAAATGAAAGATGAACAAGAAAGAAGCACAATAAAAAGAGAAGGGTCAGTCAAGCTAGAGAAAAAGGACAAAAGAGTATGCACACTCCACGACGGAGCTAAAAGTTAGAACTTAGAAATCTTCAGACGGCCGTGATACCTTGGATCACACCGCTACTCTGATAGATACAACAATCCCTATTGGCCGGCATCTCTGTTCTCTTTTCTGTTTGGATTTTTGGACGGCTCTTATATCAACTAGGAGTCTAGGACCTTGTTTCAGGGCCAATCAACTAGCGCAGGGTCCAATCCTTTGTCTTAGCTTGGCCCAAACCTGATCAATCTAAGGTTGACCTTAGTCAATTCAAATAGCAAACATGTTTCTGCATTATTCAAAGAAGTAACAGCTCATGTAATATGATCTTTTGTAATGCCCTTTATTTCCTGTAGAAAGGCAAACTAAACAAGGTAAGCATTCCAAACATGCATATACTAACCACAACTTTACAGTCATCTGTTGCCACATTTTTTCACGGATCTTTCTGGAAAGAAAAACTCCACCTTTCATCAATCTCTAAAGCAAGAAAAGCACCCTTCTAACAAACACTTATTGGAAGCTTATGAAAGCAAACACCTTTGATTTTTGTTTTCATCCCATAAAGCAAACCCACCACCTTCTCCTAATACCTTTCCTCTGTTTTAATCCCAAGGTCTTCTTTCTCATTAAGTTTGGCATCCCTGTCTCTTCTTCACTAAGCAACTAAGCTTTCATTCTTCTACATAATACTAGACATCATACCAGTTTATCTATCCATTTCACAAGTTTCCATACCTCCATTTTGTAAGCAGAGTGAGAGCAGAGAGAAAGATGAGTGCTGATTGGGGGCCGGTTTTTGTTGCAGTGGTCTTGTTCATTCTCTTGTCACCGGGGCTGCTATTCCAATTACCAGCAAGGACGAGGGTGATGGAGTTCGGAAACATGATGACAAGCGGGATTGCTATCCTGGTTCATGCCATCATATACTTCTGCATACTGACTATCTTGATCATTGCAATTGGTATTCATGTACATATCAACTAAGTCTCATTCTAATTTATTGTATAGTTTTCTTCCAATTGAACTTCTTGTGTGTTTTGCCTTCCTTTTAATGTTTTACTGCTACCCATTGGTTTAGTTTACTTCAACTTGACACTGACATATTGTGAAGAAGCATCTTAATGAAATGAACTAGTTATGCCTTGCATCTTTCCAGGCTCTATATCACAAGGTTGTTCCCTATTATTTTCCCAGACTCTGGTTTATCTTATTAAGTCCACTTAGTTTAAGTTGTTTACAATCATATACAAACAAGACCATATCAAAGATTTGAAAGTAGTAATTCTAAGTTCATGGACATTACCTTTACCATTTTAAATCGAAAAGATTCTAGATTACCTAAGCCCCGTGCCTTACCATTTTAAATCGAAGCTTGCCCATCCAAGCATCTGTTTAAATAATAGAGGGAACTATCTATACACATATCTGTTTCCTAACAACATAGTAATAAGTATAAAGTATTAACACACACTTCACACTTCACAAACAAATCCAACACTGAACAACCAAAGAATTTCATCCGTTCTTCACCACCTATCTTAAACAATAACTAAGAAATGATTCCCAGATCATTGACCACTTGAAAGAGAATGTCAACACATACCTCCAGTAAACCGACTTCTAATTCAAAAATTTAGATTACTCCTCAAATATAATATCTGTGATAGATGTGGACAGTAGACTTGTGGACTCATTCATTCTAGGTTATCTAGTTCCGACTCAATGTGGCAAAAGTGGTTTCAATTTGAAGCTCAGGTCTTCAAGTGTGAGTCCTGAATCATGAGCTTTGAGATCAACAAAACCCCAAAACACCAGCTCTCCCAACCTCTTTGGCTCTATAATCTTCTTTGGTTCCATTATTTCAGTAAAGGAGGTTCAGCTTAGTACTAGGTTTCAAGTTGACAGACTCTAGTCTCCTATTGGATTACATTGCACCAGAGAAACTGATCAAAGAAAAAGGGTTCTCAAATCCCAGATCATATGAAAACAATAAACATATGCACTATAACTCAAAGCCAGAGCTGCATCAATCTTCAAATCTAAAAACAAAAGATCTGTGCTTTTATATGTACTTCATTTCAAAACTAACAATAAGAGTTACAACTTGCAACAACAAAAGCTCAGACAAGGCTAAAGAGACACACAGATCCAAAAGCTGGGCGAGAGTACCGGATCATCATCAGCCGGTGTAGATGTGGACGTGTACGGCCAAGATGAGAATGGCATAGAGCGCGAAAAAGATGAGCGTGTGTACAGCTATCGCTTTGCCGTTGGTCTTCATGCTCCCAAACTCCACCTGCTTGCCGTTCCGGGCAACGAGAAGAGTAGTCCCGGTTGCAGCAGGATAAACAGCACCACCCCAATCAGCACTGGGCCCCAGTCCGCCATTTCCTTCAAGTTCTGATGCTTCAAATCAGAACCGGGTGAGATCCAAAGATGGTAGCTTTTAGTGACCAAATGAAGATGAGGACGCAAGTGAAAGGCTCTAGTTTAGTTTTGTGTGTTTATGAGGATGTGTGTAACTGGCACTTGGGATTCTGAATTGTACGTAAACAAAGGTGGAACGGTGTGGAAGCTAGTGAAGGGTTTTGGTTGTCTGCTTTGCGTTACAGAATATAAACCATGCCATTGGGTCAAGAATAAAGTATAACTATAAGCACCCCACTGAGTTCAAAGCTTCCTTTTTTCTTTTTTATTCTTTTCTGGCTTGACTAATCTTGGATTAAAATCATGAAATGATCGAAAATGCCAAAGAAAGTTGAATAGGGTCAAGTTGTTGCCAGCCCTTAATTTCTGAAAAGGAGAGTGATTGAAGCATATAACAGCCAACTCTTGAATGCTAATGGAGCTGCTAGTGATTGTAACCAACTTAATAATGGAGTTTCTTGTGTATAAGAGTAACGGTGATGATGAGTTATGGCCTTGAAAACAATAGAAAATGATGCTCTCCCCTTATCCAACAATCCAACAAAGCTAGTGTCAAGAGATTAAGATTTTAAAAAAAGGGGGTAAAGTGGAGTGGATGGTTGAAAATTCATGTTGCTTTAATTATGGGATTCCTATTCCCTCTTTTAAGGGCTTAACTACAAGTTCTGGCATCCAAAGCCCTTTCTCAGATGCTCTTTGTCTGTTATTCTTATTCTTCTGCTGAGCTTGAGTCATACAAAGTAAGGAGCTAGGTGATCAAACTGAGAAGAGTTCATTAAGGATGAAAGACTATGCTGCTCTACTGATAGCTTCAGCGCTGTTTGCATTTTTGTCACCAGGATTGGTGTTTCAAATGCCGGGGAAGGAGCGTCCCTTCGCTTTCATGAACATGAAGACGAGCGTTGCCTCCATGTTCTTGCATACTGTAATCTATGGTTTGCTCATGATTCTATTGCTTGTTGTTCTTGACATTCACATCTATGCTTAGGAAACACATCAAGTTATCCAAGGAACCAGCCTTAAGCTAGTGCTTTAAAGGTTAGACTGATTTAGCTTTCTGTGTTACTCTTACTATTCATTTACTAGTTATGCAGTGGTGCTGCACCTATCTATGTATTCTACGTACACCATCATGAATTCTTCTCTGTGTTAAAAATGAAGATCGAATTCTGTTGTGTATTAATCTACCTGCATATAAAGTTAGTGAACAGTTTCGTTTTGGCTAGCAACTTGAATTGCAACATAGGCAAAGAGTGTCTAAAACTCAAGTATTTAGTTAGGAACAAGAACATGGGCAAAAGGGAGGGTCTAATGTTGGTGCTTTTTCTTCTACTGTATCAGTTAGGAGTTGAAACAATATCTGGCACAAACTGCTATATTCTACTGTTTAACTTGAACAACATGCATGTTCAAATCACACTATTACCTGTGCTGCTATTGATTAACCACAAAAATGGATTCACTTTTTGTTCAGTCCAGAAAGAGAGATGCATGGTAAGTTGGTAACTAATTGCTATAAAGATGATCGTTTGTCATTCCATGATTTCCATCCAACCTTAAATCTACTAGGAATAAAATCTAGTTGCAAGATGAATTCCATCTCTCTAGCTACCAGCAAATTTAAATATAGCAATGGACAATACGAAGTTCTAAACTGAGAGAAATCTAAAACCTTTACCTTAACATTTGAATATGATGTTAGAATCAATATTCCTAATCCATGAGCATTAATTCTAGAACTCACAGAAAAAACTCCACTTAAAAGCAGTAAAATTCATTGAGAAACAACATAACACATCAACTTCGTTGTAGTTTGTAAGTGAGACAATCAAATCCTGAGTTCATAGTTTGGTACTGGACACATTTGAGTAGTTTAAGAACCAACATACATATGGACTCCAATAGCCAACAAGAAGATGCAGATGAGAGTAAAGTAGATGATGGAATGAACCAGAATTGAAACTCCACTAGTCTGAAAATTGCCAAACTCGACAAACCGGCTTTTCCCAGGTATCTGAATCAGCAACCCTGGAGTCAAAAGTATGAACAGCACCACTGCTATGAAAACTGGCCCCCAATCCGACATATCTGATCCTTGCCTTCCTGCACTGCTTCTCTCTCAACTTCAAATGTGGCTTAACAGATTTGTGATCTGATCTGCTAATGAGTTCTAAAATAGCCAATGAGGAAGATAAGGATTGGTTGGTATGGACAAAGAAAGATGAAAGGTAATGCACTTATTAGAAAATTGGGTACTAATTGCCTTTGGGGAGGAAGAGACAAGGGATTGATGACTAGAAAAGGTGAAGGTTACAGAATCAAGCTATTCTATTCACATGCATCATGAGGAAGCTTCTCACTAAACAATGGCTTGGCTATTCACATTGGATAGTGAAAAAGAAACACCCTTTTGTAAATTGTGATTCATGGTATGTTTCCTTCCACAACTAGCCAAGGCATTGTAGATAGAAGAAGTCTCTGTTCTTTGATAGGCCAACCAAACCTTTTCCATCCAACACTAGAAAGCTCTTTCTTCCCCATCTGTGTCTTTTTCAAACATGTATAAAATGCTTGTGGAGCCATTTGTTCATGGGACATCAAGGAGAGATACTTTTCAATTGCTTGAGAGCCCAACAAAGCATCACAAAAAGCCCAACATAGATCAAGTTCATTCCTTGTTTACAAGCCTAACAGAGTTAAGCAATAAAAGCCCAAGAAATCACAGTACATAATTACACACACATTCACAGCCTAAAAAAATGAATCGTCGACAGCAGGGTTCGAACCTGCGCGGGCGAAGCCCAACAGATTTCAAGTCTGTCTCCTTAACCACTCGGACATATCGACTTTGATGAGAACGGTGTACACAAAACTAATAATATTCATGGATAATTATATAATGGATACGTCTCGGTTTCTCCTTCAATAGTTCAATGTGATCGGGCTGCTATCTCCATCATTTGGTTTCTGGATGGAAACGTGGACGTGCCATTTTTTAATATGAAGGAGAAGGACAACACGATAGAATATTAATGTACACAGCGAAGCACAATATATGAATTTGCAGACGAAAGAAATGGGTGGGGTGGCCTGAACCAGATGACACTTGGTATCATAATTGAGTAGAGGACATCTACGATCTATGTCTTTCTTCTTTCCTGGGCCATTTTCCAGTTTTTAAACAAGGTAAAGGCCACCGACCTCATGTTCCTCATGGTTTTTATATGCACTTAATGCTAAGACGACAAACCTAATACTTTCAGTTCTATCATGAACCCGATTACTATAGCGTTCTGTTATTCCCTCACCAATGTATGATTCTATTAAGATGCCAAATCCCAAGATGTGATACCATTAGTTTTGTTTGTTTGTTTTGGAAATGACCATTAGCTAAAATGATAGGGGTGACAAAATATCTGGGAAGCAAAATTAGTGGCACCCTTCCAAAGGTTAGATGATTGAGAAGCATAGCTAAAAGCCAATCAATCAGCTGGATTTGAATCCCCACACTTGTTTCATTAGATTTTTATCACCCACTTGATTTTTTTTCTAATTATTTGTTCAAAGATCAAAACAAACATCAAATATCGAAATATTAAGTCGTTATAATATCCACAATTTAACAGCAAATTATAACCTTATTATATATAAGAAGCTGCAATAATTTTTTTTTTGCTCTCTCTTGAAAATCAACTATGGTCTTTATGGAAACAGTAACGACGATGGTCACTGCAAATGTCTGTGTATAGACTCTTAAGTCCCATGTTCTGTAAATATCGAAAACACCAAATGGGGCTTTATTTTCCCAGATTTTATATAAACGTGTCACTGGTTCAGAATCGGTGACCCAATCCAGCACATCACCATCATCCCCAGCCTGCCTTGCCTTGCTCACCGTTACTATTACTAGTCCATATCTTCGGCTTCATTATACACAAACCAACAAAAACAAACAAAAAGATCAAACCTTTTATCAGAACAAACCCAAATTCCAAAAACACAAACAGAGTTAACCCAACAGAGAGTTTTGCTTCAATGGACAAGTTGAAGTCGTTTTTCAGCAACAGATGGCTGGTTTTTGTGGCGGCAATGTGGATGCAATCCTGTGCTGGAATTGGGTACTTGTTTGGGAGCATATCACCAGTGATCAAGAGCTCCTTGAACTATAATCAGAGGCAGATTGCAAGGCTTGGTGTGGCTAAGGACCTTGGGGACAGTGTTGGGTTTTTGGCTGGGACTTTGTGTGAGGTTTTGCCTTTGTGGGCTGCTTTGCTTATTGGTGCTTTGAAGAACTTTGTAGGGTATGGCTGGGTTGGCTTATTGTCACTGGTAGAGCTCCTCCTTTGCCTCTCTGGGCTGTGAGTATTCTAAAGTCTTCTACTTTACTTGTTTCCAACTTCAAGCAATTGTTTTTTTCTTTTTCTTTTAGTATTAATTTGATCTTGTTGATTGGATAGTGGAGTAGTTTGATCGTGTTTCTTTGATAGTAGAGTAGTTGATACTTATGGATCAAGCCTTTTTGTTTGATTGTATGGATAGTTTGTGAGGATATCAATATGGTTTGAGTTGATGAAACAGTGAGTTTAATGCTAGTTTGCGTTTAGAATAAAGGAAGAACCTTGGGTCCTGGAGAGAATATGTTGGTTTGGTTTGGAAAGCAGGGACCAGCTGTCAGCATTTTTGCAATTCTCTTCTACTTTGCATAAGATCCTAACACATTTGAAATGAAATTTGGATACCTGAATATGTATTCTTCTATTATGTTTCTCTGAACTGTTGATTTTTACTCACTACCAAGTTATAGATTTGCTTGTGGCGCTGATGTTATGATTATGAAATGTCTATGGGAGACCGTATTTGGTCATTTCAGCCGGAGCTCGTTAATTCTCTGTAGATTTCTTTATAAAGATTCTCTGTATCAGTCAACCTTACCCATGAGAGCTTATGAAAGCAAATACTGATCATGAAGATTACAAACAGTATCTAACCGTTTAAAAAAGCGATAGGAGGCAATGCAAAGTGGTGCCCATGTGTTCTTTTAGGAGATATGAAATTCGTTTACTTATACTTATTGCCATCTTGCTTGGTTTAATTTTTCTGATTACAACTTGCAGATGTGCATTCTTATATTTGTGGGAACAAATGGTGAAACCTACTTCAATACAGCTGCTCTTGTTTCTTGTGTACAAAACTTCCCAAAGAGTCGTGGTCCTGTGGTTGGAATTCTCAAGGGCTTTGCTGGGTTGGGTGGCGCAATTATGACTCAGATATATGCAGTAATCCATTCCCCAGATCATGCATCTCTGATTTTCATGGTCGCCGTTGGTCCAGCAATGGTCATCATCGCGTTAATGTTTATTGTCAGACCAGTTGGAGGTCACAAGCAAGTCCGGCCAACTGATGACATGAGCTTCACATTTATCTACAGTGTGTGCCTACTGTTAGCTGCTTACTTAATGGGGGTCATGCTAGTTGAAGATCTAGTTGATTTGAACCACTCTGTGATCATCATTTTTACAGTGGTTTTGTTTTTCCTCCTCTGGTTCCCTTTGTGATTCCTATTACATTGAGTTTCTTCTACCCAGAACCAAGAATTTCAGAAGAGGAGTCACTCCTGTCTGCTACACAGAAACAAGAAGCAGGCAAATCTGAAGCCGATGCTAATGAGGTGATTTTCAGTGAGGTGGAAGATGAGAAGCCTAAAGAAGTAGACTTGCTTCCAGCACTGGAAAGGCGAAAACGAATTGCCCAATTGCAAACAAGACTATTCCAAGCAGCTGCAGAAGGAGCAGTCAGGGTGAAGAGGAGGAGGGGTCCACATAGAGGGGAAGACTTCACCTTGACACAAGCTTTGATCAAAGCAGACTTCTGGCTTATTTTTTTCTCCCTTCTCTTGGGTTCTGGATCTGGTTTGACAGTGATTGATAACCTTGGTCAGATGAGCCAGTCTCTAGGATATGACAACACACATATATTTGTGTCCATGATCAGCATTTGGAACTTTCTTGGTCGTGTCGGCGGTGGTTTTTTCTCTGAGATTGTTGTGAGGTATATGATGATTGCATTCACATATGGATTTTAAATATATTTTACTTCAAATTCATTTATGTGACTTCTGAAATGAGCTATGTTTCATCATGTATGTTCAACAGGGACTATGCTTATCCGAGACCAGTAGCAATGGCTGTGGCACAACTCATAATGGCAGTTGGGCACCTTTTCATTGCTTTTGGATGGCCTGGGGCAATGCACATTGCTACCATCTTGATTGGGCTAGGATATGGGGCTCATTGGGCAATTGTACCAGCAGCTGCCTCTGAATTGTTTGGCTTGAAAAAGTTTGGCGCTTTATACAATTTCCTCACACTAGCGAATCCTGCTGGTAGTTTAGTCTTCTCTGGTCTGATTGCTAGCAGTATATATGACCGTGAAGCAGAGAAGCAGGCTCATCGGCCTCATCTCATGCATCAGATTCCAGGATCAATTTTCCAAGGAATACTTGGACAGGATGCACCAAAGTGTCATGGTGTGGTATGCTTCTTCTTAACTTCGGTAATTATGTCCGTCTTCTGCGTTATTGCATTTCTTTTGAGCATGATTCTGGTACATCGGACTAGGATTGTATATACCAATCTGTATGGAAAGTCCCGTTCATCTGGGCTTTCATAATTGGATGAGCTCATCCAGAAATTCTTCAATTGTCAATGGCACCTTCAAACTGGAGTTTGTTGTCCAAGATGTTTGTGTACTAAGATTTTTTGTGTGGCTCATCAATATATATCAAGCATGATGAAGGTTAACACTCTCCAGAACTACCGAGGGGCAAAAATAGACACCAAATTTTTTCATTCCCTTGGGGTCTAAGTCAATGCGGCTTGTAGTTGTGTACGATTATCATTGAAGTGTTATAATGTTTAAGTGGAAAACAGAATGTAAGATTTTTACTGTATTGAATTTGGAGATCTGATTGTCTTTGAAATCATTGTATTTCATAGTCATTGTGTCCACAGTTCTGCATGAATGAATAGAAAACAAATAAGCCTCCTGTATTTTTTGCCTGAAAATCATCTTTAGTTCTTCAGGTAGTTACTGTTTTATCTTTCCTGGTAAGTGAAAATTTTTGGAGCCAGAGTTTGGTGAAGTTATTAGTTTTTTGTTCTGTATGAAGAACGTGATAGTGAATATGATCAAGACATTTTTGTGGGAGATGAATGTATATGATCCACCATCACAGTATTAACCATGTGCTTTTTTGCCAGTAATTACATTATTCTCAGATGGATCGATCTTAGCTAGCTATCACCATGATCATTATTGAAGGCGGCGCAGTCTTTCCTTATCACTCCTTGGTTACCAGTCTTCACACCAACCCTGCCAAGCTTCCTCATTGCAGCGATGAAGGCTCCATTGAAGTTACCAGGGTTGTTAGCAAAATCAATGACAGTAGGCTTAGAAGCAGAGTGAGAGAACAGAACCTCATCTGAAGTCAACAAGCCCTTCCCTGCAAGCAAGTTCTGGTAATATGCGTTGTCAAATGTGTCTGGAGTTTGAGGGTCCAGGTGGACTAGGTTGTCAACATCTCGCGGGCAGCCTGACATCAGCTGCTTCGTGTAGCCTGGATCCAATGAAGGATCAACGGCAGAGGCATTTGAAAACGAGTACAAACGGTTTGCAAAACGGCTGCAGTGCGAAAGGCCTAGTGTATGTGCTCCAGACAGGGCAATGACATCAGTTTGGGAAAGGTTATGCTTGGCAAACATGGTGTTGAGTTGCTTCAGATTAAAAAACGGTTCAGGCAAATTTCCAGGGACCCTAGAGGCCTTCGAGACCAGTCCATCTCGACGCCCCAATTCTACGTTAAATGCAGGGCCTCCGGCCTGAAGAAAACTATGATTAGTATTGTTTTTAAGTAAGCTTTCACTCTAAGTAAACTGATGAGCTAAGACTTACTAGGACTACAACATCACGGGCAGCAAGTGCCAAGATGTCAGCACAAGAGACGACACCGGGGCATTGCGCTTCAACTGCTTGCTTAGCCTTGACTACGGTGTCAAAACCATCTCCAGCCAAAGAAAGATTACTCGGATAATCTTTCTCTGCATCCCCATTTGGTGAATGAATCATTATCGAGGCGTCGCATCCCTGCAACCAAATGTGCAAAATGAGCACATCGTGCATTGTCAAAGGTAAGAAACTTGATGGAATGCTACTACATTCGAACACAGCTAGCTAAGTTTCCTACCTCAATAAAGCAATCATGGAAAAACAGCCGCAGAGTACCCGGAATCGTTATAGGGGTTTGGCTGAGTTTCGTAGAGACTGCCTGCTTCACTATGGCCTGAACATTTGGACAACTAGAGCGATAGAAGTTTTCTACTAAACGTGCTTCCGATCCCCTCCCCTGCATACCAATCATCATCAAATACAAACCCAAAAGCACCAACAAGCCTCTCCATACCTCCATTGTGCTATATCCTTCTATTCTCTCTCACTCTCTTTCTCTCTGCCCGTGGTGACACTGACACAGTTGCTAATATATACAAGGGAATTGATCAAGACAATGGCGGTGGTGACTCCTCAAACTTACCATATCTGTTATAAGATTGATGTAGTCATGCACTCATGCGTTCATTCTTGGCCTATAGAGCTGTTGTTGTAGGGTGTTGGGTGGTCACTGTCTTGCAGAGTTAAAGAGTTAGAGCCATATGTGTACGTGTATATATGTATGCAAAAAAGCTCGTTCTATAACAATTTTAGGTGTCATTACATGAATTATTATAGCTCGCTCTTAGTTTTATAGTGATTCTTACATCTTTCTGATAAATAGGAACGCTTAGCCAACCTCTATATATGTTTTTACAGCTCATGGTTAGTCATTCCTTGCTTGATTGACAATTGACATGAAAACGACCAAGTAACAAATCCCATTTATCAGTTAATCCCATCTTCAAACGCAAAGCACAAATCATAGTGTTCAAATTGGAAATTCTAGTGGCGTGTGGGGAAGAAGCATTACTGTGTTAAACAAACTTCTAGTAATTACATCCGGTTCTTGTAGATTCTTCCTCCAACTAAATACCATTCATTGTTCTAATAATGCTTTGTATGTGAAGTCAATGGAGGGCTGCATCACTTTGTATGATATACATAATACATAATACTGTACGTCTACCGTTACGTGCCATTACTAAACCTGTTTACAAACCCTACTTGCTTTCTATAGTGATCGACTCATCATCATTCAATAAGATCAAAGAAATCAATCCCATTCTCGTTTCTGGGTTAGAATAAACTGTGCAAGTAGAGTCATGCATACATTCTTGGTCTAAAGCAGAGTCCGAGACTTTAATCAGTGTCTTAGTAGGCTGTAACCACATCCTAAACCTATAGCACTGTTGTTGTAGGGTGTTGGGTGGTCACCTTCTTGTAGAGTAAAGAATTAGAGCCATCTGTGTACGTGTATATCCCAGTTACATCTATGCAAAAGGACTCCCTTTACAGCAATTTTAGCTTTCGATCATTACTATGAGTTATTATATCTTGCTCTTAGTCTTATTGTTAGTCGTTGCTTGCTGGTTTGAAAATTGACATGAAAACGACCAATTAACAAATCCCCATCATTTTAGTTATAATAGCATCTTCAAACGCAAAGCACAAATCCAAGGAGACTTTCATATGTATTGTTCAAATTTGAAATTTCTAGTGGCGTGTGCGGAGAAGCAATGCGTGTTAAACAAAAGACTTTTTCTCGTATAATAATTAGAGTAGTGTTAGAAGGTCTTAATAAGGTCTAAGATTTATGACTTTAATCTTATCTGGATTTAAGACGTATAATCATTTTCCTGATAATTATATCCCGATTCGTGTGAATTATCAACAAATCGATATCAAACTACTGTTGAAACGATCAAACATTACGATTTTCCTTTCATTTATTTTATACAATATGGATGAATCAATCCCAGTTAACTATGTCTGCACAACATTATTGCTTCAAGAGGAAAATATCGATCATGAATTGAAGGCGGTGCAGTCCTTCCTAATCTCCCTTGACTACCAGTCTTAACGTCGACCCTGCCAAGCTTCCTCATGGCAGTGATGAAGGCTCCGCTAAACTCACTGGGGCTGTTAGCAAAGTCCACGACAGTCGACTGAGACGCCGAGTCGGAGAAAAGAACCTCGTCTGAGGTGAACAAGCCCTTCCCGGCGACCAAGTTCTGGTAGTAGACGTTGTCAAACGTTCGTGGAGTTTGAGGGTCCATGTCGATGGCTATGCTAGGGTCCACGTCCTTAGGGCAAGCTGACATAAGCTGCTTGGCGTAGTCGGGATCCAACGACGGGTCAACGGCGGAGGATGACGAGAATGAGTACAAGCGGTCGGCGAAGCGGTTGCAGTGAGAAAACCCTAGAGTGTGTGCTCCCGATAATGCAATGACGTCGGTTTGGGTGAGGTCGTGTTTTGAAAACATGGTGTTGAGTTGTTTAAGATCAAATGATGGTTCCGGCAAGTTTCCGGCTACCCTTGAGGCTTTGGAGACTAGTCCATCTCGACGTCCCAATTCGACGTTGAAGTCCGGACCTCCACCCTACACATGTAAACAATAATTTCACTTAATTAAATTAAGCATAGTTTATTTGAAACATGCATTCGAAGAATGTCAATGCAAGTTAATCAATCAGTTTATTAGAAATGTACAAAACAAAAAAGAAAAGTCCAAGAGGTTGAGGATGATCGACTAACAAGAACTACAACATCGCGGGCAGCAAGAGCCAAAATATCAGCGCAAGAAACGACGGCAGGGCATTGCGCTTCCACGGCTTGCTTAGCTTTGATGACGGTGTCAAATCCATCTCCGGCCAACGAAAGATTATCCGACGAGTCCTTCTCTGCGTCCCCATTTGGAGATGATATCATGACTGAGGCATCGCATCCCTGTTCGAAATTGATCAACCAAGAAAGGACAGATGATTGATTGATTAACATGAATCATTATATCAAATATGACATGGATTTTGCGTTTGAACGTACATGAACTATATAAGAAACTATAACTAATATGTACCTCGACAAAGCAGTCATGAAAAAAGAGTCGGAGAGTAGCCGGAATGGTTGTGAAGGTTTGGCTGAATTTGGTAGAGACTGCCTGCTTCACTATGGATTCAACGTTTGGGCAGCTAGAGCTGTAAAAATTTTCAACTAATTGTGCTTCTGATCCTCTTCCCTGCATATTAACCATCATCACAACCACAACCACCATTAACAGTAACGCTCTGCACATCTCCATACTTTACCGATTACAAGCTCTCTCCTCTTATTCCTCCCTCGTGGTAAATTTATGATCCTTTGTTTCGTGCGCTTATGCTAAATAGATAGTAGTGCTTACATCTCATATATATAGATGAACATACACACAGGAATTCATAATGGCGACCTTTCAAAGCCATATATATTATTTCTTTTAGGTAAGTTGATCACGTATAAGATGTAGTCATGCGTACTTGGTCCAGGCGTCCAAGTCCAAGAGTGATCAATGTTCTAGTAGTAGTATGTAGTAGGCAGTTACTAGACTTTACCCTATAGTCTATATTTGCCTGTTCTAGCTGGGGTAGTGTTGGACTGTTGAGTACTACTGGTCATCATTATCATTCCCGCGGTGTTCGTATTATATAAGGGTTTTGCCAAGCTCCCTAATCCATCCGGTGTTTATCTTACGACGTGTAAGTGAACCAAACACATAATATGTAATATTATGTTGTTATTTAATTCAGTCATTTATGTTATATATTATATTGTTATTTAATTCAGTCATTTATGTGACACTGTCATGTATGTATGTAAATCGTTAACAAAATCGTTAACAAAATTGAAACATGACAAACTAGTCTAACTGTTTCAAACACATAGGCCTCGTTTGTTTCACAGAAAGTAGCCAACAAGAAAGAAAAGTTTTTCCTTTCCTACGTTTGGGAAAGCCAAAGGAAAAGAAATACTTAATTGAAGGGAAAATACGGAGGAAAGTGGCTTATTCCAAAATCCAATGGAACTACTTTCCTTCCTTCTTTTCCTGCATTTATTACTCACATCATAATTTTTTATTATATTTTTTAAGAACTTTTCCAATGACTTTCTTTGCGTTACCAAACATGTGAATGAAAATTTCTCTTGAAATTTCATTCTCGTTCACTTTCCCTTCTCATGGGAGAGAGGAAGGAACTATTTTCTTTTTCGCAAACTAAACGAGGCCATGAGGTGAGGCGCAGAGATCGAAGAAGTTATAAGCGCTTACTTTGATTGGATAAAAATGAAAGGGATGAAGGAATCGAGAGCTTTCGATCCCGTCTTGATAATTCACAACTCCAGTAAGATGACTTGAAGATTGATGATGTAAATGTACCTTGTATGAAAACACATTTCAGAAAAAATATGTTTTGAAAGGAAAAATAAAAGTTTAAATGAGATAATCATCCAAGACTCCAAGTTTTGATCAAAAAAGAAGAAGAAGCGGAAAGTGTAATAAATACGACACGTAGAATTGGGGTTTAATTTTGAAAACCCATTTAAGTATTAGAATGAGGTATAACGGTCACCCCTCAAACCGGCTCAAATTATCTCTGCGAACCCTAATTGTCTCTGAAAAATCCCAAGCTGAATTCCCCTTTCTGAACCCTGAAACCCTAATCCTTTATCCCATTCGCATCCCATCCCAATTCGCCGTGACACCCAATACGAAACCCTAAACCTCAAGTTGCGATCTTTATCAAGAAAACCCAGATTTGAGATGGAAGAAGTGATCTTGTTCAGAGGAGGGATCGTCGCTCCCATCCCCAGGTCCTCAGAGTGAGAGACAATGGCGAGTATGAGGTGGAGGACACCGATCGCCGTCACCCAGGGTGGTCTTGATCGGTCAATTCAGGGAGGTTCTCTGCTTTCGGGACTCTGGTGATCATGGGGAAGATGAAGGACCGAGCCACTAAGGCTAGTGCTTTGATGGAGTCTATACGGCAGAGCGTCGGCTCAACTAGCAGTAGCAGCCACCCTTCCCCCATGCCGGCTGAGACAGTACCACCAGGGGCTCCCCCCTTGATCGTGCAGCCCCTTACCATTGACTCTACTTCAACGGGATCTCCATCATCTATATCGACACCCAAATCTGCAAGACGCATTGTCAGCAACGCTCGTTTAAAAGTTAGAAGCCCCAACATGTAAATATATGAATTCCTCTTATACTTGTATTAATTCCTCTTAAGTGAATTTAAGTTAGAAGCCCTAGGGTGCCTGCATGCGCGCCTCGGTGTGCCAGCAGCGCGCCCCAGGACACCCTGGGGCCCTGGGGTGCGCATGCAGACACCCATGCTTACTGCTTACCTAATTTACTGCTTACTGTTTATCCCTGTTTATCCTAATGTTTTGTATATATATTAATAGTAGCTCCGGCCCCGAAAAGAAGCGGGGTTTATGTTTTTGAAAGAAGGCGGAGGATATCGTTGCACAAACGAGGCAGAAGATCAAGCTGAAGTATTGCCCCCGTTTAAAAAGCTCGAGCGTGAGGGGAATAAATAGCTTGGTGGCCCAAGATATCGGTTCCGCCATACAGAGTCTGGTGAGAATGAGGGCAAGGACGTTCTACGACCTTAATCAGGAGGAGAAGTGGAATGTGTGGAATGCAATGTCGGTAAGTAACTGAAAACAGTTTGAAAAGTAAATTTACTTCATTACATTTTTTTTTCAGTGCTTAACATGAGAATTTTTTTTTATTTGTTATTTAGCCGAAGTACTAGTGGGATGAAAATGATGAGCCAATGTTTAATTGGATATTGAAGAGGGCACATGAGAGGTACAAGGACTGGAAGTACTAGTGTCACAAGGCTTATATGAAGGAAGGGCCCTCTGGCATGCCTTCAGATTTCATTGGGAGAGATGACCAGTGAGAGTTTCTATGCGAGCACTTCGAGTCAGATGCGTTCAAGGTGATTTTTTAAATTACATTCATTGTTTTTTTTTTTTTTTTTAAATTACCTTCATTGTTTCTTTTGTATTTTACTAATCTATTTAATATTTTTTCGTGTATATATTAGAGACTCTCCTTGGCAAACAAACAGAACCGTGGGAAGAAGACTATGCACCACCACACGGGGTCTTCTCCTATCATCTACACAATAACTCAGAATAAAAGGGAAGCAGCTTCCAATTATCAAAGGTTTTGAGAAGACCTATGTCAGGGCCGGTGATGAAGATACGACCAAGAAATATGTAAGTGTCTTTCCTTTTACTTTATGTAAGCTTAGCAAATGGTTCAAGCATGTGTAAATCGGGCTATTGGTATATATATGAGACCATTAAATTGAATGTAGGCACTGTCCAATTAGAATGTCATGTTTTCCTACTTCTTCCAAAACAAAAAAAAATGTTATTATCATTGTCATTAATTAAGATGTATAGTTTTAGGGTGTGTTTAAAGTTTTCATGTGATGGGATTGACGTGAAGCTTAGTTTTAGGGTGAGAAGCCTAGATTTGGTGTATTAGAGACTAGCTAGTAATTGGAAAGCATAACACTGAGTTATCTATATATGAGTAGACACTGTCCAATTATAATGCAGCGCTTGTTGGTGTATTGGCTAATTTGATTTTCTTTTTTCTCCTTTGTGTGACCTGTTTAAATAGAAATTTTGTTTTAAATGTTTTGGTAGGGCAGTTGAATTATAGTGAAAGAGTTTGGTGTGCTTGATAATCTAGATGAATTGTAGTGAATTGTAAAAGTGTAAGTGCAATTAAGAACAGCCGATAATGCAGCGCCCCAGGGTGCCAGCATGTGCGTCCCGAGGTGCCTGCATGCGCGCCCCAGGGTGTCTGCATGCGCGTTTCAGGGTGCACACCAGGGCGCGCTGCTGGCACCCTGGGGCTCGCATGCAGGCACCCCTGCTTACTGCTACAATTTTTTTTTCAAGTGATTACTACTTCAAATATTACTGTTTTAGGTGCTAATACATGTGTTGAGCAAACTTGTTTATTGATTGATGTATTTTAAATGCAAAATGACATGGTTGGTGAGGTCAATAAACGAAAGGATGTATTTAAAGAACAACACCCTGACGCGACAGAGGAGGAGATTATGAAAAGTGTTCAGTTCCAACAAATTGAGGTGTTAGGTACGGTGCTCAAAACTCGAAAAGGAAAGGAGATCCGAGGGATGGGATGAGGAGGCGAGCGAGACTTGAACCAATCTTTAAATGGTTCCACTTCACGTAGTCGTCCTCCTATAGTTGATGAGCAGCAACTCCAAGAGATGCAGGAGCGCTATGAGCAGAGACTAAAGGAATCAGAGGAGCGTGCCCAACAGTAATATTAAGAGGTCTATCAGCGTGCCCTGCGTGCGGAGTCTATGTATAGCGTTGTGCAGTCCTAATTTGCAGCCATATATGAGCACCTAGGTATGCCACCTCCTCCTCCTCCAGTTGTTTCTTCTCCTCCACATGTTTCCCCACAAAACAATGATGATCTAGGCGACAATATAGGATTGGACAACAGAGCCCCTTGGCATTATTGATTTTGTAGTACTTCATTTATAGTTTAGCTAGATTATATGAACAATTTTCTACCTAGTTCATTAATTATTTTGTATATATGAACAATATTTGTCCATCTAGTTATCATGATCAATATATGAATATGTTTTCCAAATCCAATGCTTCTGGTATATATGTATATGTATGTGTTTGATTATTGTTACTGATTTGTAATTTTTGAAAACAGTGAATAAGGTAAAAAAACAAAAATTAAACTTTTTTTCTTTACCTAAATAAAATCACTTAGACGACGGGCGACAGAAACAGCAACATTCGTTGCCTAAGATAAACAACCTACCTGACGAATACAAATCAATCGTCGACTAAGAACTATTCCAAATTATACATAACAGATACTCATTTTTACCCTAATAAACAAATTCATTGCCCCCTAGTAAACTCAGTGGAAGTTTACTGCCCCCAGTAAACTTCTACTGGGGGTCAGTAAATTTCAATACAGTATCTCCCTCTCAATTTCATGCCAATTATACAAAACATATACTCAATTTTACCCTAATAAACAAATTCATTACCCCCTAGTAAACTCAGTGGAAGTTTATTGCCCCCTAGTAAACTTCTACTGCAATAAACTTCCACTGGGGGTCAGTAAACTTCAATACATTATCTCTAAGCGATCGCTGGGTTTGCCAAAACGGTTGCCGAAGAGGTGCGGATTGTGTTGGTGGCTAGGAGTGGGCTCTCGTTCTCCACCAGGGTTTACAGGGGTGAGGAGGATGAGCCAAAATCATACAATCTGAGACATGGCTTTTGAAATCAACTCTATTTATTCTAGATGTGAAACATACACATAATATACAAACTTGTAAGAAGAAAGGCGCTTCTAAGTTTTTCGAATTTGAAGGTCCTAGAGGGGGGATGAATAGGCCTTTATTACTTTTTCGTCCAATTCCGTTCACAAGGATAACAAATATTTAGCTGTCATGATAACAGAGAGACGTAGTAATAAATAAAAGAACAAGTACTGGAAAGTAAAAGAAATAACACCAGTACGTTTTTTATTCGTAGAAACCCTGCACCAGGGAGAAAAATTACGTGCCCCTAACTCTTGAGGGACAAAACTTTCCACTATGTAAAACTCACTTCTTACAAGATTATAGTCTAGGGATACAACAATGAAAAATGTTTTGCTAAAAGAGATTTGAAATTCAAATACTTGAAAAGCTGAAGCAAAACCATTTAAATCTGCACGAAGTCAGACTCAGAGATTAGGATAGATACAACATGGGTATCCCCAAATCTGGATGGCAAGCAGAGCTGCCATCCTGAATGAATGTGATGCACATGCATGAACTACCTGATGTACATGAGATAAAAACAAAGAGCCAGCTAATATATTAATTTATGTATCACAAACCTAGCTGGAGCCTCTAAGCTCTAGTCATGTGGTCACGGGTTGGAAACACTACACAACCCGAGACTGAGTTGAAGCACCAAGGCAACAACAAATGTTTTGCTAAAGGGGATTTGAATTCAAACAGGAGAATTCAAACTAATGATACACAAATAGCAAAAGCATTTAGACATACATACATATAGACCCAATAGATTAGGACAGATACACCAAGAGGTATCATCCGATCTAGGATGACAAGCAAAACTGTCATTCTCAGTGAAAAACATGAGATGCATATGCATGAACTACCTGATGTACATGAGATCTAGGCAGGTCTTCATTCTTCACTTGTGATATCCTTACCATCAGGATATGTAGAATTCTCAGTGAAAAGCATCAGATGCATATGCACCAGTTACCTAGGACACATGTTATTTTGTCAAGTCTTCATTCTTCACTTGTGATATCCTTACCATCAAGATATATAAAATAACTTGTGTCTTGTGTTTTGATCATAAAAGGGATAGCTAACAATCTTTATACCAACATAATCATATTTGTACCTCAGTCATATTTGGTGCTACTTGTGAAGATATGCCTTCCTGTTATCACACTACAACTCGCTAGTATCAAAACCGAGGCCACCCTTAACAATCCTCCTTCGTTTCTGCCTGTGGGTCTCTTCTTCCTCTTCAGGAGTCCTGTTCTTTGACCATTCCCAATTCTTGTGGTGATATCGCCCCTGTGGAAGGGTGGAAGTGAAGACTGTTGTCTGTGCCACGAACAACTCCTCCTCTGCAGGAGGAGGAGGAGTGATCCTCACAATACTCGATGTGTTCTTCAAGAAGACAAAACAAGTCTGCTGATCTGGTTTTTTGTCGTAGATGCTCAAAGGGAGGTAAGACTGAGGAATGTCATTATTCACTGTAATCCGGGCAACATGGACCCATCCCACACCTCGGAGACACCAAACTCTCAGAAAACGTAGCAAACCCGCTTCCTCCAACACTGATGCTGCCAGCTCTCCAGCAATTCCGTGCCCAATGTTCACCCTTACACCTGGGAGGTCAAGAGGTGGATCCTCAAGACGAACATTTTCGGTTTCAACATCAATACTCACAATTTGGTTCATATCTAAACTCAAACCTGCCCAGTATGTACGTGAAACACCCGCAGAGACGCTGAAACGTGCCAGCTGATCTTGATAGGGGCATGAATGGTCGATTACCACCAAAAAGGACCCATTCTCCCCAGCCATCCGGGCGTGGTTCTTGTGTCCATTGCCACCTTCTGGCAGGTTTGAGTTTAGATAGGAACCAAATTGTGAGTATTGATGTTGAAACCGAAAATGTTCGTCTTGAGGATCCACCTCTTGACCTCCCAGGTGTAAGGGTGAACATTGGGCACGGAATTGCTGGAGAGCTGGCAGCATCAGTGTTGGAGGAAGCGGGTTTGCTACGTTTTCTGAGAGTGTGGTGTCTCCGAGGTGCGGGATGGGTCCATGTTGCCCGGATTATAGTGAATAACGACCCTCCTCAGTTTTACCTCCCTTTGAGCATCTACAACAGAAGACCAGATCAGCAGACTTGTTTTGTCTTCTTGAAGAACACATCGAGTATTGTGAGGATCACTCCTCCTCCTCCTGCAGAGGAGGAGTTGTTCGTGGCACAGACAACAGTCTTCACTTCCACCCTTCCACAGGGGCGATATCACCACAAGAATTGGGAATGGTCAAAGAACAGGACTCCTGAAGAGGAGGAAGAGACCCGCAGGCAGAAACGAAGGAGGATTGTTAAGGGTGGCCTCGGTTTTGATACTAGCGAGTTGTAGTGTGATAACAGGAAGGCAGATCTTCACAAGTAGCACCAGATATGACTGAGGTACAAATATGATTCGAAAAACTTGGAAGCGCCTTTCTTCTTACAAGTTTGTATATTCTGTGTATCTTTCACATCTAGAATAAATAGAGTTTGATTTCAAAAACCATGTCTCAGATTGTATGCTTTTGGCTCATAATAGCTTTGCAGGATTGAATTCTTAGATTCATGGCGTTTGTTGAAAGAAACTTCAAATTGTATTGTCGAAAACTTGAAATAGATAATTTGACACATTTGGAATCATCTTTTTCTGTTTTCAAATATGTGAATGCTTTCTGCAAATTTGTCCCACTGATTATGAGGTTCTTTTATCAATGACTCGAAAAGTGGTTTAGATAGTTAGATGAACAACTTTACAATAGCAAATTGAGGTAAACTGGACGGGAGCAATTAGGTAGTTAGAACTGATATGATTCAGGAGCAATAGGGTTATGTGCAGGAGTACAAACATGAGCTAGAAGTAGGAGCTTGAGAAGTTCAGGGTTTAGGACCATAGCTGGTACTAGCTTCCTCAAAATTTGTATCCCCTGAAAAACTTGCCTCTGCTAATTCCCTCAGTTTCTTCAGATCACTTTTCGGCTCTAGTTTCTGTCCCTTTAGCTGTTTTGCTTCCACTGCTCTCTGCATACCTAGTGTAGTCTCGGGAGTAGAGGAACTGCTGTCATTTGTAGAACATTAGGGTCTGGTGATCCAGGACTGAGTGTAGGGACTACAGTTGCAGTCATAGTGCTAATAGTGTTACTGCCTGGTGCTCTCATATCTCTCCTTTCTGATTTTGCATCTGGACCTGGAGGCAGACCTGTTGGTATGACTCTTGGAAATTGCTTCTTCGGAAGGAATGGGATGAGAAGGCCCTTCAGAGCAGGAAACTTCAAACCAAGTTTGAATGCATTCTTTAGAGGCTGTGAGAATCTTAATAGGAACTTCATCAAGGCATACCACTCATTGATAATAGGAACTTCACCACCTTCATTAGATCGTCCCTTTCGTCCATGTTCTTGTTTCCAAACTAAATACTGACTTTTAGACACCCTCTGCCTTTATCGTAATTCAAGTTCCTAGCCAAAAGAAATAGGTTCACACTTCATTTGCAGACCTTAAAGCACTTCCAGGTTACAAGCTGGTTTCTTGGATAATTCAATTTGTTTCCTAAGCATAGATGTGAATGTTTGAACAATGAGAAACAAAATCATGAGCAAGGTAAAGAGGATGGCTTGGGTTTGACACAGAGGGCGAGAACATGCTTCTTTGCTTGTTTGGACAGAAAATGAATTTGCAGTGTCATGCGCGCCATGGCCTCCATTTTGGACATCTTCAACAGTCCAGGTGCCTTTTTCTCTTCTTTGGGTAGAGGTACGATTCAAGTCGTGAATCTGAAATATCCAATTGGGTTTTGGTTCTGAATTTGTTTGTTTTCTTTGTTTAGGTGCTCCGAAGCAACCAAATGGGAACAAACGACGAGGTAAATTTCATTCGTGTCTTCTCTTGTTGGGATTTTTTTTGGTGGAGTGCGGAATTTGTTTGAATGTGATTTCAATTTGGTGTTGCGGTAAATGTGTTTATGATTTTGGTTGGTTTTTGTGATTTCAATGGTGATTGCATTTCAATTTCAGTTTCTCATTGATAGTACCATGTTAAGGTAGTCATATGCTTCTCCTTCCATTATCTTGCTTCTAGATATGACTGTAGTTTCCTTGGACAAGGAATGAAACAAATAACAAGAAATCTTAGAAGCTAAAGCATTAGAGTAGGTGGGCAAGTCCAAAGTTGCCAGGGTGTTCTAAATTTCCCATGCAAGATTAAGTTTTCAGTTGTTTCTTATAGATAGTCTGTGATTATTTTGAGGCCTTGAAGGGAATTGTCCTCCATCGAATATGTGAGGTCACAGTGACAATGCTTGCTTCATCAGATGAGAACTCCGAAATATTGGCTTTGATCTTTGATAAGAATTCGCTTGCTTATGCCTTAAAGGTAGATGTCCAGGAAATCTTTGATCATTTGTTTGCTATATTTTTGATAGCTATATTGATGTTAGTTGATCTGTTTACTGATCTTGATTGATGTTATTAATGCATGTGCGAAGGAGGAGGATCCGAGTATCTGAAGATATGATTGGTTCTGGTTTCAAGTTCAAGGTTCAAAACTGCTGGAGGTCAGGTTCTAAGTTCAAGGTTCGTTGTTTTATTGATTGATGAGTGTATAGTTGATTGTTACTATGGTTATTAAAGCTTACCCTAGAATGGTCAAACTAAACTCTGGTTCTTATGGTTGTGGAGTGGTGAATTTGATAGCTTTGAGAGTGTATTGTTAGTGTGTCTGCTTCTAAAAGATGTTCATGTTATGTCCCTGATTATTTGTTGGAAATCAAATGGGCTGTAACTGCAAATAGGTTTTTTCTGTTTCAACAACATTCTCTTTGTCAAACAGGTCTTGAGGAGCTTCACCATAGGCATTGATAAGTTGTGGATCGCACTGTATTGGTAATGTTGCTTCTTTGCAGGTTCATCTATTTCTGTAACTTTGTGTAATTTCACACTTTCAAACAGGACTATAAGTTATTTCATGTCCAAGTGAAGTTATTCTGTTATTTTCTCATTGTGCTTTGAGGGTTCAAAAAGTTTGTGTAAAAATCATCATTTTTATGTTGGAAAAACAGAAAGCCAATCTCCTTAATAAGAAAGATTGAATTCTAAACTTGATTGAACTAGCTTGATCACATGAAAAGAAAAAAGCTTCTCAGAGAAATTTGATGCTGGGTGCGTGCATATCCATACAACTCAACTATTTTCATTTTATGCCCAAAAGAGGAAATCAGATGATAAAGTTGGAGTTATGATAACCACAGTGGTCGTCATCTTCTGTTGCTTTTGGTTTGCTTGCAGCACCTCTGCTGTTAACTGAATCCATTATGAGTAGAGTACCTTCTGTTTTTCTTTGGACCAATGTATTGGTTTGCTGTTTGCTTTGGTTTTGTGTAAATCACTTTGTTTTTATTTTTTTGGCTTTTCGGTTTTGAATTCAAAATTCATATTCTTTTTTCACATTCTGAATCTCTTATTAATCATTTGCTGGAATGTTTTTCTTTAAATGGAAAAGACTTGCATTTTCTCCTTCTTCTTTTTTAATATGGTAACTACTAATTGATTAGAAAATGAGAAATGATGATTTGCATCATATTTTAGATCTGATATCGGTTAGGAGGATTCTAGTCATGAAGCTAATTCATCAAGGTGTATGCTAATATACCATACAGTTGTCCTTCATTTATGTCAACAGACTCATTTTGCTGTTGAAGGAAAATTTATGAACATAGAATTTATGTGATTACTACTACATATTTTAGCTTGAAGTAACTGGGATTCTGGGAACAGAATACCGTGGTTTATTGTGTCACAGTTACAGTTTGGAGTTTTTAGATATTGACCTGTGAATGTGCTGAAAGTATGAGACATTGCTGAAGAATTTTGAATGTAACTTTTCTGCCTTTTGGTTTTGCACTGATAAATAATGCTGATGTCATTAAAATTGATGCTCATTTTTTTTAATATGTTGTCGTTTTTTAATAAACTTTCACACTGAAAGTGAAACGAAAAGTGTAAAGTGACAAGATGACAAGATATAGTTTGTGATCTTGAGTCTTATTCTTCGTTTCGTCAAGAGTCGAGACTGCCTTGGTAAATTGTAAAAGATCAAAATAGGAGCCGCGAGCAAACAATGCATCATTGCTGCGTGGAAGGGTTCACAAGTATGGTAGATCTGACCGATTGGCAAAAAAGCCAAAAAGAGAGAGACCTTTTGTTGGCTATACCGAACGATTTCTTTAATTAGTTCTCATGGTACATGTTTGTGAGCAAATAACTACATGCAAGGCAGTTACAGGCTGCATATCAGTATCATTTGTCCCTAGGACTAGGTAGAAGTAATGGAAAACCAAAACACCACAAGTTATATAAGCAAACTTTACAGTTTATATAAGCAATGGAAATACAACAATCCATACTTATTATCAAATACACGCACAAGTTATACAACTTTTCCGACACAAAACTAGCAGTTCTTTAAGTAGCAGAACCAAATAGAAATAAAATAAAAAACAAAAAACAGAATCCGTCACACACAAGCCAAGGACTCCATATATCGATAATTACGCTGACCAACGCCGGCTTGAGGTGTTAAGTCGAACGATTTGAAGGTGTTACTCTTAACATTGTAAGAGAAGACTTTTCCAGGAGCATGCAGCAACAGAGATGAACTTTCCTCTTCATTTTCCCCTTTAGCAAGAAAGAGAACACAAAACACCTTAAAGCGTGGGTAAGCGGTGCATAAAAGATCAAGATCCACATTGTACTTGACAAACCACCCAGAGTAGTCTCTTCCCATCTCCAACACTTCAAATTTGGTAAAACAAGGCGAATAAATATCAATAAGATGCAAATGGCCGTCACTGGACTCCTTAAAGTATCTATACTCCCTAGTTTCCCAGTTCTCCTCACAACGAGGAAGACCATCAACCAATCCAACACGCTCTTCTTCTAAGTGATAATATGCCATCTCACAAATCCGGCCAACCCAGTGAACTGCACCGTTGCAGTATACCCCATCTTGGTAGGAAATATGACCTTGAGTCTCAAAAGAAGAATTGAGAAGACTCCAACTTTTAGTCTCGGAAGAATATATCTCTATGTTATGGTAACTGCACCAGCCGCATGGAGTTGGTTCATCACGGAACCAAAGGAAGATCACCTTGTAATGAGGTGATTTGGAAGGGTCAAAAGCCAAAGCACAGCCTAAGATTCGGGGTTCAGTAGTAGTGGCGGCGGCAGCAGCTGGAGGAACAAGTTTGGTGAACTGGTTGGTTGTGGGATTGAGAACATAATGATAAAGAGGTGTAGTAACTCGTCGCACATCGGAGTCGTGAATAATAGAGTTCAGTACAATTTCAGGATAACACAAGAAGAGGCCGTTGCAGGACTGGATAATCTTGATGTTGTCATGACATAGGTTGGCAATGAATTTCAGAGGGTTGCAGCTGGGTGAACCAGACCCTGTACTAGTAGTGCGACCATGATCAAAATCGAGAGGGATAAAGCTAATGTATCTGGAGAGATTGCAAAAGACCGCGGAAGCGGAAGGGTTCGGGTTCCGAAGGGTGTGAAGGTGACAGAACTTGGGGTCAGAGATAAAAGAGAGCCAATGCTTGGAGACGCATTTGAAGCGGAGCAGAACTCGAGCTGGAACACGGACAAGGATTTCCGAAAAGATATCATCATAGTCCCATATGGTTTCTTCAGATCACTTTTCGGCTCTAGTTTCTGTCCCTTCACCTGCACTCAGTTGCTTCCACTTCTCTCTGCGTAACTAGTGTAGTCTTGGGAGTAAAGGAACCTTCTGTCATTTGTAGATCATTAGGGCCAGATGATCCAGGACTGAGTGCAGGGACTGCAGTTGCAGTCATAGCGCTAATAGTGTTACCGCCTGGTGCTCTCATATCTCTGCTTCCGGATTTTACATCTGGACCTGGAGGCAGACCTGTTTTCGGATGGGATGATGTTGGTATGACTCTTGGAAATTGCTTCTTTGGAAGAAATGGGATGATACTTCTCAGGCTGTGAGAATCTTAATAGGAACTTCATCAAGGCAAACCACTCATTGATAATTTGGAAGAGAAGAGCAAAGATGCCAACCTCACACAGTAGATGAATACTTGCCACCACAATGACTTCCCTGCTTATACACGGTACAGTAATGGTCAGAGACTTTGGTTTGATTTCCTTTATGAGTAAGCTCCAGATATGATCCCCAAGCAGACCCGTCTTGCACGATCAACAGTACTGTGGGAAGATCTAGCAGATCCCAACCCCTTTTCAATATAGGAATCTTAATTCTTCAATGCTGCCATCCAAAGCTGACTTGTCGCTTTGCCACTTCCGTTCCACGTGGATATGCTGTTTGGTTCATTTTGATCTTCTTCTTTTTTGGAAATGTTGGTACATTTTGATCAGCAACGAAGAACGGTGGGGGACCTTCAAACTTTCAAAGAGAATTCCAAATGGTGGAAGGAAAGATGAAGGAATCCCTTTCTTATAAAACCACTTTCCAGCACTAGATCTCCCTGTAAAAGAATACCAAAGCCTTGTAGACCACGGTTCTTTTCTAGTTACATGCTTTATCTCCTTGTACCAAAAGAGCTTCTAGAATAGCCAGCAAGAAAGCTCCAGTGATGATTCCTCCTGTTGTACCACCCTGCAAATAGAGAGTTAGTCTGAAGTTCAAATCTTCCTCTAAAAACATGACCCAAACAACCGAGTTAAAAAGAACAAAACTTACATGCTTATCTTTTAACTCCCGACTGATACAGTAGTAGAAAAGACCGCCAATTTTCATTAGACCCTCCCTTTTCCCTATGTTCTTGTTTCCAAGCTAAATACTTGATTTTTAAATACCCTATTGCAATTCAAGTTGCTAACCCACAAACAACAGAATTCGCCGTTCTTTACAAAGCAGAATTTATGAAGGTGTAGAATAATAAGAGTAACACAGAACTAAATCAGTCTAATCCTTAGCACTTAGTTTGATCAGCCAGCCCCTTCCACGATTTGGATTTCTCTTTGGAAGTTTGAAGGGTTCTCCCATGTTCGTCTTTGATGATCAAAATGAACCAAACAGCATGACATTCTACGGTTCCCAAAACGGATCTTATATCCAAGTGTAAGTTTGTGCTCCTACGAAATGACACATAATTTTATTTAGTTCGAAAACTACGCAAAACCAGAGAGAATAAGCATCTTTATATCAGTTCCAAAAGTCTCATGAATACTTTGGCTGCTAGGTTAATATAAACACAGCACGCTGGAAACCCAATAACGTTGAAGAGTCGATCTATGCCTTTTTAATGGAAATGCTAAAGAACATGTATTACCCGACATCCCTAGGCTGGCAAAAATGCCACCACTCCAATCCTGCAAAGGTATACACACTATCAGGGCATATGCCTCTACAAAAGCTTCTGCGGCTTCACTAGACAAAAGGCGACTACTTCATGAACTGCGTTGGAATTGGACTGCAGTGCCTCAGGCATATGCTGGTCATTGTGTAACGACTGTAATCCATAAGAAGCCTTCAAATGAACCACTTATAGCAATGTTTCTGCAGTACTAGCTGCCCAGGCAGCCCAGCTAGCTATCCATTGCGTCTATCGCTGTTTCCTTTATCTTTGATTCGTTGATTCATCTCATATGTGAGCAAATAACTAACTATATGCAAGGCACTTACTGCATATAAATATCATTTGTCGAACCAGGACTAGGTAGGTGAAAAAGAAAACTAGCTTTACAGTTTATATAAGCAATGGAAAGATAATGAAATCCATACTAATTAGAATGACATTAATTGTCAAATACAGGCACAACTTTACAAACGTTTTGGATACCAAACTGACAGTTGTTTTTTTTTTTTTTTCAACAAACTAACTGAAAATTACAAACGGAAACCTCTAATACAACCAACACCTAAGGAGTCAAAATTAAAGGCCGAGCTAGCAGGTAGAGGAAGAGAATGGTCCCTTTTGATGTGTTTAAACTGAATACCAAACTGACAGTTGTTCAGGTAGCAAAAAAAAAAAAAAAAAAACAGAAAAAGAACAAAAAGAAAAACCGTCACACACAAGCCAAGGTCTCCATATATAGATGATTACACGGGCCAACCCGGAGAATAGAAGTATCATCAACACCGGCCTGGGGTGTTATGTCAATCGATTTGAAGGTGTGACTCTTAAGATTGTAAGAGAATACTTTTCCACGAGCATGCAGCAACAGAGATGAACCTTCCTCTTCATTTTCCCCTTTAGCAAGAAAGAGAACAACAAATATATGCATAGGGTAAGCAGTGAATAAAGGATCAAGATCCACATTGTACTTGACAAACCACCCAGAGTAGTCTCTTCCCATCTCCAAAACTTCAAATTTAGTAGAACAAGGCCAATAAATATCAATGAGATGCAAATGGCCGTCAGTAGACTCCTTAAAATATCTTTGCTCCCTAGTTTCCCAGTTCTTCTCCTCAGAATAAGGAAAACCATCAACAACCCAACACGCTCTTCTTCTATGTGATAGTATGAAATCTCACAATCATCGCCCACCCAATGAACTGCGCCGTTGCAGTATACCGCCTCTCGGTATAATACTTGACCTTGAGTCTTGAAAGAAGAATTGAGAAGCCTCCAACTTTTAGTCTCGGAAAAATATATCTCTATGTGATGGGAACTGCACCACCCAATAGAGCTTGAGTCATCAAGGTTCCAAAGGAAGACCACCTTGTAATGAGGCGATTTGGAAGGATCAAAGGCCAAAGCATAGCCGAAGATTCGGGGCTGAGTAGTGGTGGCGGCGGCGGCAGCTGGAGGAATAAGTTTGGAAAACTGGTTGGTTGTGGGATTGAGAACATAATAATAAAGAGGTGTATTAACTCGTAGCACGTCAGAGTCGTGAACAATAGGGGGCAGTACAATTTCAGGATGGCATAGGAAGAGGCCGTTGCAGGACTGGATAATCTTAATGTTGTCATGACATAGATTCGCAATGAATTTCACAGGGTTGCAGCTGGGTGAACCAGACCCTGTACTAGTAGTTCGATCATGATCAAAATCAAGAGGGATAAAACCAATGGATCTGGATAGGTTGCAAAAGACGGCAGAGGCAGAAGGGTTTGGGTTCCGAAGGGTGTGAAGGTGACAGAACTTGGGGTCAGAGATAAAAGAGAGCCAATGCTTGGAGACGCATTTGAAGCGGAGCAGAATTCGAGCTGGAACACGGACAAGGATTTCCGAAAAGATATCATCATAGTCCCATATGGTTTCTGGTAAGCTGCTGCTGCTGCAGCGTTTTAGTCTCTTCATCATATTGATTTCTCTCTCAAATGCTCTAATTTGGTTTTTGATTCCAAGAGGGAGGGGGAAGGACTAAGCTTTATAACACCTAGACTCTCCTAAGTAACAAAGGACAGCAATCCTAACCCAGCAATCCTAACCCAAATAGAAAACATAAACCAACTGCATCATTTAAGTTCAAAAGAGAAGAAGAAGAAAAAGAAAAAAAAAGAAGACAAACTCAACTTAAATTCAATGATACATGTTGATCAGTTAAGAAGGAAGGACATTGAATCAATAGAAGAACATAAGTTAACATGCTAAATGGGAGAGACATAAGTTAAAAGGAACCGATAGAAGGACAAAGGTTAATTTCCGGGGTTTTCTAATTGGGAGAGAGAGATATATAGATCTGGGAGCCGGCACTATCGAAGCCTCAATCAATTCTCAGAGGACCCTTGTAGTGAAACAAAGAAAGAAGAAGAGAAAACAACCCCCTGCCAAGTCAGGCAAACAGTAAAATTCGAGAATCAATCAATCAATTCAATGGAAATGATTATCAATCTGACCCCAATAAGTTTACATACGAGCGAAGCACTAAATTACTTACAGAAAAGAATGGTTATTCTGCTTCTAGATATCCGGATCAGATCAGTTGAGCTGGGTATGGATGATGCTCTGGCTTGTCTTAAGGTTCAGTTCTCGCGGTCGCCCAGATGGGAGAGTTGCAGGTCGAACAAGACGAAGAAGAAAAGGTTTTGTCTTTTTGGAAAGGAAGAAAAGGTTATGTCGGGGAAACAGTTACATATATATATTTAAACGATTCGTCAGTTGTGGGCCCTTTTACCAAAACTCCAAAACTTTATTCAAATGAAAAGGCCAAACCAAAAGGCCCATTGAAACCGCAAACGTCCTGATATCAGTTAGCAAGAAAAGGCTATGAAAATAGAAGAGGATCTTCAGTAGACGGTAGACGGCGTGTTTCTTAACATACATATATGGATAATCAAGATTAGAGGAAATAATATAGAACCATAGTGGTCAAACATATAAATTGTTATAAACGGTTAAAATTGCGTCGTGTAAATGCACGTCATGCATACAAGAATTTCTAATAACAAACCAACTTTACAATTATATAAGCAATGGAACAACGATGAAAATCCATACTTAATAGAATGACAATAATCGTCAAATACGCACAACTTATGCAACTTTTCGGATACAAAACTGACAGTTCTTGAGGTAGCAGAAAAACAGAAGAAAACAAAAAACAAGATCCATCAGACACAAGCCAAGGTCTCCATATATAGATGATCACTCTCGCCAACTCGATGAAAACAACACCAGTCTGGGGTATTAAGTCGAACGATTTGAAGGTGTTACTCTTGAGATTGTAAGAGAAGACTTTTCCAGGAGCATGCAGCAACAGAGATGAACTTTCCTCTTCATTTTCCCCTTTAGCAAGAAAGAGAACACAAAACACCCGAATGCGTGGGTAAGCGGTGCATAAAGGATCAAGATCAACATTGTACTGGACAAACCACCCACTGTAGTCTCTCCCCATCTCCAACACTTCAAATTTAGTAAGACAAGGCCTATAAATATTTATAAGTCGCAAATGGCCGTCACTCGACTCCTTAAAATTTCTAGAGTCCAAAGTTTCCCAATTCTTCTCCTCGGAATAAGGAAAAGAATTCCCATCAACAAATCCAACACGCTCTTCTTCTATGTGATAGTATGCCACTTCACAAAACCCGCCTACCCAGTGAACTGCACCATTACAGTATACACCCTCTCGGTATTCGACTTGATCATTTGTCTTGAAAGAAGAATTGAGAAGCCTCCAACTTTTAGTCTCAGAAGAATATATCTCTATGTTATGGTAACTGCACGAACCACATAGACTTGGTTCATCACGGATCCAAAGGAATACCACCTTGTAATGAGGCGATTTGGAAGGGTCAAAAGCCAAAGCGCAGCCGAAGATTCGGGGCAAATAAATAGTGGCAGCAGCGGCAGCTGGGGATTTAAGTTTGGTGAACTGGTTGGAAGAGGTGTATTAAGTCGTAGCACGTCGGAATCGTGAATAATAGAGGGCAGTACAATTTCAGGTAGGCAAAGGAAGAGGCCGTTGCAGGACTGGATAATCTTAATGTTGTCATGACATAGATTCGCAATGAATTTCGGAGGGTTGCAGCTGGGTGAACCAGACCCTGTACTAGTATTTGGATCATGATCAAAATCAAGAGGGATGAAACCACTTTGAAAGTGATAGAACTTGTATTGGCCGCAAATGACGGCGCAGGCGGAAGATTTTGAGTTTCGAAGGGTGTGAAGGTGACAGAATGTGGGGTCAGAGACAAAAGAGAGCCAATGCTTGGAGACACATCGGAGTCGTGAATAATAGAGTTCAGTACAATTTCAGGATACACAAGAAGGCCTTGGAATCATCTTTTTTCTGTTTTCAAATATGTGCCATGTAGAATTGCTTGTGGGGATTGAATTGATAGATTCATGGCTTGTTTGATGTTTTGTTGAGAACTTGAAATTAGGAAATTTAACAGCTTGGAATCATCTTTTTTCTGTTTTCAAATATGTGAAAGCTTTCTGCAAGTTTGTCTTACTGATTATGAAGATCCTGTACCAATGACTCGAAAAATGTCTGCCATACTTGGGAAATCAGATGAACAACTTTACAATAGAAAATTGAAGTAAACTGGACAGGAGCAACTAGTTAGTTAGAAATGATATGATTCAGGAGCAATAGAGTTATGTGCAGGAGTAAAAACATGAGCAAAATGCCCTACCTCACATACTAGTGTTCTATCCTAGAAGTTGGAGCTTGAGAAGCTCAGGGTTTAGGACCATAGCCGGTACTAGCTTCCTCAAAATTTGTATCCCCTGAAAAACTTGCCTCTGCCAATTCCCTCAGTTTCTTCAGATCACTTTTCGGCTCTAGTTACTGTCCCTTTAGCTGTTTTGCCTCCACTGCTCTCTGCTCCCTTCAGCTGTAGTCTCAGGAGTAGAGGAACCTTAGGGCCAGGTGATCCAGGACTGAGTGCAGGGAATGCTAGAATAGGCAGCAAGAAAGCTCCAGTGATGATTCCTCCTGTTGTACCACCTGTAAATAGAGTTGGTCTTAAGTTCAAATCTTCCTTTGGGATGACCCAAACAACTGAGTTAAAAAGAACAAAACTTATATGCTTACCATTTAATCCTGACTGATACATTTGTAGAAAAGACTGCCAATCTTCATGGCCCCTCCCTTTTCCCCATGTTCTTGTTTCCATGCTAAATACTTGATTTTTAGATACCCTTTTGCCTATATTGCAATTCAAGTTGCTAGCCAAACGAAACAGTTCACAACTTTATATGCAGAATTCATGAAGGTGTAGAATACATAGATAGATATAGCACCACTGTATAACTAGTAAATGAATAATAAGAGGAACATAGAACTAAATCAGTCTAATCCTCAAAAGCATATAATTTGATCAGTTTGATCAGCTACCCCCTTCCACGATTTGGGATTTCTCTTTGGAAGTTTGAAGGGTTCTCCAATGTTCGTCTTTGTTGATCAAAATGAACCAAACAGCATGACATTCTACGTTTCTTATATCCAAGTGGAAGTTTGTACTCCTACAAAATGGCAAATAATTCTCTTAAGTAGGAAAACTACGCAAAACCAGAGAGAATCTGCATCTCTATGTCAGTTCCTAAAGTCTCATTATTAATTATGAACACTTTGGCTGGTAGGTTAATATAAACACAGCACGCTGGAAACCCAATAACGTTGAAGAGTCGATCTGTTCTTTTTAATGAAAATGCTAAATAACATGTATTACCCGACATCCCTATGGTGTCATTACACCTTATTCTCTTCGGTTCAACGCTACTCCACTAGGCTGGCAAAAACGCCACCACTCCAATCCTGCGAAGGTATACATACTATATAACTATAACAGGGCTTTGAACTGCGTTGGGATTGAAGTATTGAACTGCAGTGCCTCACGTTATGTGGTTTTGCATATTCTGGTCATTGTGTAAATATGTAATCTATAAGAAGCCTTCAAATGAACCACTTATTGCCATGTTTCCGAAGTACTTGCTGCCCAGCTAGGTACCCATTGCGTCTATCGCTGTTTCCTTTCTCTTTGATTCGTTCTTACGGTACATGTTGGCTCATCTCATCAGTGAGCAAATAACTAACTATATGCAAGGCTACTGTATATAAAAACATCATTCGTCCAACCAGGACTAGGTAGGGGAAAAAGAAAACTAGCTTTACAGTTTATATAAGAAATGGAAAGATACTGAAAATCCATACTCTTATTAGAATGACATTAATTGTCAAATACAAGCACAACTTATACAAACTTTTAGGATACCAAACTGACAGTTGTTGAGGTAGCAAAAAAAACAGTAGAAAGAACAAAAATAAAAAACCGTCACACACAAGCCAAGGTCTCCATATATCGATGATTAGACTGGCCAACCCGGAGAGAAGAAGTATCATCAACACCGGCCTGGGGTGTTAGGTCAATCGATTTGAAGGTGTGACTCTTAAGATTGTAAGATAAGACTTTCCCACAATCATGCAGCAACAGAGATGAACCTTCCTCTTCATTTTGACCTTTAGCAAGAAAGAGAACAACAAATGCCTGAATCCATGGGTAAGCAGTAAATAAAGGATCAAGATCCACAGTGTACTTGACAAACCACCCAGAGTAGTCTCTTCCCATCTCCAACACTTCAAATTTAGTAGAACAAGGAGAATAAATATCAATGAGATGCAAATGGCCGTCACTAGACTCCTTAAAATATCTATGCTCCCTAGTTTCCAGTTCTTCTCCTCAGAATAAGGAAAACCATCAACAAATCCAACACGATCTTCTTCTATGTGGTAGTATGCCATCTCAGAATCATCGCCCACCCAATGAACTGCGCCGTTGCAGTATACCCCACCTTTGTAGGAAATTTGACCTTGAGTCTCAAAAGAAGAATTGAGAAGCCTCCAACTTTTAGTCTCAGCTGAATATATCTCTATGTGATGGTAGCTGCACCAGCCTGTAGAACTTGAGTCATCAACGTTCCAAAGGAAGACCACCTTGTAATGAGGCGATTTGGAAGGGTCAAAAGCCAAAGCATAGCCGAAGATTCGGGGTCGAGTGGTAGTCGCGGCCGCAGCAGCTGGAGGAATAAGTTTGGAGAACTGGTTGGTTGTGGGATTGAGAACATAATGATAAAGAGGTCTAGTAGCTCGTAGCACATCGGAGTCGTGAATTATAGAGTTCAGTACAATTTCAGGATAACACAAGAAGAGGCCGTTGCAGGACTGGATAATCTTGATGTTGTCATGACATAGGTTGGCAATGAATTTCAGAGGGTTGCAGCTGGGTGAACCAGACCCTGTACTAGTAGTTCGATAATGATCGAAATCAAGAGGGATAAAACCAATGGATCTGGATAGGTTGCAAAAGACGGCAGAGGCAGAAGGGTTCGGGTTACGAAGGGTGTGAAGGTGACAGAACTTGGGGTCAGAGATAAAAGAGAGCCAATGCTTGGAGACGCATTTGAAGCGGAGCAGAATTCGAGCTGGAACACGGACAAGGATTTCCGAAAAGATATCTTCATAGTCCCATATGGTTTCTGGTAACCTGCTGCTGCTGCAGCATCTAAGTCTCTTCACCATTCAAATTTGTTTTTGGTTCCTAGAGGGGGAGGCTTTATACACCTAGCCTACACTCTCCTAGTTAACAAAGGACAGCAATCCCGACTCAACTAGAAAACACAAACCGAATTGAATCTTTGGACTACCAAAAGTCCAACCCATTTTATTCAACGAAAGAAGCCCAACCAAAAAGCCTCTATTGAAACCGCAAAACGTTGCGTTCCAGTCGAGTCCTGGATCATCTTTCTCACTCTATCTCTCTCTCGCAGTATCAGTTTCAGCAAGAAAAAGGCGCATGGCGATGGAATTAGAATTAGGGTTTCCGTACTGGAAAGCCCTCCGTCGGAAGTTTGGTCCTGAATCTCCCTTCTTCGCCTCCGGCAACATCGAAAGGGAGTTGCTCGTCAAACAGGTTCTTTCTTCTCTTTCATTTCTCACTTTCAAATTTCAAATTTTTCGTCTTGCAATTTGTGTTTGAATTTTCAACAAAAATTACTGTAATCTTCTGTAGCTTGCGCTGGATTTGACTGAAGATGAGAAGCGAGAGCTTCGGAGTTTCGTGGATGTGGAAGGCAGGTATTCATGAGTAGCATTAGAGTTTTGTTACTGTGATGAATGTGTGGAGTTTAATTAGGAAATATGGAAAGATGAAAGCTTTTTGGGGATTGATTTATTTGATGTGTTACGGTGCAGGGGTGTTTTCTGTCCCATTGTTGGTTGTGGAGCGAGATTGGTTTGCTTGGAGGACTTTGAAGATCATTACAATGCTCGTCACACTGCATCTTGCTCTGTGTGCTCTAGAGTGTATCCGACGTCCCGCCTGCTCGGCATTCATGTTTCAGAAGCACACAGTTCTTTCTTTCAGGCCAAAGTCGCGCGTGGTGATCCTATGGTATATTTGGTTTATATTGTTCTATGTTGATACTGTCTGAGGAATAAAGATGCGATATGTTTCTGTTTACCCCAATAGATTGTCATGTGTTTCTGTCTTTACTAGCTGTGTGACAGTTTTCTCTTTCATTACCAATTTAAATTGTTGGGAGCTCAAACATGAGTTAGTAGTCATTCCAAGCTTTTCTGTTGGGATCCAATTTGAATCTTTGACTTAACATTGTTATTCTTCAATTTCTAATCAGACAAGTATATAGAGGTGATACTAGCGTGAAGAGGGCTAATACTATATGCTAGACGATAACTTGCATATCAATACATGTGCTTTCCAGTCTTTATATCTCACATCTTGTTATCGAACCTCCTTACTGGTTTAAGTCATTTGAATCGGTTTCATTGTCTGTCTGTAACAGTATGAATGCCTTGTAGAAGGCTGTGATTTGAAATTGAAGAGCTATAAAAGCAGGCAACAGCATCTGGTGGATAAGCATAAATTCCCCACTTCATTTGAGTTTTTCAAGAAGGCTCCTCCTTCTAAAAAGCACAGGCAGAAGAATCAAAGAAAGCAATCTTTTGTTAAGAAGGCAGATGCATCTGATATGGAAGTGGAAAATGAAGTTATTGATGACACTGATCATTCGAGAAAACAGAAGAAGAAGAATCAACGGATATGGAAGCAAGCAAATCTCAAGAAACCTGATGCTTCAAATATGGATGTTGGAAATGAAGATATCGATAATCTTGCTTCTGCTGTCTCCAAGTTAAGCACTAAAGACTCCAGCCCCTCATCCATCAGCTTTGGTCGTCGACCCACTCGTGGCCTGGCGTTTGTCCCACGAGCTGTTCAACGGGAGAAAAAACCAGACTCCACATAGGTTAAAACAAAGAGATCGCGACCTCACTACCCAATTCAAGTGGGAATTGCTTAAATTCTTTGTCTTCCACCAGAGCGAGTACATAATGGCTTCTCAAAATGTACTTGGAAATTATTGTAGGGATTCGTCGAGGAAGATTTTGAATGCTGACGCAGAGGATTAGTCGTTTACTTGATGAGTGTCTGGTTTCAAAGAATGTGTTAGGAAACTCTAATGTGGTGGTTATTGTTGTAATCTTGACGACTTAAGCAAGGTGCTTCATGTATTACCTTCGATCTTTTGTAACTTGGATGGCATTTACATTTTGGCATCTGTTTTTGAACCAAAACAGCACCAGCAAACACATCAGCAAAACGACATGTCGTCTAATATGAATTACTGTCAGCATAAAATCCCCTGTTTTCTCTATGCTCAGCTCATTCTTCTCATTCCTTGGTGTTGTTCACCCGCAAGGCCTTGAATTCCAGAATTCCTTAAGAAATGGACGCCATAGATTCAGTATTTGAGCCTCTGAGAGAATTCTCCAAGGACAGCGTTCGCTTGGTCAAACGCTGCCACAAACCCGACCGGAAAGGTAATCAATACTCCATTTCAAATCCAAATCGGATAAGTTTCTCTTTGCGCATTGATGCGATGTGTAAATCCCAATCCATTTGATAGTTTTGTATGAGAAAACTAGATTGATACGGTGCGTTTTGCATGCAACAGAGTTCACAAAGGTGGCGATCCGTACGGCCATCGGGTTCGTGGTGATGGGATTCGTTGGCTTCTTTGTGAAGCTCATCTTCATCCCCATCAACAACATCATCGTCGGAGCTGCTTAGGTAAGATCCTCTCACCAATCTGCATGCATGATCAAACAATTACTGAGTAACTTGTGTGTAGTTATATGAGTTTCATATAGATCCATCTGTACAGTACATTAATGTGTTGAAGAATCATTAATACATGTGAGTATAAGAAAACTAGGTGAATTCCTGTCTTCCTGATTCTGCAATGATTTTGGTCGTGCAGGTCATTTGGCACTTGTAAGAAAGAAGATGGAGCTATCAAGAATCACTAGATAGGGAACAGATCTACCAGACTACCACCAAGTGCGTTGTGATGCTTAAAAGTTTACCAATTGTTAGTCTTTTAAGAAAGATTCTAGTCTCGAAGCTTGTTCTTTTGTAATTCAGAGATGTTTAAGTTCAGCAATCTAATACTTGTTCTCTCACACTGACCAAATCATTGAAAAGCTTAGAGCTAATTTGCAAGGTCACAAGCATATCCTGGTGAGATTTAGTCATGAACAATGAATTATGGGCCTTCGATGAACTCGTTACAGTAAAATCTAGTGATGAATGACAGTAATATGAAACCCAGGATATGTAACCAAGTAAAACCGGCGGTAGAACATTGCACTAATGAGTTTTAGTCTTCCATATAAGTGAGAAGTACATCAGAGAGGGACTAAAATCTGCATACTTGATACAACACTCTGAGACTTCTCAGTGGTTTGAATACAAAATTATACAAAAAGGAAAAGAAACATGCTGCATTTGATGGCACTTCATATAGGAGATGTGTAACAATCAGCAAAGAGCATTGTTCTCTGCACCATTATCTGCAGATGCAAGAACCAGTTGTGGTTTGTTCTGAAGGATATAGGCTTCCTTTCTTGCTTTCTTTTTCTCACGTTGTAGCTTGAAGTTCTCCCTCTTCCTAACCCTGTAGCTGTTGGGGTTTTCAGGCTGTATCTCCCGAGGGTAAACACTCACCTGTCAATTATTCAAGTAAGTGAAGTTTCATTTAGTAATAGAGTGTGCATAGTCTTTCAAACCAGCAACTGTTATGTTCAAGAGTTCCAAATCAAACCTTCTTCCTATCTGGTCCGAACTTCTCAAACTTAACCAAGCCATCTATCAAAGAGAAGATAGTATGGTCCTTGCCGAGCCCCACATTCTTCCCCGCATGGAACTGAAAACGATGCGAAACAACAAAAGAAACCACATCTTTCAGAAACCGGAAACTATTCACCAAATAGAGCATTGGAACATTCAGATTACTGCCCAAAAATACAGCCCTTGAATGCCTTCACTGACATCCAAGTCAAAACACTGACAAAACATGTCTCTTTACAACCAAATAGCTTCATCAAAACACACTGCCTAGAATCATAGTTTCAATTCATGGTTAACATGGAAAACCATATGTCATTATCTCCAAACGTTATACCCAAATGCTTAATCTTCCCGTAGTAATCACAAGGCAGCCATTTCGATTCACTACATCTAAACAGTTCTAGTGACACTTTCTTCTGACCAAATCAGAAGGCGCATTTGGTATAGCAAATTCAGTACAAATTTAAGTGCTCAAACAACACCAAAGTCCCAACCTTTCTTTCATAGTATCCAACAGCAGTAAAAAGCAAGGACATGTCGGGAATAATTTACCTTGGTGCCACGCTGACGTATGATGATAGCGCCGGGCTTGGCCACCTGGTCGCCGTAAATCTTGACGCCGAGCCTTTGGCCTTTGGAGTCGCGACCGTTCTTGGTACTCCCAGCTCCTTTCTTGTGAGCGTTTTGAATCGTCAACGGCAATCTCCGTTGGGTAGTAGACAATGACAGCTTTGGACCCAACTGTAGGGAACCCAAGTCACCTCTGAAGAAAGAGGAGGACGAAGAAGAAGAGGTTGAGGAGCTTGAGCTCAGAGCCATCCCTCTGAATGCTCCAACTAGGTTGAAGCTCATAGACGCGACCGCCATTTTCTGAGGGACTAGTTTTTCATAAAATCAAAAAGGGTGTGAAATTCTGGGAAATTTGGAGGAGGAAGAAGAAGAGGAGGAGGAGGAGATATGGTGAATAAAACCTTATCTTGGAGACTCAGGATTAATCAGAGCCGTACACGTCGGCATATGACAGTTTGCTGTTAAAATTATGATTTTCAATAATTATTTTTATTTTATGGCAATCAAAAATTCAAAACTGAAAACTTATACACAGTGAGCCACTCTAATTCCATTAACCACCAATATGTATGGTAATCCATCAAAAATGTTAGGAGGGGTGAAGAAGCACACAATAATGGTAAAAGTCAAAGGTTATAAAAAAAAAATGAATTTCTTAAAATTCGTGTGTTATAAGAATGAGTTTTGGCTCAAATCGAGTGAAACTTGAGGTGAGAGGTAATACATGTTCCACCCAATAGCACAGACTAATTAGTGGTGCACCTTCTAGGGAGTTGTAGACCTGACCTGACCTAAAGGGCAAAGAAAAAAATTATTTTGTCTGGTTAGCCTTGTACAGTGAGTTGTAGTATAGAGACCGAAATAAGTGAGCATGATATATTTAGTGAGTAGTTCTATCATACATTCCATTGTAAGCATTCTTTACTACTTTTTGTTTATTTGTACATGGTAGATGAAAGGCTTGTAATGGCTACTCTTCCTGAATGTCCATGAGACTTCCTGACTCATGGAGATGCATGCCACCCAGTTTAGGTTTCCCCAAAGGTCACATGAAAGACTTGCTTAGTGTCCCATAAGGCCAGCACCGAGGGTGGTGGAGAGTCTGACACCAAGTATCTCTCTATATAGCATATTAGACAAATTCTCACTTGGTAGGAGTAAACATAAAAAAACTAAAAAGATCAACGCCCATAACTAACTCATGCGACCTCATAAAATATGCCGTCAAGTGTGTTGAAATCCTTTTGACATTGCAGACAATTTTCATGTTCAGACTTTTCCCAAATTTCAAACCGAAGTACCTCGAACTAGAAGTTTTACTTAATTACGACATTGCCACCTCATGCTTGCCATGGAGATGTTCCTCTTATGCATCACCTCCATAGTGTCACAATGACATCACTTTTTGTGGTGAGTGATGACACTGAGAATAGATCATTACGGATATTTGTAGTTAAAACGATAAATGTTGGCCGAACAAAGTAGTTAACGCATTGAAATAGCCCAGTTCAATAGATATGAGCCAAAAACCAAGCGCCAGGAATGACAAAGCAACTTGCCTATTTCAAACGAAGAAAAGTAGCATGCTTATATTATCAAGGGTCCGGTTCAAAAGACATCATATTTAACACAAATTTTTACACCGTTTTTAAGCTATTAGATTTAAAAACGTTTGATGATCAGGATTTAATGTTTGAATGACGTGAAATTGACATGACATTACATTTCTAATAGATAATTATAATTATATTAAGCTTTATAAGAAAAAACAAAATCTTTCAAGAAACATTGTAGCATTGGATCAAAAGAAAGATTAAAAAAGAAGAGGAAAACAGAACAAGGAGGGAGACGGCCAAAAATGCACATTTGACGGTCCGAACCGGAGTAACTTCGATAAAAGTCAAGGGTTGGTGATTGAAGCCAATCAATATGGATGGATGTTGCCAGAGGAATATAGCAGGATCTGGTCTGGAATATAGTAGGGATCTGGAGTTCTATGGTTGTTTTTTTTTTTGAAAATATGGAGTTCTGTGGTTGTTGTCCTCTCTCTCTCTCTCTCTCGATTTAGAAACTTCTATAATGGAATTATACGGAGGTCATCTTTCGTGAATTCAGTTTCAAACTCAAAAACGAAAAAAAATAATATGATGAGTATAGGTCGTTAGTGACAAAGTTACATATGAGCTGTTTATAATTTGATTAGGTATTACTCGGTGTGAATATGTGATAACCAGATTTCAAGTCTATATGTCTTGTTTCTATAATATAGATGCTGGAAAATAGCATTACAAAATACAAATATTAAATTGGCCACGCTTAGCTACTGATCTGTATTCGAAAGCAACTGGTAAGCTTTGCACATCAATAATTAACAAAGTAAATTGTAGATGACTATAGATGAAAATAATATATAGCTTAATTTTATTAAACTGTCTCTGCCTCTTTATTGGACCAAGTCCTAACTTGCATATATAATGCATATATAAACAATATAAATTACTCCAGCTTGCGTCAAGTTGTATATTTTTGCATTTAAGCCGACATCAATAGTAGTAACCAACTACTTGGGATGCATGACGAAAGATAAAACCTGATACAGAACACTGATTGTCAATAAATTAGAAACATTTATCCTGGAAGCCAGGTTGTACACTTGCAATAACAATAATCATGAAGTATAATTCCATATTTCACTAATGAAATATGTAAACGATCACTAGTAACAACTACGGGTTTGAAATGTCGTTATTGGAGTTTAAATCACAATCTATTCTTAATGACAAGAGAAATGAAGTGTTGTAACATGAGCCGTTTATTATGCACCTAGAAAGTCTTTAAGAACACCGTATTAAACTTAATCAAAAAAGAATGATCATTACCGATTCAACTTGGGATATGATGTACTGATTATAAATTTGAGTCAGCGATAGAGACAAAATTGCGTAATTGACTCATTGGCTAAAGTATCAAAGCTCAACAAATTAAGCGGGTGATGAAAACTTTGATGGAATCTCCCACTCAACAATCTTATAGATCTTCAGAAATGAGGATAGTCTGGTTATGTGGCATTGCTTAATACACTAACTTTTTATACTTTGATTAAAAAAGAAAAAGAAAAAAACCTTAACGTTTTGTTTGGATAAAATAATTTCAATTTCTATAGAATTTTCAAAATCATAGGAATTACAATTCCATGAATTTAAATTCCATCAATTAAGAATTTCATTGTTTAGATTTCATAAAGTAGAGTTTTAAAATGACAAGATTTTATATTTAAACTAACCTCAGTTAAGAAAATTGACAAATGACACATATTTTGTGAGGAATTCAACTCGAGAATTTAAGCTCCAGAATTCCACAATTATTTTTCCGTGAAAATTGCTAATTCCATGTGATAAAAATCTAATTACAAAGAGAAACAATCATAAGGAATTGATAATTTCTTATTTTTAATTAAATTCCTGAAAATTCACCCGCATCCAAACACATTATAAGTATTTCAAGACTGTATGTAAATTAATTATCCTCAAGATTCACATTTTAAATTCAATTATTATTAAGTCCCCGCAAATTCAATTATTATAGCAGTCATTAAGTATTGAGTCCCCGCAAATTACGTGACAAGCAACTAAGCAAAGCATGTGACGTTAGATTTGAAGTATCCCTTTTTATAAACAAAGACTTGGCTTCGATCCAATCTGTTCGAGAGTTGACTTTCGTGCTTGTTCACAGTTATAAATCGACAGGATGTATCCTTTTGTTCTGACCATCCAAGCCATCTCACTTATTAAGCCACCCACCCATCGTCTTAGATATCTAAAACCCAAAGATCGACTTTCGTCCTCTGTTTTCATTTCTCTTCTCATTTAACTCTCCCCAGCAGCCTGCACATTTGTGGCTTGTTGTTTCATTTTTACTTTGATTATTTCTCTAGTACTTCTAGTATTCAGAAACCCATAAAAAAATATTAAAAAAAAAAAAACCAAACAAACAAAAGGTATGGCCCTTATTTCTGCTGAACTCCTGACTTGTTTTTTTTTTTGGTTCTAATGTATACTGAAAATTAAACCCTTCATCCTTTTGTTTACCTTTGTCTGTGTCTTTTTCAGATGTGGACTCCGTTTGTATTCTATAATGTGTTTAAGTGGAGAATTTGAAGGAGTGACATACCCTGCATTCATAGGTCATATTACCGAATACAACTGTAAGTTGCCTGCCTTTACATCGTTTTTGCTATTTACTTCTCTTCTAATGTTCTGTCCAAAATTACAATCTTCACTTTTGTCTTTCTTTTGTTCTTATGGCCCTTTTCACAAATACAGATTGTGTTTCTACTGTTCTTGTTTTAATCAGAGAATTTAGAAGAGCATCTATACCCACATTCATACGTCATTACTAAAACAGCTAAGGTACTGTGTCCTATACTTTCCTTCTTCAATTTTAGTTTGCTCTTTTTCTCTTTTCTTTATTTTGTTTTCGATTTTGCAGCATCAAATATCTAATCTCATGTAAACTGTATTTCATAGTTACCTCATTAACGTTTTTCTTTTTCAAAAAAAAAAAGATTAAGGACAATACTATTTGGTCTAGCGGCATAGTCTTCTTTTAATAAGTGAAAGGTTGTGAGTTCGACTCACGAATGACTAGTTGTAGCACTCAAGTTTATTTATCTGATCAAAAAGAGAAGAAAAAAAGAAAAATATTAATAATAAATTTAAACTTTGGCATTCCCATGTAAACAAAGGAAAGCTGATCTAGTCCTACCTTTAATTATATATTCTCATATCGACGGCCCATATCGTTTGGTGAATAGAAAAAGATGCTCTAGATTAAACCTACTATAATTTCTATTTTTAATAGGAAAATTCTATGGTACCTACTCGTATGTGATACCCATATTTACAAATGTGACAACATATTTGTAATCAGAGTGGTAATATTGAGTTGCATTGTTTGTAATCTTATTCTAGTATTTTTCTTTTATCAATTAAACAACTCAGATGTTACAACGAGTCTTTTATGAGTCGAACCCACGACCTTCCACTTATGAAAGAGGGATTATGTCACTAGACCAAATGATACTGGATTTGTTCTGGTAATTGTAATTACAAAAATGTACAACTATGTTACAAAGTTTTTTTGTTCAACAACATGTAAAATAAAGTATGATATACATCTGAGTACAGTAGCTTTTCTCTTTTTAATAAAATTCTTGAATAATACTGACTTCTAATAAAATTATTAAAAATAACTTTGATGCCTGAAAGTTCCTGCAAAAAATCCCATGAACTTGTAAAGACCTTTAGTTTAATCTTATGTGCTCGATCAAAAGACAAAATTTGACAAATCAAAATTTTAAGTTATTTTTGTAAACATCAGGCCTTCTCATACAGTATGATTTATCAAAATGTGATAATATACCAAAACAAATGAACAAACACATAAAGGATGAAAGTAACTACGAAAAATAGTCGGAAGAGTATATATCCTCCACATACTTGATCAATGAAAAGGGGTTGTTTATGGTACTGAGGTATATATTTTTATTTATTTATAATCAAAATATTAATGATTTCATTTACAACACATGTAAAGATTATATTGTGAATCGATCTACTGCCTTGCGTACAAAGAGCAAATAAGATTATTTGATACACAATTAGATAATAAGCTCCTTGCAAACTTCCGCTCACCCAGTACCACATGTGAGCCTATAACCACAGTGTAATATTATAGGCCCTTATTCTAAACAAGGAAGAAAAATGCATAAAAATTAAACGCATGAGCCCAGACCCATCAGCTAAGGACACCCAAGACTTTGGGCACCCACATCTTCTACCGCTAGCCGCCGTCTCTGGTGGCCGACCCCACCGACATACAAACATCACCATCCTCAGAACAGTTCATTCAATCATTTCACCATTAATTGAACAAAAATTACAAGTTAACTAAATCTAATTTACAACATTAACTACAAATATTGCATTTGTTTTACATATTTACATATAATTAAACCAAGTTACTACAACGACAACAAATTGTTCATAAACTTGTAAATCGTCATAAGTTGAGTAATTACTTCTAATAGAACAAAAATTACCCAAGTAACTATCTTTACCAAAAAGACAAAATTTGTTGTCATATATGTAAATGTAGGTACCACAATTGTGAGACTTCGAAACCAAAAACCGAAAAAAAAAATAAACCGAGGCGAAAACTGTAGCCGAAAAAAACACACCGAAAAAAAAAAACGCACCAGAAAAAAAAATTGGGCCGAACCAGATCTGTTTGGTACGATTTTCAGTTTCAGTATGGCAAAAACCGAACCAAAGCAAAAAAACCAAAGTTAATGAGCAAAGCCAGTCAACGTCTCAAAACAATGTCGTTTATTGTTTTTTTTTCTTTTTCATAAACCTAATTACCTCTCTCAGTCTCACTAAACAGGTAGGTACTTAAAAAAATCCCCAATGAACCTTTCAAAAAAAAGAAAATCCCCAATGAAGGTTTTTTTTTTCTTTCCTTTTTTGGGATGATCAATGGACTAAACTTGTTTAATCAATGAAAGTCTAGTTAAAAAAAAATCGAAAGAATCATTATTTACAAACTTTATAAAATATTTCAACTTAAAAATCAAAGCATGATGTTCAAATAAATACAAACTTTATAAAATATTTCAACTCAAAAATCAAAGCATGATGTTCAAATAAATGCAGCCCCAAGTTCAAATGTTACTTGATGATTGATCTGTCCAGTACTCCAATATGTCCATTACACGTACCCTGACCGCGAATTATTTCATAATTAGGTAATTAGCAAGAGCGTCCGCTACCATATGACTGAGTCATCACTACATTCGAGCGCAGTCTGACTGGTTGTAGCTAACATTTTTTTGGGATCAATCCCAAGAAACTCAGTGCTACCATCACCTTCAACAGGCCATCAGCTATAACGATTTGGTCAGTATGCATCATAATTTAACATAACCAAACCATGGCATATGCATCATCTTACAAACAACATAAGAAGACTTCTTATCGAGAAATGTTATGAATCCCCTATTTTGAGTTTGATGCTTTTCCTAACGTACTTCAAGAGTCACAAACCTTTCGTTTCTCGGTAACTAGGGTCCCCAAGAGTTGACAAACTTTGACCAAATACGAGTATGTTCACAATTTTCCCAAATGGTCGGCACTTTTTTCAAAGCGATAATGTCTATATGAATCAAAACAGGAATTTTAGTGCCTACCTGATCCAAAAAACCTTGGTAGTGTCCATTCTAATTGTTATTATGTAAATTACACTTATATCCCTACACTCTCTCTCTCTTCCCCCCCCCCCCCCACTGTTGTGCTCTCCTTTCACCGGTAGAGTCCTCAACCTCCGTTGCCATCAAGGTCGCCGTCCCACCAAATCTGAATCTGATTCCACTCTCGGCAATTGTTAGTAGTATATGTGGTCTGCTTTAGCAGCTTTTTAAGATTCGCATTGTATCATCGGGTCTTATTCCCTAACTTGAGGCAATGACGTCGTCTTATTTATTGATCAGAACTTAACTCATTTCCCTAACTACTAAAAAAATTCTACCATATTCTGTGCCTTAATCCTTATACCAAAACAGTCGACATAGACGTGCATAGCAGTTCTTAAATACATTAGTGAAAAGAGACGATTAAACTTAAAACAAATAGTCCATGAAGACATCATAAAAAAATGGCATAACCACTACCCCTGAACACCTGAACAAAATATGCTCGCTTAATAGAGGACGCACTTATTGGCACTAACCAAAAAAATTGAAATGTAACCAAACATAAATATAGGCCATCACGAATCGCTTTCCTCTCAAAACCGTTGATACAAGCATCTCAGAGAAACTTCAGACCAAATAAAAGAATGTCAGAACAACCGCGAAACAGTTTGTTCTGGAAAATGCAACCCCCTTGACCATTATTCATCTAAATAATATGTTGTGTAACCAAACCAACTCCAATCAACAATATACATGGGGGCCAATTTTGCCTTTAGCTTGAGCAACCAAATGTTCTTCTGTATCATGTTCAAAATTTGAAACTTTGGAACTTTATAGTAGAACTGCTATGTTCTATTCCATCAATTGGAGTTGAGTCTTGACAAAAAGTTTATAAAATTAAGTTAAAAATTAAAATCATGCATCGGAGATGGCCTTAAGCAGAGACCCACCACAAAACCCACTAGAAATAACAACAACCGATTAATACCATATCAAGCATCTTCAAACTGGTTTTTTTTTTTTTTGATACGCATCTTCAAACTGGTTGTAGTCGTCAATATGATAGAGGTAAAGTTTAGGTTACACTTGATCATGATCCTTTTGAAAAGGTTTGATACAAGCACTTTGATTACAAGGTTCAAATGTCCTGTCTACACATATAAGTTCATGTCTACATACAGACAATACAAGTTCAACGTTACCCATTGTAAGATATATGTTGGTTCATATGAATGTCCTTTTTCATCTTATTTGTCTGTTTCTTTTGCATTTCTCTTTTCTAGTTTACACAACCATACGAGCAAAATTATACCGGGAACAAAAAACCAAAATATTGCATCTCAGCATCTCCAAAACCTTTAAAATTGATATTTAACCTCTGATGTATTCCCCCAACATAAGTAGGATTAGATTTCAAATCCTCTGAACTTTTTATGATTACAATTGTGAATTTTCTTGTCACAGGGATCTGACCAGAATTTATTTTCTTCAACAGGGGCATGGCAGTTCTTATGGAAATTGGTACTGCAATTGTTACAAAGCTAGCTGAGTACACGGTTGGGCCAGTTATACGCCAAGTGGGTTATGTAATCTACTACAAAAACAACCTCAAAGAACTACAGACTCGAGTTGGTGACTTGGGTGATGCCAGAGAAAGCGTGAAGCATGCTGTTGACACAGAGGAAAGAAAAGGTAAAACGACTGAAACAAGAGTCCAGAACTGGATGACTGAAGTAGTTCGGCTGACTAAGGAAGCAGATGACGTGATAGATAAACACCTCGCACAGACTAAAGAAGCAGATGACGTGAGAGATAAACACCTCGCACAGACTAAGGAAGCAGATGACGTGAGAGATAAACACCTCGCACAGACCAAGTGTTTAATCGGCTTTTGTCCTAATCTAAAGCTTCGTCATCATCTGGGCAGGAAATCAAAAAGATTGGTTCTAGAGGTGGCAGAGCTTGAGAAGAAGCAGCCGAATTTTGATAATATTGCATATGTTGCTCCCCTAGAAGAGGTGTGTATCCAAGATTATGAGGCATTTGCCTCAAGGACTTCAACTGCGAAGGCTGTGATCAACGAACTCAGAAATCCTAATACCCACATGACTGGGGTGTACGGTATTGGGGGTGTCGGAAAGACAACCTTGTCAAAGAAGTTTATCATCAATTAGCTGCAAGAAGTGACAAGCTGTTTGAAGAGGTTGTTATGGTGCTCGATCTGAAACAGAATCCCAGCATCGAGCGAATTCAGAAAGCAATTGCTGAAAAGTTAGGCCTCGAGCTTCCTGAAAGTGGGATCCCAGCTGGAAGAGCAATCTTAATAAGTAACAGGATAAAAAACAAGAAGACTCTTGTGATCCTAGATGATGTCTGGGAGAACATTGATTTGGAGGCTGTTGGCCTTCCTCGCATGGCAACTCTCAAAATTTTGTTGACTTCACGAAGCAAGCTAGTATTAGCTTCAGACATGGGTACACAAAATGAATTTCCTCTCAAAGTATTGAACAAAGAAGAAACTTGGAGATTATTTCAGAAAATGGCGGGTGATATTGTTGAAAAGCCGGACGTACAAACTATAGCAGCCAAAGTGGCTGAGAAATGTGGAGGTTTGCCGCTTTTGATAGTGACTGTTGCAAGATCTCTGAAAGATAGTCCATTACATGACTGGAAAGATACTTTCAGACGACTGAAGAAGTTTGATAGAAAAGGACTGGAAGATAAAACATACTCTGCTATAGAGTGGAGTTACGATAAATTGAATAGTGAGGAGCTTAAGTCGGTATTTTTGCTTTGCGCAAGTGAGGTTGGGAGTGCCAATGATGTTCATATCCTTGACTTGTTGAAATACAGTATGGGGCTGGGTTTCATAAAGAATGTAGATACAATGGAAGAAGCACGGGATGCATTGAATTCACTGCTTAAGAAGCTTCAGTATTCTTGTCTGTTGCTAGATACTGACGACAAGCAATGGGTCAGAATCCATGATCTTGTCAAACATGTTGCTCAGCATATTGCTGCTAGAGATCACCATGTGTTATCAGTATCTTATGGAAGTGAGTTGAAAGACTGGCCAGATAAGGAATTCTGCAAAAAGTGCACTAGGATCTCTCTCATGATATGCCAAACTCCCGAGCTACCTCAAGTTCTGCAATGCCCAGAACTAACAATGTTTCATTTAAGCAGTGTTGATGTTGACTCCCGTGAAATCCCAAGCAACTTTTTTGAAGAGATGAAGAACCTCAAAGTGTTGGATTTGACAAAACGGAGTATAGCATCACTACCTCCGTCTCTTAAATGCCTCAAAGATCTTCAGACATTGTGCTTGGATTCATGCACGTTAGGAGACGTTGCTTTTGTTGGTGAGCTACATAACTTGAAGATGTTGAGCTTTTTATATTCCAAGTTCAAACAATTACCGGAGGAAATAGGAAAATTAACTCGTCTACAATTGTTGGATTTGACCGGGTGCTCGCAACTCGAAGTAATTTCACCTCATGTTATATCCAAGTTGATACGACTTGAAGAGTTGAGAATGGGAAAAGACAGCTTTAACAAATGGGAGGGTGGAAGAGTCGGGGATGCTAAAAGAAGTAATGCAAGCCTTGAAGAGTTAAGGGATCTGCCTCGGCTAACCGCATTACAAATACATGTCCCAGATGCCAACATTCTTCCAGCAGATTTGTTCACCACTAGCAAGTTGGAGAGATTCCAAATATGTATTGGTTCTATGTGGAAATGGGATGATGTTGATGAAGCTCTCAATGCACTAAAGCTCAAGCTCACTACCAACAAAGAATTGGACCCAGGTCTAAAAATGTTGCTCGAAAGAACTCAAGACTTGTACGTGGAAGGGATGGAGGGTGTTAACGATAAGTTTTTCCATGAGCTAGCCACAGGGGTTATCAGCAATTGAAACATCTACATGTTCAAAACAATGCTAAATTTGAATACACCGTTAATACGAAGGTACGCTCCAGAGCAAATAGTTATTTTTTAACATAATGATTGTCCAACTACATTTAGTTGATGAGTTATTCATCTAGAGTAAATAATGTAATTATACATGCAATTTGTCATTTCCTAAACTTGATTGTTACCAGGTTGGTTTTCCAAACTTAACATGGTTGGCGGTGAGTGAGCTCAACAGTCTAAGATATTTGTTATCATCTTCAATGGCTAGAAGTTTATCACAACTGAAACGTCTTCAAATATCCGGATGTCAAATCATGGAAGAGATCATTTTAATAGAAGAATCTAGTCAAGAAATTGCAGAGAACTTCTTTCCCCAACTACAAGATTTGGAGCTAAAAGGACTTCCAAACCTCACTAAATTCTGCTCAACAAGTTACGTTGACTTGCCAAATCCATCCTGTAAGAGATTGCGATTAGATAGTTGTACTGAAAGTGGTGGACTCTGTGAAGAAGTTGAAGAGATTGACGTAGAAGGAAACCTTGATATTGTGATACAACACTTCTTTTTGAAAATAAGGTGAACAAATACGTGTATTTTCTTACCTATTTCTTTTACCTTGATATATATAATTTTAACTTATTCTCCAAGTGACAGTTTTCAAAGGACTGTGAGGGACAAGTGATTCAAGCTTTTTATACATGCGGTTAAGATTCATTTGTCCTTTACAGTCTTTTAAAAACTGTCTCTTGTGTAAACAAAATGTCTCTATAAGTATCAGTTTGTTACATCTTATTGGTTAGCGGATCCATAAATAAGACATTATCATGTATATGCAGGTAGAGTTTTCATACTTGGAGAAGTTATGTCTTAATGGACTAGCAAAGTTGACGACAATATGGAACAATCAACTTTCTCTAGGGAGTTCAAAAAACCTAGAGACAATAGAGATTATTTCGTGTGACAATTTGAAGAGTATTTTTCCATCCTCAATGGCCAAAAATCTTCAACAGTTGAGGAGTCTAAAAGTGGAAAATTGTGGGGTGGAGGAAATCATCTCGAAAGAGGATGATGTACATACAACACCTATGTTTGTTTTCTCAAAACTAACATATGTGAGATTTGAAAATTTGCCCCAACTTGAGAGTTTCTGTCCAGGATTGCATTATTCGGAGTGGCCGTCACTCTTAACTTTGGCGGTGTATGGTTGTACTAAGGTGCATATATTTGCGAAGGGAACACGTGAATGGAAGAATCCATGCACTCCAAAAAAACAGTCGTTGTTTTTGCTTGAGAAGGTAACAATATAAACTTTCACTATAATAATTCCTACTCGTATAATCTATATATATATATATATAGAGTTCCTATCCAGAGCGAAGCTTCGCTCTGAAATTAAAATGTGAAGTTCCTTATTTGACTCACTTTTCGATCGTATTTCCACATCTCCACCATTCAGTTTATTGATACTAATGCATAGATCATTCCTGCATAATTTCATCAAATTTAATGATCGTTTAGGTGTTCATAATCGTGATTTACACAAATAGTTCTGATTAGATAGGTTTATGGTCCGTTCATTGATTTAACCTAATTCGGCAACTAAACAATCATCAATTTGAATATTTTACATGAATGATCTATGCATTAATATCAATAAACTGAATGGTGGAGATGTGGAAATACGATTGAAAAATGAGTCAAACAAGGAACTTCACATTATAATTTCAGAGCGAAGCTTCGCTCTAGATAGGAACTGTGTATGTGTGTGTGTATATATATATAAGCACCTGATTAAATTCACCGTTCAAAGCCACGAACAAAAATGAATGTTTGAGGTTGTTGCTCTATATAAAATATTTATTAATTCTAATTACTAACTAGTAATTATGTAATTGATATTTCAGGGTTCATTCCCCAACTTGGAAGATTTAGGCTTGGACATAATGGAGAATTGGGATAGTCCGCCACTCCACTTGTTTAAGACACTAAAATCTCTTTATACTTACGCACACACCAACTCAACTTTAAATTCCCTTGAGAAATTACTTGGTCTTGAAAAAGTCAATGGAGAAGAAATACATGCAGCTACGGATGGGACCTTCCCAGTTTTAAGAGAGTTGCACCTTTGCGGGATGCAGAAGGTGATGAATCTTGGGGATGATAGCTTCGGATCAGCAGCTCCATATTTCCCCATAGTGGAAATTCTGGAGATAGCGGACTGTGAAAGCTTAAAGAATTTAAGATCACCAGCAATATCCTTCAACAATCTAATAAGTCTGCAAGTAAGTCGTTGTAAGGGATTGAAATACTTGATATCTTTCTCCATGGCCAAAAGTTTGATGCAACTCACTACACTAGAAGTTCGTGATTGTGAGGAGATGATAGAAATAGTTGCAAGCAATGGAAATGACGGATCAGAAAATGAGATTGAATTCAAGGTGTTGAAACAATTGGAACTATCTGCTCTACCGAGTCTGAGAGGTTTCTGCTCGAAAACTCGCATTGTCAAATTCCCATTACTGGAAAATTTATTGATGACCGGTTGTTCTGAACTGGAAGGATTCATCTTTGATCCTACGGATAAAAGTACACTTGGCAACAATGTGAAAGACACCAGCTCACATGAAAACACTGATAATGGAGTAGTGCAACGATTCCTTTTCGACAACAAGGTGAACTAACTAATAATACTCAACTTTCTTTACCAATTTAATTCATATCATATCTGCATAGCTTCATTTCCACAGTTGTAAATTTTTATACAGGTTGAATTTCCGAAGTTGACGAGTTTGTCTCTCAAGGGTCTAACCAAGTTGACCACAATATGGAATACACAAATACAGGAGACATCAGCAGCACCACAGCCGAGAACTTTTGATTGTGAAAATCTAGAATATGTGGAGATTGATACTTGTGAGAGTTTGAAAAGCATTTTTCCATTGTGGGTGGCTAGAAATCTCCAGGAGTTAAAAAGTCTCATAGTGAAGAATTGCGAAGTGAAGGAAATCGTTGCAAGAGAGGAGGGAACACAAACAATATTTAAATTTGTGTTTCCAAAAGTAACACTTGTGATGTTTGAGAAGTTGTCCCAGCTCATAAACTTCTACCCCGGGATGCACGTCTGTAGCTGGCCATTGCTTAACGATTTGGGAATGTATGAATGCGACAAAGTGGACATATTTGCTAAAGAAATTTCAAGTTTCCAACAAAAGCGTGAGGCGGAAAGTTACAGTACTCCTCCTCTACTTGATCGGCAATCTTTCTTTTCTGTTGACAAGGTACAATTATTTCATATACTTTTCTTCGTTAATTTTCTCTCTGCATCCAAATTTTAATCTGATTTGTCTGTTATATATGTTTTGACTATATTTTAGGATTCATTTCCCAACTTGGAGTGGTTGGGCTTGAATGCAATGGAGTTCTCCAATGGTCCACTCCCGGCAGCAGCGCAGTTGTTTGGCAAACTAAAGAAACTGGATGTTTGTTGTCCAGAGTCCAAGTCACTTGTTTTCCTTGACAAATTACTGCTCGACCCAGCTGAAGGAAACAGCACTGCTAGTGCGGTTGAGATAAGGACCCAGCAGCTCCCGCATTTGAAAGAGTTGAGGCTGTTCGAATGAAGAAGCTGATGCATCTAGGCCAAGAGGATGAGGAGGATAACTCACGATCGGCCCCTCGTATCCCAAATATTCCGAACCTGGAAATTCTAGTCGTGAACGGTTGTCACAGCTTAAGGAATCTGAGATCCTCCGCAATATCCTTCAACAACCTAACAAATTTGCAAGTAAGTTGTTGCTTGGAATTGAAATACTTGATAACTTACTCCATGGTCAACAATTTGATGCAACTCACACACTGGAAGTCGAGGAGTGCCAAAGACTGGTGGAAATAGTGGGAAGCAATGATGACCACGATTCAACAGATGATGAGATTACATTCCCAAGGTTGAAACATCTGAAACTATCTTATCTACCAAGACTGCAGGGCTTTTGCTCCGGAAATTGCCTCCCTAAATTCCCGTCCTTGGAAACTTCAACCATGAGCAACCGCCTGAAATTCAAGATTTTTGCAACTGATGATCAATCAATACGGCTAACCAACGAAGAGGGAGACACAGATGTCGATGCTGCGGGTAAGTCTTAATTCATCGTTCATGGTTAATGTTCTGTATGTTCCCGGTGCCCTTATCATGGAAATTTGTATACGAAATGCTGATTTACGACAATGTGTGATAGTCCTAGAAGAGGAGCCGACTGCTGAGGATGAAATGAATTCGGCAAGTACTGATTTGATATCTCAACCACATTTACCCGTAAGTAAACCTTCTTTGGGTTATATCTATATACACAATAAGAGTTTCCCGCTTGATTCTACCTTCAATGTTGTTATTACTTATTAGCTGTTCTAACGAAATTTCGTACTCAACCTTACAGATACCTGTGCTCCACGTTTCTTCAATTGCTCGTCCTTTCTGGTCTGACATAAGTGGAAGATTGTTCACCAAATTGTGCAGTCGTGGCCGGGTTAAACTTATGGCGTGGGCTACGCGCATCAAGTGTTTTGAGAAAATGCTTGTGTGGGGAATTTGCTGCATTTCAATTCTTATGCTTCTATTGATCTACATGTGCCCAAGTATTACTTTCTTCTACTTGGCAATAAAGAAAAAACAAGAACATGACAGAAGAACAGAGTGATTCATATTGGAACTCTCCTCGTTGTTGTGCAACCGAGAGCTCTGTAGCTTCTGTTTGGTAGTTTTTCTTTCAGCTTAATATGTTACTGTAATTGCTGATTTAGAAATCTTCATTTGTTAGCTGCATTTTGCACTTTATCTCTTTGCTTAATTGACTGTGAATAAGGCTTCTAGTAAGAAGGGAGAATAAGTTTGGATCCAGTGTCTTAGTGATTTTAATTGTACGAGTCAATCACCCGCGCCCTACTGCGGCTAGTAGCTATTCAGTTTTTGTAGGTACCATTATCTTTATAAACATGGCAATCATAAGTATAGTTAGTTGATCACAAAATAAGCAAATGATCAAAGTATTGGAACCATAAGTGAATTTAACTTGTAGGAGTTAGTACGCACAACCTATTAAGGGATGGCTCATACATAGGACCAAGAAGGTTCCTTGATAAATGTATTGCAGAAAACTCGGAATGCTCCTAAGTATTGATGGTCAATATGGTAAAAAGTGAAAAATGGCATGAAAGAAGTAAAGAAAAGAAGCAACACAACTGCCAGGGGCATACATGTCTTTTTATGCAGAACAATGACAGATTTTAAATAAAATGCATTAAGGGGTAACACTGTTATTTCACTGAATAGTGCTAACTCCTTAATGCTATTAGAGCATATGCATCAATGAGTTACTTTGATGGTTGGATCAAGCTAGAGGACTAAAAACACAATCTACCGGGAATAAATTAGATTGGGTTTAACGTGGGTGCCATGTGGAGCTTACTTAACCTGACTAAAACATAAGATGAGGATTAACCCAAGTCTTAGTTCAGATCAATTTAACTGTAGGGCTTAAACATGTGCTAATTGATCCACTAACGATAATGATTTTGCACTTGCACCCAAACATGTCTTTAATTTGGGTCATTCAATCAAAATCAGATGGATCACCTTTAAAGGCAACATACATTTTTTTTTTCAAGTAACCATGTTTATATTTTTTTTTAAATGTGAATAGTAGTTGGTCCTCATATTGATCACATTGTTGTATTGTACATTGGAGGGCCAAGGACTTATTTGAATGAATAGAAGATTAACCCATGGTGAAAATTACTCCAACCCAACTAAAATGGATGCATTTGCTATTATATATAGAGAAAATGACCGATGCACAAAAACATGCAAATTAAAGCCCAAATAATAGAACTACCACCCCACATCCATCAAATCCGATCAGATCTAAAACAACTCTCTCTCTCTCTCTCTCTCTCTGATGCAGCAAGAGTATGGAGGGTTAACCAGCGTTAAACCTTAATAAGTGGAGAGCCTTCAAGCGAAGAACTCTATAGGACCAAAACTTGGAGCGCGCCAGGGACTAAGAGTAAACTCTTAAGTTCTGAATTATAATTAATAAATTGAATGTCAGCTACCCATAAGGGTGCTTATATATGAGAAACAAAACTCTAGGGTGACTAACAACCAAACTTAAAAGCCCAAGGATTGAATTAAAACAGAATCTGAAACAACTAGGAAACATAAAAATCCCGAAAACTAATAAAACGCTGATTTGAGGTCCAAAACAAACTCGGATGGCCGAAAAAGCCCATACATCGTGGCACAACAACGAGTCTTGTTCGTTGGGCCGTTCCGCTTCCAAAAAGGTATAATAATAGTGATTCAGACACCGAACGTCAAATCTACAGCAAACCGGGTTTGGACCTGCAACGATCGATCTGTTCATCGATTTCTTCTGTCATCCGTCCTACATCACTCTCTCTCTCTCTCTTCTTGACGATAACTAACAATGCCTCATTGACGCCGACACCGTGGCTTCACGGCCTCCCTTCTCCGCTGCTGATCCCAGTTGGAATCAACAACGCCGACGTCGCCGCCACACTGCTTGTGTCCTCTCTCTCTTCTCACTTTCAGTTTTTGTTGGAATCAATGAGGCGGTGAGCGTCGCCGGAGTCATGGGAGAGCATCGTCGATGTCATAGAATCTGAGGCCGTAGCTTCAGTGCTCGCGATCGAGGCTCGAAAGAATTGATCGAATTGAGACGAAGTAATCGAAGAGTTTGCAGAAGTTGTCAAGGAATTTGCGGAACTTGGAGCGCTTTAGGAGGTCTAGATGTATCAATTTTAGATTTTCAGTCAAGTCTTGTTCGTTTTGTTGCCAAGGTTTAGATCTGAGAGTTTTTAATTTAATTATGTCATTTCTGGTGGTAAAGTGATATGGATTTTTATGAGGAAGTGAGGTAGTGCTTTGGAGTATGGTGAAAGTACAAAGCTACGTGTGTGATTAGATTGAGCTTAATTAGGACTGGCTGATTGTTGTGTGTACTTAGGTGACCTCTGTAGCAGTAGTGGTGTATTTGTAAGGGCATCTCCGACCATCCTTTTTATACTCATACTCGTAGCTATATTTTGAGTCACTCAAACCCATTATTATTCAAACATATATTTCATTTCCAACCATTATATCAAAACTCATATTCATACCCAAATTTTAATCATTTTATATAATTTAGGTATGAGTATGGGTTTTCTTTTTCCAATTGAATTTATCTGGACCGCGCATTTTGAATGGAATCAAATCTGGGCCGCCTCTTTTTTGACCGTTGGAGGACAGCAGCTGAGCTCACGTGAGACCGCCCGCACCAGTCCAGCTCTCTTCCACGCGTGCGTCGAGCGTCGGCCGTTTCCGTCTGTTTTTTTGTCGTCTAGCGAGAGTGTTTCACAGCGCCAGTAGGACGCGCGTTGCTGCTGCCTCTGCCGACCCTTCACGTGCGCTGCTGCCGTCTGGGTCCCACGCAAGTGGGAAATGGGTTTCCTCCCCGGATGTCGACCCATTTTGGGTTGTGGGTTTAGTAGGAACCCATAATTGGGTATGGGTTTTGATTGTTGGAGATGAATTTTTATGGGTTCTGGGTATAGGTATGGTATAACAAGTATTTAGAGATGCCCTAAGAGTGGGGTTTGTTACTGGGCAAATACTCTCTTCGTCATTGATGCACGTGTAAGCCAAACCTCGCCGTTCAAGTTGCTTGTTATTCGGAAAACTTACCGATTGGGTCCCATGGTCTAGTGGTCAGGACATTGGACACTGAATCCAGTAACCCGAGTTCAAATCTCCGTGGGACCTTTCTTCTTTTCTTTTTTCTTATTCTTGACTTTCGCAGCCATGCATATCCAGATTATCTTCTCTAGATGATCGAAAAATATCCAGTGAATGATGCATAGTTTTTTCTGATGGTGATGAAAGAAAAACTTTACATTTTATTCAAACATTTTCCATAACAACACGTTAAGCAACCATTAGCGATCAAATAGTCCCATTGAATCATCGAGTGCAAGGAAACGATGAGGGGTAGCAATCACGTACAGATCATGCTTTCTCCTACAAGATACCCCAAAAGTCTCGGACATGTCAAGCTCCTCCGGTTTGATCCCATTTCCCAGCTCCCAATCAAAATGATAGAGCAACATGAATCATTGGAACTCCAAATGAAATCCCCGGGCATATTCTTCTCCCTGTCCCAAAAGGAATGAACTCAAAGTCGAAACCCTTGAAGTCTACATTTGACTCAGAACCATGCTGCATGAACCTCTCTGGCTTAAACGACTCCGCATCAACCCAACTCTCCGGATCTCTTCCTAGAGCCCATAAGTTGGTGATCACTTTGGTTTTCTTTGGAATTCGTATCCTCCGATTTCGTATCTTTCACTTGACTCTCTAACGTGCAATGGGGCTGGAGGGTGCAACCTCAGAGTTTCTTTCACAACTGCTTTCAAGTAATCCAGGTTTTGAACGTCTGTTTCTTCAACTTTCGGCTTTCCATTGAGGAGTTTCCGTAGCTCGGCTTGGGCCTTGTTCATGGCTCTAGGGTTTCTCAGCAACTCCGACATTGCCCATTCGATGGCAGTAGCTGCATGTAGTCTCACTACCTGCAGTGAATACGTCCTGATCACCAAAAACTAATTAAATGGATGGGCTTTAAACTGACCAAAGGGTAAACATTCATTCATACACTCTATAAAGGACAAGAATACAGACTCATGTGAGCTTTAACTGAGGAAAAAAAGAAAGACTCTGCCAAGACTTGTTCAAAGCATTTGATCGATACGCAACTATATATGCAAGTGCTGCAACTCCTGCAAGTACGTGATATAAACTTACCATAATTACATCTTTGATCTGATCGGTTGTTAAATCAAGCTCCTTGGACTCCTGAAGTTTGAGAAGTACATCAACAAAATCTTCCTCATTGCCTTGAGTTTTGATCTTATGATCGTTGATGATGCTGTCAAAAATGTTTCCGAGCTTGTTTTTCATCTTCTTCATTGCAGGTATAGTTCCAGTGATGAAACCAAGAGATCTGATTGAAGGAAACAAGTCAGGTATGTCAAACCCTCCGGCAAGTTTTACTGCTTCTTGAAGCAATGAAGTAAACTCCTTCTGATCTTTGCACTTTTTTCCAAACGCTGCCCTTGATACTATCCCATTTGTCAAGCTGAAAATCTTCTCACTGAAATTGATAGGAGTAAGTCCCTTTGATGATGAGGAAATGGACTCGATGAGATTCGATACCTCTTCTTCTCTTATCGATCCGAAAGACTGCACACGCTTCGTGTTGAGGAGTTTGAGGACACAAACCTTGCGTATCTCTCTCCAGTAATCACCATAACGTGCAAACACAATGCTGCCTTGAGCAAAGGACATGACTTCAACAGCCAAAACCCTAGGCCTCTGAGCAAAAGCGAGCTCATGTGTCTTCAACACCTCTTCTGCCGCTTTGGGGGAAGATATCACAATAGCCTGCAATTGACCCAGTTTGAGGTGCATAATAGGTCCATGCTTCAAGGCCAAGTCTCTCAATGCATGATGTGGTACTGGATTCCCAGCAGCCAACTGATGCAAGTTTCCTATAATAGGCAGCTTCCATGGCCCTGGTGGAGACTTTGGATTAGAGCCTGACCTGGCCTTGGATTTCTTCCACAAAATAACCAGGATTAACAGAGCAGTGAAGAGAGGGAAGTAGGGTAATTGGAGCATTAGTAGGGACATTGGAGAAGCCAAGTATCAACTTAAGGTGGAGTATATTGAATGTGTTATAACTTCTGGCATGGAATCGATCACTCTTATATTGAAATATTTCACGTAGTTAAAGTAGTGCATGTCAAACGATTGGTGACTAAATGATTTCATTAATCAGGATTTTCTATAATTGTTTCGACAAATCTCTCAATGTTATCAAACATATGACTCGATGTTATCAAACATATGACTAAGTAGTTCATGAACCAATGAGGACCATGTTATTGGCATGGAGTCAACTTCACGCCACATGGAAACTAAAATAAACACCAACCCAGTACATGTTGTTATAGTTTAAAATGTGCAGCACAATTACGTCCAATATTTTGATTTGTAAGAATAGTGTAGTACGATCAGCTGGGTGGGGAATAGGTATCGAGAGGTTTTGTGTTGTAGTTTTTTCGTTCGTCATAAAAATAAAAAAATAAATGGTGTAGTAGAACATTTTTGACTAAATGATATCTCATCTCCCTCAGATGCATCACACCCACACCTGGAAATTAAAAGTAGCTCCTAACTGGAGAAGGTTGTTAGTAGAACACTGTTTTCTGGGGATGGATGAAATTTAAAATTTTCATTCAACAACCATCTAGTCTTCGAAGTTCGAACAGGTTCGTTTAAAAGATTCGGGATTATAAATTAGATTGCTAGTGTAACTGATTAACTGATCTTGCCCACAAGTTACATATTGATCAGCAGAATGGAAAATGATGGACAGCAAAACTCATGAGCCCCAAGGCCTTTTTCAGTCTGGTATTACTGCAACAAACAACCATTAGTGGATTACATAGAAATCGGAGGGGCCAGAACGACCTATTAATCTTGAGACTTGCTATATTGAAATGCATCCCAATCTATCTACTTTGGGTTAAATAAAGGTGACACCCTCCTTCGAACAATCTCCTGAATCTGCTCTGATGACAATACTGACGCAGCATCCTCAAAGTTGCCAATTTCCATCTGCTGGCGCAACTGCAAGTACCAAAGCCACAACAATCTATTACCCAAAAGGTATAGTAGGACAGATCATTTGCAAGAATCGGTTAAAAAGTGGATATTCGCACAGCAATAGAAGTTATAGAACATCAATGGTGCCAACTGATATACATTAGTAAAGAAGTTTTCATATAATGGGGGCTTTCTTCTTTAAAAACCATAGACAAAAGAGGCATCTGAATTTCAAGTCCATTTAATTTTTTCCATAATCATTAATCATACCAATCTTCCTGTGATCCAAGATCCACCTTTCTAATCCAAAGTAAGGCAAATGACATACGGTTGCATACCTTCTCAAGGATTGCAGACTGATCATCCAGAGGATATTTGCGCATGTGCTTTAGCATCTCCAGTTGCTGAAAAAGAATTACTTCTGGTTCTTTAGAAACATAAACCTTTAAATTACAGTTATCAACTGTGATCAGATATTACCTGTTCATGTATTTTCTCTTGAATCTGCATCCTTTCAGCAAACTCATTTGCTCCAAGCTCAGCTTCATCACAGGCCAACTCTTCCCTGTCACAAGCAACATTTCTAAGGTAAGATTTGTGCCTTCATATGTTCAACCTAATATGATTCTGTGGAAACCATGTTTATATCGAAGGAGTCCCCCTCCACTTTGCCGAACAAATCTTCTTCTTCCCCAAATCTTGCTTTTTAGGCCTAACATAGACTGCATACCCTCAGAACCGGAGCCAAGACTTACTAGCCTTGAGCATCCTTACACCAGCTAAAATATCTATATATAAAAGAAATACACAACTCCAAAAATATAAAAAAAATAAAAATAACACCTTAAAGTCTTATACAGTCCCCCCACCGCCAAAACAAAATGACACTTGGAGCCAAACAAAACTTAATTTTCCTTGAGAATGAACACAGATGTTCCATGTAATTGGTAAAACAAATGGAAATAAGACAAAAATACAAATTCACAAGTTTTAACTTCGAAATATAATTTGCCTTGTCCACATTCATTCTAGGTTGGATGGTCAAGTAAATTGAAGAACAAAGAACTTTTACGCTTATTGGGTAACTTCACAAGTTCACATAAAGGCAGACAAGTGGATTACCTTTCAATGAACTTATAGAAGCGAATCATCAAATCCTGATCATTCTCGTACTTCAAATTCACCTTTCCCAAGCATGATATGCCAAACCTTGGATCTGTAGTAAAAGGAAACAATTCGAAGTCAGTTTGTACTGTGATTGTGGTATAAAAGCTTCGTAGTCCACAAATTACGCATCATGATTGTGAAAAGCAAGATTGCCAAGTAACTTATTTCCAATCACCACATTAGCATCAAGATATAGAACACATTGAACATGTAAATGCAGTATGATATATACTTTTGTTGGCACAAGTACCTGCTGTTCATCGTTTTGATAGAATATAATGTACAACAGTCAGAATATGAAATTATATTTAACAATTTTTCTTTTTGAAAATTATATTTTGCATTTGAAGAATGAACTTACCAATACCCATTTCCACAAATATCTCTTCTTGGATGGCAGTGGTCACAGCTACAGCTTCCTGCATATTGTAATACTATACATATCAGACAACTAAATGGAACAAATGGATGAAGTACTTAATAAGTACATTCAACTAGGAAAAGTAAACATCATTTCATATACTTCCAAACAGCATAGTGTCTTATAAGCTCTGCTCATTATTTGTAATTATGTTCCAGGTCATCAATTCTTATTGTGAATCCAGAAATCCATTAGTACTACCCTCCAGTCATGCTAGTCTTGCTAGTTGTTTACGTCAGGGAATAAACCTGTCATTGGTCTCTAATTGGTACCGATGTCATAAGTTAAATGACGGAGTACATGGTATTGAGTCACACATGTCAAAATACTGAATATACTGGTAACAAACTCAGAGACTACATATCATAACACCCACTAGGGCCACTATTAACGAATCTGGAAATGTATTTGTCTCAAGTAAATTGCAGAAGGCAGCATAGTAATTAGTAAAGACTAAAGAAACCAGTTCAGGTAAACAAGCAGTAAACTCATAGAGTAAAGCTGTGTAATGACAGAGAGCACAGAATTTACAATAGAAGGGCAACTAACCCACCTGTTTATCCTCAACCCCATCTGCAATTCTTTTCTTCACTTCTGCAAATTAAAAATGATTAAACCCAAACCCACCACATCCCTCCACTCCACAAACACGAACCCGAAAATGGGAGCACAAAAGATAAACCAATATCTTAAAATACAGAAAGAAATCAAGACAGAGCGAGAAATGGGAAATGGTACCAGGCTGAGAGGTAAGGAATGCGAATCGATCAAAGAGATGGAGCAATTGCTCCCTTGATAGCATTTCTGAGCTCCCAGTAGCCATCACACTCTATTTCAATATCCTCCAAGCTTTGGTTTCAAATATCAAAGGGTTTAGTTTAACCTATTTTCTTATGAGGTCCAAATTAAAAGCCACCCTCACATTTATCTTTCCCCCTTTTACTTTTCAACCAAAAGTGAAAGACTGAAAAATTATATATAGCCAAAAAGAAGGGAAAACTAGAACAAAGTATTAGACTTTTGCATTTATCATTATATCTAAAGACACAGAATAACAAATACAGAACATGTAAAATCTATAATGAAAGAAATAAAGCCCTATAATTCAGAAATCCTCATCCATCTTGAACACATGGTTGCCACCATTTCCACTAATGCTGTTCATAACTGAGGCCTTCTGGTACTCCCCAACTCTCTTCTCAAAGAAATTGTCTTCCCCTGAAGACTAATCAGCTCCATCCAATCAAATGGGTTCTGCACATCATACAGTTTCCCATATCCCAACGCACCCAGCAGCCTATCAGCGACGAACTCGATGTACTGGCCCATCAGATCACCGTTCATCCCGACTAAGGCGCACGGTAACGCGTCGCAGACGAACTCCCTCTCTATGTCAACCGCGTTCCGCACGATTGACTTCACGCGCTCCTCGGTGAGCTTCATCCGGAGGAGGGAGTAGAGAAGGCACGCGAAGTCGCAGTGGAGGCCTTCATCTCGCGAGATCAACTCGTTCGAGAACGTCAGACCCGGCATCAACCCGCGCTTTTTTAGCCAAAATATCGCGCAGAAGCTCCCCGAGAAGAAGATCCCTTCCACGCAGGCGAAGGCCACGATTCGCTCCGCGAAAGTCTCGGAGCCGTCGATCCATTTCAGGGCCCACTGCGCCTTTTTCGCGACGCAAGGGATGGTGTCGACGGCCCGGAAGAGACGAGACTTCTCGTCCGAGTCTTTGATGTAGGTCTCGAGGAGGAGGCTGTACATCTCGGAGTGGATGTTCTCAATCGCGATCTGGAAGCCGTAGAAGGCACGCGCCTCCGAGACCTGGACCTCCTTCATGAACCTTCCGGCGAGATTCTCGAGGACGATGCCGTCGGAGGCGGCGAAGAAGGCGAGGACGTGAGTGATGAAGTGCTTCTCGCCGGGGGTTAGGGTTCCCAGTGGCGCTGGTCTTGATCGAGATCGACCTCCTCGGCGGTCCAGAACGACGCCTCGGCCTTCTTGTACATCTCCCAGATCTCCGGGTACTGAATCGGGAACATGCAGAACCGGTCCGGGTTGGCCATCAGGAGCGGCTCTTCTGGAATCGCAGGCATTTTGGGGAAGACGAAGATGAGATTTCAAATTAGGGTTTGGGGAATTGTCTGTGATATGGAGGATGGAGAATTTGGGGTGGTATTTATAGAGGGCAGGGATTTGAATTCGAATTGGGATTTTTTCGGAGGAGCGGGTGATTTGAATTTTTTAATTCGGGAAGCTTGCGCGAGAATGAAGGGTATTTTGGGGAATTCGTACGCGCGGAACCCGATTTGTGAGGTCTGAGATTGCGGGTAGAGGATGAGGATGGTGATTTTTTGGAGGGTATAACTGTCCGATTGCGCCGCTGGCGTGTTGAGAAGAGGTTAGGTGGAGGTGTTCTGGTGATTTTGATTAAGCTTGCGAGGGAAGCTTGTGGGTTTTTGAAGTTTAGTGGTGGTGGCGGGAATTGTTTTGCGCGAGTTTTTGGTGCGGTGGAATTTAAAACGGTTTGGCTCGTAAAGCTAGGCGGAATTGAATTTAATGGTTTATTTTGGTCCCCTATTGTTTACCATGTATGGTCCATATCAAAATGAATGGTGGCGACAAATAATACATTGTTGTTTCCTAAAGTAAGCATAGTATAAAACCTGGTTGATTAATTACATGGTTTTGTGTGTTGGAATCATGTGCTAATGAGGTGTTTAGGGTGTCAGAGTGTCAGAGTGTGCTAATTAGGTGTTTAGGGTGTGAGAGTGTGCTAATTAGGTGGTTAAGTGTTAGGAAAACACTTGTGGGATTGTGCTCACACACTTTGACACAGACTCGAGTCGGGACTAAAATCTCTGCGATATATCCGATATATCTTCTGATATTTTTTTTTTTTTGAATTACCGATATATCTGAAGGGGTAAATATCTTATCTTCTACCATATTTTCGATATCTTCCAATATATAGGAAATACCTCTGATATTTACAATATATTAAAGAAATATTTGTAAAAAAAAAATTTACATAAAGAAAAATCACGTTCAACAAATATTCGAGAGATGAATAATTCCCTCGAGTATATATGAATGAATATGTATAATCTTCTACAGTTGGAGGATTAAACAATTTTTCATCTCATATAAAGAAAATTACAATCATGTCTTCTAAGATCATGATCATGACTTTAGAAGTACTAGGTATGCATTGCAACATGATACCATGTACGGGAGGAGGACTAGAGGTGCAAATGATGATCAAGATGCTACTTTAGTTGCGCTAAGTTTTGAGTCTATCAGTTTAGGTAGTGGGACTAGAACCTCAAATGAATCCTAAGAAGACAACAATCAATATGGCTATAATCAATGCGCATAAGTCAATGATCAATCATCCAGTTGGATTCATCCTTACTATCCACTTATAAGGGAAACAGTCGGCTGCTCTAAAGAGATATATGATTATCATATTCAACACTACAATTTGTACTATATGAGTCATATGTTTTGGTCTAATTATTGTATTTTTGTGGACGATCGTGTGTCTTATCAACAACCTAGATTCTCATTCTAGATGTAGATGAAATTGATGTTTGTAATATTTATATGTAAATTTTTCAGGAAAAACAATTATTTCTAAAATTTTGATATTTTTTCCCGGATTTCCCCGATATATCCGATATTTTTTTTTTCTTTTCCAAAGTACCGATAGATACACCGATACTAATATTTTAATCCTTAGACTCGGTATGCCCCTAATGTCTGAGGGACGCATCAGTCCGTGAGGAGCACACACGCTTTGTTTATGCAATTAATATGGGCCTTACGGCCGAGCCCATAGTCTATCCCGTTTTTTATTGGATTAACGTAGAAAGAATGAAGTCCATTTGGAGGAAGATATCCTAATGCGGCCCATGGTTAAACATGTAAATAATGTGAAATAATTTAATGGTTTGGCTCGTAAAGCTAGGCGGAATTGAATTTAATGGTTTATTTTGGTCCCCGATTGTTTACCATGTATGGTCCATATCAAAGTGAATGGTGGCGACAAATAATACATTCTAAAGTAAGCATGGTATAAAACCTGGTTGGCACTATGCGGCTGGTTAATTACATGGTTGTGTGTGTTGGAATCATGTGCTAATGAGGTGTTTAGGGTGTGAGAGTGTGCTAATTAGGTGGTTAAGTGTTAGGGAAACACGTGTGGGATTGTGCGCACACACTTGGACACAGACTCGAGCATGCCCCTAGTGTCAAGGGACGCATCAGTCCGTGAGGAGCACACACGTTTTGTTTGTTTATGTATGTTGGGCAAAAGGATCAAGATTTTATGTTTTAATAATTTAAGTTATTTGGATTTGTTTGGATGTCTTATAACTAAGTAAGGATGTCTTGTACTCAATCTAATGGTTAGAAGTCATCCAAGTAAATTCAAGCAACATAAATTCAAGTAGAGAAGCCAAATTTTGAGCAAAATCCTTTATGGGCCTTACGGCCGAGCCCATAATCTATCCCAGTTTTTATTGGATTAATGTAGAAAGAATGAAGTCCATTTGGAGGAGGATATCCTCATGCGGCCCAAGGTTAAAACTTGTAAATAATGTGAAATACTTTTGTAGTAAACTATATATTAGTTATTAACTAAATTTCAGTTTACAAATACATTATTTACACATTATCTTATACATTTGTATCTTATACATTTTAGGACAAAAATTAACAAATTATGACAAACTAATGTCCACATGTCATCTGTCACTACATATTTTACCAAACTACCATTCACTACATATTTTACTGCTAATATGGACATGCTACTGTTGCGTCGACGATAGACATGTTACTGCTGTGTCGACATGAGACGTGTTACTGCTGTGTCGACATGAGACGTGCAACTGCCGTGTCGACCGGAGAAGTGCAACTGCCGTGTCGACCGGAGACGTGCAACTGCCGTGTCGACCGGAGACGTGCAACTGCCGTGTCGACCGGAGATGGGCATCTGCCGTGTCGACCAGAGACGTGTAACTGCCGTGTTGACCGGAGACGTGGAACTACCGTGTCGATCGGAGACGTGCAACTGCCGTGTCGACGAGAGACGTGCTACTGCCGTGTCGACATGAGACATGCTACTGTTGTGTCGACCAGAGACGTGCTACTGCCGTGTATGAAGGTGCTACTATCGTGTCGACCGAAGACGTGTTACTGTCGTGTCAACGAGAGACGTGCTACTGTCGTGTTGATGAGAGACGTGCTACTGCCGTGTCATTTTACGTAAATTTATTTGAAAAATGGATATTTTAGTCATTTTTCCTATGAAAATCTAGATCATATCTGGTACTATTAGTTGGGCCTGGGCTTATGTCCAAATTTGTACAGAAAATATTGAAAGTGTGGTTTTTGTGTTTTTAAATTTAGTCACGTGCTATTATATAATTTTCTTATAATTTTGAGTGTTGAAAAGTTCACACGTCCGATAATTTTTTATTTTTTTTAGTGGAATTCACATGTCCAATAATGAGTGTTGAAGATGCTGTTAATATGTTTATTTGTGAAATAATGTGATCAATTCAACCATATTTGCGTTGTTAAGGAATCCGCACTTGTTATTTCGCTCATCTTCTCTAATTCGTACGTCAGAATTTCGATGAGATTAAGCCATTCATTCAAATGTGAACCGGCTGCAAACACCCTTCTTAAGTATGAGACTTAAGTGATATGCTCATCAACTTGCAACCAAAGTGTTACAACAAATGGAACAAATATTATCAAGCCCTTTTACGGCTCGAAGTAAAGCCACGAGGCCAAAAGGCCCAAAACAATGGAAAGAACTCGCAAGTAAAGACGTTGTATCAAAGAAAACAGTAGACAAATGACAGCAGGTTACTCTACTCCCAATACTACACTAGGTACGCAAGAGCAGCAGCGGAAGCAAAACCGCTGAAGAAACTGAGGAATTGGCAAAGGCAAGTTTTTCAGGGAATACAGATTTTGAGGAAGCTAGTACCCAGAAGTTATTCTCAAGCTCCCACTTCTAGGATAGAACAATAGTATGATAGGGCATTTTGGTCAAGTTTGTGCGCCTGCACATAATCATATATCCCCTGAATCATCAATCATACCAGTTCTATGTTCTAACTTGTTATAGCTCCTGTCCAATTCACTTCAAGTTTCTATTGTAAAGTTGCTCATCTGATTACTGAGTATCGCAGACGTTTTTCAGAGTAATTGATAGAAGATTCTCATATCAGTAAAGAAAATTTGCAGAAAACATTCACACAATCGAAAACAGAAAGACGATTGACGTTTCAAAGGTGCCAAATTTCCTATTTCAAAGTTTTCAACAATACTATTTGAAGCAAAATCCATGAATCTAAAAAATCAATCCCAAAAAGCTATTCTGAGCCGAAAACATATGATCCGACATGCTTCTGAAATCAACTATCTAAATACAAACTTGTAAAAAGGACATTCCACGCTATTATGAGCCACAAACATACGATCCAAATCCACTTCCAAATGTGAAAGAAGAAAGAAAAAACACAGATATACAAACCTGTAACAAAACTTAGGAGCTAAGCTAATGTTATAATGCGCAGCTAACTCTTAACAGGTGGGGGTAGACCGGAAGACCTCTTGATGAACCTCACTCATCAACTAAAATCAAACCAAAAGCCTGTTTGCACTGACCATTAGCTGGTACAGTTCATCTATCTATTTAAAAATCCGGAAGGAGAGACATGAGAGCACCAGGCGGTAAAACTAGTAGCGCTAGGACTGCAACTGTAGTCCCTGTACTCAGTTCTGCATCATCTGGCCCTGTTGTACTACAAATGACAGCAGGTTCCTCTATTCCGGAGACTACACTAGGTAATCAGAGAGCGGCGGAAGCAAAGACAGGTAAAGGGACAGAAATTAGAGCGAAAACTGATCTGAACAAACTGGGAGAATAGGCAAAGGGCAAGTTTTTCTGGGGATAAGGAAGCTACCAGCTATGGTCGTATACCCTAAGCTACTGAAGCTCCTAACACTAGTAACTTAGCAAGTGAGATAGGGCATTTTGCTAAAGATAGTACTCCTGCACATAATCCTATTTCTCCTGAATCATATCAGTTCTAACACCTAATGCTCCTGGGGACAATCAGTTCAATTTACGTATCAGTAAGACAATCTGCAGCAAGCATTCACATATTTGAAAATAGAGAGATGAATGACAAAGTCGAAAAATGTATTATATCCTTGATGACAAAGACGTTTCATTCAACAAAAGTCATGAACCTAAACAGTCAATCCCCACAAGCCATTTTGAGGCAGAAGAAAAACAAAGAATGCGAGACATGGCTCCTGGAAACAAGTCTAGCGAAATCCAATATCAACAACCAATAGTTGATGCGAAAGAAAGACAGAATATACAAACTTCTGGATGTTTATACCTCAGTGACAGCCACCAAAAGCTTGAGGGTTCAGCAACACTGACCATCATCCAGTCCCAATTTCTATGCAAGTATGTGTTCAAAGAAATCAACATTCTTAATGTTTCGCCTCTTGGCTGCACGTGCTTGTGCTTCCTCCTCCTCTTTCCTGTCTCTGGTGAACTTTACGCGGTACCTTTGTTGAGGGAGACTTGAAGCGCGGATGCAGCTTGGTGCACTGAAGAGCTCTTCCGTATGAGAAACAAGGTTGAGGGGTCGGAATCTGATGATGGTCAGGCCATCCTTTAAGAGCAGCAAGCTGAGATGACCGTCTTGCCTTCCATGATACAAGCATAGGGGAACAAAGCAGACCGAATGTTGCAACGCATCAAGAATCACTCTAGTAATGTCAACCCAGTCCGCCCCTCTACGGCACCAAATATGGAGAACATGGCTAAACCGAAGCTTTTCCACCTGGGTCAAAGCCAATTCGCCATCCAACCCATGGCCGGTCCTTACTTCCTGAAGAAGATCATTTCTGGGTGGTAGCAGGCAGGTAAGAAAACCTCAAAATTCTAACCTGCCTGAAGAGCTACTGAAGCCCTTACCTGCCTGCTACCACCCAGAAATGATCTTCTTCAGGAAGTAAGGACCGGCCATGGGTTGGATGGCGAATTGGCTTTGACCCAGGTGGAAAAGCTTCGGTTTAGCCATGTTCTCCATATTTGGTGCCGTAGAGGGGCGGACTGGGTTGACATTACTAGAGTGATTCTTGATGCGTTGCAACATTCGGTCTGCTTTGTTCCCCTATGCTTGTATCATGGAAGGCAAGACGGTCATCTCAGCTTGCTGCTCTTAAAGGATGGCCTGACCATCATCAGATTCCGACCCCTCAACCTTGTTTCTCATACGGAAGAGCTCTTCAGTTGCTGTGGAGAGGGTTGAAACGCCGTGTTTTGCCCAGACTTCTCCCACGCTCCCCAACCATCATTTACTGCTTCTTCTGGCTCCCGGGCTCGGGCTCGGTTGTCGTTTTCACCGCGGTAAATTCGGGTGGAGAAGGAGTGCCCGGTTCTTGCCAGCATCACGATACGGAGATCTCCTTGGACGGTTTTAGCGAACCCAGACACCGTGTTCTCATAACGGAAACCATCATACCCGATCTCTTGCACAACGGTTTTTGTAGTGGAGTCCCAGATGAGAAAAGCAAATCTCGCCGTCTCTTCGAAGAACAGCGTTTCTCGGTGAAGGTGATCGGCTGTCCCTCACGTCGAAGCCTCCGTCATCTCTGACGCTTACAACCTTGGGCTCCGAACGGCGGTTCCTCTCCTGCACGTAGATGAATTGCTGCATCACCGGGAAAGATTGCGACTTCAAGATGGGGGAGAATTGGGTTTCGCCCGATGTGAAACGAATTGCGGGAATCAGGCAAAGAATTGGGGGAATCAGGCTAGGGTTCCGATCACGCCCAATTTGGGGATGCGAAGCGCGATCAGAATTGGGGGATTAGGGCTCCGATAAAGCAATTGGGGCATGCGGGGAAAATGGGATGCAGGCCAATTCGGACAAGAAAGAAAGTATTTGGGATTCTGGATTCTCAAGCTTTCTTGAAAATGGTACAGAGCACCGAGGGTTTCGGAACAATGGGGTTGAAGTGACCGTTATGCTCTCTTCGTCGAGATAAGTACTCCTTTGAGTCCTTTCCAAAATTCAAAAACTGACCCCAAAATTTCGCCACTTGTCGCTATTTTGCTTTTGGTCTTTGGTCAAACTGATTTGGGCTTTTCTCTTCGTTTATTTTTGCTTTTTTTTAGTAAAAAAAATTCATTCGATAAAAATGCCCCACAAGCACCCAACGTTTATATTATTAAAGAATAAAGTCACAGCGGCTTCAGAGAGAACACTTCATTCTCACATACATTTTGTGCTAATACTATAACCTAGGTTTGTCGCTCTTTGCTTCATTTTTTTGAACAAAGAGAAGTATTAGTATAAGATAAGAGAGAGTGAGAAATAAACTACGGTTTATTTAGGGTTTATGGTGAGCTATGGTTTGGTTGGTTAAGGTGTTTAATTGATAACTTTAAGGTAGGGGTGACACTTCGAAACCGAAAACAAGAGATTTCCGATGAAATCATGCGAATCTTGTATGCATTAATCCGATTGAGATTTTCGAGTTCTGTCCGTTGGAGAAGTACTTGAAAGTCATGATTTGACAATAAGAAAAGTTTGGTTCAGAAATAAGAATATTCAATTTTGGCCTAAAAATGCGTGTGCTATAGGAAGGGATTACCGATGAAATCAAGCGAATCTCGTATGCACTAATCCGATTGAGATTTTCAAGTTCTGTCGATTGTAGAAGTACTTAAATGTCATGATTTTCTAATAGAAATAGTTTGGTTAAGTAATAAGAACATTCAATTTTGGCCTAAAAATATGTGTCCTATCGCAAAGGATTTTCGATGAAATCAAGCGAATCTCGTATGCACAAATCTAAAAAAGATTTTCGAGTTCCGTCAATTAGAGAAGTACTTAAAAATCATGATTTGATAATAAGAAAAGTTTCGATAAAAAATAAGAACATTCATTTTTGGCCTAAAAATGCATGTGCTATAATAAGGGATTATTGATGAAATCAAGCGAATCACGTATGAACTAATCCGATTGAGATTTTCGAGTTCCGTCGGTTGTAGAAGTACTTAAATGTCATGAATTCCTAATAACAATAGTTTGGTTAAGAAATAAGAACATTCAATTTTGGCCTAAAAATGCGTGTGCTATAGAAAAAGATTTTCGATAAAATCAAGCGAATCTCGTATGCACTAATTCGATTAAGATTTTCGAGTTCCGTCAGTTGGAGAAGTACTTAAAAGTCATGATTTGACAATAAGAAAAGGTTGGTTAAGAAATAAGAACATTCAATTTTTGACCTAAAAATACGTGTGCTATAGTAAGAGATTTTCAATCAAATCAAGCGAATCTTAAATGCACTAATCCAATTGAGATTTTCGAGTTCCGTCAGTTAGAGAAGTACTTAAAAGTCATGATTTGACAATAAGAAAACTTTAGTTCAGAAAAAATATTCAATTTTGGCCTAAAAATGCGTGTGCTATAGCAATGGATTTCCTTGATGAAATCAAGCGAATCTCGTATGCACTAATCCGATTGAGATTTTCGAGTTTTATCAGTTGGATAAGTACTTAAAAGTCATGATTTCATAATAAGAAAAGTTTGGTTCAGAAATAAGAACATTCAATTTTGGCAAAAAAATACGTGTGTTTTAGCAAGGGATTTTCGATGAAATCAAGCGAATCTCGTAGGCACTAATCCGTTTAAGATTTTCGAGTTCCGTCTGTTGTAGAAGTAATTAAATGTCATGATTTCCTAATAACAATAGTTTGGTTAAGAAATAAGAACATTCAATTTTGGCCTAAAAATGCACGTGCTATAGCAATGGATTTCCGATGAAATCAAGCGAATCTCGTATGCACTAATCCGATTAAGATTTTCGAGTTCCGTAATTGGAGAAGTAATTAAAAGTCATGATTTAATAATAAAAAAAGTTTGGTTAAGAAATAAGAACATTCAATTTTGGCCTAAAAATGCATGTGCTATAGCAATGGATTTCCGATGAAATTAAGCGAATCTCGTATGCACTAATCCGATTGAGATTTTCGAGTTCCGTCAGTTGGAGAAGTACTTAAAAGTCATGATTGAGAATGAGAAAAGTTTAGTTCAGAAATAAGAACATTCAATTTTGGCCTAAATATGCGTGTGTTATAGCAAGGGATTTCCAATGAAATCAAGCGAATCTCGTATGCACAAATCCGTTTTAGATTTTTGAGTTCCGTCGATTGTAGTACTTAAATGTCATGATTTCCTAATAGCCATAGTTTGGTTAAGAAATAAGAACATTCAATTTTGGCCTATAAATACGTGTGCTATAGCAAGATATTTTGGATGAATTTAAGCGAATCTCGTATGCACTGATCCGATTGAGATTTTCGAGTTCCGTCAGTTGGAAAGTACTTAAAATTGATAATAAAAAAAGTTTGGTTAAGAAATAAGAACATTAAATTTTAGCCTAAAAATGCGTGTGCTATAACAAGAGATTTTCGATCAAATCAAGCGAATCTCGTATCTACTAATCCGATTGAGATTTTTGAATTCCGTCGGTTAGAGAAGTACTTAAGAGTCATGATTTGATAATAGAAAAAGTTTTGCTAAGAAATAAGAACATTCAATTTTGGCCTAAAAATGCGTGTGTTACAGCTAAGGGATTTTCGATATGAAATCAGCGAATCTCGTATGCACTAATCTGAATGAGATTTTTGAGTTCCGTCAGTTTGAGAAGTACTTAAAAGTCATGATTTGACACTAAGAAAAACTTTGGTTCAGAAAAAATATTCAATTTTGGCTTAAAAATGCGTGTGCTATAGCAATGGATGTCCGATGAAATCAAGAGAATCTCGTATGCATTAATCCAATTGAGATATTCGAGTTCTCTCAATTGGAGAAGTACTTAAAAGTCATGATTTGAGAATATGAAAAGTTTGGTTAAGAAATAAGAACATTCAATTTTGGCCTAAAAATGCGTGTGTTATAGCAAGGGATTTCCAATGAAATCAAGCGAATCTCGTATGCACTAATCCGTTTTATATTTTTGAGTTTTGTCAATTGTAGAAGTACTTAAATGTCATGATTTCCTAATAGCCATATTTTGGTTAAGAAATAAGAACATTCAATTTTGGCCTAAAAATGTGTGTGCTATATAGCAAGAGATTTTCGATGAATTCAAGCGCATCTCGTATGCACTGATCCGATTGAGATTTTCGAGTTCCCTCAGTTGGAGATGTACTGATGTACTTAAAGGTCATGATTTGATAATAAAAAAAGTTTGGTTAAGAAATAAGAACATTAAATTTTGGCCTAAAAATTCGTGTGCTATAGCAAGAGATTTTCAATCAAATCAAGCGAATCTCGTATGCACTAATCCGATTGAGATTTTCGAATTCCGTCGCTTGGAGAAGTACTTAAAAGTCATGATTTGACAATAAGAAAAGTTTTGTTAAGAAATAAGAACATTCAATTTTGGCTAAAAATGCGTGTGTTATAGTAAGGGATTTTTGATGAAATCAAGCGAATCTCGTATGCACTAATCGATTGAGATTTTCGAGTTCCGTCAGCTAGGGAAATACTTAAAAGTCATTATTTGACAATAAGAAAGTTTGTTTCGGAAAAATATTCAATTTTGGCCTAAAAATGCATGTGCTATAGCAATGGATTTCCGATGAAATCAAGCGAATCTCGTATGCACTAATCCGATTGAGATTTTCGAGTTCCGTCAGTTGGATAAGTACTTAAAAGTCATGATTTCATAATAAGAAAAGTTTGGTTCAGAAATAAGAACATTCAATTTTGGCAAAAAAATACGTTTGTTTTAGCAAGGGATTTTCGATGAAATCAAGCGAATCTCGTAGGCACTAATCCGTTTGAGATTTTCGAGTTCCATCCGTTGTAGAAGTACTTAAATGTCATGATTTCCTAATAACAATAGTTTGGTTAAGAAATAAGAACATTCAATTTTGGCCTAAAAATGCGTGTGCTTTAGCAAGGGATTTTCGATGAAATCAAGCGAATCTCGTATGCACTAATTCGATTGAGATTTTCTAGTTCTGTCAGTTGGAGAAGTACTTAAAAGTCATGATTTGACAATAAGAAAAGTTTGGTTTAGAAAAAATATTCAATTTTGGCCTAAAAATGCGTGTGCTATAGTAATGGATTTCTAATGAAATCAAGCGAATCTCGTATGCACTAATCCGATTGAGATTTTCAAGTTCTGTCGGTTGTAGAAGTACTTAAATGTCATGATTTCCTAATAACAATAGTTTGGTTAAGAATAAAAACATTCAATTTTGGCCTAAAAATGCGTATGTTATAGCAAGTGATTTTCGATGAAATCAAGCAAATCTCGTAGGCTCTAATACATTTGAGATTTTCGAGTTCTGTCGACTGTAGAAGTACTTAAATGTCATGATTTCATAATAGTAATAGTAATAGTTTGGTTAACAAATAAGAACATTCAATTTGACCTAAAAATGCGTGTGATATAGAAAGGGATTTTCGATGAAATCAAGCTAATCTCGTATGCACTGATCCGATTGAGATTTTTGAGTTCCATCAGTTGGACAAGTACTTAAAAGTCATGATTTGATAATAAGAAAAGTTTGGTTAGAAAGAAAAACATTCGATTTTGGCCTAAAAATGTGTGTGTTATAAGTAAGAGATTTTTGATGAAATCAAGCGAATCTCGTATTCACTAATTCGATTGAGATTTTCAAATTTCGTCGGTTGGAGAAGTACTTAAAAGTCATGATTCGACAATAAAAAAAGTTTTGTTAACAAATAAGAACATTCAATTTTGCCTAAAAATGCGTGTGCTATATTAAGAGATTTTCGATAAAATCAAGCGAATCTCGTATGCGCTAATTCGATTGAGATTTTCGAGTTTCGTCAGTTGAAGAAGTACTTAAAAGTTATGATTTGATAATAAGAAAATTTTGGTTCAGAAATAAGAACATTCAATTTTGGCTAAAAATGCGTGTGCTATAGTAATGGATTTCCGATGAAATAAAGCGAATCTCGTATACACTAATCCGATTGAGATTTTCTAGTTCCGTCAGTTGGAGAAGTACTTAAAAGTCATGATTTGACAATATGAAAAGTTTGGTTCAGAAAAAATATTCAATTTTGGCCTAAAAATGCGTGTGATATAGCAATGGATTTCTGCTGAACTCAAGCGAATCTAGTATGCCCAAATCCGATTGAGATTTTCGAGTTCCGTCAGTTGGAGAAGTACTTAAAAGTCATGATTTCATAATAAGAAAAGTTTGGTTCAGAAATAAAAATATTCAATTTTGGCCTAAAAATACGTGTGTTATAGGAAGGGATGAAATCATGCGAATCTCGTATGTATTAATCCGATTGAGATTTTCAAGTTCTGTCGGTTGTAGAAGTACTTAAATGTCATGAATTCCTAATAGCAATAGTTTGGTTAAGAAATAAAAACATTCAATTTTGGTCTAAAAATGCGTGTGTTATAGCAATAGATTTTTGATTAAAGCGAATCTCGTATGCACTAATCCGATTGAGATTTTCGAGTTCCGTCAGTTGGTGAAGTACTTAAAAGTCATGATTTAACAATAAGAAAAGTTTGGTTCAGAAATAAGAACATTCAATTTTGGCCTAAAAATGCGTGTGTTATAGCAAGTGATTTTCGATGAAATCAAGCAAATCTCGTAGGCACTAATGCATTGAGATTTTCGAGTTCTGTCGACTGTAGAAGTACTTAAATGTCATGATTTCATAATAGCAATAGTTTGTTAAGAAATAAGAACATTCAATTTTGGCCTAAAAATGCGTGTGATATATAGCAAGGGATTTTCGATGAAATCAAGCAAATCTCGTATGCATTGATCCGATTGAGATTTTCGAGTTCCGTCAGTTGGAAAAGTACTTAAAAGTCATGATTGGTAATAAGAAAAGTTTGGTTAAGAAATAAGAACATTCAATTTTGACTTAAAAATGCGTGTGCTATAGCAAGGGATTTCCAATGAAATCAAGCGAATCTTGTATGCACTAATTCGATTGAGATTTTCGAATTTCGTCAGTTGGAGAAATACTTAAAATCATGATTTGATAATAAGAAAAGTTTCGTTAAGAAATTGGAACATTCACCTTGGCCTAAAAATGCATGTGCTATAGTAAGGGATTTTTGGTGAAATCGAGCGAATCTCGTATGCACTAATCCGATTGAGATTTTCGAATTCCGTTGGTTGGAGAAGTACTTAAAAGTCATGATTTGATAATAAGAAAAGTTTGGTTAGAAAGAAAAACATTCGATTTTGGCCTAAAAATGTGTGTGTTATAAGTAAGAGATTTTTGATGAAATCAAGCGAATCTCGTATTCACTAATTCGATTGAGATTTTCAAATTTCGTCGGTTGGAGAAGTACTTAAAAGTCATGATTCGACAATAAAAAAAGTTTTGTTAACAAATAAGAACATTCAATTTTGCCTAAAAATGCGTGTGCTATATTAAGAGATTTTCGATAAAATCAAGCGAATCTCGTATGCGCTAATTCGATTGAGATTTTCGAGTTTCGTCAGTTGAAGAAGTACTTAAAAGTTATGATTTGATAATAAGAAAATTTTGGTTCAGAAATAAGAACATTCAATTTTGGCTAAAAATGCGTGTGCTATAGTAATGGATTTCCGATGAAATAAAGCGAATCTCGTATACACTAATCCGATTGAGATTTTCTAGTTCCGTCAGTTGGAGAAGTACTTAAAAGTCATGATTTGACAATATGAAAAGTTTGGTTCAGAAAAAATATTCAATTTTGGCCTAAAAATGCGTGTGATATAGCAATGGATTTCTGCTGAACTCAAGCGAATCTAGTATGCCCAAATCCGATTGAGATTTTCGAGTTCCGTCAGTTGGAGAAGTACTTAAAAGTCATGATTTCATAATAAGAAAAGTTTGGTTCAGAAATAAAAATATTCAATTTTGGCCTAAAAATACGTGTGTTATAGGAAGGGATGAAATCATGCGAATCTCGTATGTATTAATCCGATTGAGATTTTCAAGTTCTGTCGGTTGTAGAAGTACTTAAATGTCATGAATTCCTAATAGCAATAGTTTGGTTAAGAATAAAAACATTCAATTTTGGTCTAAAAATGCGTGTGTTATAGCAATAGATTTTTGATTAAAGCGAATCTCGTATGCACTAATCCGATTGAGATTTTCGAGTTCCGTCAGTTGGTGAAGTACTTAAAAGTCATGATTTAACAATAAGAAAAGTTTGGTTCAGAAATAAGAACATTCAATTTTGGCCTAAAAATGCGTGTGTTATAGCAAGTGATTTTCGATGAAATCAAGCAAATCTCGTAGGCACTAATGCATTTGAGATTTTCGAGTTCTGTCGACTGTAGAAGTACTTAAATGTCATGATTTCATAATAGCAATAGTTTGGTTAAGAAATAAGAACATTCAATTTTGGCCTAAAAATGCGTGTGATATATAGCAAGGGATTTTCGATGAAATCAAGCAAATCTCGTATGCATTGATCCGATTGAGATTTTCGAGTTCCGTCAGTTGGAAAAGTACTTAAAAGTCATGATTTGTAATAAGAAAAGTTTGGTTAAGAAATAAGAACATTCAATTTTGACTTAAAAATGCGTGTGCTATAGCAAGGGATTTCCAATGAAATCAAGCGAATCTTGTATGCACTAATTCGATTGAGATTTTCGAATTTCGTCAGTTGGAGAAATACTTAAAATTCATGATTTGATAATAAGAAAAGTTTCGTTAAGAAATTGGAACATTCACCTTTGGCCTAAAAATGCATGTGCTATAGTAAGGGATTTTTGGTGAAATCGAGCGAATCTCGTATGCACTAATCCGATTGAGATTTTCGAATTCCGTTGGTTGGAGAAGTACTTAAAAGTCATGATTTGATAATAAGAAAAGTTTGGTTTAGAAATAAAAACATTTAATTTTGACCTAAAAATGCGTGTGCTATAGCAAGGGATTTCCAATGAAATCAAGCGAATCTTGTATGCACTAATTCGATTGAGATTTTCGAATTCCGTCTGTTGGAGAAGTACTTAAAAGTCATGATTTGATAATAAGAAAAGTTTCGTGAAGAAATTGGAACATTCAATTTTGGCCTAAAAATATGTGTGCTATAGAAATGGATTTTCGATGAAATCATGCGAATCTCGTATGCACTAATCCGATTGAGATTTTCGAGTTCTGTCAGTTGAAGAAGTACTTAAAAGTCATAATTTGATAATAAGAAAAGTTTTGTTAAGAAATAAAAACATTCAATTTTGGTCTAAAAATACGTGTGCATTTTCGATGAAATCAAGCGAATCTCGTATGCATTAATCCAATTGAGATTTTCGAGTTCTGTTAGTTAGAGAAGTATTTAGAAGTCATGATTTGATAATAAGAAAAGTTTTATTAAGAAATAAGAACATTCAATTTTGGCCTAAAAATATGTGTTGTGACAAGGGATTTCCGATGAAATCAAACGAATCTTGTATGCTCTAATCCGATTAAGATTCTGTTTTGCTTTTCTTTTTCACATACCTAGTCGTAGTTCTATGAATGATATTAGTATGCAGCAACTGCCTTACATATAGTTATTTGCTCACAGATGAAAGTATTTGCCTAGCATATATTGATACACAGTCCATGAAGTAGAGTTGTCGTTTGTCTAGTGAAGCTGCCCAAGTTACTGTGGGATTTGGACCAATTGCATTCAGATTTTGAATAATGCACATAAGGTGTTTGATAAAATAACAAGCTTAATTTTTTTATATTGAATTCAGATTTTGTTCAGGTTAATATAGAGTATGATTTTGGTATTCATTGACAAATGCCATAAAGCTGATTTTCATTCGTTACTAATTTTATTGGGTTTGATTTTTATATGTAGTTTGAGCACTTTTTAGATGTATTGTTCTTATTTTATGTTTGTAAAACGCAGTATAGCAGTAGATGTAAAACTCTGCAATAAACCTCTCTGATATGTCACGTAATTGGATGAACAATTTATAAAAACACCTAATTTTTCCTAAAAGAAAAAAGAAAAATCAAATATTTGCAAAAAAGAGATAATTAACTAAAAACAATTTTATTACGTCATAGCCGTAACCGCCTAACAAACCCATTTCTTGATTTTCCCGCCCTTTTACTCGCCTCTCTCCTCCTGCTAAAAACCCCCCAAAAACCCCAACGGATTCTCCAACAACCCAAAAACCAAGAACTCTCTCTCTCTCTTCTCTCTCTGAAGAAAATGAAAAGCTCACCCATGGCCGCCTCCGTTCTCCTCTCCCTGATTCTCCTCACCCTCTCCTCCTCCTCCGCCGTCGTAGTCGCTTCCCCTTCCGCCCTCCTCTCCGCCGCCAACACCCTCTCCAACTCCGGCTACCTCTCCATGGCCCTCACCCTCCAGCTCGCCGCCAGCGCCGGCCTCGACCTCGACTACCCCGCCGCCACCATCTTTGCTCCGCCGGACACCGCCTTCTTCCAGTCGGGCCCACCCTCCCTCCCTCTCCTCCAGTACCACATCTCCCCCCGCCGCCTCTCCGCCAAAACCCTACCCTACCTCCTCCGCGGCACCAAGATCCAGACTCTGCTCCCGAATCACACCCTCACCGTGACGTCATCTTTTGCTTCCGAGGGCTATTCGTCCATCGATGATGTTCGGGTCGACCCGAATGCGGTTCTTGACGACGGGGCGGTGATCATCTACGCCGTCGACCGGTTCTTTAACCTGACTTTCTTGGAGGCCAGCGAGGTTCAGGCTCCGGCGCCGGCGCCGATCTCTGCGATTTCCGTTCCGCCCCCGCATCGGCCGTTCGGGTTGGTCGCCGACGCGCTGAGGTCCAGAGGCTGCTCGATCATGGCGGCGTTCCTCGACGCGCAGCTCATCGGCTTCAACCGCAAGACGGCGCTGACGGTGTTCGCGGCGGCCGACGACGCCTTCCAAGACTACGCCAGGAACACCTCCGACTACTCGGCGATTTTCCGGTCGCACGTCGTCCCGGCGCTGCTGACGTGGCAAGGTCTGGTGGCGCTGGACGACGGCGCGACGCTGCCGACGTTCGAGGAAGGGTTCACGATCAGTGTGGTCAAGATGGGCGACGTCCCAGTGCTCAATGACGTTCCGGTGGCCGATCAGGACCTCTACCTGAGCCGCTTTGTGGTTGTTCACGGCCTCAATCGCTTGCTGACGTCACAGACGGAGACGGTGACGCAAGCGGAGGAGCCGGTTGGGGATCAAGAAGATGGTGGCGCTGATGTGAATGATGGGTATGTTGCTGCCAATGTTGCTGAACAGATCAAACCTCTGGGTTTTGATGACTATCACTGAAGGTATACACAGCAAGATTTGATAGACTTGGATTTTACAAGTCTGTATATTCTGGGTTTCTTTCACATCTAGATTAGAGTTGATTTCAGAAGCCATGTAGAATAGCTTGTGGGGATTGAATTGATAGATTCATGGCTTGTTTGATGTATTGTTGAAACCTTGAAATAAGTAACTTGACACCTTTGAAACTTCAATCATCTTTCTGTTTCTTTGAATACTAGGCAAAAACCGGGCTTGCGCGGCCTTTTTTTCTCAAACTCTAAACATAAGAAATAATTCTCACATATGTCTAGAGAAATTCATAACTAAAATACAATATAGCAAATTAAAGTATCAAAAAATGCTAATCACCTATAAAAACCTCAGTCGAAACTTTCTTTCAAAACTCTTCCGTTTCAAACTTTTTCTGGAGATATCTATCGGGTAGGTAATTTTCACATATTGAAGACTTTTTCATTAGTTCCTATATCTGTATCTCTACTATTAGAAAGATAGACGTGTCTTTGGTGAAGCCGTTTTTCAAATTTCTGGAAAAACCAAGGTTGTAAAAAATTATCAAAGAATAAAAATAGTAGTTTCCATAGGCTTAACCGTAAAATAGCATTGAAATATAAATAAGAGAAAAAATGACGTGGTAGTTTTCTACTTTTGATGGAGCGGTTATCTACAAAAAAGTAGGACTAAAACATATTCATCTTATGTTAGGTGAAGCAGTTGAAATATACTTCTGCTATTATTTTGATCCCCCCCTAAGAGGTTAATATTTAAAAAGTCAATCACCATAGTTACATCTATACAAAATGAAAGACCAATACAAATCTTATTGCAAACCTTAATGCTACCATTTGTTTCTTAATTGTCCTGACCCAAAAGTTTGGTTGCTTCAGATGTAATCACATAGCAAATGATGGTTAGCAGAAGTTAGATCGATACATACACAGTAACTATTGTGTAGAGCAATTTTTTATTTTTTTTAAAAGAACGAAAATGATGGCATTGTTGTAAATAAATTACAAGTGAGGGCAAAATCGTTTATTTGCGCACTGAATGAACGGTGCTACCTGCGTTTTGCTTTAATATATATAAAGATGTGAATGCTTTCTGCAAATTTTCTTTACTGATATAAGAATATTTTATCAATGTGACTCGAAAATATCTGCGATACTTGGAAATCAGCTTTATAGTCGAAAATTGGAGTGAATTGGGCAGGAGCATTAGATAGTTAGAACTGATATGTCCAGGAGGCAATAGAGTTCTGTGCAGGAGTACAAACATGAGCAAAATGCCCTATCTCAAATACTAGTGTTCTATCCTAGAGGTAGGAGCTTGAGAAGCTCAGGGTTTAGGACCATAGCTGGTACTAGCTTCCTCAAAATTTGTATCCCCTGAAAAACTTGCCTTTGCCAATGCCCTCAGTTTCTTCAGATCACTTTTCGGCTCTAGTTTCTGTCCCTTTAGCTGTTTTGCTTCCACTGCTCTCCGTGTATCTAGTGTAGTCTCGGCAGTAGAGGAACCTACTGTCATTTGGCGAACATTAGGGCCAGGTGATCCAGGACTGAGTACAGGGACTACAGTTGCAGTCATAGCGCTAATTGTGTTACCACCTGGTGCTCTCATGTCTCTCCTTCCGGATTTGGTATCTGGACCTGGAGATAGACCTGTTTTCGGATGCGATGATGCAGGTATGGCTCTTGGCCATTGCTTCTTTGGAAGGAATGGGAGGATAAGGCCCTTAGCAGCAAACTTTAGACCAAGTTTGAATGAATTCTTTTGCGGCTGTGAGAATCTTAATATGAACTTCATCAAGGCATACCACTCATTGATAATTTGGGCAACAAAGGTAAGGAACAGAAGAGATAGCAGTAAAAACCCCGCATTTCTCGCTTTCATGGGATTTGAGCCATTAATACTGATATATAGAGCAAAGACGCCAACCTCACACAGCAGAGAAATACTTTCCACAACATGAACTCCTCTGCTGATATATGGTTTGACAGTAAATAGATAGATGTACTGTACCAGCGTAATCGTCAGTGCAAAGATGCTTTGGTTTGATTTCCTTGATGAGTAAGCTCCGCATATGATCCCCAAGCAGACCCGTCTTGAAAGATCAATAATTATGTAGGAAGATCTAGCACATCCCAAGACCCTTTTCGATATAGGAATCTTAATTTCTTCCATGCTGCCATCCAAGCTGACTTGTTGCATCCTCCCAACACCACTATAACCACTACCGTTCCACTTGGATATGCTGTTTGGTTCATTTTGATCGACAAAGAAGAACAATGGGGGACCCTTCAAACTTTCAAAGAGAATCCCAAATCGTGGAAGGAAAGATGAAGGAATTCCTTCCTTGTAAAACCACTTTCCAGCACTAGGTCTCCCTGTAAAAGAATACCAAAGCCTTGTAGACCACAGTTCTTTTCTAGCCACATGCTTGATCTCCTTGTACTGAACATAACTTCCAGAGAAGATTGCAATCAATTGAAAAAGGCACACCGATATTATAAGAGCTGTTGGGATAGCCAGCAACAAAGCTCCAGTAATGATTCCTTCTGTTGTACCACCTGTAAATATAGAATTAGTCTTAAGTTCAAAACGTCCTCATGGGATGACCCAAACAACTGAATTGAAAAAGAACAAAACTTATATGCCTACCTTTTATAACAAATGTCGAGGACTGAGAGATAGAAGGTAGCATGAGAATTAGAAGAAAGAGCTCGAATCTGGGAACTGAAAGTAAACCATGAGATGGCGTTCCTGTTCTCCATCTTAGGAAAAGTAATATCAATAAATGGATGACGACTAAACTGCCTCCTCCAATACCAAGCCAAAACAAGTTCATCAGCAGGTCTTCCCACCTGTTAAAAGTTAGTTGAGCATCATTAGCTTAGCTCCTAAATTTAGTTACCTCTAGGTACTTGGAAAATCATGCTAAAATCAAAGCATTAAAGATGGATAAAGGTAACTGTGGAACTATGTACCCTAGGTAATTCTCCATTCCTTGATGACATTGCTAGAAGACAATGGCTCTCCTCTCTGTAAGATAAACGATTAGCCATCAAATAGGTTTACATTGAAGAGGAAAAGTTTCAGCATGCATTCAATATCTACTCACCAAGAAATACATGAAATATTCATCAGAATGAAGGGGTAATCCGTAAGGAGTCATATGCATGTTATGCTGCCCAAGAAGCCAACCAGACTTGGGACCCATCTCGATGGGAACTGGTACTCCATTGCACATATATGAAGAATTTACTGGATATGACTCGTATATAGCCCCTTTATGTGAAGACCCTCCTGCAGACAAGGCAATTGATTTCCTCTGAAGATTCTCTTCAGCCAAGTAGACATGGTGGTGTAAAACTGAACCACAATCATTTTTCCATGGAAGCTTGTGACGAGGTATGAGCCACCAAAGACCTTTGGTTGTCTCGAAATATTCAATTGGTTGATTAACTGAGAGCCAGTCCGATAGGACAAAAACTTGAAGGTGTCCAACCAGACCCTATTTTGAGACCAAGCAGATAATATGTTGGACTAATTTCAAGGAGTTACAAGATGGGATGGAAAACGAGACATGAAGAAAGCTCTGATATTTGCTTCTATTAAACAATTTAAATCTTACATGTAGGTTCATTAAGGAGTCGGAGGCAACAACATTGATTCTCTCAGAAGCAATTCCACTGCTCCAAGATGTGCACTTGAAATTGAGAGAATAGCAGCTGCTAATGATGTTGCAAATATACCGGCACTAACAAATGACTGCAATGCCATTGATATTGCAGGAGTTGAGTCTGCGCAAAGTAGAGGGTCAAGCAGAGAAGAGATATGAATCCGTGTGTCTAACAACATATATCCTTTTGCTTGCTTAAGTCGAACAATTATTAAGTTTCACCAATATCTTAAAGTAGATACTGTAGTGAGAGTAAAGAAGAAATGAGACATACAGTGTTTCACTTCCAGTTGGTTAGATGCCATGTTAAGATTGCCTGATATATCATATACCTTCCCTGCAGAAACATTAATTGACACCATATGCTCAGTGATTGCTAGTACATTCAGGAAGTACAGAGCTCTTGAAAGTTCCCTAAACCTGCAAAAGGAAATTAGAAAGTTTTCATATTACTTTTGGGAGTTTTGGCAATCAGCATGTTGTGATATCAAAAGTTTCTAGAATAACTATATGCACCTGCCTTGTTATTCTACCTCCATCCACATTTATCATTGAGACCTCAAAGCCAAAAACTGGCTTTGTAAACTCAACTACTACATTGATGCTGTGGTCCTTAGTAACATTTGGAGAACTAGTACTCAGTGCTACACCAGTCTCCATGGAATCTGAGAGAAAAGGAAAGTAATTAGCTCCATATAGCATCCAATAGACTCCTGAAACCAACTTCAGTTTACAAACTGTGGAATATCATACCGTAAAGGAATGTAATTGAGGGAACTGGTGAGACAGGAGTGCCTGTCCTGCCAACTAATAATCCAGCTTGTAACTTGATCACGATGATTTCAGTTCTAGATATATTCCTGATCTACAAAGAAATTAAAAATGTTAAACATAAATGTGATATCATTTACACAAGCATACACACACAATTCACAGTAATGAATACAGAAACCGGTTCTAGGTAAAATCCTTAACAGTTATATTATTTATTATTCATACCAAAGCTGTAAGTTTCCGCTTACTTGGAAATTAAACTGGCGGCTTCCTTGATTTCTGCGATGAACAGGTATTAATTTACCCGAATTGACAATCATTGCATTTAGGACCTGCTCTGTTGTGTTTACAATGGGCATGCTGAAGCCCAAAAATATTTGCACATCCTCCATTTTATTAGTTGCTAGGACAGTTCTTGGGACTCCATTCATCACTAACTCGTAGGCAGGAACAGAGGTCCACAAATCTGCTAGCACTGGCCTTCTATCTAAGGCATTCATTACAGATATCATCAGTCTGTCAGAGAAGTCAATTGACATATCATGATGATTGAAGTAAGTCTGTAAGTTATGTCTTACCAAAGTGAATGATTATAGTGGAACCATTTGTCCTTGTGAAGCTATTTCCTGCCTGATCTGTACAAAATTTATCTGCCATTCTGATTACAACGCGACCATTCATACTCGTAAAGGAGAGAATTACATCGAGGCTGTATTCAATGCTAGGTTTAATCATGCGTAAGGAAGATGCATGTACATAGGCTGGACCTTGCACTATAACCTACAAAGAAAGCATGAAGGGTTACCTCCTAGTAAAATATTCCATGGTAATAACATGACTAATTCTTGAAATGACAACTTGATGAATTGGTGAAGCATAAGTAAGGAGTCCACTTACATCACAGCTTGATGAGTTCACACACCTGAAGCCACCCTTCCCGGTGCAAGCTTCACTGAAAGTGATATCAATGGATATTCTTTCAGCACTTGTGTAATCCTTTCCGCTAAAAATTGTTGCAGTTGGCAGTATTGTATCTGTCAGATAAAACACAAAACATTTAGATAACAAGAGGACAGATACAACACAAAACATTTAGATAACAAGAGGAGTTCAGGCCTCAGAGATCTAGCCGAAATACGTGAGATCATACAAGAGTGTTTTAGCAGAACTACTTGGCAAACATAAATACTGACCAATGAACCAAGAATGAGCTGATGAGTTTCTTTGTCCATCCGGAGTTGTGACATTGACAAGAAATTCGTGATCACTGTTGACTGTCAAGTTTCTGAATACCACAACCTTTGCTGGACATGGACTCAGAGTTTGACCATCAAGCTGTTCATGAAACAACTAGTTCACTGAGATATACTACATTTATCTTAAGCAAACAGGCAATCAACTGAAAGATCTTGAAGTTCTTACGATGAGCTAAAGCACAGAGCTTAAACGAAGAATGAACAGTACGCACCTGACAGTGAATGAAACACATTCTGTCTTTGCATGCATCAGAGCCGTCAAGTGTTACAACTGAGTACCGGAAAACAGCGTAAGAGTACCTTGACCATGCCGGTGGAGCTCTATCAAAGCGAATGAGTACCGTTGACTCAGCTAAAATTTGAATGTACCCTATAATGAAAGCAAACAGACAGAGCTGAAGAGACTTGATGAGCACACCCCTGGCAAGGACCGCCATGAATGAAACTCACATTTAAGGTCCGAAATCTGGGACAAGGGGAGGAGCAAAATAAAAGAAGAGTGGTTGCTGGAAGCACAAGGTCCCAAAGGCAGTGGCTGTAGTGATGTTTTTAGTGTGTTTATTTGTCATTTACAGCTTTAAATTCAAGAGACTAACGTACAGAAGAAGAGCTCAGGGCAACTACCAGAGGCCTTGTTCATCACACCCTCATAACTGCCTTTAATGGAGTTCACAGACACCATTAACTACCACCCAACAACCTACCTCTACCTGTCATTTTTTTTCTGTTTTGGTTGAAGGCCTCCATGTTTTTTTCTTTTTTGGTTGAGGCATCCATGAGCTTGCTATATAACAAGGACCAATAATGTCAAAAACGGGAATTTTTTCATATGGCCTCAATAGGTTGATCCCACCTGAATAGACCGATATTCCGATAGTCAGTTCCTCTATGAGGATGATAATTTGGTTTACTAGCATTGGCCTCCCTTTTATGAAAACTAATTGTTGCGTAAAAATAAAAATAAATGAAAAGAAAATATCCCATGATCGACTTAACAGTTCAGCTGATATCAATGTATTTGTCTGAGAAAGACGGACCTACTTACAAATCTCATCGACTAGTGCGTCAAGTGGACACTGTTAGCCTGACCAAAAGGTTACAAGAAAAATGTTAGCTCTTGGGATCGAACTGTTAAGTGTAAAAGTATTCCTGCATCACTTGTTTACACAATTTACATACTGGTCATCCCCAAGGAGAATCAAAAGGTGATCCCCAGTGCGAAGAACTCTGATATATCCTAATCTTAGTTGTCCACGGGATTTAGCAACAATGATTATCTTCCTAGCGGTAGAGGAGATGAGCTTTTGACTGACTCAGCAGGTTCATTGTCATCTTCATAGTCATCTTCAGCTACCATCCAGTGTAACTGAGGTCCCTGAAAGTAAGAATATGATACAAAAAGTTGGTACATCAAGACTGCTGAGCATATGTATTTTAGAAAGACGCTTATCAAAACTAATTTGCAGTAACACCCCACTTTAGAAAGGCATTTTAGAAAGAGGTTCTACGACTGGAATTGCTTAGGCAGATAATCAACAAATATGGACCAAAGATCAATGGTTCTCGCAACACATGGTAAAAGGACACAAATCATATTACAATACAAGAACAACCGAGTGTAAAAGTGAAAACAAATAAACAGTATTCCTGGAGTAGTAGATTGGCAGTGTTGGGCAGACAATAACTCATTCAGAGTGTAATTAATGGGTGATCTTTTACCTTTCCTTGTCGCATGATTTTGGGAGGAAAAACTGTCATGTCAACCACAGTCGATGGATCAGCCACTCTTAACCCACCATCAATGACAAAATCAAGGCCCTGCAATGATATCAAAACAGAACTCAAGAGCTATAAGAAAGAGATTGACCCACGACAACAGAATATGAAATACAAAAAGAACATTAAGAACCTCCATGTGACAAAGCATACCTCTGGTCCATATGTATCAGCTATAACAACTGGATCCAAAATCCACTCATTTTCCTTTGGGCACTTGCAACTGGACAATAGATAAACATTCATTGGCATATTAATGAAATTATAGTGGAGCGAAAAAGTTATTTGCTTAGTTAAGGAAGAGGAGCAGCTCTTGTACATCGATTGGAGTCACTTGTGCCAAAACTCTTCACAATTTACTCATATTATATAGAAAGGAGAAACAAGTGTAAAAACCCTTCTTACCTAGTGGAAATCAATGGTGAATCCATCTTCTCCAGTATTGCTTGACAGATGGCATCATCAGGCATACGGACACCCACATCTTTCCTAGATTTGTATTTGGCAGTTGTCGTCCCAAACCTTATACACTGCTTTGGTAGTTCTTTGGTTGCAGTTAGAATGAAGGTATACTGTAACACAAAAAGGCTCAATTATACATTTATACACTAAAATTGAAGAACCTACTGTGCCGTAACATAAACGCCTTCACTGACATCGCATCATTGCATTAGCTGTCTATCAACAGTAGTCTCTAGCTGTATTCCTATAGCTACAATAAATGATAAGAAAATGCAAATAACAAACTTACAGGCCCAGGTAAGCATTGCTTAACAGCTCGGAAGATATTTGCATGACCTTTGGAATCTCCACGAGGGAAGCCTGTTGTAAACCGATCAATGTCGTGGAACGAGTGGCACAAGATGGTGAGGGGCTGCATCAAAAGAACATAAACCAAAACCTCAATCGGCAATCCAAAGCACTACATCTAACACAATTCATCAAGCATTTGCAAGTACTTTGAGTAAAGGAAGCTGCTATACTTGCCTTTGTCGACTCGATCTTCTTGATTCTGCAACACGAGAACGTTAACCGTGTGAGATAGATTGCATTCAACAGTAAACTAACAGAGCAATTAACCAAACACGACAAAGGAAGAGCATCATTTCTACCTGCAAAGACGATCAACGGCAGAGTGGTTTCTCGGATCACAAACAATTGCATACCTTTCAATTACACACAATTACAATTTACCTCAATAGCTTGGAAATGTAAAGAGAAAGAAGAACAAGAGAGAGAAGGCTTGGGGTTCATGACTCACACAGTGTCAGTAGGAATGACTCCAACCGCTCCTGCTTCAGAAGATCAAGAACCGGCTCCAATTTCCAGCTATCATCTCCTGATGGATCAACTTCTACATACAGCAAATCATCCTCCTATTATAATCAAACCGATTTCATCGATTTCAGTTAATTTTAACTTCGAATAGTGAGAGAGAGATAGAGAGAGAGAGACCTTGGTGAAGCGAGGACCGGAGTATTTGAGGCGCTTAGGGCTGCGCTTCATAGCGAAAGCAAACACTTGGAACCGCCGGGTTTTCGGAGCGGCGAAGTAGACGCGGCTTGGAGAAGAAGAGGAGAGAAGCTTGGGGTTCCGAGAAGAGCGGGAGAAGCTGAAATATGAAGCTAGGTCGCCGGCGTGGAGTTTCGTCGGAGAAGCTATCGCCATTTTATCTCGAAAAAAACGAGAGAGAGAGAGAGAGAGAGAGAGCTTTTTAGGTTTTTGAAATGGCGCCACAAGCAGCCAAACAGCGATGATCGCCGGTAGTCGTTTAGAAGCTTCGGGTTACTGAGGACGTGGATAAATGGAGACGAGTTAAGACCTGGACTTTCAAGTTTGAGGATATATGGAGGCCCATCACGCCCTTGGTCCACATTTTCTATTTTCTGATCGCTGAAAATTGGATTCTCAACCGAACATATTATATAGATGGCTAAGATCTTGTTTAGAAGACGACGTGTAACTATATATTAAGATCAGATATTATTTAATACACGACGTGTAACTACACATTAAAATCAGATATTGTTTAGTACACGTGGTGGTCTTTCACATATTAATGGTTAGCATATTAATGGTTAGTAAGTGCACCAATGTTCTTGCTGGCATTCGCAGCAAACTTCATGAACAGTAAGTGCTCATACTCAATACTGTGATACTCGACCTCTCTTTAGAGTGTTATCTCTAGTCGTGGAGCAAGAACGCACAGCCACGCAGCAGAAGTTCGTTCCAGAGCCAACACGCAAAGACACGCGGCAACCAAGTACATAGAAAGAAGATGGAAGGGCAAATTCGTCCTCACACATTGTTCCCTTAAAAACAGTAAGGCGGCGCCGGGCCGCATAATAGATAGTTAAATTAAATGAGTACGACGGAATACATGTCCGGAACAGATGAGCAATCAGACATAACAATGATACGAAACATCAGCAGTGCAAGGACTAAAGCAAAATAGAGCAAATATACAGAGCTTGTGAGGGGGATTAAAATTGAAACCAAGTTGAATCGGCAAAGACAAACCAACATCCGGAAAAACACGCCGTGCAATCTCCAGTATATTTCTGTTCAAAAATAAAATAAAAAAACCTCCAATATATTTAACTAGAGAAAAGTCAGGACACTATCATCTAAAAGTTACATTGGCGAATATCTCCTAGGTAAAAGTTAAATGATCTGTATGAACGACAAATCTCCAAAGTGCCTTCCGGAGTGCCAAAGATTGTGACCGGCCAAATGCTATGCTCACTGGTGAGGTGGGGGAGGTACATTAGATTTCGCAAATCCTAACCAAGCCCAAATTCCGACAGCAAGGATTACCCAACCAAACATGTCATAGTTGAAATCACTGTTCTTCTTGTTCTTTGCAGCCTGTAAAAGGGAGAAATATTTCATTGACAGATCAACAAAGAAACAAAACAAAGACTGCTGTATATACTTGAAGCATGATGTAAATGCACTAAAGCAGAAACACATTTCGTCAGCATCAATCAACTAACTACTGGATGACATCTCAGCTGCATCCTTTGATTCTTTATACTCAGGTACATACATGCACAACTGTGCACATGTGATTCCACAAATGCACACAGATAAGGGGTGCGTTTCAGGATATTACAATTTTAAAAAAGTTACCTTTGTACTAGAGGAAGTAGAAGGCCCTTCAGCAGTTCCCGTCAACTGCTGACCAAAACCACGGCTATGGATTTCCACATGCAATCCCGGGGCCTGTAATCACAATAATCAACAACTTTGTAAATAAATATAGCATAACAAGCTCACACAATAAGTCTAACATATAGGTGCTTTGTTGAGTATGATACTTCAATCAAGTATAACTGGTTTCACCAGGAAACAAATGGAACTTCAATAGACAAGAGATTATTGCAGTCTACAAGCACGTGCATTCCCTAAACTAGCAGATGCATCATCACAGAATAATTCAAGTATAACTGAGCTCCATATTGTATTCATTGACAGAACAGTGATAACTGCCCATTTCCTAACAGGACAAACCTGATATTAAGATCTGTTACAAGCCACTAAGATGAATACTTTAAAGACCAATCATATGCAGCCAGAATGAAAACAGCACAAGCATTTATGCAAAAACCACTGGACACATTATTACATTACAAGTCTGGCATACCAGCAGACATGTTAGGGTTGATCTACCACAATATCTATGTTAAGGAAGAACAAGTCTTTCATAATAGATTTTATGCGATCTCCAAAGTTAACAAATATGCTACACGTATCATCGACTCTAGAAAAGGTATCTTTTAAAGGTCATGTTGCTTGACAATTCAAATGACTTGATGTACTCTATGCAAGTATCCAACACCACCACAGTTAAGGATGGCAACACATGATTTCAACAGCAGAAACAAGCATTCTCACAAGATCAAGTAGAAAAGCACCTTAGCAGACATTTCCAAAGACTTCCGATAGAGATCATTTCCCGGTTCCTACAAAAGCAAAACACAAGTAAAAAAATAAAATCAGTGACTATATACTGATAGGCAACAAAAACTTCCATAATCATCTCCTCTAAGATTGAGGAGGAGTAATACCTCAGCAACAGCTTTCTTGAAGCACTCAACGGCAATATCAAAATATTCCTTCGCCTCTTCAGAGTCCGGAGTCAAAAACGCATTAGTAGTATGTGCATTTCCCAGACACCAAAGAGCATCATGTTTCTTAGGATTAATCACCAGCACCTCCTCCAGCTTCGAAATTGCATCTGCCCATTCATTAACTCGCAAATTACTCAAACAAAACAAAAAGACCTTCCAAACTCAAATGCTATTACATACACAAATCGACGAATCAACAAAAGCAAGGAAACAAAAAACACTCCTCAAAGCTACAGTAGCACACATAAGAACACACAACACAAATTCAAGACCATCTGTTCAATCCTATCATTAGTTACAGTACTCAGTAATTCATATATATTTTACCTCGGACCATAAGTTTGGACTCTTGCGCACCCTGAAACTGAGATAACTCCAAGAGAGCTCCAGCCCACCTTGTCAAGTTCTGCAATTAAAAGTAAATAAAAAATCAAACAGTCAAAATTAGAATACAGAGAATCTCCTAAACGAAGTGCAAACCTAGAAGCAGTAATTTTTTGATGGAGAAAAGGCAGAGAGATACGAACATCAACATCGGAAGGGTTAACCGCGTGAGCAGCTTCGGAGGTCATACAGGCGTGCTGGAAGAAGAGCATCCGATCGAAGTCGTTTTGTAAATCCATGGCGGTCGTTAGGGTTTTGGTTTCTGCTTTGTACCAAAGGGGCAGAGCTTGAAGAAGAAGAAGAAGAAGAAGAAGAAGAAGAACAAAAATAGAGGAGGAACAGAGAGCGAAACAAACGAGGATATTAAGTTGAGAAATAGTTAAAGATTTTTTGGTTTATCTTAATTTTTAATTTTATATCTACATCTTTATCGTTCAGTTTATATGTATTTATGAGTATATCATTTCTGTCAATTTCCAGTCATATTGAAAATTGTTAAGACATTCATGAGTGTGATTTATCAATTATGAACTTGAACGGTTCATGTTTAACAGATTTGGTTCGTCTATTAATTTGATCTAGTTTGTTACCTTAATGATAACCGGGCTGGAAATTTGTATAGCTGATCTACACATATAGATCTAAAAACTGAACGGATGAGATGCCAAGATATGATCGAAAAATATGTATTTTAAACCACAAACCGGAAAGTCTTCAACCAGTCATCAACTCAAGAGTCCTCACTAGAATGACTCCTTAAATGTGAGTCTCTGACGGCCTTTTAATAAACTTTACCTTTTACCTTTTTACCATTTTTAGGCAAAAATAATAGTAAGGACACCGTCTGTTTACTTCGATTGGCACGAAAATATCATTATGCTATCCAAAACTCATTTGCCCTCAAAGTTTAACGCATGTTAGTCGAGTTAACAGACAAATGAGTTTCAGATATATCTATATTAGGTCAGAGCCTTAAGTTTAACGCATGTTAGTCGAGTTAACAAGCAAATTAATTTTGGATACCTGTATTACGTCGGGATACGAATGTCAAATTAGTTTTGAATACCTATATTACGTCGTGATACGAATGTTAGATATTAAATGATATTTTCGTAAGATGAGATACAAAAGTACCTACTACTTAGTGTCAAACTGTCAATTACGTTTATTTTTTTCTCATTTCAAAGGGCAATTTAAAGAAGTCGAATTGTTGAGGAAGAAATAAAAATATGGATATCGGAGTGACGTGTGGCGACGTGCAAAAAATGTGTATGCACCTTTAATGGAGTCAACGGAGGTCAAGTTCATTATGCCAAGCAGCCAAGTTCAAGGCCATAAGTTTCAATCCGAGACCAGCACTTCACATATGCTCATGGATAGAAATCTCAGATGCAAGCCATGATTGAGAGCAAAGACATCATGCCCAGTACACATTTATATGGTAGATTCTCTCCCATTTTTACCAAACCAATGACAGATGACATCCCAGACTCCGGTTCATAGGGCACAAATTAGAGACGCATCATTACATTACACAGCTGGCATTCTCTTTTACATCCGGCCGATTTGTTTTAATCATCATCATCAAATGCTAACAAAGGTTGTACAACTACTTAAATAAGCATCTCTACCAGACACTCATTTATTCAGCAGGCTCACTCACGCTACTACTTAACAAGATTAAAAAAAAAAAAAAAAAAACAGACTTCACCCGCAAGCTTGCGCTCCATGGAAAATCTGTCAAAAAGCACACAGCTGACATACACCATAGAACCTGATACATCCACATGCCGGCCAACATTTAGCTTATGCTGCAGAGCCGGCTTGCTCACATAGGTCCAATAGATCCAGGGTCTGCAGATGTGTCAAAATAGAGTTATATCAAAGCCAGTAGAATTGAATTAAAGTAAGGCAATGCTAACCATCAGATATACCACCATAGTGACCATACCTCAGGAACTGACAACTCAAGACGGAACTTTGGACCATCATAGTGATGCAGGACTGGCCTGAAGGAATCTTCTTCCAGAGCCTTGCAGATTTTTCTAACACGGATCCTCACCTAATATTTACAACAAAGCAAACAGTCATCAATGATATGCTTGATAGATGCCAAACAAAAAATTAAACACATCATTCGACTAATCTACCTGCGCAGGAAACCTTGACTCCCCTTTACATTTCTTGTCTTCCCATGCAGTTGGATCAATGTTTGAACCACCAAAGCTTGATGCCTATACAAGAAACAGAAAAATGTTAAATATCAGTAGCTTCAGAAGTTCAGATAATAGATTTTTTAAGTAAACATTGTGCTACCAAGAGTATTGGGGCCAAAATATGAATATCATATAGTAGTAGTGAAACAACAGCAACCAAGGTTGTGTTGCTCAAACTGTCTACAAACCTCAAAAATGCCATGCAGTTGGTGTGTTGTGTAATTGTAGAGAAACAGAGGCAAGCCGGGTGTGATTGCCCGAACAGAATCCCTGTACCTTGGAGGTAAACCTACAAGTACATACAAATGATGAACACATACACAAACTACATAACACCAACAAGAAGGAAGATAATGTTACTACAATTCAAGAGAGCGGTATACATTCATAACTCCAGCAATTCTGTATCTAGACTGAGTGCACATATAAAACAAAGGTAGTCTGATAAATACAGTGAACTCTCGAAGCAAGAGCAATTTGCATGGTTGGAGATAATAAATACTAGGATCGGTGTTTATCATTACATCTAATAATTCCCACCATTCATATTATTTATTTATTCAGTGAAAACCTTTAAGATATTCATCATATTCCTATTGAGCACGGACCTCCCTTTACATAAACTAATCTGTTGAAACACTGCAAATGCATTATACAAACGATGCCAGTAACATGTCTGGGTCAGTTTCACCTAGACCTTAGATTCCTAACAGTATATCAGCTGGTAAACACAAAAAAGAAGAGATCAATATAAGATAACAAAAAAAATTACCGAATAGTTGTCGCTTCAAATCTTCCTGCATTGTGTCATTGTTGCATACAAAGATGTAGCCTCCAAGAACCTCATTTCGGGGAAGTGTCTCAGTTGCAGGCAAGGTCTTGAACCTTTTCTCAACAACATTCCCAGCCTCGTTGTTGTTGTTGTTGTTGTTACTGCTGTTGTTGGTTTCCTTGTTGCTGAGATTATTAACACCATACTTGTTACCAGTCATGTTTCCCACAAAGCTTGCACTGTTTTTCTGGTACACTGCATTCATGTTGTAAATCCCATTCCTAAAGGAACTCTTGCTCAAATTTTCATTTACTTTTGAGTCCAAGTTCAACATGTTAAAGTTCAGGCTCTCGAATTTGTTATCTTCCTGGAACCCGAATTTGTCCCTTGCCCTTGTTTCAGCTGGACCCTTTGAAAGATCAAGGTTATTCATGCGCTCTCCTTTTGACCTCGTTTGCTCAGCCAATTTGGAAGCAGCCATTAACCATTTGTGATCCTCTGCAACTTTTGACTGTCCACGAAGCTCATCACCCAATTGCCAATAGCTGTGGATGCTCTCCATCTTTCCTGCTTCGATGGTCAGGTCCTACATAAAGAGCGTTCACAAACATCAAAACAAATTGGAGAGTTTTGAGATTAATAAATGGGGCGATGAACCAAAATCAGCTAATCACACACAAAATTAAAGCGTAGGTTATACACCCACAATCATACAACGCATGTACATTAGATTCTGTAAATGCATAGCTCAAAATAACAGACCAAACGCCAAAAAGAACTCTGGTTATGGAGCATTGGAGGCAGATTCTAATAATTTAGAACAGACATGTGGGTAAGATTCATAACTGAGTATGGTAATTGGCATAAAACGATCTATTACTTTGATGCTGAACTCAATTAACATCAACACCATTTAGATCGAGACCAGAATGCACAATTCCCCCTGATTGAAAACAAAACAGTCATTCTCTTTCACGACCATCTCACCCGTGCACTATACTATGAGAGTCATGCTACCATCAGGGACATGACTGTCAATCAATAGAATAGCACATATTCTACAACAAGGTAGTTGTTTAAGACGCTTAAAATCTCCCGAAACACAATTCCAAAAGATGTACCATGCAAGAGCTACCATTTCCGTTTAACCATTTCCCTTTCACAAAAAGTAACATCTTCCCAAAAACACACCCACTTAATGTTCAGACTCCACCAGCTTAACTAATGTCAATGCAACCTATCAAACCATATACCAATCAACATATTAGGAAAAGAACAACACAGTTGCCTTTCCAATAATTGAGTTCATAGTTGACCCAAAACTTTTCAACAAAAAAAAAAAAAAAAAACAAATTAGAAAACAGAAATGTATCTGAACATGTCAAATTTCCAATTCACGAAACATGACTCCTACATTACATCCATACCAAATTTCTATAGTTGCAAACTTCTCCTACGGAGCTTGCAGAAACATCTACACCCATTCTCTCTCCTCCCCACTAAAATCAATTTTCTTCACATCCAGGTGGACAATTGAGCAATTTTCAAAATGCTCAATTTTCAAAATCTACTATACATTTCATTTCAATTAGGCATAAAACACACAAAACTCCACAATATGAAAAATTCTCCTTCTTTTAAACCGGAAAAGTCAACCAAAGCAAAGAACAAACAATTTCAACTCAGAACCCCGAAAAGCTTATACCAACATCAAAACCAAAGATCCAACACAGGCATTACAAATTAACAAATCAAAAACGGCAGTGCAGCCGAAATTGAAAATAAACAAGGTACATAATTTGAAAATTTACCCTAGAAGCTTGCACAGAAAATTAGATAGATTACAGAAAGCGAGAGCTGAATATGTAGCCAAGGAAGCGAAAACGACGGCCTTCAAATTGGGGTTGAAGAGAGAGAAAAAAGGTTGAAGAAGTTAGAGGAAACCCTAGATTTGGGGATCAGATGGTACTGCTGCTACTCACCTTTTTATCTGCTTTGCCCTGTGAAACCGGAAGACACGACAGAGAAGGAGAACAGAGAGAGAGAGAGAGCTGGACTTTTATTCGTATTTGTAGCTTTCGTTTTCCCCGAAATGCCCTTCCGTGTTCGCGGAATCACCTCCGTTGCCACTTCGGATACGACTCATGAGTCGTGGGTCGTGTGACTGGTTATTTATGGAACCGAAAAATAGGGTGTGGAAAAGTTCATTCGTATGAAATTTTGAAGAGAATATGTCACGAATCTGAACACTTTATGGATCTAAGTTAGAGAAGTTCACATGGAATGTAACTATGTAAGATAAGGAAGGAAGAGCGTTGCGGCTTAATGCTCATGTGTTTTCGCGTGTCTTGGTGCTTTGATCGGAGTTATTAACGATGTCATTCTCGTGTCGTGAGTTGATAACTTTCTTGTATTGAATTAGTAACGTTTCAGTGAGCTGGAGCTTGATTGTTTTTACTAGCCAGTCCATTTTTTTAGTCTTCGGGGTTCTTGTAACATTCATTCAACCCAACAATTTTTGACCTCGTAAGTCGTATTGATAAAAGAAGTTGAACGAATCTTTCTCTGCTCTCGTGGGTTTGTATAGATGGTAATTACTAATTAGTCAACAAAATTTGAGATTTACTTATTAGTTGGCAAGTGATAGATAAGATTTGACATGTTATCCGATTCATCCATTATTTATCCTTTGAAACTTATAGTTTTAACACTTCAATTTTGTGTTCACTCTCAAACTCTTGATCATTTCTACACTGCAATTCTTTACAGAGCATGTCTTGCACTTAGTTGTTGTTATATGATTGATCATGTAAGGCTTAATTAATGTTATGTGCTATTAACCATGTAACTATTTGAACTTGATGCATCTAGCTTATGAGTTACCATGTAAATGATGAGAGTAATATTTAAGAAATATTTTGCATGTTTTAATAAAAATGAGATGGACCTCTGGCTTTCTAGCATCAGGCATATTCCTAATTCCATTTGATGTTGATCTCACACCTCATACACAACATCGCAACCATCGCACCAACCATATTCTCTTTCTATATACAATTATGCATTAAATATGACACTTACTTAGTTAATTAAGCTGGATTACAAGTTGATACTATTTAAACAGGTTTTTGTCTGCAGCTCAGTGAGCTCACTAGACATAACAGCAAGTTATCTTGATATCATTGTATGATATGTACATGTATCACTCCGAGTTATTGATAATCAAATCTTGTTTATCTAATAACATTATTCGACAGGTTTAGTCGACATCTGACATATTCTCCATTCCAATCAAGGGACTAATTAAGCATACGGACACCATAGCTAATGAGGTAGCTTACAAAGAAAGTTATAAGCCAGCGAATTTTCAAGCTTTTGTCTGGTGATAGCTTAGGGTTCCAATTATTCATTGATATTGTTTAATACTTACTGGGTGAGTGGGTGATGAAACCTAAGACTTGATGGATCCGGCTCTTCTAAAGTGAGGAGTCCATGAAGTTAGTCTAAGTTCATAAAATTCATACTCTTTATCTAATCTAAGGGTTCTGAGCATAACACATCACTGGTAAATCAATTTAGGCTAACCAATTGTTAACTTTAGTAAACTCCGTCAACTAAGTAACAAAAATAAATATAAATAAAACAGATAAAAACAGAGGGTTTAACGTCTGAAGGGGATTTTGGGTCTACGATTTCAGCTGCCGCAATACAAATATGGTCGTTTCAATTCCTAAAGGATGGTTCTGGTAGCAAAATCCTGGGGGAAGCTTCGGGTTAACTAGCACTTCCTTCGAGTATCTGGACTTCAAGAGCTGCTAATCAAGATCCTTGACACTTTTGTACAAGTGATCAATGCCTCCCTTCAAAGTACCAAACTGCATTTGTTTTAACAAAAACCCAAGTGGAAGAACTAGGAAGATGAAAAGCAGATTAACAAAATCTTCCCCTGTTCTGCATAGCAAACCACCTTCTTAGATTTGTTAACTATAAGCTTCAACTTAATCTTCGCTTCATACAAAAAAAAATATAAAAAAAAAAACACACACACACACAAAATAAGAACAATACATCTAAGAAGTGCTCAAACTAACAAATGAAAATCAAACCAATTAAATTAGTACAGATGAAAATCAGCTTCATGGCTTTTGTCAATTAATACCAAAAATCATATTATGTTAACCTGAACAAAATTTGAATTCGATATAAAATAAAATTGAGTTTGTCATTTCATCGAACACCTTATGTGGATTATTAGAACTCGCTACAATTCCCAAATACAAAAGAATCAAACAACTGATTTCAAAGTTTAGCAACGATATTTGAGTTTTGCATATCCCATGATATGAAAGTTATGTGTTTGAATAAATGAAATCCCCTCAAACTAGACAATAAAAAAGAATGAATAGACTCTTGCACATCAAAGCAACTTAACCCTTTCTTATGTGCCTCGATGACCTTGATTGTATTTGTGCCTTCTTGTAACCATGGACGAGAAAAAAACAACGTAGAAGTAAGACAACAACGCAATACAAGAGAAGATACGTTAAACCCTCTGTTTTTTTCTGGTTTTTTTTTTTCGTTACTTAGTTGACGGCAATTTACCAAAGTTAATCATGTGTTAGCTTAAATTGATTTAAGAATGATGTGTCATACTCAAAACCCTTAGATTAGATAAAGAGTGTGGATTTTATGAATTTAGACTAATTTCACGGGCTCCTCACTTTAGAGGAGTCGGATTCGGACTTGATATATTATTATCAGTATATGGAAAACGAATTACCAGAGGAGGAGGATGAGATCGAATGCTTGTGTGAGGAGAATTATGCTATACCCTCCGGCATGCTATGCCTGCTACAAAACAAAGGCAAAACCAGCCCCTGGACCCCCCTGCTGCACCTCCCTCTCCCCAGTGAAAGACATGTTATACCCTCCGGTATAGCAGCCAAACCCCTTGTGTGATACCCTCGATCTTATTAACTTTCTGTCTACGAGGCAAGATTTTGAAACATGTTGTAGCGTCTAATGGTTGAATTTAGCTTATCTATTTGAATGTATGTTGATTGGATTTATTTAGATGACTTCTAACCATTGAATTGAGTACGATCTAAGACTATCATATCATCCTTACTTCATCTAATGGTTATAAGACATCCAAACAAATATAAATAACTTAAATCCAAACAAATCCTAACGGTTTGATCATAAAACATAATTAATTAAGGTTAGCATTTTTTTTCCATTAGGTAATACTCAACAACCAAAATGACCAATACTCATTATTTACCCGTTCTTATGTTTCATGAGTATTTCCACGCCACCCATTCGTCAAGCGAGTGATCAAAACCTTCCACCAAGAAACAACGACGCAAACACGATTAAGAGGAAGAATAAAAAGCCGCCGTCTACGATGACAAAGAATTTATGGATGTGAGAAGTTTGAAAAGTCCCAGAATTCTTCTATGCACGACGTGCGAGTACACTGAGCAATTCTAACTATTCATAACAATTCATATGTAGAGACCATCATGTGTGTATATATATATATATATGTATATAAAGATACACGTCGGTAAGAATACCAGTACCTATAGTCCCATACCCATATTTCTTCCATTTCTCAACCCAAAATGAACGGGTACCCGCATGTACCCGACTACCCACAGCCGTGGGCTTTAATGCGATCCCTACTCGAGGGCAGATGTTGTAATTTAGCACAGAGCGAATACACTCCAACTCTCTGCTTCACTTTCCCTCTCAAACAGTCAAACAAACAAACCCTAGAAGCGGAAGATCGAGTGAAGCAGTAGAGGAGCTACGATGTCGGCAATGCGCGACCTCTACCACTTCACCAACATCAGAAGCGCCCGGAATGTCACCCGCGGAAAAGTCAACATCATCGGCGTCGTTCTCGAGCACGGTTTTCCAGACAGACCAAAGGCACCGGTAAATCCCACTCTTCTATTCTGTTCTTCTCAGTTTTTTTGGTTTTGGATGTTAGATTTTCTACACCGGAGAGTTAGGTTTTACTTGAATTTGTTGGTTTTGGAGCTATTTTGTAAATCTTGAGTTGTGGTGGCGATGCGGCTGCCGGCGATATTGGCCGGTAGTAGATTGATGAGACTCGGTGTTGTTTGCTGAGCTAAAACTGAGCTCTGTGTTTGATGAAAATGGTTCATTTTTGTGTTTTTTGTTTTGATTTAGTTCCAAAATGATTGGGATGGTTTGAGTAGGAATATGAATTTTTGGTGGAAATGATGAAACAAAGGCCGGACTTACGGCTGCCGGCGATGTGTGCCGGTAGTAGATTGACGAGACTCTTGACGTAAAGGTGTTTGCTGAGCCACAACTTGCTTTGTTTTGCTTTTGTTTTTGCATTTCTGCTTAATATGTGCTATGTACTTGATGGAGTTTTGCTTAGTTTTGTGTTGCATATAAGGTATATGGAGTTGTTTATGAATATGTACTCCTGTTGTGGCGATGATAAGCAAAGGCGTTAATAGATCAGCCACTGCTTGCTTTCTTCTTAATAATTTGGATAAAGCAAGAGATGCAAAATGTTAGTTTCTGTGTTAATGTTGATTATGCTCACATCATTTGCAGATTGGTATTACTTTGTGAGGATAATTGATGAGACGCATCATGATCCTGGGTTACCTGTTCAAATATTCTTTGAAACTATGGCAAAAAGTCCGCGTGTTTTGTCGCCTGGAGACATAATGCAGTTTCAAAATGTCACGGTACTTTGCAAATTTATAGCCATTTCATTTATACTGTTTCTTGCTTCATTCAAATGTACAAATTTTTGAATTTGTACTGTTTCTTCTTTTTAAGTATCATTTGAAAATTGCAAGGAAAATTGTTGTACTTTTAATAGCATCACTTCATTCTCTTTTAAGCCATTAATTTTCTTTGGTGCTTATATGATGACTACACAGAGAATTAGTCAGAATATGCTTGTCTCCTCCATCTGTTGTGATACATGGACACAAACAGTTGCCAAGAATTTTTTATTTGTTTGACCTTATATCATAAATTATTGTTTAGTTTGACCTGATACATGCTATTTTGCAGATGAAAGTTGTGGGAGATGACGTGTGTGCAGTTTATAATAAGAAGTACTCTAGCTTTGCCCTGTATAACGGAAGTGATGGTAGTGTTCCTTATCAGACATCTGAAAGGTTCCGCGAAAGGGACCTAGACAAGAGATTTGTTACAGACCTGAGAAGATGGTTTCGGGATTTCCCGATTGATCAAGGTATTGGGGAAAGAAATGATATAATATAACCTTATTTATGAACTATTGTGGTTTAATAATATTATAAAGCAAATTAAAATGTCATGTTATTGATGATAATATGGGGACATGAATCTAATGGATGAGGATCATGAGACGCTACATATTTGGGTTATATAATATGAATATCCTGAATGTTTCAAATGAATTGGGATTTTGTAATGATATATATATTAAGCTACAATAGCATTCCTCTTACATTCAGAAAGTATCAGAGTCTGGACATGTGATGGCAATTCTCTTTACATTTGTTATGATTTTTGTTGGTAAAGAAGCTAGTTTTTACATCCATTATTACTCATTTAATATTCATAAATATGTATTTTCTTTTATAGGCCAAAATGATATCTCGATCGCCAGACATTTAACTGAAGGCGAGCATTTTGATTTGTTTTGTAAAGTAAGTTGATCATTTTTGGTATATATGTACCCTGTTGCATTATAGTTTTGTTGATAAACATCCAACTAGGTTAACTTTCTTATTCCTCTTTTGCATACCGAGTACCAATTATTTCTCTTGTCATATTTCTGAAGGTACTTTATATCTATGATGGAGCTGAAAGTCAGTGGACGGCATTTGTTTGGGATGGAAGTGATGCTCCTCCTGCCAACATTCACAAAAAGTAAGTTAATAGCAGTATTCAACCATGTCTGGGGGTTTAAATGGGAGAGTTCTCAAAAATTTATGTTTGAGTGACATATTACATCATGCAGGCTCTCAGAGGAGATGCATCAACCATTGGCTCTACATGTGGAAACCTTTTCTTTAGCAAGAGATGTTGTATGCAGCTTTCCAACTTTAGGAACTGTTTTGAGAGTGATAACTCAAGATATTGAGCCAGACTTCCTCCCTTTGTTCAGAACCGGTGGTTGGATAAAACTTTCAAATTTGTTGTGTGAATTGTATGATGGACTATGGCGTGTTGTTTTGACTCAATACTCTAGAATTTGTTTTGCCTCGTATGGGGACCGATTCAGACCTGAGCCGCAAAGGTTTGTAGATACACATTTTCATCATATTGGTATGTATTGCATTGTTTGGCTGTAGTAACTTGCTATAATAGTTGTATATTTGTCAGTTATATGATGAGCGATTATCACGAAGTCCAAGAAGCTTAAGACGGATGCCACAATGGAGCTTACCTTGGCCTTCTCGAATTACAGGTAGCACATCTTTGTGTTGGAGAGAACTTTTCAAGTTTTCTAACTTTTGCCGCTTCTGTTATGTATATTTCGGAACTTATCCACTGATGTTATTATTTGCTCTCTTAGATGTTGATTTTGATGATGATTGTGAATTTCATACCTTAATGGATGTTGTCACGAGTCCAGAGGTATCTTATCTATTTCACAACTTGTTCTCATTGCCACATCCCATACGTATTTGTTGAAGTGATTTTAAAAATCATCTTCCTTCCTTTTACATATGTATTACATAGACATACATGCCTGTCATTGTAGTAATTTGCACAATTTCTAGTAGTAATGTATGATGTTTCAGATTCTGAATTCCGTATCTTATATAGGTGATGGTTGGTTATAAGTGTGTTGTTCGTGTTGTATCGATTTTGCCATGCCGGGCAATGGACTATCACTTTCCTGTTGGAATTTGTAAGATCAGACTAACTCTAGAGGACCCAACTACCAGAATTCATGCCTTTTTGTATGCTGAAGATGGGGTAATAATTTATTAAGAATATCATTTGTATGTCCAAAAATGATGTTTTCATAGTAATTGTATTCTAATTATTATTATTATTATTTTTCTAGCTGAAGTTTTTCGAAGGATCTTCATCTGATGAAGTATTGAGTGGAATGCGAAATGCACTGTTAGGAGCTGCTGCAAATATTGATGGGGATGAAGGAGAGGATACTCCTCGAAACCACCTTGGGTGCAAGTTTGTTTGAGGGTGAAATGTGAAACTGAAGACGTTTTAGAGAGTAGAGAGTACATGGTATTTGGAACAAAGCTTAGAGCTTAGAGACTGGCATATATGTACCACTTATGTACTTAGGAAGAGAAAATATGTGTATATACAACTCATGTAACTGATTTTGCATCTAATATGTATATGTATTCCAGAAAAACCTGTATCCATTGTCTGCCTATTTTTTCTTGATGATGGTCTTTTGAAAAACAGGAGATAGTAAGGAAGAAATAGTAATAGTAACTAAACTCAGACAAGAGAAGGAAAAAAAAAATGAAGTTGGCAACTACCAAATATAACGAGTGGTCAAATTTGGAAAACTAGCAGAGGCCGTTTAGGTTTTGAAGCGATTACTACCAATAAGATGTTTTCATAGGACTCATAACAACTTCTCTATGGAGTTTATACCCATTTAAATGGAATCCTAGTGTGCATAGGAATCAGCTAGTTTTATTTGATGAGATAAATCATGAATATTTTGGTTAACATTTGTACTTCTGCAGCTAAATATAACGCAAAGTTAACCCAAAGTGCATGGTTTCGAATGTCTGATTGTGTATATAATATATATCCTAACTCTTTGGTACAATTCTAAAAATGAAAGTTCCTTCCTCTTCCATACAAATTCAAGATGACCAAATTCATGTACATCATATATATCCTAAATGAAAATATTTGTTAACACAAAGTAACCACTAACCAACCAAAAAATCCATGTAATAGTAACCAACCAAAAAAGCCATGTAATTTGTGAACAAGTGAAGGAATAATTGCTGTTAAACTAATTGGGTACGAACACAACAAGTTATTGGATTGGGTGGCATACCACTCTAGCAGGGACTACCACAATAACAACAAAAGTGCATAACGTTCATAAAGTTAAAATGGTACATTCAAATCCATGAACATCAAGAAACACCAGCAAGTCATATCGGATCTCAGATGATCAATTTATATTCGCAACAGATTTAATTATTTTGTTGAGATTCTATGTGGTGATCGTCATCGCCCTCGCTAGCCTTTGAGATGCAAGAATTGGTTAGCATTATCACACAAGTAACTTGCGGACATTGGATACACAGTCTGCAGCGGAACTTGATTACATAACGTTAAATTATCATCCATGCTTCCATATTGCAGGCGATTTTCAAACCTCAAAGAAGTAATTGATTCATCGTAATTTGACACGTTTGATGTAGCACTCTGGATGTTGTAGTTTTGCCATGACATGCCTGCATATGTTGTTATTAGTCACATATATACCAAGTATATGATCAAAACTTCATTAGATTATCGGTACTTCGATCTAACCGTTTCTGTTCATCACAATCGAACCGCTATTGTAACTCTGAGGATAATTGATCAGGTTGTTTTGAAACACTTGGAGATTACTTTGCTCTTCATGAGGCAAAGCCCTATCACTTATGTACATCATCGAACCACTGTTAGGGTATTGGTTTAATGCAACCATCTGCGAATACTCCAAGTTGTTGTTCGAAAACAAGGCCTGCAAAATTATGAATATGATTTACAAACAAAATCTAGTTAGTAGTAAATGACGATATTTTGTAACTCTAGTTTTATTTATTTATTTATTAAACTAATTTTATGAGTGAAAATTTTGATGGTATACAATAACGAGTTAAGAGTTGAGACAAGAGAGAGCACATACCGTTTGTGAGAGTATACCATCATCAATAGCATATTGCTTATCAAAACGCTGATGCACGTCTTCTATTTTGTGATCCAGCTTTTTCAAAAGATCAAGCAATTGATCTAATGACAAGTCGTTTAGCCTGTCATCCCATGAAGGAAATCGAGTTTCATTGTTCTTTTGGCGCAATTTGGCAGTCTCTTTCTTCACTTGCATGATTTGTTTGCCGAAATAATCAGCCAAATTTTCGACTTTCCTTACTTTGGCTGATTTGGAGACAAACCTATCAATAATTTGCTTGAGCTCTTCAGGGTTTTCAGGATAGGTCTCTGGCCGAACTAATTGGCCATTAGGTTTCTTCTCGTAAATGATAACAGAACACTGCACATCACACAACTTATTTAGTTCAAAAGTCTTCTTCATCAATCCCTTCTTCCTCTTTCGAAAAGTGACATTGCGAGACTTCTCGTTCTTTATTAGTTCTAAAGGCAACCTTGTATTACTTCGACCCATGATCTGAGAAAACATACATGAACATGAGTAAATAAGACGTTAATTAAGAGCATAAGTAATCGAATCAAAACTAACAATATATTCACGAAGAACTGCATGTCAAAAGAAAAACTTGTCGAATAATGTTATTAGTTATAAACAAAAGTTGATTATCAAGAACTCGACAGAGAATCGTATAAAACAAAAACAAGAAGAATAGAAGAAAAAACGGTAAGAACAAAGATGGTTTGAAAGAACTAACCTTAACCCTACAGAATCGAATGAACCTTAACCCTAGCTAATTTATAATATAGAGATTGACTTATACGTAAGGAAATAGCTATTATTCTTTCCTTTTCTATCTTAATTATTTTTCGTTAATATCGTTTTTAATTAATTGACCACGATAAATCAGTGATTGTTTGACATTTTATGGGCCTTGAAATAGCCATAGACAAAATCGTTGTTTGACATTTTTAGGTAATTATGAAGGAAAGAAAATCTATCCAAATCCCCCATTCACGATTTGCTGCGTGAGTTGGGAGAGATTTATGTCTTCCACCGAAAAAAAAAAAAAATCTAAAATTACTTGATTTACTGTGATTTGAGCACTTTCCTAAACAATTCGTATATACTATCACACCCCTAAATTCAAGAGTCGGCATTGAACAATTTAGACAAATCAGAAAGAAAGCTGTTATATATAAAGAGGAGAAGAAAAAAAATTACATGTGTATATGAATATCAATGGTGACTGTCGATACAAAACATCAGTAGATCAGTAAAATACTTAAATACTAGCATGTATATCATTACAACCACAATGTGATATTAGGTTGCTCTCTATAACATTGATACAATTCTCAAGTTTGAAGCTTTACTGCCCATAAATAACAGTTGCCTCCAACCACCAAGGAATTGAACATATGTTGGCACTTTTCCAATTCTGAACTAGCATTCCAATGAGTTTTCCAGAAAAGCTTCATCATGTTGAATGATACTTTATAGAGCTGCCGACATTAGGAATGTACGAATCCTTTGCAGAAGCTCTGCTTTTATGGAATCAGGAATGGAAGCTGCATTGGTACAAATATACAATTGTTAATACATTGCAAAAGGAAATGACTAACATCTACTGTATCCAGAAAAAAAAAAAAAAAGACTAATGTCTACAGTGAGGCATTTCAAATCCATATGACTGGAAATTACTGGACTGTTGATATCAAGTTGGTCAATTCACTCAGAATGTGACATTCAGCCATTTGAAGCTTAGTCACACTGATAGTATTCATGTAGCAATGAGGATAATTTTAGTTTGTGATTCCAACAGCAATTCACCACAATTCACCACAATTCCAAAAGCAACATTCCCCTGGTTAAGACAGAAAACAAAATTCTGACAGCCTAATATGCTGGTGACTTACCCACCCATTCAACATCATTACAAATCCAACATAATTACCTCCTGAGTTCCCTTGTAGAAAGAGACACCCAAGTCCTCTGACACTAACCTCTAACCCCCATGCTTCATGCTCACATGATTATACCACCATCTATAAGTCTATACTAACTCTTGTATTATCTGAGTATAAAAAAACACATTATGCCAATACAGAGCGTTGTTAAGAGAAGATGTACAAGTTTACCTAGCTGATAATGTTTTTGCAATCACACACAAAATTTAGGGAAATAGGTTGTTTCTTTCAAAACTGAATAATTTCTACCTTGCAGACCATTAAAAGGAAAATTTGAGAAAAGAAAAAACAAAGGCTTACCTCTGCCCTTTGGGGTGATTACATGTACAAGGTCATCCACAGTAACATTGTTCCTCCCTTTTTTCTTTATGAATGACCTACCATTATCATAACACAAATGAAAAGATGCCCAAAGACCAGCTATGATAAAGAAGATAAACACATTGTTGACAGCATGAAAACTTTAAGTTCAAAATAGAGGAACAAATTTTCACTATTTACTTGTATTAATCATATTACTCAAAGGAAAGAGTTAAAGAACTGGAATAAAAAATTCTGTGGAATCGATGATGTCAAATATCATACATTAGCAGCAAAAGATAATCCTGTTCATTAATGGTTGACAAGCAGGTTATCTATTACTGCATGGCTGAAAAGCTGTGCTGACCTCCAATTGCAATGCTTAAAGACTAAAACACTTTGGTGTCTTATACAATTAGATATTTGTTGGTCAGATATTTTTGTTGGGTTGGGGAAGTTGCTTGAGTATCCAAAAATGCTTTAGACTCAGTTGATCAGTAACATAATGTAGTATGTCTGCCATTTACTGGCTATATGAACAAGTTATTATTTCCTTATCTTAAGTCGATACATTTCTCTTGATAATCCTGTGTTAACGTTGTAATCCTGCATTTGTTAAAGATGGACTATTAGGTAGCGTATAAATGCTTTAGGCGTCCTGTTCTTACAATTTTCTGCCTATATGATCTGGCTACAGGTATGCCTAGCCAACACAATTCTACCACGAAAGTCACCCACTGGACAACAGCTATGTATTGCAATGAATGCCACACGCCTCTACCTCTGTATCCCCCCGATTCAGGAATAAAAGTCGTTATATTGAACTAAGTTTACCAAATGCAAGTTTACCACCTACAGATTCATATGACTTTCCATCATCTCATAAACAAGCGAATTGCCAACTCACCCCTACGGCATCTACGATCTTACGCTTAACTAACAGCATACCTATTTCTTTCACATCAAAATAGCTCCTAATCTATATTACTCAACAATATCAACACGATCCTAATTGATAACAATAATGCACAACACTCTCGGTGATTATGATTCAAAATAAAAAGAGTAAGTTTTGAGTAGCAGTAAATTCAGAAACAGAAACAAAATTTACCTGCAAAGAGCTTTCATTTCATCCTTCCACCCACACTCAATCAGCCTCTCCCTCAGCAGCTCCATTAACCGCTCCTTTTCACCGCTCTCAATCAACTGTAACAAATCATCCACCGCAGTAATTTCAGCAACCAACAACACAGTAAAAAAATCTCCGGACTTTTCGAGTTCAAAAGGACAAACCTCGATGTTGACGAGCTCTTGAAAGCTGGGCTCCTTGTCTTGATTCTCCTCAACCTCCGGCGCCGGCTGACGATTCACCGATTTCCTCCTTTTGTAAATTTCAACAAAAAGATGAGCAATTCTGTTAGAACTCCAATTCTTTCGGAGAAATTTATATGCAGAAAAGAAATTAACAGAAAGAAAAATCTGGTAAAAGTTGAAGTGAGCACTGTATAGAGCTGAGTGTTGCAAATTTTGGTAAGCTTGGTTTAGGGAACTAACATGGTTCAAATCTGTAGGGGACTCAGAAATTCGCAGCGTTGGGTCACACACTCAGAGACGAAGGGGACGAAGGTTGATGTAAGTATATATTGGACAGAAAGCGACGCCGTTTTGCTTGTCTCCTACAGTCAAACGGTGTAGGTTGAGTTTGGGCCTGTTTAGTTAAACCGTGGATTGGGCTGGTTTTCATTCCAATTAGGCATCATTAGTCGGCCCACGGTTCATGTCCGTGTCGAATGTCTCTTGATTGGTTTTGACTTCTCTGCTTGGATATATGTTGCTTGGATGTTTTATGATCATTGTATTGGGTAAGACTGATGTGGCGATATTAGATTGTACTTAATCTAATAGTTATAAAACATCCAAACAACATGATCCAATCATACAGGTCATTTTAAAATGAACATTTTCATAAATTAGAGGGGGGATCGAACTCATGATCTAGCTGGATGAGCTTGGGCATATGTATACGTGACCCGACCTTATAATGGCTCACCGATATGACCTACATCCACATTGTGGCCTAACATGCTTCCATCAACTCAATTGGGTCGGAACATACCACTTTTGGGCCTTAAAAATCACATTCGGCCGGTCAAAGGAAAGCGAAATGGCGCCAAACGTGTACCATAAGAACGGCTGTGGACACAAACATACAAACGCATAATGGCTTGAGAACACAAGCACGTTTTAACTTTTAAACATCCTCAAAAATCACGTCTCTCTCTCTCTCTACTGTTACTCCGATGGCTTCCGTTCCCTTATCATCTCTCTCCCTCAAGTCTCTCAGCAGTTTCACCTCCACAGCTTCCGATCATTTAAGGTTTGCTTCTCCAACCTTCCAATTCAGCACCGTCACCAAGTTCCGCGGGGTTAGGTTCGCCGTGACCAGCAGAGCCTCCTCCGTCGTCTTCCGCAACCTCGACGCCGATGACTTCCGCCACCCTCTCGATAAACAGGTCCGGTTATTTTTCTTTACTGAGGTTAATTTACTGAGTTCCTATTGTTGTCACTGTTTAGTTTTGATTAGGATTAGGCTGATTAGATATAGTGTTGAATAGCTTTGGTGTCGTTATTGTGCAGAACACGTTAATTTTGAGAGCGATTCCTGGACTAAATGAAATCGGAAAGGTTCTACTCGGTATGATGATTCTAATTTGTGATGGATTAAACTTGTACAAGAATGTGCTTATTGTTAAAGTCTACTCAACTTTTTATTAAATTTAATTCGGATTATATTGCAGGATCTGCTACGGAGCAAGTGATGCTTCTTGAGAATATCGGAACATCCCTTCTTGTTTCGGAGAATCAGGTCAGTCGATGGCATAGGTTTTAGAGTATAGTAGACCACAATGTCATGGAATTTCTATTGAATATGGTTGTATGGTTTCTTAGAGTACTGTATACTGCGAGAGTTATACTTGATGCTTTCTGCTAATGTAACTATTTTTGAATTGGTGTTTGTTTTATCAGCTTTCCGATCTACATAAGTTGATGGTTGAAGCTGCGGACATACTCAACATTGATGCTCCTGATCTATATGTTCGTCAAAGTCCTGTACCAAATGCATACACGTTAGCTATAAGTGGTAAAAAGCCATTTGTTGTTATCCATACTAGCCTAGTGGAGCTTTTGACAAGAGAAGAGTTGCAGGTTGTTAATCTCTCTGATCTTATGGTTTACCTCATCCTGAGTTGCTATCCATATTTTTGTCACTTCCCAGCGAAGATTATTTGTTGATCAATTTTGTTCAAGGAAGTTCACTTCATTCGTAATATAGTGTGAAACACTGAAACTGATTTATGCTGTTAGATTTTGTAGCAATGTTTATTTTAAATGACTGACTTCCATTGTTTATTATGAATCTAGGCGGTTTTGGCTCATGAGTTGGGTCATTTGAAATGCGACCATGGTGTGTGGCTTACATTTGCTAATATCCTTACCCTCGGAGCTTATACCATACCTGGTAGGTGTCTGGTACTTGTAACCTTATCTATAGTAATTTGACCTTTTCAGTTCTATGTCAGTGTTAATTGAGTTTGAACCTCATTCTATGTTTGTTGTCATAGACTCATAGTCATAGTTGACCCATAGTGGTTTGTATTGCCCAACAGTCTTCCCGAAGAGATTTATAGGTCTAATGATGCACTTGTTAGTTTGGCTGATGCTTAGAATGCACTGATGGAGAATCACTTAATATGGTCATTTTTATAGGTATTGGCATTTCATAGTCAGGCTGTATATATGTTTGAATACTTATGTTCTTCATAGGGCTTGGTGGCATGATTGCTCAGAGTTTAGAAGAGCAGTTATTTCGTTGGCTTCGAGCAGCGGAACTAACTTGTGATCGTGCGGCCCTTCTTGTTGCGCAAGACCCAAAGGTACATAACCTCCAGAATCTATAGCTTACCTGTACTTGCTATTTTGCATCAATTATCTTGGTTGTCTGATACCCATTTGGTGTGCCCACAAGAGGTGGTCGTCTCTGTGTTGATGAAATTAGCTGGTGGGTGTCCATCTATGGCTGATCAACTAAATGTGGATGCATTTTTGGAACAAGCTCGCTCTTATGACAAGGCTTCCGCAAGCCCTGTAGGGTGGTATATAAGGTAAGAAACAACTCTCATACGCAACACCCGCAGTGTAACACAAGTTGGCAATTAGGTATTAGGATTCATTGAATTCATCTCATGCCCTGCAGAAATGCACAAACAAGGCAACTTTCACATCCTTTGCCTGTGCTACGAGCTCGTGAAATTGATGAATGGTCAAGAAGCCAAGAGTACGGAACTCTTCTTAAACGAGCAACACGGATCACTGCTGGATCAAAAGTTTTAACAACACCTGGAAGATAGAGCAACATCCAAAGCAGTGTGAGAAGGTAGCTACTTGGTCTAATTCCTAGAATGTGGAAACATCCTTTTCCCTTTTCATTAGTGTTTTCGTAGAATACTATACTTACGTTGTAAATTTGTTCGAGTAAAATTCGTCTTATGTTTCATTTATGCAGCCACACATAGCAGCAGCCGGCAGGGAGCTTTGGAAATAAAGAGGGTTTGCTTAGCATTGTTATGCACAAAGTCTTGCTGCAACTTAAGTCTGCAGATTGAATATGCAGCTGGAGTCATAAGTTGTAAGTTGAGGACTTTTGGCTTGTCAATCTTGCAGTACAAGAGATGTAGTCCGTATAAGTATATGTCATACTCCTCGTAGTCTCTTACAGTGATTATAGAATTAGGTTGTTTATAATGCTCGGTACTCCCTGATGAACTTATTTTGTATAGTACATTCCTTTGTTGTATAGTGTATACACACTCGTAATATCGTTTCGCATTGCCTCCATAGTTCCACTGGTACGGGAAGTGCTTCGACCATTTTGATGTACTGAATCAACTTCTGGACTTTGAAGATTCACCCCTCGCCTTTCTTTCTAAGTTAACACTAATCCATAGTCTTTAGTGCAAAGCGTCCCCTCTACCATTCGTAGCATCCAGGTCAAGCATTTTGCTCTACCTCATTAACAATGGTGGACATTTGTGAAACTCTAGTACTGATCATTGGTCTGACTGCATGTGTGGTTTTACTTAGGGCAGCAAAGGTGCGGTAAGAGCTGTCGATCGAGAAGTCTGAGATGACTCAATTACATTAGATCTGATATCAAAAGAGGAGGGTTTACACCAGATGAAGAAAAACTGATTATTGATTGTTGTAGAATTGAGTTTCAAATAACCTAATTGCATCCAATGTTCTTGAGGTTGCTTCTACAGAAGTACGTAGGGAAGTCATTTCAACAATGAAGCTATCATTTTGGGCGGGAAGAAAAATCTGTTTCGATGAAGATGTTGATAGTGCAGATGTAGAGGGAGATCTGAAGGGAGGTGTAGAGAGAAATTAGAAGGGCAAACCTGGAAATAGAATGCTAAAAATATTATAGATCACATTAGTCGTAAAGCAATGTCTATGTAAAAAATCATCGTAAAAAAAAAAAAAAAAAAAGAGTCCCTTACAATACAGGATTCTCGCAGATCCTTTAACATAGCTCACTTTTATTCATAATATCAAAACCATGGCCACCACCGTCCAGGTCAGCTGCTCTGTTCTTACCAAAGCTTACTACCCTCTCTCCGACAACCGACGCATCTTCAGTAACAACAATCCTAATTCTTCAATCTCTTTCAGCTATTCCAAAACCTTAAACCGAGCTCTATCCTTCGTGCCCATACCAATTTCGAAAAGAAGGCTTGATGTTTCGTTTTCCGGCGGTGCCGGCCGAGGTGGCGACTGGAGCCGAGGAGATGAGGATGAAGAGTTGAAACTCTAGACTTTTTTGTTTAATTCCTCAAAATCGGCTGGCTTTTTTGGAAGAAGATTGAAGGTCAAGCATTCAATTGGTGGTGTCGGTAAGCAGCGGTCTGCATGGTTATGTAGTTTAGTTGACGAACTTTGAAATTATATATTTAAATTTTACTGTGTGAGTTATTTTTTAAGAAAAAAGTATTTAATAAAACTAAAAAAAGAAGAAATATAAGAAAAACATTCCGGAGTGCTCCATTATCTGAAAAAAGAGGATTTGGAAAGAAATCCACACCCAAGGTGACGGTGCACACTACAAACATGTCGATTCACAAATAGAGACAAGCCATCGCTCGTAGAGGCACCAAGGAAAAGCATTCAAGAATTTCGTACAATGAATGTATGATGTAGGACAAGATTTGAAGGCATAAGATGTCGTTATAAGTTATCGATTCGCATTTAAAATATGTAGGCTAGTATTATTCTCGTTTTGAGATTCCATTATTTAGTGTAATTTGTTTCCTTTTATGTTTGGATTTTGATGTGGTATAGTCTATTAGTATGATTGACGAAGATTGCCCGAGCAGGGAGAAGATGTTCAATCAAGTAAGGATCTGCATACCAAAAACACATAGAGTTTTCCACCTCTTATGCTTGCCTTGCAAGTTTTGTCATTTTAATTTTCATTCTACCTAAGCGCGCCTAGTCTCTCTCTTCTAGCTCTCTAGCTACCTAAGGCAGAACCCTAGTCGCTCTCCTCTCTTCCCTCTCTTCAAGTGGCTTTTGATTTCTATGGCTTCCCTGTCTCCCTCCCTTCTCTCTGCTACCTAAGCCAGAACCCTAGTCCTCTCCGTTTTACCTCCAAAGCTTCCTCGCCTTGCTTAAGGTTTGGCTCTCAGATTTTTCTCCACCCCAAAACCAACGAGGTCCGGGTTCCGGCATGCCGAGTTTCTTCGAAGATGGTCTTCCCCAATCTGCAAGCTGATGACTTTTGCCACCCTCTGGATTTAGAGGTAGTGTTCATTCTTTGGTCGCTTCTGCTACTTTTTCACTCCCCTGCGCTGCTTTCCTTTATACTTGAGAGACTGAGAATATTGGTTTAGGGTTTAGGGTTATCTTTCGCGCAAGAAAAGAGACAATTAATTTTTTTTTTTTTCAATACCAAATGAAAGTCCGATTTGTATTGTGCAGAACACTCGGCGGTATAGAGCACAGCCAAATTCGGCTGAGATTATAGAGGCTACAAAACGTAATGGGCATCTAATTTTCTGTGGGGGTTCAATTTAATTTGTATATTCGATCAGAGGCTCTATCTTTTCTTGTTTTCTTGTCATCGCAGGTTTAGTCGCAGATTACTTTGCATATGGTTACTTTAAATTAGACAAAATCGAGAATAATGGCACTTCCGTTCTGGCCGGTCCCGAATCAGGTTATTCACTTTCTGGAGATTAGCATGATTAATAAAATTCTGGTTGCGCGCGCATTTGGTCTAATTCTCTGAAAGTGTCATATAAAGTAGATTTTGTTATTTCTTCTGATTATTTCTGCATATATTAGTGCCCTGGATGATTTAATAAGAAAAGGTCATCAGCTCAGTAATATGTTCTTCTTCTTCTTCTTTTTTTTTCATTTTTTTTTTTCATATGGAGTTGTGGATTTGATATATTTCCTGCCATGTTTCCTTGCAGAGGATTATTCAATACTCATTATTTGAAATCTATCTGCATCTCGATTTAAGTTTTCCTGATTCATATATTGGATTGCAAAGTACAAAACTTGTTTTTGCTCCCCTTTATAAGCACTCATCTGTTGCATTTTAACTTATGTCGACCTACAGGATCTTGAGAAGAAGCATTCAGCTTAGAATTATTTTCTCTTTCCATGAATGATTTGATGCAAGACTTATGTACAATACAATTTTTGCTATGCCAGCATTATTCTAATACATACAAGTTGATGGCTGAGACCGCTGAGATTCTCAATATCACGACACCTTTACTCTACATTCGGAGTAATGATTTACATTTAGCTCGTGCAGTTGGACTAGACACTCCCTATATTGTTATTCACCCTAGTCTTATTGAGCGTCTCACCCCACAAGAGTTGCAGGTAATCATTTATCTCTGTTTTTTTTTTTTAATGTTTAATTCTTCTTTGTATAAGTTAAGATTTACATTGGCACATAGCTCTATGAGTCTATGTACATTTATCTATGCATTGTAAACATTTGGGATGTATATAGGTACATGATGCAAATCTATGCATATCTGATTTCGGGGGTTATGTACGTGTTAGCTAGGTTCGTAGCATTGTTGTCCTCAGATTATGCAATTACTAACTCTGGTGCTCATCTTAAAATTAGGTTGTTTTCGCTCATGATGAGTTGGCTCACCTGAAATGTGGTCATTATGCGTTGCTCAAACTTATGCATATACTTGTCTTTTCGGCTGAGGACTTACCTGGTAAGTGTTTCCTGCGTTGAAGCTAATTAGCGAATGTAACTGAGGCCCATGCTATGTCTATTGTCTTGGTCAGATTAATTACTTTTCTTGATTCGAATTAGGGTTTAGGGTCGTATTATACGACTTACTTAAGGTCATTTGGCAGGCAACACGGATAGAATCTGCATTTTCTTGTGACATGCATTTTGTTGTCTTAATGGTGAAAAATCTTAAAGAGCCTTTGCATTTACATTAGAAATTAATAATAACGTTTGTTTATTGGTTCATAATAAGTTAATAACTACTTAAGCTTTTACTAGAATATTGTGTGGATCGTCCATTGAAAGAGTTGTTTCATTGGGGTCAAACGATGGAGCTATCTTGTGATCGTGCATCGCTTCTTGTTGCACAAGACCCAAAGGTATACATGATCTCCAATAAACTTGCTGCGTCCCATTAGTTATATTGATAATCCGACATCCATTTTAATCTGTATGCCCTCAACAGGTGGTCATCTCTGCTATAATGAAATTAGCCGGGGGAATTCGATCAAGGGTACAAGAACGAGACGTTGATGCATATTTGACATCTGCTCGTGCTTATGTATACATTCGTTCCTCAAGCCCCACAGGGGTGTTTGGGTAAGCAACAATATACATTTGTATATCATCAGCAAGTGTTGTGTTATATATACACATCCCAGATAGCATTGATTCTATTCACTGATGCTGTCCAGGGATGCTTGTACAAGAAACCCTGTGCCCCTTCTTCGTGCTTATGAGATTGATGAGTGGTCCAGAAGCAAAGACTACGCAATGCTGCTAACCTCTGCAACAACTCAAGGAGAAGCTTTTATAAAAAAGAAGATCACTGAGAAGGCCTCTGCAACAACTCAAGGAAAAGCCCTTATAAAAAAAAGATCAATGAGAAGGTTTTGGAGCAATTTGATATGAAAAGATCATTCAGAATCTTTTGGAGCAAGTTTATATGGCAAAGAATGAAAAGATCATTGAGAAGCTTTTGAAGCAAGTTGATATAGGCAAGATCAAGAAGTACCACGTTGTTGGACTCAACAAGGATGTGGAGACGAAGGATCCAACTGGTGCATGCAAAGGTGACTACGTCTGCTGCTTGAAGTGAACTTAAGTCTTGTTGTGATTTAGCATTGTTAATTACGCACCAAGTCTTGTTGCCACTTAAGTTTGCAGATTAAGTCTTAAGTTGTAAATTGAGTACTTAGTCTCTTACAGTGATTATATTACAGAATTACGTTGTTATAATAATTGATACTCCCAGATGAACTCATTTTGAAGAGTATGTTCCTTTCGCATCGCCTCCAGAAGTGTTTTGAGCATACCGAAATCTGTTTCTGGCCTTTGAAGACACATGCATGCCTTTCTTTTGCTTCTCCTCAAATTTTCATAATTAGTGAATGCTCTCTGCTTATGTACACTGTACAGTATAAGTTTTGCTTGAGTATGCGGATGGAGTCATAAGTTTTAAATCGAGGACATTTGGCTTGTCAATCTTTCGCAGTACAAGAGATGTAGTTTGTATATAAGTGATACTGTGATAGTTATACTCCTCTTAGTCTCTTACAGTGATTATATAATTAGGTTTTTTATTATACTTGGTAGTTGGTAACCCCTGATGAACTCATTTTGTATAGTACATTCTTTTATTGTATAGTGTATACACACTCGTAATATCGTTTCGCATTGCCTCCACAATGGCATGAGAAGTGCTCGGAGCATTTTCGATGTACTGAAATCGGCTTGTGGCCTTTGAAGACACACCCTTTGCCTTTCTTTTTAATTTTGGTGTTAGCTAGAGTTCGTTTCACAAGTTTTGTTTGTTACATTACTGCTGGATTAGTAAAGTATCCGTTGCACAGTTTTTGCCAAGTTAAATTTCATTGCATATTAGAAGCAAAAGCTAAAGAGCTAAAAACGACGTCGTCTATGTCATCTCGAGGGGTCCGATCTTTGCCACCACATTCTCTTTGTTTGTGACATTCTCTTTTGGTTCATCAGTATGGCCTGGGTTACGTGTCTCTTTACCCTTAATTTATCAACATTCACAATGGAGTATTGGTGATGGTAAATTGGTTTCGTTTTGGTTGGACAAGTACGTGGTTGAATCATGTGATTATTGACAATCTTCAACTCAGCCATCTCTCAAAGCATTTTAAGTCGCATGTTGCTTCTTATATTTTGGAGCAACGTTGGTTCTCCCCATTAGGTTTCACACCACTTTCCATATTTTGGCGCAAGAAATTATGAATACTTCTCTTCCCACTGTTCCTGAGCCTGATGTTCTTATTTGGGAAGACTCCAGTTCCGGTACTCTTTCATTCTCTAATGCATATGATCGAGTTCCTTCGGCCTCGCTTTGGTGAGCAAAATTGGGTCTCTAAAATATGGGGGGTGGTTACACCACCTCGATATTCTATGCTTGCATGGCGTATTTTTCATAATAAATTGCCTACTGATGATTAGCTTAGAAAGCGGGGTGTTCCTGTGGTTTCAGTTTGTCAGCTATGCACTACTTTTGGGCATGAGGAGACGTTGACCCATCTCTTTATCACTTGTACTTTTGCTCAACATGTATGACAATGACTTGCTTGCTGTTTTGGTACTCGCCTCCCTTCTTTAGGTACGCTTACTGATTTTTGGAGATCATTTACTAGTAAGCATTTCTCTTCACAATTGATGAATCTTTGGATTGCTAGTGGTCTCTTTTCGCTAATGGCTATTTGGAAGACTAGAAATAAGCTTCGTTTTTAGAATAAAAAGCCTTCCCTCATGAGGATTTTTCACTCAATTAAAGCTTGGATCCGTTTTATTGCTCCACACATGTCTGGGCACGTTACTGGGATCTTGGACAATAAGTTACTAATGGGGTTACATGTCACTCCAGTACCGAAAATTTAGCGAGCCCCACGTCTTGTTATATGGCATTCTCCTCTTATTCCCTGGTTAAAACTTAATACAGATGGTCTTGCTAAAGGAAATCCAGGCCTTGCTGCTTGTGGTGGTGTTTTCAAGGATAGTTTTGAGAATTTCATTGGAGGATATTGTCAAGGACTAGGTAAACAAAATGCTTTCTTCTCTGAGTTAATGGCGGTCATTCTTGGGCTTGAGAGTGATTCAACTAGTGTTTTGATTTGTCTCTCTTTCTCTTCTTTTAATCCGCTATGGCCACTACGTATCTTATGGGTCAATTGCCTTGAACGAATTCGTGCCATGAATTTTCTTTATTCTCATATTCTTCGTGAAGGTAACACAATGGCTGATAAAATAACGAGCTTCGGTTTGACATCTACATCTTTAATTTGGTATGATTCTCCCAACTAAACTTCTCTCATTTTTGCATATGGATGCTATGGGTAATCCATACCATAGGGCAGGTTAATGTGTCTAGAGCTTATCTCTTTTCTTGATGCCGTATTTACTTTGGAGAATGGAGAAAGCCAAGTCGAAGACTTTCGGCCTTATTGTTGATCAGAATGACTACTTTTCTTTTGTTTTTTCTTTTGGTTTTGTACAAGAGATGAGTTTTCCCTATCCTCTTTTTATTTGTTCTGTCATGTATTTTTACTTTTAGACATTGTAATTTTTATGGTATTTTTACTTTTAGACATTGTAATTTTTATGGTTATTTATTTAAAATCCGAGCGTGGGGCTGAGCCTCCAAACTAGGCTGGGTGCCAAACCCTTAAAAAAAAAAAAAATACTACCCGTATGAGTACCACGGTCAACGAAAAAAGCAAATGTGTAAATGGGCGGGACAAAGATGACATGACGTAAGACACACTCTAGTTGTATAGAGTAGAGCAGAGCATCATCACCACCACCACGCTATATAGGCTCTTTAAACAATAAACATTACATAAACTTATTTCAACTATCATTTTGAGATTTGTGATTCTTTCTTCTTGGCAGTCATGGCTTCCCTTTCCTTCTCTTCTCTTTACCTGAACCTGAGCTCTACTGTGCCTAAATCTCTTGGTTTGAGCTTCAAAGCTTTTCCGTGCTTGAGGTTTGGCTCTGTGGTCAAGCTTCCTAGTGTAGTTTGGGCCAAAGCATGGCCTTGCTTGAGGTCTGGCTCAGTGGTGTGCCGAGCAACTCCGGTTATCATCCCCAATCTTCAAGCTGACGACTTTCGCCACCCTCTTGATTTACAAGTACTCTTTCTTGTCCACTTTGAGAAAAAAGACCAAACTTTTAACAACTTTGGTTGATTTTTCAAGTTGTTACGTCATTTTCACTCTTCTGTTATGATTTCTACTCCATTTTGTGCATAACACTAGGCTTTTAAGTGTAATTCCAGGTCTGAGTGAGATGAGACCTTTTTTAAGAGGTAATAGACATCTGATTTTGTATGGGGTTAGACTTGAATTTGACACTAAAGGAGTTGTAGGTTGTTAATAATCTCTTTTGTTTTATTGCTTACCTTATATATTAAGATACTACCCACAACAATAATTTTTTGAGAAAGTTCAGTCTAGATTAACATATATTTGTTGTACACTTCTGTATGCACTATAAACATACATGAGATATATATATATATATATATATATATATATATATATATGTACTGAATACATATTTCTGCAATGTTTATTGTTTATGCAACAAATCTTATGCATATTTATTGTATGTATATATGTACTTAATGCATATTTATGCAACAAATCTCAAAATGAAAGTTGAAATGAGTTTATGCAATGTTATTGTTTAGGTACATATATACATAATGTATTAAGTACATATATACATTAAGTACATATATACATTAAGTACATAAATATGCCTAAATATCTTGGTTTGAGCTTCAAAGCTTCTCCGTGCTTGAGGTTTGGCTATGTGGTTAAGTTTCCCAATGTGGTTCAGGCCAAAGCATGGCTTTGCTTGAGATCTGGCTTAGTGGTGTGCCGAGTTTCTCCGGTTTTCATCCCTAATCTTCAAGCTGACGACTTTCGTCACATTCTTGATTTACAAGTGCTCTTTCTTGTCCACTTTGAGGAAACAAGACCAAACCATTAACAACTTTGGTTGATTTTTCAAGTTGTTACATCATTTTCACTCCACTGTTATGATTTCTACTCCATTTTGTGCAGAACACTCGGCTTTTAAGTGCGATTCCAGGTCTGAGTGAGATGAGACCGTTTTTAAGAGGTAATAGACATCTGATTTTGTATGAGGTTAGACTTGAATTTGATACTAGAAGAGTTGCATGTTGTTAATAATCTTTTTTGTTTTATTGCTTACCTTATATATTAAGATACTACCCTCAACAATAATTTTTTGAGAAAGTTCAGTCTAGATTAACATATATTTGTTGTACACTTCTGTATGTACTGTAAACATACATGAGATATATATATATATGTATATATGTACTTAATACATATTTATGCAATGTTTATTGTTTACTGTTTATGCAACAAATCTTATGCATATTTATTGTATGTATATATGTACTTAATGCATATCTATGCAACAAATCTCAAAATGAAAGTTGAAATGAGTTTATGCAATGTTTATTGTTTAGGTACATATATACATTAAGTACATAATATACTTAAATCTCTTGGTTTGAGCTTCAAAGCTTCTCCGTGCTTGATGGCTCTGTGGTCAAGCTTCCTAATGTGGTTCAGACCAAAACATGGCTTTGCTTGAGGTCTGGCTCAGTGGTGTGCCGAGTTTCTCCGGTTGTCATCCTCAAACTTCAAGCTGACGACTTTCGCCACCCTTTTGATTTACAAGTGCTCTTTCTTGTCCTCTTTGAGAAAAAAAAAACTAAACTTTTAACAACTTTGGTTGATTTTTCAAGTTGTTACATCATTTTCACTCCGTTACTGTGATTTCTACTCCATTTTGTACATAACACTCGGTTTTTAAGGCGATTCCTGGTCTGAGTGAGATGTGACCATTTTTAAGAGGTAATAGACATCTGATTTTGTATGGCGTCAGACTTGAATTTGAATTTGTATCTGTCAAAGACTCCATCTTTTCTTGTTTTCTTGACATTGCAGGAGATGTTTCATAGGGCACTGACTCAATTCTTAATGAAGTTCTGATCGTGACTCTAAATCAGGTATTCAATCTCTGATGATTAGGCAATACAATATGATATAAAGTCGGTTTGCATTTCACGTGGTTGATTTATGCAGCTCCAGGACACCAATGTTGTGGTTGATTTAGTATATAGGTTTTTTTCTCCATGTCTTATTGCAGAGGATTATGCAATACATCATGATATCAAATGTTTGCATTTAGATTTACTTTTTTATGATAGTATTATATATCGGATTGTAAATTTTAGACTTGTTTCTTTGATTATATATTGTCCCCTAAATCTGTATAAGCACATGAAACACAACATCTGTTGCATTTAAAATTTGTGTGATCTGAGAAGAAACATTCAACTTAGGAGTATGTTCTTTGTTCATATGGAGTGGTTGATTTGATGAGAAATGAATTTTCCATTGCTTTGTTGATCCCAAAATCAAACTAAACATCATCATTTAGTGTTTCATTTCTGTATGTGTCTGCTATATAACTCTGAGCTTGTATGCTAGTAGACTAAGAAAACACTAAAGCTCTCAAACTTAGAGTCAATGTTTTCTGCTTATGTACAACTAAATTATTTTTTCTTTGTCAGTTTTCTAAAATACACAAGTTGATGGCTGATGCAACATAAATTCTCAATGTTGAAGCTCATTTACTGTTTGTTCGGCAATATCTTGTAGCTAAATCTTATCTGGTAGCAGTAAATTATCGGCCATATGTTGTTGTCCATAGTTGTCTTATGAAATTTTTGACGCTAGCGCTAGAGGAGTTGGAGGTTGTCAATAATCTCTTTGGTTTGATTGCTTACCTCATATATTAAGATGTTACCCATAACGATAAATTTTTGGTGAAAGTTTAGTCTAGATTAGCATATATTTTTATTACACTTATGTATGCGGTGTAAACATACATGAGATGAATATATGTACTTAATGCATATTTATGCAATGTTATTGTTTATTGTTTATGCAACAAATCTTTTGCATATTTATTGTATGTATATATATACTTAATGCATATCTATGCAATAAGTCTCAAAATAAAAATTGAAAAGAGTTTATGTAATGTTTATTGTTTAGGTACATATATACATGTATGTATTAAGTACATATATACATTAAGTACATAAATATGCATACATACATTGCATAAATATGCATTAAGTACATATGCATACAATACATATGCATAAGATTTGTTGCATAAACAATAAACATTGCATAAATATGCATTAACTACATATATCTTGAAAGAGCATTGCTTAGTAGAAAACCTAAATGCCGTGTTGCGCTCTGATCGTAACAAGTCCAAGTTTGATTTTGTGTAATTGCCCATGGATTAATTTCAAGTAGGTAGCTAGCATATATCCTAACAAGTCCGAGTTTGATTTTGTGTATTTGCCATGGATTTCAAGTAAGTAACTAGCATATATGCACCTTAGTATGGGTTCCGGTGTGCCGAGCTTCTCCGGTTGTCATCCCCAATCTTCAAGCTGACGACTTTCGTCACCCTCTTGATTTACAAGTGCTCTTTCTTGTCCACTTTGAGAAAAAAGATCAAAGCTTTAACAGCTTTGGTTGATTTTTCCAGTTGTTACATCATTTTCACTCCGCTGTTATGATTTCTACTCTATTTTGTACAGAACACTCGGCTTTTAAGGGCGATTCCAGGTCTGAGTGAGATGTGACCGTTTTTAAGAGGTACATCTGATTTTGTATGGCGTCAGACTTGAATTTGAATTTGTATCTGTCAAAGACTCCATCTTTTCTTCTTTTCTTGACATTGCAGGAGATGTTTCATAGGGCACTGACTCAATTCTGAATGAAGTTCTGATTGTGACTCTAAGTCAGGTATTCAATCTCTGATGATTAGGCAATACAATATGGTATAAAGTCGGTTTTCATTTCACGTGGTTGATTTATGCAGCTCCAGGGCACCAATGTTGTGGTTGATTTAGTATATAGGTTTTTTTCTCTGTCTTATTACAGAGGATTATGCAATACATCATGATATCAAACTGTTTGCATTTAGAATTACTTTTTTATGATTGTATTATATATCGGATTGTAAATTTTAGACTTGTTTCTTTGATTATATATTGTCCCCTAAATCTGTATAAGCACATGAAACACAACATCTGTTGCATTTAAAATTTGTGTGATTTGAGAAGAAGCATTCAACTTAGGAGTATGTTCTTTGTTCATATGAAGTGGTTGATTTGATGAGAAATGAATTTTTCATTGCTTTGTTAATCCCAAAATCAAACTAAACATCATCTTTTAATGTTTCATTTCTGTATCTGTGTCTGCTATATAACTCTGAGCTTGTATGCTAGTAGACTAAGAAAACACTAAAGCTCTCAAACTTAGAGTCAATGTTTTCTGCTTATGTACAGCTAAATTATTTTTTCTTTGTCAGTTTTCTAAACTACACAAGTTGATGGCTGAGGCAACATAAATTCTCAATGTTGAAGCTCATTTACTGTTTGTTCGGCAAGATCTTGTAGCTAAATCTTATCTGGTAGCAGTAAATTATCGGCCATATGTTGTTGTCCATAGTTGTCTTATGAAACTTTTAACGCTAGCGCTAGAGAAGTTGGAGGTTGTCAATAATCTATTTGGTTTGATTGCTTACCTCATATATTAAGATGTTACCCATAACGATAAATTTTTTGTGAAAGTTTAGTCTAGATTAACATATATTTTTATTACAATTATGTATGCATTGTAAACATACATGAGATATATATATATATATATATATATATATATATATATATATATATATATAGACACACACACTTGATGCATATTTATGGGTTATGTACGTGTTAGGTTTGTAGCATTACTTATGTACGTGTTAGGATTGTAGCATCACTTGTTTTTTTTTTTTTTTTTTTAAGCAATTACTAACTCCTGTGCTCATCTTAAAATTAGGTTGTATTCGCTCATGAGTTGGGTCATCTGAAATGTGACCATTGTCTTTGGCTCACATATGCAGCTCTTTTTGTCAATGAAGTTAAGGCCTTATCTCAGTTACCTGGTAAGTGTTTCATCATTAATGCTTAGTTATGGAAATGAGGCCCCTGCTATGTCCACTGTCTTTTCAAAGTTCAGCGATGACGGTTTATTCCTTCAATTAGTATAGAGTTCATCAGAACGTTCATCTGCATTTTCTTGTAACATGTTTGCCTGATTCTTGTAACACCATGTTGGCCTTAAGGCTCTACACTTACAGAATATAGAATATAAATGGTATTAATTATCGTATTTGTTTGGTTTATACCAAGTTGTTAACCATCTCTGTTTGTTGACTCTGTTCATAGGGGTTGGTTGGTTGATTTCCCGAAGTGTAGAGGAAGAGTTAGTTCGTTGGCGTCAATCTGCAGAGCTATCTTGTGATCGTGCAGCGCTTCTTGCTGCAGGGGACCCAATGGTATGCATGTTCTTCAATAAAGTCGCTATATCCCATTAGTTATCTCGATTATGAAACATCCATTTTGATGGAAGAACTAAATGTAGAGACATTTTTGAAACAAGCCCGTGCTTATCATGCAATAGCTTCTTCGTCAAGATCCGACGGGAAAATAAGGTAAGAAACAACATTACATGCGCATAGCACAAGGTAAGAACTAGAATTGATTGGTTTCTCTGATGCTTTCCAGGGTTCCTCTTGAGGCACAACTTGATCATTTTGGTCCTGTGCTCCGTGCTGCAGAAATCGATATATGGTCGAGAAGTGAAGGGTAAAAAACCCTTTTAATCTGTGCAGAAAAGGCAAAGGCAGAAAGAAAAGTTGATGGAGCAAATCGAGAGCAATTGTCACTTGTAACTTAACTATTTTGATTCCCTTTGCTGTCATATGATGTGTTTATTCATATATTAGGCGTACAATATGTAGCATGCGCCATTGGTGACTATGAAATTCGACTAGCATGAGTAGGTGCATAAGTTTTTGTATAATGAGGATTTACTAATGAAGTAAAGAAGGGTGCTACGAATGAGACTGAATAACCTTTTACTTGATACCAATGAGGATGATGAGTTTTGATATTCATGTCACTCAGATTTATTTAAACCATTCATAATCGTCTAGCGTCAATTACTATGTATAGAATTGCGTAAACCAAAGGCGCCTCCGGTTTCAACCATTAAAAAAAAAATTCGGGTTTTGGACTATTTGAGACCCAATTCGGACCTATACAACGTCACCATGACCTCACCCCAAGCTTAAGTTGCTCACTTCTACAGTTCTACTCTTGTGCTCAATCACAACTCTCTTCTTCTCTCTTTGGGAATCGGAAAAACTCACCGGAAAATTCGATAATGCCCGGCGTCACAGGTCCCTCAGATTACTCGCGGGAGCCGCCTCGACATCCGAGCCTCAATATCAACGCCAAGGCTAGCCTTCTTCTTCTTCTTCTCCGATCACTTCACTCTCTTTGATTCTGCAGAACTCGTTCGTTAAACTTCAATCTTTGACTCGATTTTCAGGAGCCTTTCAACGCCGAACCGCCGCGCTCGGCTCTCGGCGCCGCTTACGTCACTCCGGTGGATTTGTTCTACAAGAGAAACCACGGTCCTATTCCAATAGTCGATGACATCCACAGGTCTATCTTGAATCCCTAAACCGAGTTTCAATTTCTTTCGTTTTTCAGTATTGCTGACTCGCTCTGCAAATCTCAGTTACTCTGTTTCCATAACCGGATTGATCGAAAATCCGAAGCAGCTGTTTTTCAAGGATATCATGTGAGTTGTGTGCAATAGTTGCTGTGAAATTTGTTTGTTAGCATTGGATTAGTGTTAATGAATTGAGTTTTTATGTGATCGCAGGGCGCTTCCTAAGTACAATGTCACTGCCACAATGCAGGTATCTTACTGTTATGCATTTGGTTTTGCACAAGTTTATTGTGTTATTCGATTGCGGTGTGATTTGATTCGGTGTGGATTAATCAGTGTGCAGGTAATAGAAGGACAGCTATGAGCCAAACTCGGACTGTCAAGGGAGTAGGATGGGATGTTTCTGCTATAGGAAATGGTTTGTTGCTCTTTCGTTGTTTCATTTTGAATTTTCACTGGTTGCTTTTTGCTTTCAAGCTCTAGCATGAAGCATTGAGTCTTGTTCGAATGTACCAGTGGCCTTTGAGTTCCCAGCTGCATAATATATCTGCATGAATATCTGTTATCTATATTTTTTTTCTTGTCTGAGAAGTTTTTGCTAGTATGAGTTTTAACTGTTATAAATTTTCTTCAAGCTCATTACAGCTGTATGGGGTGGTGCGAAATTGGCTGATGTACTTGAACTTGTGGGAATTCCGAAGTTCACTGGCGCTACTAAATCTGGTGGAAAACATGTTGAGTTTGTAAGCGTTGATAGGTGTAAGGTACAAGCTTGGATACTTAATCACTGCTTTGTAGTCATTCCTTGGTTTTGAGATGTTTTCTAGTTGACAAATAGATTTGACAGCAAAAGGAAATTATGTATTAACTCTAATAGTTAGAGCGATGATTACAACTTACAGGAGGAAAATGGAGGCCCATACAAAGCATCAATTCCACTGATTCAGGCCACAAGCCCAGATGCAGATGTTTTACTTGCTTATGAGATGAACGGAGAGGTTAGTTCAGCAAAGTAGATGTTCAGATTGTGAATCCTACAATTATGCCATTTCTTCAGCTTTGCATTTCAATCACCTGTTTCTGATTTGTTGCATGAGTAATTGAGTATTTGGTTATGTACCTGTTTCATTTTGGTCCCGCTTGTAACTTCTTACTGCCTCGTTTTCATTTCTACCTAGTAGACTGTCAAGTAACCAATTTTCTTGCGCATACAATCAGTACATCGGTCTGATATTGGGTTTTGTTTTGTATTCTCTTATCATGTGAAGACCCTAAACAGGGATCATGGGTATCCATTGCGTGGGGTTGTGCCTGGTGTTATTGGTGCCCGTTCTGTTAAATGGCTTGATTCGATTAATGTCATTGCAGAGGAATGTCAGGTCGGAATTGGATTCTTCAGTCTATTATTCCTTCAACTTTCTTCTTCCTACCATATCGCACATTTTTAACGATTTGAACTTACCTAACAACCTTGCAGGGTTTCTTTATGCAAAAAGACTACAAAATGTTTCCACCTTCAGTAAACTGGGATAACATTAATTGGTCGACCAGGAGGCCACAAATGGATTTTCCTGTCCAGGTCTGGAGAGTCAATCTTACCTTGTTCGGAATTGCCATGAATTTTCTTAGTCTGTCTATTTGGCTGACATAGGATATTGATGATTGACAGTGTGTAATTTGCTCTCTAGAGGATGTGAATGCATTAAAGCCTGGAAAGGTTAGTTCTAATATCAATTTTTTCCTTCTCTCTATGCAATTGAATGTCTATTGTTTACTTTACATTATGGCATGCACAGAGACTTAATTTTTTTTGCTGTTATAGCTCCCAGGTCCAATTTAACAAGTCTTTTTCAGCATGTATGTTGAGGTCAAAGATCTCAAGTGTTTTTACCTTCTCATAGCATACGTATTTGATTGCTTATATTGCAAAACAGCCTTTTGAACTGACTGCAAAACTTTTAAAATACTCAGTTTTCCCCTGTATTCTGTTTTATCCTGCAACCATAGTAATTGGTTGGTTTCTTTCTACTCGGCTACTTCTTATGCATTACACACTTCCTTCTTGATCATGTTTGAGACTATTGATTTGCTGCCAGTGTCTGATATGGTGGGAACTGTGTTTTACCAGCAATGGGCCCGTTGGTTTTAATCCTTCATAAATATGGGTTGTACAGGTAAAAGTTAGTGGGTATGCAGCATCAGGAGGTGGTCGTGGGATCGAGAGAGTTGATATTTCTGTTGATGGTGGCAATACCTGGGTTGAAGCATCTAGACATCAGCAACCTGGCATCCCATATATTGCCGAGGCCACATGCAGTGACAAATGGGCATGGGTACTTTTTGAGGCCATGATTGATGTCCAACAGAGTACCCAAATTGTTGCAAAAGCAGTATGTTTCGTTGATTCTGATAACATATTATTTACAGTGATACAATTTCCTCATGCTAGGAAGCTTACATGCACCAATTGATATATAATCCTCAATGTCAATTTTGTGAATATGATGCCTACCATCTATAATAGCCCATATCCGAAAGTTACGTTTGTAGCTTTCAGAGCTATCTAATGTTTGGACTCTACTAGCTTATCACTGCAAAACCATTATCATATAAGGGTTTGACCAGTGGTTGGACTCTTAGCTCTCATTAGACCTTACACCCACATGGCCCTTATTTTTGAACTTTACCTAAGTTTCTAGTGATGATATTTGTAATTTTGTACTTATCATTTGCTACTGAGGCATCTAATAACACAATCTCTGTCTGACCTATAACTCAGTCAATATGAACACCGGTTCAAAGAATTAGTACAACCATAGAAGCAGTGTTTAGAAGCATTTTCCTTATTTAACTAATTAAACCTCCTATCCTAGTATATCATGCACCATTAGATGTTTGATCTGCGAGATGCTTGATTATTGTTAATTTCCCTTTGTGAGATTATGTGCTTGTGCTTGACATCCTAATTATAATATCAACAAACCAAAAGCTGACTTTGTATGGCCATATATTAATAGGCCTGAATGTAATTCATATGAATATGAAGGTACGTTGTTACATCCGTGAAGATAGCATCAGATATTAATATGCTTGTGCATTGGTCTGCAAGGCTACTGGTTTTTCTGGTTGAGTTGCCAAAATACTGTGAGCATGACCTTTTGGTAGACTTCTAGCACCGGAAGATTCAAGTTCTGACCACGTGTTGGAATTTGTGAAACTTTATATCCTTTGTTACCTGCATCATCAATATGTTATGACTCGATACTGTTATATCTTTTCATAATAGTTAGTGTATTTCATTCACATTCAATAACAAAATCACACATGATGTGTATAAATTGTAGTTCTTTTCCCTGAGTTGTATATGCTCAAGTCTCACGGTTCTTGGCATCTTTGGTGTGCAGGTGGATTCAGCAGCAAATGTACAACCTGAAAAAGTGGAGGACATCTGGAACTTGAGAGGGATACTGAACACTTCATGGCATAGAGTACAAGTTCGAGTTGGCCACTCAAATTTGTAGACTAAATTAACAAGAGAAAAACTGAAGGAAAATAATACGTAAAATACTTGAAAGTTGTAATCGCTTTCTGTTTGGATAACATTTACCACTTCTCATACATTTTCCATGTGCAAGTAATAAAATGTTTATCAGTTTGCTATCAACGTTAAGACTTCTAAGAGGGTTGTTGAAGAGTATTTGCCTCGAATATTTAGTTGGTGTATATATATATACATTTCAAATTAGCATTCCCATTGCAGAAAAATCATCCCCTAAATCTTTCAGGTTCCACTTCTGAAGTTTTTCATTAACTGCATTACGAGATCATTTGCCACCCCATGGAGATGGAGGATTCGAGCTGTTGTTGAAGACATCAAAAGAGGATTGCTTCTACCTTTGACTCCATTTCTTTTAGCCATCTCCAAGTTAGGATATTGTCCTCAACTCCAGCTCTGGTTGGACTTTGGAATCAAAGTTTGCTACCTAGTGCTCTTCCTGCTTCAATATGTGATGCATTAGAAATGGTTTCCTCTTGAAATAAAAAAAGACTTCGAGTGTAGCAAAAGGTTTTACTTTACAAATGTTTAAACCTGAAGTCTTGGAAGGTCTTATTATAACCTTCCCTTTGGTCTTCTTCTTCTTCTTTCTGATTGTTTTGTTTTTCTCTTTGGCTTTACCTGGCTGCCGTAACCCTACTAAAAAGATCATTGAGAAGCTTTTGAAGCAAGTTGATATAGGAAAGATCAAGAAGTGGCACCTTGTTGGACTCAACAAGGATGTGGAGACGAAGGATCCAACTGGTGCATAGGTGACTACGTCTGCTGCTAGAAGTGAACTCAAGTCTTCTTGTGACTTAGCATTGTTACGCACCAAGTTTTGTTGCCACTTAAGTCTGCAGATGAAGTCATAAGTTGTAAATTGAGTACTTTAGTCTCTTACAGTATTAGTTATAAGATTAATTACAAAAGACCTCCCAAACTATAAAAGCATCTTCAAATACGCTGCGTTAATAGTTAACAATTTCATACCTCACTGTTAAAATCTCTACCGTTAAAACAAAATATATTCCTCGTTTTACAACAATAGGACTTGAACCCGTGAGGGTGGGCAAATACAAGGAGTCAATGAAACTATTTGTCCATGCAAACGTGAATATTCAGAAACCTCTTACACTCTTACACTTACTGGTGTGCATGCTGTCATTAATTTTTTGAATTAGCTGCCAATTGGTTACTTAGTGTGTTTTTGCCAAGCTTGTCATATTTTTCCAAGAAAAACAATTCAGATAAAACCCCGATTCTGGAAGATTGGCATGTATATATCCTCAACCATGACATAATTTAAGATTGTCTTTTTCCAACAAAATAATAAGGACTAATTTTAGTTTACCTCATCAACTTTAGGTCGATCATCATGTTAGTCTATTTTCTTTCAATTTCATCAAAAACACCATTCGACTTCCAATTTTCATCAGCAGTGTCCAAACTTCCGATTTCCAACCAATTTCCCGTTATGTGATGACGTGACATTAATAAGAAAACCAAATTTGAAAATTGTACCTATCAGAATTTTTCTCTCAATTTATTTGTAGCGCAAACTGTTTAATCAGTTTATTTGCACATCTCTCAGAATTTTTTCCAAATCAATTTGCTCCAAAAACTTCTCCATCATAATTTCAAGATGAGCACCAGAGTTAGAAATTGCATAATTTGAGGACGTCAATCAAAAATTTAGCTACCGTAATTCTGAAATGAACAAGTAGGACTTCAATATAATTTTGGAGGTTTGATTTTGGAAGTTTTAGACCATTTCTTTGTATCAGCTTAACCTGCATGTTTAGCCCTAGTACTTATGCACAAATACACTTTCATTATGTATTCTACATCGAACACTATGTATGGAAGGGTATAAGCAGCCCATATGCCAGCTTATACAGCTGTTTCTTTTCCGTTTGACAGTAAGGAGTCTTATCTGCAGTTTCATCTTTCTAAGGCACAACACAAAGTATTTCAGATTTGACGCTTGATAGAATGTCCAATAATTTCAGTATGATCCTATATCATTGCTGCATCATAGGATACAGAATGAGGACTTGAACCTCCTGTTGTTCCTCCTGTATGTGTTAGTGTATAACATTTTGTTCATTACTAATTACTCTATTGTAACATGTGACTGATCTTCACTTGATGTCTTCATGGCACTTGCTTTTCCTGTTTTTTTGTTTTGCAAATTTTTGAAAGGTTTTTTCTCTTCTCTGGTTTTTACTTTTCACTGCTTGACGTTTTGTGTGGATCTTGGAGGAGAAGCAAACACGGATTGGTACTATTTCAGGGCGGGGATAACAAGTAAGAGACTGCCATACTGGACCTGGTAAAAGCTAAGATATGGAGGATGGTGACTGGCCAGTCCAGAGAGGTAAATTTTACGTTTACTGCAATTACTATTTCCCTCATATGGGGCTTAAGCTAGAAATGGAAGTAAAATGGGTATCCAAGATTCAAAGCAACAGTCTGTAATCACCATTCTCATGATGATACACTGGTCTGATGCAAAATCCAAGATATTATTGTGGTGGATGAGTCAATATTGTACATATGCGGTTTTGAAAAACTCAACCCTAATTTTTCAAGAAGGGAGTTGTGAGATTTTGAAATCCCTCTTCTGTTTCGATGATTCTAATTCTCTCCACTTCGCGCTCCTAACTCGATCTCCTTTTTTTTTTCTTTTGCTTGAATTCTCATTCCCACAACAAGAGCTCTTCCCCATTTGAGTTCCTTGAGCGTCTCAAAGGTTGCCACAAAGGTGATAAGGTCAAGGGTATCAATACATGACCTCAAAAAGTGTCTTGCAAACTACGGTTACTTGAACTACAAGAACCACTGTCATGCATTCCGACGACGACGAATTCGACCAACTTTTGGATCGGAGGAACAAGAGCTCAGTCTTCATCTCCGTTTGACTTCCTTGAGCAACTTAATTAGGGTTGTCACAAAGGTGACAAGGTCAAGGGCATCAATTAATGACCTCAAGAAGTAGGTACCTTCACAAGTTCCGTTACTTGCATCAACTACGTACGTACAAGAAACACATCAACTACTGCAAGACTAGACGTTCTAAGCTTCAAATTGAGGCCTAGATGGATTGACCATATATGCCACTTAAATATATATATGTAAATGTTTTGTATTTTCGAAACATTTACAAAACCCCCGAGAAACGTTGGTAGGAGCTGTATGGACTTCCCCACCTGCATATTTCACAATCAGAAGATGATTAGTACAAGAATCGACCATAATATATATATATATATATATATATATATATATGCCACATATATATATATATATATATATATATGCCACACTAATGCCTAATAAAGTAGCTAAAAAAACCTAGCTTTTCTCCCATGGCATTTTGAATGAGAATGCCTAATTAATGATCTCTCCGGTATTTGTTTGATGTCGAAAAATCCAATATCTTGTCTTAGTATAGTTTTCAAGTACAAGCCTCGTATTCGAGTGGCTTGTCTTTCCCCTGTGACCATCCAATACGTAAGAGACCTCTGCACACAGAAATAAAGCTACAAATAAGTCACAAGAATGTCCACATATGTGAAGATGAAGAAGACATTGAAAGAATTAATGTATAAGGCAAGGACTCAGTAAATCAGGGTTCAAAAATAACCACATCAATTAGATCATAGATGTACATACACACTGTAAATATAGTTTGGGACAACCCACTTGCGATCGTGAACTATTTTTTTCTGAGATTGCTCAACACTAGTTCTCAAGAGGGATATAACTTTGGCAGCTTCAGGGTCTCCAAGCACTGAACGTCCAGCAAGTATGCAGTTTGCTCCAGCTGAAGCTGCAATGTCAATGGTTGAAGGCCCTAAGCCACCATCTACCTGCGGAATGAGGTTGAAAGTGAATCAAGTGGCATCATCTCTATGAGATTGAATTACGTTTTTTTCTGAACACTCATATTATCTTATTAAACATGTGCACACTCAGTATGTAGATAATTACATTTGATACGCAAGAAGAGACACAATGAGGGGAGAAAAATTCAGCTATAATACTGGGGTATATGGTTATACCAAGAGACACAATGAACCGAACCTACCCATCCTGCACATGAAGAAGAGACCAAGTTTTAACTTTGTTTGGTAAACATGGATCAAGATACTAGTATCACAACACAACGCAACACTGGCATTCATTAAAGAGTGGAGTAGTTGATACCATGATGTCCATGTGGAGCCAATCGGAGCCATCTTTGAGCATACGATGGGCCTCCGACGCCAAATTGGCAAATTCCAACGACAGCATGGACGGTGCTATTTTCGCCGCCACCCCCGTTTTCCAATTTTGGTAGGCGAGACAGGACCAACGACAAGTCGAACAAACAGGTGTTTTAGCTTAAGCGAGGAAAGAGGTTGGTTTGGTTGGTGAGGAGTGAGATGAGTCGTTAACATACAGCGCGGGTTTTTCTTTTTCTGGGTCAGACTCGCGGAGTATGGGCCTCGTAAGTCATTAAGTCGTTAACATGTCTGTTCCCTTCTGGAGTTGTAAATCTGTGCTCCATTTTTGCATAGTCACTGTTCTGATGTTGATGTACAAAAAAGGTAGGGTTCTTGTAGTGTGTCCAGAATTCCAGATGATCGAAATATTTCAGAATGAAGTGCTTATTTGATCAACTTCCGATGAGGAAATATATATGGTAAAATGGTTCCGAATGAAATGAAGAACTTGTTCATGTATTTCTCAAAGGATATAAAACTAATAAGAGCTTTGATTTAGCCGCGTAAAATACCACATTTTAGGATGACACTGGTACCAAAAAAACATGTATAAATGCACAATTTACCCTACCTAATTCAACAGCTTCCGAAAAACAACAATGTAACATAACCCAAGCTCTATCCTTTATTCAATTAAACTCAGGAGTTGAATACTTAAGGATTAAACTCATCACATCTTCGCCTAATCTCTCCCTTGTCTGAATCCCATACACACTCGACTTCTCCATCGCTCTCGCAAACTCGTAGAAGAAGCTGCTCTGATCCTTTGCCTAGAGCTCCGTGAAAAGGAATATTGGCGTTGGCCGAAAGTAAGCCATTTCCAGGCTGAAGAACACTGTAATTTTTCCTGATATCTTGGGGTGGTCCAACTTTCGCCCAATAATTAGTGTATTTTATACACATTCAACAACAAAATACTATTTTTCTGTACACATAACGTGTATAGAAATATGAATTGTAGTTCGTTTCCCTGACTTGTATATGCTCAAGCCTCATTGTCCTTTGGCATCTTTGATGTGCAGGTGGATTCAGCAGCAAATTTACAACCTAGCTGAAAAAGTGGAGGACATTTGGAACTTGCGAGGGATACTGAAACTGAAGGAAAACTGAAGTTCCCTCAAATTTGTAGACCAAAACAACAAGACAAAAACTGAAGGGAAATAATACGTAAAATACTTGAAAGTTGTAATCTGATGGCTGCTGCTGCTTTCTGTTTGGATAACACACAGCTGCCAAGTTAGGATATTTTCCTCAACTCCAGCTCTGGTTGGGCTTTGGAATCAAAGTTTGCAACCTAGTGCTCTTCCTGCTTCAATATTTGATATCAAATCTACAATTTTGAGCAATGACCACACATTTAGTGTAGCCATTAAGGGTGTTGCAATCTCTATATGTGTGGCAATTTCCTCTCATACCCCATCAGTACCTACTAATATCTTCATTTGCCACACTTACGGAGAATTACAACATATTTATCAGCTACACTAAATGTGTGCTCGTTGCTCAAAATTGTAGTAGTGGATGATTAGAAATGGTTTCCTCTCGAAATAAAAAAAGACCGAGTGTAGCACAAGGTTTTACTTTACAAAGTTTTCAACCTGAAGTCTTGGAAGGTCATATTATAACCTTCTTTTTGGGGTAAAGACTAAAGAGAGATGAGCACAGATTGACTCAGTGTGAACAAAGAACAGAGCCCATTAGAATTATTGATTAGATATGATCCACCAAGCAAGAAAACATTTCATAAACAAATATGGCATATATGATATAACAAATATGGCAGTAAAGTTTGGACGAGTCACTCTCATTTCCTCCGCCGCTTTCGGTTCGACTACTTTCGACCACCGAAGCGCCCCTCATTTCCTGTCTGCAATCTTCTTCTTCTTTCTGATCGTTTTGTTTTTCTCTTTGGCTTTACCTTTCTGCCGTAACCCTACTAATAATAAGGTCATGTTGTGACTCCTCCTGTGGGCGTGTGTGATTTGAAACCACCAGTTCACCACTAAACAACAGTAGGGTTCTTACTATCTGCAACACCACTAAACAACCCTACTTATAGTCTTATAGATTCTCGCTTTCTTCACCAAAATGTTAACTATAAGCTCACTTCCAAAAAAGATGACGATATTAAACTCTTGGTTAGGCCTAGTTTGGTACAGCTTTGCTTTTAAAAAAATCAGTTTCTATCCGAATTTTTAGATTTTATAGTATTTGGTAAATGAAAAAAAAGCAGTTTTTCTTGAAAATTACAGGTCACTGGCAACAACTTTTAGAAGCAACCCGAAGGTTACTTTTAAAAACAGCTGTCACTAAAAACACTAGAAATTAATAAATTTTATCTTCGCAGCACTTTTAAAACTAATATTTACCAAACACAAAACTTTTTTAATTCACAGCTGATTATTTTCGCAGTACAACAACAACAGTTTTTTTTAAAAGTCACAGCAATACTAAACTAGTGATGTAGGACGGATGGCAGAAGAAATCGAGGAACAGATCGATCGTTGCAAGTCCAAACCCGGTTTGCTGCAGATTTGACGTTCGGTGTCCGAATGACTATTATTATACATTTCTGGAAGCGAAACAACCCAACGAACAAGACTTGTCGCTTTGCCACGCGTATGGGCTTTTCGGCCATCCGAGTTTGTTTTTGACTTCAAATCAGCTTTTTATTAGTTTTCGGGATTTTTATGTTTCCTAGTTATTTCGGATTCTGTTTTAATTCAATCCTTGGGCTTTTAGGTTTGGTTGTTAGTCGCCCTAGGGTTTTGTTTCCCATATATAAGTACCTTTTTGGGTAGCTGACATTCAGTTTATCAATTATAATTCAGAATTTAAGAGTTTTACTCTTAGTCCCTGACACGCTTCAGGTTTTGGTCCTATAGAGTTCTTTGCTTGAAGACTCTCTACTTATTAGAATTTAACGCTGGTTAGCCCTTCATACTCTTGCTCCGTCAACTAACCTTTAGTCTCTATGAGAATGATTCGTTATGGCCACGAGCCTGACTTGGGTGGATTCTTATTATAGATTAATCCATGATCATGTTCATCCATATGATTAGACATAATTAAAGTCTCAATTATTCACATCTCATCCTGGACCAAACAGAGAATATAATATGAACCACTCATGGGGACGCAAACAGTGTTTATGTGGAGGATGTGGGTCGACGGATCGAATATTCCGGTGAAGGTGATTTGATCACGTTTGTGTAGAAGCCATAAGGTGTTGTCGGCTACAGAAGAAGCAAAGATTCCTACTTTGTGGAGGAGATCGTCATCCATATCATCTAGCTAGGAGGAGGTGATCGTCATCCGTATCAAGACACACCTGTTTGAATCCATGAGAAAATATTTGCTTCACACACTCGGATAATGGGCAGCTGAATAGAGATAATTGTTACTTTGTTGAGTTACATGAAAATCGTTATATGTTTTTGTTTCTTATAGTTATGGTACAATAGCTCAACTCTGTATGTATTTGTTTCGAGTAAAGCTAACAAAGATAAACAAGTTATCATAACCGAAATCGAAGAACACTCCATTGATTATGAGATAAAACAAAAGATGGAGGAGCATCAACCACATTATTTCAAAAGGAGAAGATGTATCATAATTTGTCAAAGCGCAAGTCCACCTACCTGAAAAGTTATTTGAAATTTATACTACCTAGTTATTGTCATGACACATAATCGAGTCGTTCAAATTTTTCTCTTATCCCATGAATAATGACTTACCATCTACTTCATTTATCACTAATACAATGTGATAAAATAAAAGATAGATATCACATCACACCATACTATATCAGGAGAAGAAGTATCATAATTTACCAAAACGCCAATGCACATTAAGTGAAATGCGCAAGTCATTTGAATACAAACAAATGGATTTTACCATAATCACACCATCCTATGTACACAAGCAAAGTTGCCATGACAATGAGTCATCCAAGATTTTCGATCTCCTCTCTCTAAGCTTAAATGACCTAACATTTTCTTCATTTCCAGATGCAAACTTGAAAAACAAAACATAAACAAACAGTGTTGTTGAGTTGGAGTTTCATCTGAGTGTTTAAAGCTCATAATAAGTTGGGACTGTGGCGGATGGCTACAATCAAAGAGACGTGTTTGTTGCTTTGTTTTGTGAGAAAATAAGATGTCTAAATCTCAGTTTTTGGGTAGAGACACATGTCTAATTGGGGAGATAAGAGGTGGATTTGGATGTGATATATAAGGAACTCTCTAGGCAAGAACCAAGAGTCGGACGTATTCATCTCTTTCGTTTTCTGGTCCACACGCTCGATCGATCTCCATTATTATTGGCTTCTTTCGATTCTTTGCTGGATAAAGATGATGTTGCAGCTTGCTATATACACAGCTTAACCGCATCGTGAAGTTGTTGATAACTTGATGCTAAGACCCCAGCTGTTCGATTTCCTCCATCTCATTCTCATCATTAGAGATGGACATTGTGTACGAACTTGGGGATATTCTTCTATCTTGGACAGCAAGGTCTTCGAAATTTCCAGAATCGAATTTGCAACGCAAAAAACGTGCATCATATGTATTTTGGTGACCTACTGTTGATTTGATACGTTTCTACAGCATTAGTGCAAATACGAATGCTACGTAACGTACGTAGTTTATATAACACCAATGCGATTTGACATAGTAGAAAAACTAATCGTGATCGGACGAAATGTTCATTGTAACAACTATTCTCCACTAAACTCGTCATGATGAATTACTAAACTTACACCATTTTGCTCTGCATGACATGAATGCATATAACAGAGATGTAAATGTTGATGATTTTAATTTTAGGTGGAGTGGACTTTGTTGAATTAATATGCAGATATGCGTCATAGTTTTGGTTAATGGTTCAGATCAACATCAATTGGAATAGAATGCAGAAAGGTAGGCACGCATTGCATTAAACATGGTGAGCTTACAGTCGAGAGAGTAGGTCAGGATCATAAACTACCAACTGTCTGAATCTCAAGCCTGAAATTTTAATTATATGAACAGCTTCCAAATAAGAAAATGCCCTTATATAGTTATATGGGTTGTCCCCGTGGAAACCCTTAAACTATATCTAGAAAAGTATAGTATTTGAGAACAGAAACACTGATATATAATAATTCACCGAGCCGATTCGAAGAGAACAGAAACACTGATATATAATAATTCGTCCATGATTGATATATATGCACCGACGACTGTGTAGTGTGTACTTGGCTTTAATTTAATTATTATTGTGATGCATATTTTATACTTCCGAATTCAAACAACCAAATACAAAAATATACAATTCACACACTGTAAACTGTAGCAAATGAAATAAAGAAATAGGCCGTCCACACCCTATAAGAACGTATGCCTCAACTTGTTGAGAGCACATAAAGCCAACTTCCAACACCTTCTGCCCATTTTTGATATTCAGTTCACGTCAAGATGGAAGCAATCATGTCACTCTTCACACACCCTATATTCTTTGTCTTCCTCTCAATGGTTTTCTATTTCCTGGTGCAAGTGATTTTTGGTAAATTCCGGCGACAAGTCTATGAGTTTTCCGGCCCTCCAAGCCATCCTCTCATTGGTTGCTTAGTCTCATTTTACCAGAACCGCTTCCGGCTACTAGACTGGTACACCGAGCTCCTTGCAGACTCGGCCACCAGCACCATCGTCGTGAGCCGGCTCGGGGCACGACGGACCATAGTCACAGCCAACCCGGAAAATGTAGAGTACATGCTCAAAACCAACTTCAACAACTTCCCAAAAGGCAAACCCTTCACTGAAATCCTTGGAGACTTTCTTGGATGTGGGATATTCAATGTGGACGGCGAGCTTTGGCGCACGCAGCGCAAGTTAGCCAGCCACGAGTTCACCACCAAGTCTCTGCGTGAGCATATCATGAATAGCTTGGAGGAAGAAGTAGAAGAGGGCTTATTGCCATTGATGGAGTCACTAGCTATGAAAGGAGAAGTTGTAGACTTGCAGGAGTTGCTGAGGAGATTCACGTTCAATGTGATTTGTAAGGTGTTTTTGGGGGTTGAGAGGTGCTCTTTGGATCCCTCTTTGCCTGTCCCAGAACTCGCAAGGGCTTTCGACACGGCATCGGAGATCTGTGCAATGCGTGGGGCTGCGGCTGTGTTCATAATTTGGAAGATCAAGAGATGGCTTGGGATTGGTTCGGAGCAGAAACTCAAAGCTGCAGTGGCACAAGTACATGCCTATGTGATGAACATAATAGAGACGAGGAAGCAGAAACTTGATGATGATCAAAGTTCTGGGAATATAGATCAGGATCAAGATCTGCTAACTCGGTTGATAATGGCGGGACATGAAGACGAGGTGACAAGGGACATGGTAATAAGCTTTATAATGGCGGGGAGGGACACTACTTCAGCAGCCATGACGTGGCTCTTCTGGTTGCTTTCCCGCCATCAAACTGTAGAGGAAGATTTGGTGAAGGAGATCGAAGAGAATCAAACAACGATGGACCTTGAGTCATTGGATTTCAGATTGTTGAAGGCGTGCCTTTTCGAATCCATGAGGCTCTTTCCACCTGTGGCTTGGGACTCAAAACATGCCAAAGTCGATGACTTGTTGCCAGACGGAACTCATGTCCGGGCCGGAGATAGAGTGACCTATTTTCCCTACGGGATGGGACGAATGGAGTCATTGTGGGGGAAGGACCGGCTGGAATTCAAGCCGGACCGGTGGTTTCTCGAACCAGACAAGGAGGCGAGATCAGAGCTGAAGAAGGTATGCCCATTCAAGTTGCCTATCTTTCAAGCAGGTCCAAGGGTTTGTCTTGGGAAGGAGATGGCTTTTGCTCAGATGAAGTATGTGACGGCTTCCATTCTCAGACGGTTCGAGATCAGACCGGTCGACTCCGACGTGCCGGTCTTCGTGCCGCGCCTGACGGCACACATGGCCGGCGGGTTGAAGGTTCTGGTACGCAAGAGAGGGACTGACTAAGATGAGAACTGGGAAGCTGATTAAACAAAGTAGGAGAGAGTCAATGGTTCTGATTAGTTTAAGAGTTGTTGGACAGTGTAGCATGCTATTATTTACATGCCTCATTTCTAGTGTAGCACAAGAATATGATTTTATGTACAAAAATCATATACATAATTTTGTAGGTAGCTTGATTTTAGTACGCTAATCATGATCAATCTACATCATCAATCACACACAGATGTCAAACTCTATTCTAAACCATGTGAAGCTCGAGCAAACAAGTATCAAAGGCCAAAGTTTTGTTTTAAAAATGGAGGTCAGGATAATATTATAGATTCGAGTTTGGAAAGATAAATTCACATGCCCATCAGGCCGTGACTCGGTGTGCTTTCTTTAGTGGAAGAAAAAACAAACGAGCACTATAAAAATAGTCGAGTCAGCATAAAGCAACCATTCATCACCACGTTTTCTTTTACCTTCCTATTGAGGAAATGGTGAGAATCTAGAGCTGCTGAATAGGTACAAGTTTCTATTAAAAGAAACCGCTATGTATTTAGCCTGCTCACTTTTTTTCCTTTTCTTTTTGTGAAGGAAAGAAAAAGAATGCTAGTAATGTTCATACTATGCTTGATTGCTTGTACCTTACAAAACAGCAGGATTCCTAAAGGGACAAGCTTCCAAATTGCTTGTTCCAATCATCATAAATACCAAGCTCATTCAAGGAAACAGAGGGCCTCACCTCGTGTAACGCACTCTCAAAATCCTATAAAACAAAACCAAAATAAAATTATGCAGGAAAAGTAACTAGGAGGCTCAGCCAGCAGTGTAAGTCTGTAACTTTTTACCTGAAAAGTTACTGGGCGCATATCCTCCTTCTTAAGCTTTGTTATTTCTATGCCTTGTCTCAAAGCTTCTCTTAGAGGACCCATAGAGGCATCCTTCACTAAGTTTTTCATGTCTGATCCTGAGTACCCTGCAAAACAAAGCGACAAACTCAGGGCTGTGAAAAGGCAATAGAGAATTATAGTGATTTTGGATCTTAAATGAATGTAGGAGGTCAGTACCTTCTGTTAACTTGCATATGTTATCAATATCTTCCCTTGATAGTTTGAATAGTCCATCCTTCTCAAGGAGATTCTCCACTATCCAGGCTCTTGCTTCTTCAATACATCAATTGCAGGTTAGCTGCATAATCTAAATCAACAATGTGGGTAAAATCAAACATGCTAAGTAGGCACCTGATGAAGGAAGAGGAATGTAAAGTCTCTTAGTTAGTCGCCTGCGTGCTGCTTCATCAAGCTCTTGGGGTCGATTTGTTGCTCCTACAAAATGTATGTAGATTTGTGAGATAGAGTGAAATCAGAGTTCAAATATTTAAGTGAAGGATAACAGTAACTAGAAATGATAAAACAGAAAACATGAAAGCTAGAGGATAATTGAGATTAAATGGGTTTAGCAAATCACCTATAAGAAGAATTTGCTCACTGCCACTGTCAAAGCCTTCCATTTCAATGAGAAACTGTGTTTTGAGTCGCCTACTTGATTCATGTTCGCCTTCTGACTTACGCTGCAAACATAAAGAAGTAACTCAGCTCAATGCGTTTGAAACAAGGCAAGGACGTATACACTGAGATACAATGGGGTTCATGCAGTTAACCAACTAATATACAATACCCTGAGATATATTTTTTTTACTGCAAAGCATACATACTGGCAGCTTGTACCATGTCAAGTTTAAGTTCAAGAGCTAGAGCAAGTCTTACCTGCGAGAGAAGTGAGTCGATTTCGTCAACAAAAATCACAGCTGGCTGCCGACAACTGGCTACTCCAAAAAGGGCCCGAACTAACTTTTCACCCTCACCAATCTGCAGTTACCAGTTAAAGATACGAATCTAAGTATGTTTTCGAGGATATAAAAATACATACATATACATTAGGAGAAACTAGTATACAAGTTGGGACTTGAGAAGCAGTAAAAGATATATTATCTTTCTGCATAATTTAAAGATTTGCAGGAAAATCAGGATCAAATCACAAACTACAATGATTACAGTATATTAAATGATCATAGAATTGGATCTGTAGTTCAACATTGGTAGACATAATCCAAATTAGATAAAAAAAAAAGATATGGCAAACAATCATCAACAATCAAGGCAAAAAGATAAACGCTTACCCATTTGCTCGTCAATGAACTGGCAGAGATGTAGAAAAATGTTGCTTTTGCCTCTCCAGCTATGGCTTTCCCAATCATTGTTTTGCCTGTTCCCTGAAACAGGTGCAGGTATTAGATCCTTCATTGGCCAGAAAATCTTGTACTACACTCCTTAGAAGATTCACTACTTACAGGTGGACCGAAGAGAAGAAGACCCTTTCCAGGAGAACGACAACCTTTGAAAATATCAGGACGTAATAGTGGCCATATAACCATCTCTGTCACACACTTTTTAGCATGGTCCAAACCAGCTGAAACATTGCAAAATTTCAATCAGAACACCTTTAGCTATGTGTACAATTGTAAATACAGAAGACAGAGCATCATCCATTACCAATATCATTCCATCGAACATTAGGATCCTTGTCCATAATCTCATTACTGACATGTTCAATAAGACGAGGTTCCAAGTTCCTTAGTTTTTCTGGGAGCTCCCCATCTGGACCGCAGAGAAATTCCATACTGAAAAAGACAAAAATACATTATAACATTAATGCATATTCATCATCCTAAATTAGAGTAAGAGAGTTTCTAAATGCATTCAGCATGAGGTTACACCACTCACCAGCTCCTTGTTGAGTCATTTAATGCATCATCTGACTTTCCACCAATTTTTGAAGTCATATTCCCAACATTGCCCCCATTAGATCTAACGGGAGGAACAAAATTACCACGGACACCTCGACGTGAAACACCATATGATCTCGTGTTAAAACCCCTATTAGCAACACTGTTATCACTTTGAGGAGAGACAGAAGCATTTGGTGATGCAGCTAACCCTCGCCTTTGCCTTACGTCCATTTCCTAGTCAACAAAGAAGATTCTGATCAAAATCGCTACATATGGATAAAGTGCACCTAAAAAATATAAAAAAAATTAAAGAGAAAGGCAGCATCAGTTTCAATATAGGCAAGTTCCACAACCACATTACTAATCTGTAGGAACTAGGGGAACACTTCTACTTCCATTAGCTGGTGATAAATACCTACCCTATAGGATTCATATGCCAAAGCTATGAATCAATTATTTATATACCAGCAACATAGAAAAATGGACAGAAAGGAGTTAATTCAAAAAAACGCTACTAAAAGATGCCTACTATAAAAGAGTACGGTTTAGCAGAAATATGATGGATACCAATTTGGCTTTGGCAGTTACAAATCCATTGCCAGAAACATCGACTTTAGCATCTTCATTGGCTGATGGGGACTTTGTAGTATCAAGAATGGGGCTGTTAAATTCCCTGTGTACACGTTTACTGCCCAAAGGATTCCCATGAGCTCTTTCTTCATCTTCCACTTTTTGAAAAGACGAGGTACTATGACTGCTGTTGCGGTTGTGATGAGAGTGACGCTTTTCAACAATAGTGCAGTCATCAGAGCTGTTACTTCTAGGAACCCAAGAACTACGAGATGTGTTACTTGCTGTCCCAATGTTGTTTTTGTACAATGATGTCAATTTAGTTTGTGTCATGGCTTTTGATAACTTGCTATTCAACTTTTCCCGCTTCTCCAATTGATCTCCCTACACCATACAGTGATTTTGGTTAACACACCAAAATCCTAATAAACATCCTACCACAAAATAATATGACAAAAATTATTTTCCACATGCAAAATCAGAGGCAAGTCATACCAAATCATTCGCAGCCTTTCCATGGTTAGACTGCCGAAGAAGAGCTTGAAAGTACTTTGATTCTTTAATCCTCCCAATGTCAATATCTCCCTTTGTGCTGAAAACAAAACCAGGATCCTTTTTCGCTTGCTCGAAAGCTTTGCTGTATGCATATACTATTCAATGATTAGCATTTCAAAAGAAAAATCTTAACCTGCATCTGTAACACTGATTCGATACGAGTCTACACTAAAATCGCAAATTCCTAGACCAGAATTCAGCTTTCAATATGAAATTCCAATCCAGTTTTTGATTCATCCAATAATTAAAACTAAAATTGATTCAACTACACCATAAATTCTTCATAAAATTCACATTATTTTCAATCTCTAAGACATTATAAAACAAAAAAAAATCGAGTATATAAAAGGAAATGGAGAATTGAAAACACAAACAGCTAGGGTTCGGAGTAAAATCGAAGCTCCGAGAGGGAAAGAGAAATAGGCGTACCGATCGGAATCAGGAATCAGCGAGCGGCGAGCCTCGCCGAGCTTGGAGACGGCTTCGCGGCGGATAGGGCTGACGAAAGCACGGTCGAGCTGAGAGTGAGACTGTGAGTCGAGAAAGCCGAGGAGACGAAGACTGAGGATCTGAGAGGCGGAGAAGTCGTTTCTGTCGGCGGCGAGTTCGGCTCCGAAGAGAAGAGATTGAAGGCGGTGTAGGTTATCGTCGGCTTGCTTTCTCCAGCAGACCTCTTCGCCGGAGTTCAGTTCCTCCTTTCCCGCCATTTCCATCTCTCTCTCTCTCCCTCTTTTTCTCTCTAGGTCCTACTGAGAGTCTGGGGCTTTTTGATTTCTGGGTAAAAAAAAAAAGGAAAATAGTAAGAATAATAACTTTTGCGGCTGGGCGGAGACGAGGTGGGCCTAGGCGGAAGCAAGGTTGGTATAATAATTTATATATTTAATCATTATGTATTTATATTATTTTTTTTAATTTTGATAACATCTATGTATATATGTGAAGATACACGCCGTGTACTGAAAATGTTCTCCTCTCACTCTCCTTACTTCCTTTGGTTCCATTCGAATCTCTTTGAATTCAAGTTTGTCAACTCACCGGAAATGGTCATCGTCGTCGGAAGCGGGTTCCCGGAGAAGCATCAAAACCGACACACTTCGCCGTCCAAAAGCACAACAACAAGGAGGTACAATAAAAACACTTCCACTTCATTGATTTTGGCCTAAAAATTGGTTATGGATTTGAGTGTTTTATCACTATACAGAAGGTGTTAACATATTCTTGGTCATCATCGACCAATCAACAGCTAGAGAAGCAAAAGCTTGACTGAACATCAATCCTGTAACTAGCTTACTGTGTTTTTAACTTTGGTATTATAATATCCTACTGCGATGTGCAAATCTAATGTATTGTCTTGGATGCAGGACCACAAAGCTTAAGGATTAAACTTCGTACAATTTCTAATGTTGGAATTGTTTGTGTATTCTCATGTATTCTGCAACTTAGAGCAGAAACAATGTTTGAATTTTGTGTCATTACAACTTTTGTGTAACTTGCAACTTCTGTGTATCATAATTTTTGTTGAAAAAAATGAAATCGGTGTCTATATATAGCATATATAGTCCACATACGTTTGAGTGAAAATCATAATTTTGGACAATTTTTAAAAAAAAAAAAAAAAAAAAGAAAGAAACTTGAGGGTCAATTCCCAATCATAATATGATCAACTGACAACACTAAATGTCCATAACAAACACAAACATAAAAAATTTGCACCTGCCTTCAAAAAAAAAAATTTGCACCTTACCCAACTTGGGTACAATTTCATATTTCTACCATATTTCTATCAGTCCTGCACAAGTTAGTTTCTATATGAGATGATTATCAACTAAGGTGGGATATGCCCAAACAGAATTTTGCAAATACTCCCTGATGCCAAATTGATTTTACATCCAGAGGCATTTCCAGACACTCAGACATGTCAACTCAGCAAGAAACGTAAAATGGATTCTAAGCAGCAAATATTATTTTTTTCAGTTGCTAATGGAGCATAAATTACATTACATTAAGCATAATCAGCAGTCTTGACCAAAAAAAGCATAATCAGCAGTAGATCAAGTACATGGAAAATTAATGGTTAAACAAGCTATATAGTATGCAGCAGCATCCTCCCCACCCTACAAAGAAAAGCAATTGTATAATGTCCTACATATTCTGGGAAGTCTAGCTGCTGCCAAAGAATACCAAAGCATGGCACCAAATGAAGGTTCAACAGTTGGCTCATGTGCTTCCAGGAGCATCACTTCCTGCAACTGGCTTCCGGTTCAAATAGCGAATAACAGCATCTTCAACCCTGCAAGCATCACCCAAACAAAATTTGATAAGCAATTCACCCTAGTATTCTTTTGAAGGAACCAGGTGCTCGCATGATTATATATTTACAAACCTAAAGTTGAGAAAACACCAACTAGTCAAAATTGATCTTTGAGAATTCGACCATAAAGGGCATAATTTAAAAATATAATAGAAACAAAATAAATTTTGCAGGGTCATATAAGTAAATGCAACATCTTAATGATTACTGGCAAAATCCGGGGGAGGTGCTCACAATAGGGGGTCAATTAGAAACATGATCTAACAAAATAAATGAAATCCCTTCTGGTACTCTGAGACTTCTACAATAAACGACGTACTAAAAATATAAAAGAAAAAAAAGACCTTTTATCAGAGTAATATCATCAGTAATGCGACAACTTTAATGATTACTGGCAGAATCCACAGGAAGAGAGGGGGGGGGGGGGTTCAATTAGAGACATGATCTAACAAAATAAATGAAACCCCTTCTGGAGCATCAAACAGTACAAACTTAACAATTGCAAGGAGCAATGCAGGACATTTGAAAGAGAGTATAATAAAATGACTTTTCTTTTTTCATCATTAGGACAAAAATGTGGTTGACATCCAGTCAATCAAAATCAGAAGATAGGTGATAATAAGCTTTTGTAACAAAAGGATCAAATATGACAAAAAGTGAAGAGCTTACCAAGGTTGATGGAAGAAATCTGACCGGCGCTCTTTCTCAGCACTACGACTCGCTACTCCAGCTACAAGCTTTAAATCTTTGCTTTGAGATTCAATCAGCGCATTGATGAATTCAACAGGTGATTGACTAAATCCAAGGAAAAAAGCTCGCCTGCGACGATGCTCATGGATTTTTCTGATAGCTCCACATATTGCTTCATCACATGCATCAATTTCTTTGTTTTTCTCTGAGTTGGCCATTAGAGCAGATAATTCCCTTTGAATTGGAAAAGGCACATCTACCAACACATCATAACATGCTGTTCCAGCTGGACTATTACCGGAAAGCCTCATCTTATGCTCCAAATGTATAGGTTGTGGCGGAAACAGATGCTGAGATATCTTCTGGGACACCATAGTAAATTTCATTTTTTCCTCTCCGAACACTCTTTGAAGTGGTGGATCACAGTTAAAGAAAGAGGGGTCATTCAGGCTCTGCAATTTCCTAGCCTTCACATAGTGCCAGATTGAAGCTATTATTCTTGGACGAGTTTCCACCTCAATACCAAGAACTTCCATCAAAGGTTGTGAAAGCTTAAACTTCTCAGGCGCATAATTCATTTCCAAGCGTATATTCACAGTAAACTCTTTGTCCCCTTTTCTCTTCACCTCAAATCCCTCATGTGGTGCAGGTGACCTTGCATTTTCCCAGTTAATGATATGATTATCAGGATATAGCCTCTGGTCCAAAGAAATGGTTACTCTCTTGAAGAAAGATGAAAACTTTGGGTAAAAGGGATTTGATTTCTGGACCACCCCAGGCTGATCAGGGTCAACCCCATCTTCCAAGATCCTTCCAACTATCTTAAGTGTCCACGTAGGGGGATCAGCATTTGGTTTCTGTGGAATTGAACGAACCTGATTGGCAAAGGTGTTAAAAACATAAATGCGAAGTGTTTTCTGAATAGAAGGGGGGCTCTTCAGAGCCTCTTGGATATCAACTTTCTTTCTTGTAAGCGCAGCATCGACACGAGCCTCAAACTCAAGAAGCTGGGTGTATAGAGCAGATTCAGGCAATATGGAGGCTACTTTGTCCTGTAGCTGTTTTTCGGGAAGCTTCTGCTTCTTTTTACGATTAGCAGCTGACAGGTCCATGGTTCTAATGGGTGAGATCATGTTTGTAGGAGAAAGACCAGGAGGGCGCACTGGAGGTTTCTGAGGGAAGCGCTTCACACTTCCACTTCCAGGTGTGGAATATGAGGGTGAATTCCCCATGGAACCTCCTTGGTTCTGGTTCAGCGACATCGCCTGAGCCTGTAACTGAGCCTGGAATTGAGCGTGAGCTGCTTGAGCCTGAGCTTGGGCATGTGCTTGCGCTTGAGCCTGTGCTTGGGCTTGGGCATGGGCATGTGCTTGAGCTTGCACTTTTGACTGAGCCTGCGCAATCGCCTGTGCTTGCGAGAGCTGAAATTGTGCTTGAAAACCAGCCCCAAGTTGTGCTTGAGCCTGTTGCGGAAACGAAGGGTTTGCAGACATAGATGGGGGCACCATCCCGGAATTTCTAAAGGGCGACGAAGACGCCCCAAGATTCTTAGGTGGGTTATTATTATTCATCGACATTGCTGCCACTGTCTACACACACACACTCCGAAACTCAAGTACTATTCCTCACAGAACTGTTCCACAAACCAGAGCACACCAGTCTCACTGTGAGCTTAAACCCAGCAAATATAGATTATTCGAAACTCAAACCCAAATCAAATAGCCATTCCCACGTAGCCCGAAAACCCAAATCCGTAAAATCCCCAAATTTCGCAGGACACAACTGTTCACTCCACAAAACCCTAAATTTCAAAACAAACACTAATCAAATCCGAATGCCGCGATAAAGAACCAAAACCAGTAATTCTACATGAGAATTTTATCTACAATTGATCCAACAAGTATGCTTTAGGGAAATGAATATCAATTTGAACCGATAATTGACACATGATTATACTAACAAAAAATTGCCCATTAAATACAGAGAGGAAATGAAACCAATCAAACCAAAACTCTTACAGTGTAGTAGAAACAAGTCCAGACTCCAGACGCCAAAGCCGTTGGGTTTGGTTGGCCTCCACCTGATATACCAGTGAGCCAGCAGCAGCTCCTGCTTTCTTCTCCTACTTTCCTTTTCATCTTATACCAAAAGTCGTTTCTTCTCTTTATTCCTTTTTTCCTTCTTACAACTGGTAAGGCCCAAAACCCAAACCCGGCCCACGGTTCTGATCAATCAGGAGTTTTTTTTTTTAAAACGGTGGACCCACCCGCTGGGCCCACGTCACCACCAACCACCCGTGACGTGACCCTTTCTTACCCATTCCGACTATTTTATTATTTTATTATTATTATTATTATTTTTTCATATCATAAGAAGCATGGAACACACACACACAAGTGCTTCCGTCTCACTTATTTCACTTGTACTCTACTGTCCTGGATTTTAGACCTTGAAACAGTTACACTTGTTTTCTGCAATGCAGATAATAATGTGGGCTGCATGAGTATTGAGATGAAAGCTCTTCTTAAACTCAGACCGGCTTTCGTCTTGGGCAGGAGAAGATCGACTGCTGCAAATGGAGAGATGGTAACTCTTAATCTTCGCAACTCTTATTCAGATGGTACAATTCATGCTTTAGAAGGTGAGATCAATCCTTCTTTGCTTGATTTGAAAGATACTGTTTACTTGGATTTGAGCATGAATAACTTTGGAAGTTTCATTGATATGCCTAGAAGTTTGGTTTAGTTTGATTGCTGAGAGTTGGATTGGAATGTGTTAGAACAAGAGTTGGTTTATTCTTGATTTGCTCAAGAATGCCGAGAGTAATGCTGAAGTAAATGTCTCTCTTTGCTGGTTTTCTCTTCCTTTGCTAAATCGTTTGCTGACATAGCACTGATACTCTCCTTGCTGAGGTAATCTACAAAGTTTGTGTTCTGTTACTAAGGGACAAGTATAAAAAGAATCAAAATTTGAGATGAAAATTGTTGTTTGTTTTTGGCATTGTTTAGATTAGTACATAACTCCAGTCAGGTTTGTAAAGGGTGTTTCTATCTGAGCAAGTATGGGATAAGGTCTTTACCCTTACCATCATTTCGACTGATTGACTGAAAGAAAACCTGTTCTTTAGAGGCTTCAGTAAGTTAGCTTTAAGAAAAGAGTTTATCTGCTAGTCAGTTACTGTATTCACAAACATGATCATCTTCATTTTGCATTATTTGGAAATGGAGCTCGATCAGCAATGGGTTAAATAAATGTAGATTTACTGAAGTCATGTTCAAATTTGAAAGGATCCCTATATGATAACTGCTCCTTGAAAATGAATAAGATTAGAACTTTCTGCAATTGATTAAGTTTTCAGACATTATCGAGTGTTTATCTCATGTGAACAATCTGCTGAACAACCTACTAATCGCTTGTCTTGCAGCTGCGCTCCCCGGAAATCAAGAAAAGGTCCAGCCATACACAGCGGCGCAACTTCTTGAGACGTGTGGTCTAAAGAGTTTAGAAACTCACTTGATATATCGTCCACTTGGTAATTTCTATAATGTCTCAGTTTTCAGACATTTATTGATTAAGAATTTTGTTACCAAATATAGTTTATCAACTTTTCATTTCATGTCGTGTGGATGAATCTCTTATGGTTCCTGCGTAGAATGATTTTCAAATTTTGAATCTTAGTCTGAGTTTTATCCCTTGATGCTTCTTTGTTATAAGTTTGCCTCTCCCACATAAGCTTACAGCACCATTGGTAAATAGTATAAAGGCTAGCTGCTGCTGAAAATATAACATGAGGCGTGGTTTCTTGAGAAATCAGTAAAGATTTGGGGTATGATGCTGACCTGTTTCTTTTATCTGATATTTTCCTAATCTTTTGCTTGAGAAAGGAAGTTGTAATACAGCAAAATTGCGTCATGAATGCTAGGAGCCTAGGATGAGTTTGCTTTAGCTGCCAGTAGAGGGTTCCTTTTGATTTTGTGTCCTTGGGAAAGGGTAAATAGAGTTTTGACACATGTTAGATGAATTCAAGATATTCTATCATCCATTTGTTTCTTTCCCTTCACAGAAAGAGGGCTTTATATGTCAAGTCAGCATGCTTTATATGTCACCACCATTCTAATGCTTGCAAAGTTAAACACTATTAGATGCTATGCACATTATGTGACACCGATACCTATACCCTTTCGCTATCAGCTTTGTTTATGGCTTAGTGGTACTTTGTGTTCCTAAATTCTTCGGTTGCATGAACCAAACATCACGCAACTAAGTGATTGCTTACTTTCCTGATGCTCCTAATTTAATTTCCTTACGAGAGCAGTTCAACTTTACTGTTAACTGGTGCCTAGTTGAAATCCTCAGATTCACTTTCCATATCCAGGGAATAGGAATTAGAGCCTTCAGGTGAACCCTATAGCCTTTAGCCCTCTACGAGAAGAGAAACTCTGGCAAAAACAAGGGTAATAATTTGAGATAGTTTGTTATGTTGGGGAGACGATTAAGATCCTGGCAAGTAATATTTACCTCTATAAGATTACCTGTATCATGAATTTTTGGGGGTTGAAAGAGTTGAATGAAACTAGGAATTGGTGCAACAACTTCGATTTCGTTGTACACATACCATATGTGCACGAAGATAGAAGAATGCCCCATTAGAACTTGGAGAGTTGGAGGCACGCCTAATAGTAATATTAAGAAACACAGGCTAGAAAGAGCTACTCAAGCAAACACACATGCTTGTAGTCATGACAAGCCTTATTGAAGAACACATGCCAAATGCCAGAGAGATATCACTCCCTAAGATTAATCTTCAAGACTACATCGACCTTCCAGTTCAAGCTGCCATGACAGAACAGTTGACGATGAAGCAGGTAGGGTTTTTGCCATGTTCCAGAGCTTCCCACTGCAACTCGTCAGCATTTGGATCAGGGCAGCAAGTGTATAACAGAGAAGGGCCATGTGCTGAAGACTGTATGACGAGTAGCTCATTCCCCAGAGACTTGAAAGCTATTCCCCATCCTAGTGTAGTATCAGCCCTCACCGGAACAGTTCCCAACTTCTTCCATGATTTGCTTCTCTTCATGTACACCTTGAGCTCGTTTGTGAGGGTCTTGAGTGAGTAGAGCTTGTTGTTCACAACCGCAATGAGAGGCGGGGATTGGTTATTCAAAGCTTGGTCTTCAGCACCATCTACTTCTAACATGTCTGGGATCAGTTCCCATGTCTTCTTTTCGATATCAAAGGCTTCTGCACAACTGAGATCTCTTCCCTCAGGGTTTCTCCCACCAATCACATAGAACTTGTTGTCCATGTAACAGCCGGAGCAAAACCTTCTCTTTCGGATCATATTTGGGAGAGGCTCCCAGGATTTAGTCCCCGGATTGTATCTCTCAGCAGAATCCATAACTTCCCAACCTGTTGCCACCATTCCAAACCCACCGGCTATATATGCATAGGAACCACATGTAGCAGAAGCAAACAAGCACCTTGGATTGATCATGGAAGGACCTCTTGACCAAATGTTTGCTTCCATATCATACCTCCACACAACAAGCCCCTCAATTTCTCTGCCAGAGACTAGTAGATGAGTCCCTGCACAAAGCGATTCCCTATCACCGCGGATGAAGCAATCCTCCGCGGGTAAGATTGGGAGCTTCCTGCAGGACTTGAACTGCCTGTCAAATTCCCACCATGTTCTCTCGCCGCTGGGGGACACGAAAACAGACGGCTCTTTGAGGCCGAGTTCACTCCTGATCTTGTACAGCTCTCCACTCTTCAATAGCGCCAAGAAGCGCCTGTTCACCAAGAAGAACTTCCAGTACTCAGACCTGGGAACCCTGGCCAAGATCAAGGCCTCCAACTCTTCAATGAGGGGAGGGATCGAGTCACAATAATCTGCATCCTTCGGTTTAGGCACTATAACAGTACCCAATAATAAGGTTAAGGCACAGTCAAGCGGCATGAGCTCCTTGGATGAAAATGAGAATCCATCAAAGCTGCTGCTCATGCTTGATCTTCTCCTAACCTTTTCTGGAGGGCTGGTATGGTTACCAAACCCAGAACCACCTAAGTTAGAGTTTCTGCTTTCTTTGGCCATGGATGATCAGAAAAGCTTCAAATAAGACGCTGTGATTTCAGAATCCTGCAACTGACAAAATCCAAGAAATGATCAATCATCAGCAATGAATGAAACAATAAATAATAAGTAACAGAGACAGAGAGACGACAACAACGGGATTAATGGGATGACACATTGACAAGGGACATAATTAGAAGAAAATTTGACAAGAATCGATTTCTCAAAGAAGGAATCTGATTCTTTGAGCTAGCTTAGCTAATCCAAGAAATATCACAGCTAGGAAAATGAGACCAAATCAATCACTTTTGTGCAGCCAATCATCAAACTTCGGCTGTCTTTATACATTAACACTGTAGCAGTTACCTATACCAGAAGAAACTCCAGAAATGGAACTTGTGCAGAGGTAAATATCAAGAGCTAAAGAAGATGCTTACTTCTAAGTGATCACCCCGATGAACATTCAAGTCGAGAAACAGTATCACAATCAATTTTCAAATAATGGTGCCTGCAATTGAGCAAGAAAGGAAAAAAAACAGTGACAATTACATAAATGCCGAGAGATCTTAGCCAATGAGTACAGTAAGATAGAGACAGAGACAGAGAGTGAATACCATACCAGCAGGGACTCAAACTGTCAAAGACTCAAAGTCAAAGTAAAGAAGTAAAGACCCCGGTTATGGAATAAACCAAACATTAAGGAGGATGAGGAGGAAGAGAAAGAAGAAGAAGAAGAAGACGAAGTCAAAGAAGAACAAGGGGTCAAGGGTTCTCTGCAAAAGTCTCTAAGGCTTGAACTTGGTGATGAGAGGTGGTAATCGCAGAAAACCAATAAGAACTAGAAGCAAAGGAGGATAAGAGAGAAAATAGAGGAAATGAAAGGAGGCCATTAAGGCGCAGAGTAGATTAATGAGAAGATTATAAGAGGAACAACCGTGTTAATGTAGAGTTACTGAAATAGTAGCAGCAGAACAGTAGCAGTGCATATGTGGCAGGAGGTGATGAAATAGTTCAACTTGAAGTTGAAGGTTAAAATACCCTGGAATTTTATATTACCACACAGAAAAAGTATACATTATTAGATTTAATACCATCATTCATCACCATGAAAGGTATAGCCACGCTAGCACCACCACCAGTCCACCATTACCAGCATTACCTATTTCTTTTGCTTCTTTCTTCCTTTTGTACTATTTCTGATCTGGGTGAGTAGGAAAACCAGCAGGAGTCAGTTTCCTATTTTTAAGAATAGAAATAAAGTACTCTGCTAGGGTTTTCTTGGTCGACCCCAACTGAAAGGGCGTGGGGATACGCTCCTACCACAAAAGGCATGGCCTCCGGCGACGCCTGATCGTTGAGGGTGTCAAAGTTGATGGAGTTTTCTAAATTTTGGAAATGGCCAAATTCAGGTGAGTTAGCTGTCGTTTCTATCCTTTGATTTACAAGGGATTTGAAACTGGCCGGTTTCCGTTTTTGTTGCTCTATAATTGAGTCCATTGTGAATTACTATAGATACAAGGCACTAATGACAAATCCAAGTACAAGAGAAGGAAGAACTTGGAAGAAATCGATACGTGGCAAAGAAACAAATGGTGTTTAATGTCTTCAAAGACTTATTCTACAACTATGAACCAATTAAATCATTGAGATTTGGCCTTTTGTTTGGTACATGGAACTCATTTCAATTTCAAAGATATGTTAATTAATTTTCCTTTTTTTTTAAAATGTTTAAAGACTAATTACAAAACAGATATTCGAGAGCAACTACAGCAAGCCCTACGGACGAGGGGAAATCCGACTCCAAGTAGCTAGGCCTTGAAAGCTGGTGACTAAGATTTGCTAGCACGTTGGCAGCGAAGTTAGCTTCGCGAAGAACTTGATGAAAGACAATACTCTGGAAAGACTTGGCAATACTCTTGATGTCTTAGACAAGTTGTTGCAGTCTCCATGGACACTTAAAGTTTCCCTTGATACAATTTATAACTAACGCGGATTCACCCGCAAAAAACATTAAGGCAACAAAGACCAATGCGCCAATTGCAGTATAATAGAGTTGTAATTCACTAGTTATTCCAGATGCTCGCCAAAGCTGAAAAACCCAAAGGTTATTTGTATTCTTGGGAAACCCCCGCCTACATCACCATTCAATTTTTTTTAAAAAAAAAAACTTGTTATTAATAACTCACACACTCTACATATGTCAATGAAATTTGAACCCATGACCTCAAAGTTGTCAATTAAACACTTTAACCAACCAAGCGACGGCTCACCAATCCATCACCATTCAATATTTCTTAACCCACTATTGGCCAAACCACTTGGGCACTAGGTCCAATGTGAGTAGGATCATTTTGCCATACTTCATAATTGAAAAAACGAGCACCGTGGAAATATATCCCACCTTTCACGATCAAGTCTTGGAATCCTATTTCACGAGTTTTGAAAATACTATCTCTTAGCGCAATAGCTTATGCAATGGGAACATTTGTCTTCCCAATCTTTTGCGCAGAAGCAATAATAGGGCACCCAACATCGTCTGTAAGGATAAAACCAGCAACAACATCATATGTTCGTTGTAACATCAAACAGTCAAAATTAATCTTTATTTTGCCATGAGGAGGAAGATTTCATTTGATATTAGAGCTTGCATTTGTGTTGCTGGGGCTTATACTACTACAGATTAATTTTCCTGCACCACCATTCCTACTTCGTTTGGTGTAAATACATAATATTCTAAATTTCATCACATAAGATCGGTTATCATTTTTTAAATATTGTGAATCAACTCTCATAATACATAAAAATCAAAAAGAAAAATTGTGGAGGATGCAATTGCAACTACAATCACGTCCCTTGGTCCTGGACCAGGCTATCTATTTAGTCAAATGAACTAATTATTAAACATGCACCCACGAGTTTTGTTTTTGGTCGATTAGAGCAATATTTGCCCAAGAATGAATTATTTGAAACCAAAACGCTGCCTTATCCTAAGTCATTGATCATTAACATGATTTACCACGAGAAGGAGTACTGATCGTATCCTCAAATTAATATAAACCTATATATGATGCTGATGTGCTCTCCACAATCATTCTTCCAGCTATCGTTGTTTTATATTATCAGCTGCAGTTGTATAATATTATTTGGGGTACTTTAGAGTTGGTCTAGATCAACGAGCAACTGCAACTGCAACCAAATAATAATAATTAAGATTTGCAATTAGGTAGCAAGTAGCAACGATCAAGAAGAGGAACATTTGAATATGGTATAGCTATTTCTATGGCAAAACATTGGTTCTAGTCGGATTGTACTAACCAACGATATCGATAAAGCTAATTAACTAATCCCGGATTACTAGTTTAAGGGCCACCATGCCAGTTGAAGAGAATATGCCACACCCTAAACCTAGAAGTTAAAAATTCGGGTTAAAGATGTTCGCAAATCAACTTAACAACAATATAATTGCCTTTCACTCATAACTCTTGCACCAATCCGCTTATGGATGCCCATATGCAATGCCTCCTCTTTTATAAAAAAAATTTCCAGCGTTTTTTCCTAAACCCAAAAGCATTCTTTAATCAATTTTCTTGTGTTTTATCTCCGCTGATTAGTGTGAGATTTGCATATCATCTCCAACAAAACTCTATACTTAGAATTATTATAAACAAGCTTCCCAGTCACAACCGCATAGCTAGGTTTAGCCTTTCCTTTTTCGTACACTACAATAAGAAAGCAATTGGGTGCAGCAAGAAGCCGAATCAGCTTTCAGCTCTCGGGATATAATATCTGCGATCGAAAAGCAAGACAAGGAAAGGCATATACCCAGTAATCCCAGTTCTGATGAACACTAGACTGACGTTTTCAATAGTAAGTAGCAGTGTATCAAATACCCCTCGTAGATGAAAGGCACTAGTTGTTTTCGGTGGTTTAAAGATGTTAGGAAGGTGTCTATAAGTAAACAACAATGGAAAAAACCAAAGGTCTTGAAAAAGTAAAATTTTAAAAAATAACAAGGAGTGTTAGTTCAAATTAGGTGAAACTTGAAAGGAGGGGTAATTCATTAATTTTTGAAAAACGGAGGTTCACGAGGTCAGTACAAGAATAATTTCTGTAGTCTTACAAAACACGACACGTGTGGGTAGCTCAAGCGTGAGTAAAATGATGAAAGCCACGAGTTTTTGATGTCACAATGACCGAAAAGATGTTAGGAGGTGTCTATAATTAAGCACACAGTAATGGAAAAAAAAACAGAAATTTAAAAAAAGTGAAATTCAGAAAAAACTCGTGTGCTATATAACTAGCTAGGGATTTTAGTTGAAATCGGATAAAACTTGGAAGGAGGTGTAATATATTTTAGAAAACTTATTTTCTCGAGGTTTTTATGAGAATAATTAAAGACAACACAAGCTTGGAAATTCGTTATCTGAAAACAACAGTTTCAGTTGCTTTAGATAACACTGCACACGTATGTTATTTTAGTTCGATTGAGAGTAAAATGATCAATATAATTCTTAGGTAACACACCACCCATGTCATGTCATGCTCTGGGCCATCTCTAGCCAGCCCAGAGTGGTGCATAACAGACTTGAGACCCAAATGAGACCCAAATGTTAAAACATATTATGCTCTCTTACTGGAAAGAGAATATAGATAACACCAAAATCAGGTCCACAATCTTCACCAAACTCAATCCATGGCTGCCTCATCCTCTCTCTGCAACTTCCTCTCCTTCCTCACACCCTCAAAGCCCCCATCCCAGACCAAACCCCCACCTCCCCATCTCCATCTCTGCCAAACCCAGAAGCCCAGAGACGCCTTCGTCCCTCTAGTTGCCCAGCCTGGTCCCTCTTTCTCTTCTTCTTCTTCGGAATTGGAGTCTGTCATCAACCCCTCTCTGGCTTATGCCAACACTCTCTTCTTTAAGTCGGCTTACAATGTCCAAGTCATCGTCGATGAGGGCGAGTCCGAGGAGCGGCTGCTCAACCGGTTCCGGCGAGAGGTGATGCGAGCTGGCGTCATCCAGGAAGTGAAGAGGAGGAGGTACTTTGAGAACACTCAGGATGAGAAGAAGCGCAGGACTCGCGATGCTGCTAAGCGCAACAAAAGAAGGTCGGACTCTTAACTCTGTCTCAACTAATATTATTGCTTGCATAATGGAACCGAAAGGTTGTCTATGAATCAAATAAGTTTTTCACATTTATACAATATAATTGATTGCGAATGACAGAGTTGTAATGTGGATGACTTGATTTGGTTAGTTTGTTAGTTGACTGTTGTTGAATAAGTTTGTGTCTGTTATGATCAGGCGAACATTTTCGAGGCCTCCCCTTATGCAGAACAGGCAGGGGCAGGATGTCCCTGTACCGAAGAAGAGTGATGACGACGAAGATAACTGGGATCTACCTGAGGGAGACATACCCTATTGACCACTTTATACCTTTTGTTGGTATATCTGTCACATTGATTTAGAGAGGCTTTTGGTTCATGTAAGTTGCACAAGTTGATTCAGTTACTCTTCAATTCACTCAGTGCATACTGCATGTTATGAGTTTCTAATGTTGCTTCAAAATGAGCGTACTTTTGTGCTAATGGCTCTGTGTTTATAGAGGAGAATTAATGTCCTATATTGAATGGCATGAAAGAAGTAGGGGACTAAGGGGACTGATAAAGGATGATTATGTTTAGCAATATTGGATAGTCATTAGATGTTGTTCTTTGCCTTCTCGACTGCTTTTTAGTCCTGGGCACTAGTTAGTTGGAACTCATAGGAGTAAGGTATTTGAAGAAAGAAGATTTACAGTTCTAAGCAGGGCATTAAGAGCACAAAGGAGAGGAGAGAGGATTTGTCTTTAGATTAGGTCCTTGAATTATTCATATATCATCTTAATGTTTCAATAGCAAAGATTTTGAAGATAGAGTAACACCAGCTAGCTATTTTGCCTCTTTTTCTTCAACCATATACCAATGTGTAATGTGAATCAGTTAGATTAGAGGAGCAGCTAAAGTTCACCAACTTTGGATAAAAACATGAAAAAGCGGAAGGTTTAATTCAAAACGACCTTGTCACTGCTTCCATGAGATGGTGTGTGAAGCACTTTGGAAACTTAAAAGTTATTTCCAATGTTTTTTTTCAATTGAAAAGTTATTTCCAATGTTTGGATGCTGCGGTTGCTATTTTACTGAAGATCAGCAAGAAAGCCCTGTAAATATGAACCCATTCCTGACACTGGCAAAGTATCAGTAGTGACATGAACTTCTGGGTGGAATGCTGGATATAAGTCTGTTCAGAAATCTTTGTCAGCCAGCTTAGGAATCTGTAAAACAAGCAAACTTCTTACTGATGCATACGTTTGGGGTTGGTCGTGAAGAAATCACCGCAAACTGTTGTTCATTTGCATAATCATTTTGCTTACAATTCCGTTTCCTTGAGGAGTTGAGGTCAGTGTTAGATGGACGCAGCCTATGGTTCGTTTAGACATATCAATCTTATGAAACTATTACTTAACGGCCGCTACCAATTCGGATTTTGTGATTTAAGAACGACCAAGTTAACTCGTTGGGTCTCTTGACTCTCTATCCCCTGCAATTAGTCTCTGCTATTTGATGAATAAACAACTGGATAGGAAGATAAAGATACAGAGGCTACTTTTTGCCCATCTCAATTTCATATCTCTCATGGAGATCCATACATTTATTGTGCCATATTTTGAGCAATAAAATGTATTTTATAGAAAGATCAAGTCCTCCAAATGGAAAAATATTTCTTCTTACAAAAACGAAAGAGATCGTCTGCTTGAATCTCGTCGAATATAAACTTACCTTTAATTGCTCATGATTCATTTCGTAATGAATGGAAATTCCAAAAACAAATCCTACCCTTTAATTGCTAGCTAGAAATCAGACCCATATATTTTCTATATAAACCCCAACCCTAATCGATAGCTTCGTCTAGAGATTCCTTTGAGTCCTGTTCAGTTCAAGTGTTAGGGTTTCTGGAAAGAGTTGCATCTCTGTTTGTCTAAATCATGGCGGCCAAGGATGAGACAAATCCAAAGATCCCCGGTCATGAGATAGTTAGTACTATTTTCCATGTCAATTCATTTCAATATCTCATTCTTTTTAACCATAGAATTAAAACTATTCGTAGTATATCTCTGTGAATAACTTTAATCATGGTTTTGCAGACTTGTCAATTGAAGTTGGATACTAATGCTAAGGGATGGCACAAGACCATCTCCAAAGTTTTGAAAACTATCGAGGGTGAGTTTATACCTATATACAAATTGAATCTATGTAGCGTTTTAGTTGTAGCTAGCCCTAACTTATTTATTTTGAATGATCAATTACATATACAGGAGCATCTTACAGCATTGATATGCAAAATGGAAGCGTAACTGTTACTGGTATGATCGACCCGCAATCCCTCATGGCTCGATTAAGGAAATCTGGGAAGCATGCAGAGCTGATTAAGGTTGATTCAGGAGTCCTTCGTGAGGCGAGGATAAAAAAACAGAAGAAGCAGCAACAGAAGGAAGAAGAGGAAGAAGAATATTACAGGCAATTATGTTATGGGCGTGGTGGATATAACCCTTATGGCTATGCTAATGGTTATTATCCTCATCAGCAATATGGATATTATAACAGTGGAGCTGGATACCCTTATGGAACAACACCAGATTACTATCGCTCTCAGCATCAGCTCTACCCTAATTATTATCAGGAGCAGCCAGTTAGGGCAACCGGAGCACCTTTGCCTGGTGTGACACATGCACCACGATTAGGGTTTCCACAGCCGCCACCGCCGATGGAGATTCACCCGTTTTACGATCCGGACACAAACTGCACAATAATGTGATCGTTCATCGAAATTGGGATGGTTGTTGTTAGCTTTTCAGTTGTTTTTGGTTAATCTTCTTCTCTTCTCCACTTGTTTATTGACCAAGGAGATGTTAAGAAGTTTTTGGTTGAATGATTTTTCTCCGAGTATTTTATGGAGCATCAATCTATAATAGTTTTGAGTGTGGGTGTGCCCCTTCACCCGGCCTTTTAAGTTTCTATTCTGAAGCACAATGTAGAAATCTCAATATTTCTTGTTTAAAGTTTGGACTGTAATAAACATTTTTATGCATTTCACTATTAGATCGATGGGTCTTTCCTTAAAATTATATGATGTTCTTTGGCTGCCATATATTGTGCCTCCCTCGTCTTCGATCAAATGAATGTATATTTTAGCCTAATTCGGACAGCAATATATTACTGTAGGAATTACGCTACATTCTGATCCGATGAAATACATATGCAGATATGCTTCAGGATCTGTCATCTCTGTAGAATTATGCTTTTCTATGAGCAAATCCTTATGTATGATTTTACTGATCATTAAAAGATCCTCATTTGCTTCAAAAGAAAATTAAACGAATAATAAAATATATAGTTCTATTATCGATCTAAAACCATGCTGTCACACTTTCCTCCTGGCTGGGGTAAGCATTGTCGTCTCTCAGCCTCTTATCATACATATAGATACATATAGATATATATACTTTACTGAACCAAGTGGAAATTGATCTTTAGTAATCTACTGGAATTCAAATGTGCTTCAAGATTGATCTTCTAGTACGCGATGCATTAAGAAGGAAAACGAATTGGTTATCTGTGAAACATATATATGCATATGTCCTTCGGGAAAGACTTGAAAATGCCTTTTTTTATGATTGTTGGTGTTGGTAAAGGATGGTATTCTAATTAACTTGTGCGCGCATGTTATCAACAAGGGTTAAAATTAGTACTAAATTGACATTTTCTCTAATAATAATCTAGGATTTGATACTTCATATGCTAGACATGACGTAGATTTAGACATAAATATATTCTAGAAAGAGATGTAAAAAAGATCTGTTCTACCGGAAAGAGTTGCATGAGTTTAGACGGACACTATTTAATATACATATCGAAAGAAAGATTTTACCCTAGTTCTTACGATCGAGGGATATTAATCGGAAGGCTTTGGAGATTATACATATTTGAATTAAAATTAAACTTCTAAATTGAACACATAATAATAACCACTTAAATCAAGGGCATGTAGTTGATCTTGAAAGATTTCCTTCAAAAGACGATATATGCGAATCATTTTTGTCATTGCTATCTTGTGGTACTTAAAAGTATTAATCAAGCGCGATCTTAATTAAGAAAAAATAATTGATCTGTTGAAGGTTTGCATGATTTCCTTTCCTTTCCTTAATTTCCTTTCGTTTCAATGTCACCGCAAGTCCGCAACTCGCGGTCTCAATGGTGCTCACGTTTTATATTAATCCAACAATAAAGTTTTAGTTTTCATGAGCAAACGATACTTGAAAAGGAAAATGAAAACTTTGTTCTCAGACCGAGATCCTTGGTTCGAGAATAAGATAGCAAAAAATGATGATACAGGAGCGGCCTACTTTATTTCATAAAACTTTCCTTATGGCTTGAGAATCTGCCATAGAGAACTTTCCTTAATATTGTGATTCAGAATGTAATTGCTTGAGACCGACCTAGCTAGCTCCTTGTTTCATATATAAGCTAGCTAGTACGTACCTTAATCATATCGTTCTTTGTTTTCTATAAACCCTACAGCTTTGTGAACCAAGTGTACGTAGCTGCAGAGATACAGAGCAATGGGGGAGACCGATCATGGCTATACGGTTAGTTTCTACGTTAGACCAGACTTTTTTCATTAGATGTTGTTCGTTTCTTACACTTTGCCGAAATTTCATGCTTAGGGTTTAGGGTTTAGGGTGGTTTCATCTTTTGGACTCTATATCTATTTATCTTATTTTTTTAATTTCATTTCTCGTTTCTTTTTGCAGCGTTGTGAACTGAAATTGGATACCAGTTCCAAGGGATGGCATATGACCATGATCAAAGTCTTGAATAGTATCAAGGGTATTCATAACTTCATACAAAGACACAGATTTTAGCAATATTTATTATGATAATCTGATTTGATCAGCACTGAATTTACAATTTGTTCATGATAATCAGGAGTGAAATACTACATTGATGCACAAGCTGGAATCGCATATGTTGCGGGTACGATCCACCCAGACACCCTGCTGAGAAGGTTAGCAAAATCTGGAAAGCATGCAACGCTGCTTAAGGCTGATTCGGGAGGATATCGTCAGCAGGTTTTGAAGGAGCAGAAAAGTACTAGTAGTACTAGCTATGGTTATGGTTATGGCCCTAACCAGTTGAAAACTAGTAGTAGCAGCTCTTATGGTTATGGTTCTAACTATAACAACTATGGAGGGGATTCTTCTTATGGTCATCAACTTCTCAATAGGAGCTATGACCAAATAGAGAATCAGTCGGCTATGGTGAGCAACCGATACTATGATGCAGACACCCAATGCACCATTATGTGATCGGCGATGCGAAATTCAAATATCAGTGGCCGGAAATACCTCTATAGGCCCGGTGTTTTAGTTTCTATGTATATACTGTTTTTGTTGATCTTCTTTCTTCTCCAAATATTTGCTAAGGAGATGTTAAGGAATTTTTTAGGCAATTCTCCGAGTATTTGTGGAGAGATAGGCCATTTTTGATGGATTTCTACATTTTTATTACTAGTGAGGGTTTGATTGTGACTTTGTCAAGTATAATAATTTTGAAGCTTTCGATTTGAACTCTAGTTTCATATATTGCTTGCATGGTTATCACTATTACATGCTTACTTCCTTTGCCCTTTGTATTATAACAATTTTTATAAGTAATTAAGATGAATTCTTGCAAACTTTTCCTAGCCTTGATACTTCACATGGCTTACTTCCTTTGCTTTTATATGTCAGATCGATGCATGCATGTAAAAGAACACAATAGCTGTTGCAGTTTGTAATTATTATCTGATGGATTCATTAAGTCTAGGGGCAAGTATATATGTGGATAGTATCATTTCTTAAACGATTTATATATAGAACAATATAATGCATGCAGTAGCCTAGATTAAACAGGACATTTTTTTTTTTCGCTCAAAAAGAGAGATGAGAGGCATAATACCTCCTTACCGCCCATATTATTAAAGAAAAAAGAGATACAATAAGAGGGGACGAAGCCAAAACCTCTATAGGTAACTAAAACACACAATAGAGAGAAACTAAATAACGAAAACGGAATTGAGGAAGTTTAATCATGAAGTTTTCACAAGATAAAAGTTATTCTCTTTTCCACAACTCATATATACACGATGAGGCAGAACAAGAGTTTTTTTTTTGGCCAAATAAAACAGGGTATTTTGAAGTTCACTTTCCATCAAGTTCTCCTCATAACATGCATGGTTCCACAAACCCTACAAATGGGCCTCTACATATTACGTGGTACACTACAAAACACATAGTTTCTCAGGCCAACAGTGTATATATGGAAAGAAATGTACTTCATATAATTACTCATATATACTTTTCATTATTCTTATGATCTGGTTAGAATTTTTCTTTGCGTCTGGAATGAGAAAGAAGAAATATGCCATGACTTTGCTTGTGCAATTAAAAATTAGCCCTAAAAGTTAATATTCTCAGTGCTCTTTTGCTTCCTGTGTATTTGAAGATTAAATATCTTGGAGAAGTTTTGCATTCTATATATAGTTCTGTACGTATAGTTCCTGATCATATTCACACTAAAAGAGTCTGTTATCTTCTTCCGTTAATGCATGGCAGGCCTTTTCTCTCGATGAACAATCCGACCTGCAACGTACTTGTCTGATTTTCAGGTACATGTTTATGACCGTTTTATTTCAACTTTAAATTAAATTATAATAACTCATGAAAAACTTTGAGGAAAATTTTAAGAACAGTATATGACAAATGGTTCACTCCTAATTTTGGTGTTTGAAGTTTGAAAACAATCATAAAGGTACATGACATTAGAATCACGACACATTTTTAGTACATGACGTCAGTAACACCGTTAACTCTATGTAATTTCTTAATTTTCAAATAGTGATTTTAGATTTTCTCCATTAATCTCCCTTTTCTTTATATTTGTTTTACTCTTTTTCTATTTATAATTTTTTTATAATTTTGTTAACTCATACCATAATCTTAGTGGCTTTATTGTCTGCAAGTATATCACTCTATTCCATTTTATGTTTTAATTTTGGTCTCTAGAAATTGTTGTTTTGTTACTAGTTCAACAATGAGAATTGAATCTTCTGTGCTCAAAAATGACTTTGTTGCTCCTTAAAAATTTTTATTACTGGTTCAGCAATGAGAATTAGATCTTTTTGATTTCTCTCTCTTTAGTAATTATTAATTTTAATAATTTATTACTACTAAATTAGAGAATGACGGATTTATCTTTAACGGAAAACACACAAATAACTGAAGACATAATGGCATGTACATATTTTTGGTTGAGATTAGAAGTTCATGTACCTTTATGATTGTTTTGAAATTTGAAACACCAAAATTAGGAGTGGACCATTTGTCATGTACTGTTCTTAAAATTTTCCCAAAACTTTGAGATATCCAATATTGGTGTTCACAGCTGCTTTGATGCTCTAAATTATATGGACCACTTGTATGTTTTATCTACCAGCTTTACTTTTAGTTTGTACAAGAGATGGGAATACCCTATATATGTTCTCTTTTCTTAGTTTGTGTCTCGTATTGTTTCTTATTCGGACTATGTAATTTTTCTTGTTTTTAATTAAAATAAAATCCGAATGTGAGGCTGAGCCTCCCAACTAGGCTCGGTTCCAAACTCCTAAACTGTGTCTAATTTTCAGCATAATATTAGAGAAACTTCGATCAGATCCAATACAAAGGCATGGACGGTAGGAGTGATCTAGAAAAGGTCAAGTCGATGAAAGCGGTTCAGTTGATCGAGGCTGGATCGAACGCGCCTTCAAATTCAATGTAGATCTTTCTAAGGCCGAATCACCTTTGCCTTCTACATGTTGCATCTTCAAAGTTCCCGAGGTGCTACGAAGACAAAAGGTGGATGCATTCCAGCCTCACACAGTCTCAATCGGACCCTTCCACAGAGGTACTGATGATGCAAAATTCAAACTTGTGGAAAATGTGAAATTATGGTATCTAAAATGCCTTCTCCGGCGTATGACATCAATAACCTTGGATAGCTTGATCGAAAGAATGAAGGAACTTGAAAGAGAAGCCCGAGGTTGCTATTCAGACCCATGCAATCATCTTGACCAAAACGACTTCATACGGATGCTCATGCTCGATGGTTGTTTCTTGATAGAATTGTTTCGTAAGGCACCTGATGAAAGGAAACAAGATATGGACGACCCCATTTTCAACGTGCCTTGTATGCTCGAGTATCTATACCATGATCTTCTGTTGCTAGAAAATCAGCTTCCTTGGTTTGTGCTTGAGTTTTTCTATGGCCTAATCGAGAGCGGTAACCCTGAACCCCTCAGTAAAGTGGTGATCAACTTCTTCAGAGATTCAGTGGCAGATCCTAGCATTTTCAGCTACCGCAAACCCGAATCTACTCTTAAGATTCTTCACATTGTTGATCTAATTAGAACTTCCCTCGTTCAGGAACATATATACGACGAACCTGAAGACCCAATTAACATATCAGGGTTGACAAACCACTTGCCACAGAGGATACCTAGTGCTGCTACTCTTTCAGAAGCAGGCGTTAAATTTAGAAAACCCAAAGTACTCGAAGCAGGTTCGCCAGGTTGCATACTGAACATAACGTTCAAAGACGGCGTTTTCACCATTCCTCCTCTGGCTATCGATGAGAGGACAGATCCTTTATTCAGGAACCTTATGGCCTACGAGCAGTGTTATCACAGTTGCACCCACAAGATAACATCCTACGCCGTGTTGATGGATAATCTCATCGATACAGCAAAGGACGTGGATCTTCTATGTGAGAAAGGGATAGTAGCCAACTGGTTGAGTTCTGAGTATGCTTCCAAGTTATTCAACGATCTATACAATGATACTACAGTCATCGACTTTGTCTACAAGGGACTCTGCCGACGCGTGCGGGAGTATCTCCATGTACATAGGTGGAGAAACAAATTGAGACGTGATTATTTTGATACACCATGGTCGACCATCTCTTTCTTTGCAGCTTTTGTGCTCCTGATCCTCACCTTGCAGACCGTATACACAATCCAGCAATTCTATCATCCTCCTAATTAATGTTAACGGATGTCACCTATTATACCTGTTCCGTTTTATGATTTGGTTTGCCATTTTGCCTTGCATTTTCTTTTAAGCCTAAAAACTAACGCTTAATTAGCCATTTGTTACAGGAAAAATGGAATCGGAATGGTCTACTCATTTCATTAACAATCCTCTTTATATAGAGGTCGATTATAACGGTAATTACACGCACATAATGACGATATTCAATGCTAATAACAATGTACATAATGATTAATTGATAACTGATTGAGCGGTTACATCATTTGATCACTAATTCCATAATTTACTTTCGTCACTGACGAAGACACACATAATGTATTTTTCTTCAACACTCCTCCTTGTGTCAAGTCAAAGTTAAAACGGTGCATGAGGTGTTACCTCATTAAAACCTTACCAAGTAACAAAACCCAGTAGGACAAAATAAAACTTGGTCGAAGGGAAAAAGAGCACAACGCACCTATAATAGTGTATGTGTGTTAGACTCCCCCTGAAGTCTATACTCCCCCTGATCCTTACATCAATTAAGGGAGCTAGGAATGTCTTTGCATTCCTATGTTTCTCACATGCCTTTCAGATATAGTCGTAGGCTGCGATTTGAAAAACAAGTTTTTCCTATTCTCCTCGAACCTTATTTGATTCATTTGAATCTTGAGGAGAGTGATGTTTCTCACAAGGTATCGTCGTGTTCCCAATGACGATTACAAAACCAGTTTAGGAACAACCTATTGACCATAGATACTTGACATTAGTGAACCCCAACCAAAACATCGTTTAAGGTTTTGATGTAGAGGGTTGTAGTTCTATCTGCATTCCCTTCGTTTTTCTATAGAGATAGGATGAACCAAGTCAATGGTTCATTTAGGTATCAAGATAAATTCTTTATATACCTTCTAATGACACTGCGTTGGCGTTTGAACAAGTTCAATGAGAATGTAATACTCGGTCGTGTTCACTAGGCTAAGTACAATATTACGCCTATTGCACTTTAGAGAAGAGTTTTCATTTCTCTACCCTTCTTCATCAACTTCCTTTGGACGAAATGGATTTTCCTTTACATCCAAACATCGACGGATCATTGAGAGTGCTAACAATATGCATTTTGTCCATGTAAATCGCTTGAGAATCTTTTGGACACATGCAGACTAGTGGATTAGTATTCCACAAACTCGTTATTAACCGAGATCCCCAAGATTATTCATCTCAATTCAGATTTCATATAGCTCGTGGTTTCTCTTACTTCATCAAGAGTACCTACTATGTTCATATCATCAACATAGATAGCTATAATTGCAAATCCGGAACTTTTTCCTCTATGAGTACGCACATCATTTTGTATCCCTTTCCACTCAAGTAGTCACTTGCATAAAGTGAGCGTTTTCAATTCTAACTGCAAACGCACTCCGTGGTTTAAAGTTAGTTAAGTTGGATAGTTTAAGGCCATCGGGCACTTTTATGGATATCTCCCTATCAAGATCCCCATGAAGATAAGTAGTAACCACATCGATGAGCTGCATTTCCATTATGAGAGATTATTTCTCCTCGTTGTCAATCTAGAGCGTTGCGAGAAACCTTGGCGCCACAAGGCGAGCCTTGTCCTTTAGGGCTTCATTCTTCTCATTACGCTTTATGTCAAAGACTTATTTATGTCCTACATGCTTTACATTTGGTAAGGTTAGCACTACCAAACCAAATACCTGTCTCTTTGTCAGAGAATCTAGCTCTTCCTAGATCACACTTTTATGCAGGCCAATATGCTATTTGTTGACATTTTTCAACAGAGCGTGGTTCGATACCTTCGTGCTCTATGATTCTTTGAGCAACAGTATGAATCATCAATGTGTATGTACTCTCGTAATATGTTGAGATTTTGTCTCTGGAATCATTTTAAACATCGGAGCGTCCTCCAATATTGATTCATGGACATAACTTTAATCAAAGACATTCTCATGAGAGAGATTCTTTACATTGATGAGGTTGTGCCTTACTTACCCAATTCCTTTAGGCAAGTATTGATCGAACCAAGTGGCCTCCCCCTATTCCCTTAGGGAGCCACGGCCTCAACCACACCTCCACTAAGTGTGGTTGCATCGCCTCTATCTGCAGCGATGTGTCCCTTATTGGGGACTTTTATCCTTGCAGGCATTTGCAGCTAACATGTGTGATCTCATCACTTTAGCAATATCTATAAATGTATCAGGTATTGAAACTATTACGTTCAATGTATCGATTATGTGGGGATCAAGACGAGACAGAGTGGGGCAACCACGACAGTTCTTGTCGTTCCCTCAGAAAATCTTTTTTCTTATCTCCTCCTAACGACGGGAAGACTGTCTCATCAAAGTGACAATTCACAAATCAAGCGGTGAGATCGCCTGTAAGGGTTCCTAATAGCAGATAATTGTTGGAGGTGCGTATCCAACATAAATAAATATTCGTTTGTAAGTACCCATTGTTGATACGCTGTGGGGGCGCAATAGGCACAAATGCTGCATAACTAAATATGCTTAAATCTCAGGCTCATGTCCAGTTACCAACTGGTACGCATTAAATGACAGGCTAGCAATGGATCTAAAAACGAATAAATAAGACTGTGTGCAATATTGCATAACCCCAAGTAGATATAGGCAGATTGGTGCACATAACCAGTATCCTAACCACCATTTATGGTGGCTGCTGCGAGACCATTTTGAGTATGCATATGGGGTGTCAGGATGTTTTACATTAATCTTGACCGTCATGCAATAAACATCAAGTCATTTTGATGTGAACTCTTGGCATTGTCAAGTCTTATAGGCTTGATGATCTGGGTGGTAAGCCCTTACATGTATAAAATGTGCTAAGAGTTTGCAAATGCAGCATTTCTTAAAATGCTCAATATCCCACTTTTCATTATAGGTGACTTGTTAGGTTCTGTAAAATGCGTTTCCTTTCACAATTAGGTGAGGTAAGTCCATTCCATTCTCACATTGGATTTTCGTATGATAATCATTGACACGAATATCTATGAAACTTTAACAAGGTTCAATTAGTGTAGGCTGTTCCACAGTCAGCTAAGCACTTGAATTCTCCTCGATACATTCCTTACAAGTATATGGGAGTGTATATGATTCAAGAAATATATATACTCCATATTCTTTTAGGGCATTTCGATTTAAATAGAATGATATGCTTTTTATTCTAATAATTTCTCTATTTATTGGTAGATGCCTTGCTTTGCATTTAGTGCTATATCGAACCATGTATATTTGCAGTAAATAAAAATCGAATAAATTCAATGCTTTTTGAATATAATTTGGAATATAATGGGCCAACGATAATCAAATCAATGTCTCATCTAATTCATCAAGCAGTATCCACATAAACTTTAAGACCAAAACAACAGTCTAATTAAACAAGAATATCTTGGAAAAGTAATAATAGGTTAACCGAAGTCTGAAACTTTCTTGGATGGACATCCTCGTCATCTCTATCTTCCGTATTGTAAGCCTCTAGGGATTGAAAATCCTCTTTCAATCTTGGTGTTAAAGATACTTTTTCAATTCCTTATGCTTCCATGATTCTCTATACTTTCTATAAGTCGCAGCTAATTCTTTGCTGGCTTGCAATGTTTAAATAAATATTTTTGTTGTAATACTAGATATTCTATTATTGTTTGGATCAAAACATATATGATAGCTTTCATCGTTGTAACTCGGACTTAACTTTCTAGAAACGTGTTGTCACTCCCCTATACAAGTATACAACAATGAAACTAAACATGACTGTTTAATACTTCCTGCCTATACGACATTTCATCCTGGAGAACCTATAAAACCTGGTAAGAAGACACCCTAGCTAGCTTCAGAAAGAACCACCATTGCCGATCGAATACATCACCAACATGAATCCGTCATATCTCTCGTCAAGGATCAAAAGATTTCTTGTTTAAAAAGAAACTGAAAAATTGATCAATGAAGATGATATTCCAACCTCGAGTACTCCTCAACGTGATTAACAAAAAGAGCAACATGCATGCTCTATGGTTTAGAAGCAGGAGTGTCGTAGCCAAAGTTGTGATTTTGAACAAAGAAAACAACGAAAAAAAGGATCATCTGTGTGGCTGCTGGGATTCGAGCCCAGGTCTCCACGGCCACAACGTGGAATTCTTACCACTAAACTACAGCCACTAGTTGACAGAAGGTCATTTACTCGTATATTTAACTCCATTTAGTTTTTAACTCGTACCAAACAAAAGGTTCAAACGTAAGGACATGTGAACTCGAATGATCGATGTGGCCTCAGCAGCAGAGTCACTAGTAGTAACTAGAAGCAACAAGCCTGATTGGTTATGGCTTCCTGGGAGTTGGAGTGGGACTGTATACTCCACACATGTCACCGAAATCAACCAATTCAGATCTCATGAGGTCCCGTTTTTAATTGGCCATGAAATTCGTAAGTGTTATTCATCAAGCAAAAGGATAAAATGGCTTTTAGAACAACCCAAGAGGCCATTTCATATGCACCATTTGATCTACTTGATCTACAGATCACATGCTGACACGTACGTTGGTCCAAGTGGCACTGCTTATCTGTCTCTCTGGGAGGTGGTAGATGCAGATCAAGCAAGGATTCAGATCAGAAAATGACACGAGAGATTATTGTATCTTCAACGTGGAGTGTGTGTTATTTGTGTAGGCCTTTGTTTTTCAATGTTCTTGACTAAAAGAGATTCATTTGCGAAAAATCGCATTAAGTAGACTAGTTCGATACAGAGAAATAGCATATACCGGCACACGGCAGATTAGCTTAGCTTGATCTTGAACTAGTTTTATGACCGTAATAAGTTAGTCCTGTAGAGTTGGTCATTATTTAATGTAGTGATACTTTAACGTATTGTAAAATGAAAGTGATAGCACAAATCATGATAAGATCATGTATCTACATCTGCTTGCATATATAAGCAAAATGGAAATGATAAACAATCCCAATATGATAACAACTGAAAGCAACACATTATGAGAATCAATTACTCAGTTTCATTCATGGCAATCGTCCAAGCCTAATAATCGATAAGGTTGCATCCATTCGAAAAATTACCATTTGGACATGAAAATCTATCCATGACCTTCATCAATCATTGAGAATTCCGGCAGCTAGATGCCCCTCCTATATAATATACGCCGAGAAATGCCACTCTTGTCATGTATGTCCAAAATCGACCAAGTGTCTATCCATGTGTGGTTATTTGTAGGGTATTTGTATACTCCACTATAAATATATATATCTTTGCTTATCACCATTTTTAAAATCAGAACACAGCAGTAGCTTCATATTGTGTTAACTTGTCTCAGCTGTCTCTCTCTGTGGAGCTTCCAAGCTCAATGGAGGAACATTTGAACCATTCTGCATCATCAGCAGCAATTCCCCAGAACATCGAAGGAGTAGTTGAATCGGAAGAAAGAGATCTGGAAAGCAATTCCCTGGTCCAACCACTCCTGCTCAAAAGAAACAGAACACTCTCTTCCAATCCACTAGCTCTGGTTGGAGCCAAAGTCTCCCACATCGAGAGTCTGGACTACGAGTAAGTATCCAAGCTTCTCTGTTTCCTTGTAATGCAATTCTGGTTTGCTTATCTTGATTCAACTGAAGTTAGTTTGATGCAGGATCAACGAGAATGACCTGTTTAAGCATGACTGGAGAAGCAGATCCAAGGTCCAAGTCTTGCAGTATATATTGTTGAAATGGACACTTGCCTTGCTCATTGGACTTCTAACTGGTCTGATTGCCACCCTCATCAACCTTGCTGTTGAGAATATTGCTGGCTACAAGCTTCTCGCTGTGGTTGCTTACATAGATGAGGAAAGGTTTGTGGCATCCCCTGTACTTCATTTGTAATCCCCAGCTGCTACAATCCAGAAATGATATTTACATTGTGTTCTAAATATCTATGATGAGAAAATTCAATGTTGGGAACTGGGGATCATGTGGTGTAGGTACCTGATGGGGTTCATCTTTTTAGCTGTGGCAAATCTTCTATTCACCACAGTTGCTGCTGTTCTCTGCGTGTGTTTCGCACCCACTGCGGCTGGACCTGGTATACCTGAAATCAAAGCGTATCTAAACGGAGTTGATACTCCCAACATGTTTGGTGCCTCCACATTGATCGTCAAGGTGAGTTGGCTATCAAAATTTACTTTATATTTATAGTGACTACTACTCTTGAAATTAGTTTCACAGCACTGCACTACTAGTAAACTAAGTGTTAAGAGAGAGACTTTTTCATGTTTCACAGATAGTCGGAAGCATTGGGGCCGTCTCTGCGGGTCTAGATCTTGGAAAAGAAGGACCTCTGGTGCACATAGGAAGCTGCATTGCTTCCTTACTAGGCCAAGGGGGGCCTGACAATTACCGTGTCAAATGGCGCTGGCTTCGCTACATGAATAATGACCGTGACCGCAGGGATCTCATTACCTGTGGGGCTGCCTCTGGGGTCTGTGCAGCTTTCCGTTCCCCTGTGGGTGGTGTACTGTTTGCTTTTGAAGAGGTGGCAACATGGTGGAGGAGTGCCCTTCTGTGGAGAACTTTCTTCAGCACAGCCATTGTGGTAGTTGTGCTCAGGGCTTTTATTGAAATATGCAGCACCGGGGAATGTGGCCTTTTTGGAGAAGGAGGACTTATCATGTTTGATGTCAGCACTGTAACTTTAACCTACTGTTGGATGGATATTTTCCCTGTTGTTGTGATTGGCATTATCGGTGGAGTTTTGGGAAGCTTGTACAATCATTTTCTTCATAAGGTGCTCAGACTCTACAATCTCATAAATCAGTAAGGAACCTAATCCAACCTCAATGTCTTCGCCCTAAACATAAACTACTGCTTAGTCTCGAGAATTAATTGATTCTTGATTTCCTCTTTTGCCAGGAAGGGGAAAATTCACAAGATCCTCCTCAGTCTTGCTGTATCACTTTTTACGTCTGCATGCCTATATGGTCTTCCTTTCCTTGCCAAATGCACAGCCTGTGATCCCTCACTTGCAGAGTCTGTCTGCCCCACAAATGGACGAACTGGCAACTTCAAACAGTTCAACTGCCCAGATGGCTACTATAATGACTTGGCTACTCTGCTGCTTACCACTAATGATGATGCAGTTCGAAACATCTTCTCAACAAACACTCCCACTGAATATCACCCTCTCAACCTCCTAATCTTCTTTGCACTCTACTGCATCTTGGGATTGTTTACCTTTGGAATTGCTGTGCCGTCTGGCCTCTTCCTCCCCATCATCCTTATGGGTGCAGCCTATGGCCGTATGCTTGGTATTGCCATGAACTCATACACAAACATTGACCAGGGACTATATGCTGTTCTTGGTGCAGCTTCCCTGATGGCAGGATCGATGAGGATGACTGTTTCACTATGTGTCATATTTCTTGAGCTGACCAACAACCTCCTCTTACTGCCCATAACAATGATTGTCCTTCTAATTTCCAAAACAGTTGGAGACTGTTTCAACCCAAGCATCTATGAGATTATACTGCACTTAAAAGGTCTACCTTTCTTAGATGCACATCCAGAGCCATGGATGAGGAATCTGAATGTCGGTGAGCTTGCAGATGCCAAGCCTCCAGTAGTCACCCTCCGTGGAATCGAGAAGGTGGAACGGATAGTGGAGGTCCTCAGAAACACCACACATAATGGCTTCCCTGTTGTAGATGATGGAATTGTCCCGCCAGTAGGACTAGCTGTTGGCGCAACAGAACTACATGGACTAATTCTAAGAGCTCACCTTGTTCAGGTGCTGAAGAAGAAGTGGTTCCTAAAGGAGAGGAGAAGAACAGAGGAGTGGGAAGTGAGAGAGAAGTTTACCGCAGTTGAATTAGCAGAGAGAGAATTAAAGATTGAGGAGGTGGCTGTGACAAGTAATGAAATGGAGATGTATGTTGATCTGCATCCACTCACCAATACGACACCTCACACAGTGTTGGAAACCATGTCAGTGGCAAAAGCTATGGTACTTTTCAGACAAGTGGGACTCCGCCATTTGCTCATCCTGCCAAAGTACGAGGCAGCTGGGGTAAGTAAATATATAAACAGATTCATCCTAAATTTTACTTCACTTGTTAACAAGTCTCATACTACATGTTTAAAAGATTTAGCATCACTAACCTTAGTGTGTGCTCCATTTGTAGGTGCCTCCAGTAGTTGGGATCTTAACCAGGCAGGATTTGATAGCCTACAACATTTTGAATGCCTTTCCCCATCTAAAAAATCCCAAATGCAGAGAAAAGGGGAACTGAAAACGTCTTCTCCTCAACCTACTCACAGCTTTCTAGGGGCAAGATGTTGCTTTCTTTATAGTCATTGATTCGTTTTTCATCAAATTCCAAAGAAGTCAGGTCAGATAGATATAGCACAACAGGTGCAATTTTGATTCATTTGTAACTATTCATTTTACACATATTTTAGTAAATAATAAAACAAAATTCCTTTCCTCGAGAGAGAAAACAATAGAGAGTAATTGGTTTTGCTATTTTCTCTTCCTACTAGATTCTCTACTCTACATCTTGTAAGAACCCTAGAAAAAAGTCCTTGCAAACTCTAACTTCCAAATTTTTCACAAGCGTTTCTTCTTCTTTCCTGATTTCTTTTTCTTTGGGTTTACTGCTTGGCCCCTCTTGAACACAGCTAAAACCTCGATGCTGTCGTCATGGACAAAATGAGGAAAAAAAAAAAAAAAACTAAAATTAAGACATGCATGTAATGCAAATATGATGGTACTGTACAACTATGCTATGTTCAAAATTGATATTTGACCAATTAGGCTGGCTTTCTAGAAACTCAGTTTTAGATTACCAACACCATTCAGACTAGTCATGCATGAATTCATTGAACATATATTGATACCAAGAAACATGCAAGTTATACAAATTCATGCAATTGTACTGTAATAAGACAGAATACAAATTGGATGAGAGGGGTAAAAGAAGAACCTCTGTGTGCCGGGGAAAAAATTGAAGCCGTGGGCTTTTTCCAACCGCCATCCATTACTTGACAACAAGTCCTCACAATCCTGTTGAGATATGAGTCCCTAATTAGATTGTAGAATAAATATAGTAACATCCAAACCATACCAAACAGGATGGGATAGTTTTAGTTGAATATAATCTAATCTCATGGAACCTTGTAGCATTGGATAGTGTACCTCTTTGAAGCTTTCCCATCCACAACTTATATAAATAAGGGTTTTCGGCAACACCTTGCTATCCTCTGAAGTCATTTTGCTTCCAATCTGAATTGAATCTTCTCTTGCACGTAGCATCCATGGTCTCTTCTCATCCTTATCCTTTGAGCTTGAACTGAAACATATAAACTACATCGAGTTAATCAACTTCCCCTCCGACCAGCTATGAGGTCCTTAATTAAGTACAGAAACGGTCTAACCTCTCAGGTGATGACCTAGCTTTATCCTTTATTGAAGATATACTCCGCAATGCATCAATAAGAGATGCATCCAGACCCTTTCTAGGAGGATCAACAATAAGTACATCCGATCCCATGATCCAGGAAAGAGGTTCCTATTTTATTTGTTAGAGACATTAGATTTAGTTCTGAAACTGCTCCACTATAATCATAAAGGAAGAAATCTCCAAGAAACTATGACAATTGCTATGTACACCTTAGAATATCTTCACCTCTCAACAATTGCCATATTAAATCGTAAGTTAAACACTATTTCCAATAAGATAGAGATGTGAAGAATACTGAGCTCCACATGTTTGAGATCATGAGTGAAAAAACTCAAAAAACATATGATCATAAACTTTCAGTCTTTCACAGGGTTATTAACCTTGGAAGTGTCTGCATGATGCCAGCTGATGCTGCTATCTATTAAGTTTGGCAGGCGTTCAACTGTCTTCTCAAAGGATAGCTTTGATTCTTTGTTAATCTCAATGCATCTCACAGACCTAGAAAAACAATTAAAATTTCAATTTATTAAGTTCGAGACTTCTGAGTCTTGACACGTGCATTTACAGATATCTTAAATTCTTGCCTGCATTTTCTTGTAACAGCCAATGATAATCCGATAACACCTGCTCCTGCATACAAATCAGCAACAGATGCTCCAAGAGGGACGTATCTTTGTAGCTTCCGGAGCAGGGTATCAAATGCCTGGGAAAAGCTAACATTAGGCAAAATGATTTAAGTAAAACTTTTACTATAAAATGAAGACTAATAGGCATTATTTCTGACTTTCCCAAAGATAAAGTGTCCGAACAATGTTTTCCAATCATAATGGTTAACCAAAGACTCTTGGCGTTTCATCGACAACACCTTACGGCTCCAGTTAGAGACTCACAGTGATATTATTATACACATATGAGTATTCCTAAGACTCTATGTGGGTTTGATTCCTGCATATTTAGAATTGAAAGTAGTGGATATGTTGCACATGAAGTCAAGAATTTCATTCAAACTTCAATAGTCAGATTATGAGTTTAAAGTACCCGTGTGTTTGCTTGGCCAAAACTGGAAGGAGCCAAGGAAATATCAATTCCTCCCACATGTTCCCAAAAGTCTCTTTCTCCTAAAAGATGTCTCCATCTATTCCCAAAGATTATCTGCATCACCAGGTGAAAACATGTAAATTGAAGACCACTCAAATGAGACTGATAATTAATAGCCCTCCTCACTCACATTGTTGCTTGATGTCTGGAAGTTAGCCCACACAGAGTGAATCAGATGGACATTGTTCTTTGGCCCACCATTCCTCCATATAAACTGGAAACCAGCACACATACCATATATCAATGTAAATCTTAAGAAAACACATTCAAAACTACATCAAATAAAGGAGCTAGCTCACATTGGCCAACGCTTGCAGTTTCTCTGAATTTGGGGAGGTTTCGTTTCTTGAATTCCATACTAAAGATACCTGGACTTTACCTATATAGAAAATAAAACATAAACAATTAATGCTCGATCATATTTTTGTTGTACATCTCACTCTAAGAAACAAGATATAATAGATGTAGGCTACTAACCATTTCTATATCTCTCGGCAGCAGGAAGTGATGTACTGTATGTTGTCACGGCCATCTGCATACACCACCACTGATTCAATTCAATCACCCAAAAACTTACAAACTACACCATATGTCCATATCTAGTATTCCATCACTCACCTGCACATATCGCAAATCACCAGTCCCCTCATCTTCGTCATACGGCTCAATTCTCAGCGCAGTAATCCCTGAACATCACACAAATAACTAACAATCAAAATTCAAAACTAAAAAGAGAAAAAAAAAACAAAAAAAAACAGCAGATTTAGTAGCTGCAGAGCAGACCTTTCTTAAGGAGCTCTACCGCGGCATTAATATTCGGATGATGCGCTGCGCAAATAGATCAAATTCAAACTAAAATGAGAAAACTTGCACCAAAATTAAAATAGAGTAAAGAAAGCTAATGGCATTGAAGAGACCTTTGCAGTCAGGAATATCAATCACATTATGAGTGCCCTCCTGATAGAGCCCAATCAGAGGATTCTCCGGTGCGCCGCGGACGGCCAGTTTCGCCCGGCACCGCCATCCCCACTGAAAAAGGGCAAACATCAATCAAATTCCATCAGTAATAGCAAAAAGCGAAACGGAAGGCGTAAATCAATGGAATTGAAGGCGGGAAATGACCAGCTTGCAGCTGTCGAATGTGAAATCGGAGAGGCCTAGGGACTTGAAGAAGTCGGCGGCCTCGTCGACGACGGCCGGACGGTGGAGATTGAGCTCGTGAGTACAGCCGGAGCACCTGAGAGAAAAAAAGAAGGATGAAATTAGCTGAGGAGAGAAGAAAGGAGGTTAGGGATTAGAGTCGGGTCGGGTCGGGGAGTTACAATTCGAAGTGTGGGCAGTGGAGGGCGCAGGTTAGCGGCGGCGGCGGAGTTGAGTTAGGGCTCACTGAGACTGAGAGTGACGGTGGTGACGGTGATTGAGACGGAGTTGGAGGTAGGGAGCGGGGTGAGGATTGGGACACGCGGCAAGTGATGATTGGCGGAGGAGGAGGAGGAGGAAGGCGGGAGAGGAAGCAGAGAGGCATGGTTTCCGCCGCTGCTTCCGGTTGGGTGGCGGGAATGGATAGTATTACCTAGTTTTGATGGAAAATTCGGATAGAAATGAATCTCAACGGTAATTTAAACGCAGTAACTAATTTTGTTTAGGCCAAATGTCAGGTTTATCCCCATGTATCCTATTTAATTACAAAATTCCGAGACGTATCCGGGGGCGTTTCGGGCGTATCAGTACGTATTCCGGCGAACGAGTAATGCTCATGAGCAATGAAACTCCATGAAATGCAACATTTGACAAATTTGAACGAAAATGGTAAACTGGGTTCATCAAAATGTATCATCTTGTTCTTCCAAAACAAGAGTGCTAAACTAGTCACGAGAAAAAAACTACACCTGTCACCTGCTGGTTTCATTTCAGATTTGTGTTTGTTCACTACCAGGATAAGCACTTTAGCCGACCCGTCGGCCTATTAGCTTATTTCGTCGCTTAAGATCTTAGCTGACGAGTCTTCAAAAATTTTAATTTCGTCGGCTAAAGTTGACTATAGCCGACGAAGGAAAATTTCGTCGGCTAACGTGAACTTTAGCTGACGAAAAAATAGTTCGTCGGCCTAATTTTTTTATTTTCATCGGCTAAAGCCTTTCTTCTGGTAGTGACTTTAGATAAATGACTACAACTTGTGCCTAACTGAAGACAAAATGGAGTCTATTTAAAGCTTACAAACATTTACCACACAAATTGGTAATACAGGATACACATAAATTCCTTTATTTATTTGTTGAAGACCAAAAAAAGAAAAGAAACCTATCAGACTTCTGTTATGCACTTATGCCTTCTGATCTTTTGCAGAAACATTTCCCAATGGCTGAGACAAAATCAAGGAGAGCATACTTCATTCTGTCAAGGAAGCGAAAATAGGCATATCTCCAGGTCTTTTTGATGACCAAACTCCCAAAAACCACCCAGAACCCCACAATGAAACCTATTGCTGTGCTGATCATGAGCCATACCTTTTCAGATTTATCATCATCTCCTTCTCTATCTTCACTTGGAACCTGAGGTGTTTCTTCATTGTCTTGGCAAGGAGTTGGTAGCGGATCGCCACAAAGACCAGCATTGCCTTGGTAAATTGATGGATCAATGAGGCTGTTGAACTGGTTGCTTGTTGGGATTTTCCCGGACAAATTGTTGTGCGACAGGTTCAGATGAGTTACGAATGTCAAAGAGACCATGCTCTGTGGTATGGAACCTGAAAGCTGGTTCATAGAAAGATCAAGAGTTTCTATCGATTTCAAGTTACCAATCTTTTCAGGGATGATCCCTGTGAGATGATTCATGGACAAATTCAAGGTTCCCAGCATGACAAGGCTTGTTAGCTCTACTGGCATCTCTCCTGATAAGTTATTGTTTGAGAGGTCGAGGCTGTTAACAAGGTAAAGGATGGTGCCATATTCAAGCACCCTTCCTTTTGAAACTACCTCCAGGTGTCCCTGGTAAAGATATGATGTATCTTCATCTGACATTTCAGATGTTTTCAAGCCACTCAAATTACCAACACATTGGGGAATATGACCCCACAGGTTATTGTGTGAGAGGTCCAATATGTGAAGATTGGAAAGGCCACACAACTGTGTAGGAATGCTTCCGGTGAATGAGTTGGAACTCAATCGTAAAATCCTCAAAGAAAGCATGCTTTCTCCTATCCAGGATGGAATGTCTCCAGAAAACTCATTCTCCCCAAGATCAAGACTCCTCATGTCTGTGCAGTTCTTCAGTGAAGGCAGTTGGCCTGAAAATTTGTTGTTTGAGATTATCAAGAATCTGAGTGTGCTAAGGAACCCCATGGATGTTGGCATTGCTCCAGATAGACTGTTGTTTGACATATCTAAAACAAACACTTCAGGCAAACTGCTCCAAAAATTTGGAACTTCACCAGAGAAGTGGTTATTTGAGATAACCAGGGTTGTTAATCGGCTTAGATTACCAAGGGACAGTGGAATGCTACCAGTGAAAGAGTTCCTAGAAATGTCTACATCTTGTAGCAAAGGCATCATTTCACCAATATTGTGAGGAATTGGCCCTGAAAACGCATTATCATTCAGATACAGACCAGAAATGTTTGGTGACCAGAGAGGGAAGGCCCCCACAAACTGGTTTCCACTCAAATCAGTAATGCCCAACAAACTGAATCTTAATGAGTTAGGCACCCTGCCACTTAGTTGATTATTAGAGAAATCTAGATCATCTAATAGCAAATCCAACTGCCAAAACCAATCTGGTATGCTGTCTGAAATTCTAGCATTTACAAATCCTAATACAAACAGCTCAGTCTGATTTCTGAGCCATGTAGGAAATTTCGGACCCAGTTGGCATGAGCTGATGCTCAAGTATCTCAATCTAAAAGGAGGTATCCAGTTAGAACTTATGTTGAAAATTAAGGAAATGTTTGGGGAATCTTTTTTAATCGACACCTCTTCTAAGTGTCGAAGCTTCAGAAAATGAGCTTCTGTCACAACACCTTCCCATGTGTTTTCAGACAGATCCACTGCCATAAGGGATGAGAGCTGACCAAAACTTTCCGGGATGACTCCACCTAATTTATTGTTTTCAAGGTAAAACTCCTTCAAAGATGTCAGGTTTCCTATAGATTCTGGGATTGTACCTTGAAATGAGTTGTGCCGCAACATGAGGTGCCTCAGGTTCTTAAGAAGTCCTAATGAATTAGGCAAATTTCCTGTGAGACTGTTATAACCTAAATTCAACATCTCTAAGCTGCTGTTTGTGCATCTAGACAATCTGTCAGTGAAATCAGTTATCTCACCAGTAAATTTGTTGACTGAAAGTTTAAGAGACTGCAAATTGCACAGCATCCCCAAGTTTCTCGGCAACTGACCTCCAATGTCTGAATTCTCTGACAGATCAAGGCTCTTCAGATGAGTCAGACTCCCTAATGTTTCTGGAAGTTCTCCATTCAGATTGTTCAAACTTAGATCAAGATTGGCTACTTCAGTCAGATTGAACAACCAGGGAGGAAGTGTGGAGTTGAAACCATTGGCAGAGAGGTCAAGAACCGAAAGTGATGTGAATTTGATATGAGGAAGAGTACGAGGAAGGATGGAAAGTCTACAACCAGGCAAATGTAATTCAAAAAGAGAAGGGAGCATATTAACAATGTGAAGCCAATATGGTGCAGCCTTGGTAAGGTCTGCTCCTCCCAAGTTAAGAAACTGCAAGGAAGAAAGACTGGAAAGCCATCTGAGATCACTCTCAATAACATTATTACTGAGATCAAGATGAAGCACATTTGAAAGGCTTCCAAGATTGGCGGGAATTACTCCACCAAAAGATGCACCGGATAGATTGAGATATTTCAGTTTCTCTAGTGATCCAATGAAACTTGGAATTTTGAAACTTCCAAAGTTATTCATGCTCAAATCCAAGTAAACCAAATCTTTCAAATCAAGCAAAGAAGGATTGATCTCACCTTCTAAAGCATGAATTGTACCCTCTGAATAAGAGTTGCGAAGATTAAGGCTTTCCACACGTCCAGTTGTGTTGTTGCAGCCTACACCTCTCCATTTGCAGCAGTCTTCTCCTACCCAAGACGAAAGCCGGTCTGAATGATCTGTAAGGCCCTCTTTGAGTTTAAGAAGAGCTTTCATCTCAATACTCACGCAGCCAACATTAATATCCGCATTGCAGAAAACAAGTGCAACTGTTTCAAGGTATAAAATCCAGGACAGTAATACGAGTGAAAGAAGTGAGATGGAAGGACTTTTGTGTCCGTGTTCCATGCTTCTTATGATATGAAATGGGATACTGATATGTTGGATTCAAGATGAGTGTACATTATATAGAGAAAATACATTTAGGACAAAATGCAACTAGCGTCTGGTCTTATGGTATGAATTACATGATAATTTCCGAGTCATTGCCAGACACTCGGTACTTAACTTCCAGTAGCAACTAGCAAGGCATCAAGTCATTAACAAGTAACAACAGGTCTAGTGGGGACAATTACAATAAACTTGACTGAGACAGTTGCTGCTGCTGCGAGACTGCAATGCAAGGAAACTACATTTTCACCATATATATGTTATACATATAAGTAAACGATACAGACCCTCCATATAGTTCAACATCAAGACTTCCAACGACCAATGTTTTCGACCCAGTCAAGGCGGCTCCATGTTCCTTGTCTTATATACAGTGACTGAATTTCCTCATTTTAATATAGTTTGACTGCAGATATGCTCATATGAGTCAAGCAGCACAGTAAGAGACTCCAATAAACTATGGTCATCCAGGGACTTCCAAGTCAATGGTTCCAATTCTAACTACGGCCAATCACTTGTAATATGCTTCTGCATATTTGACCCCATTGGCATCAAATGCTGGTTTTATTCATACCTTCAAACAGACCTTTCTTGAAGCAGTTCCAAGTGGAGTATCAAATATATGAATGTTCCAAGAAATTAACCATAAACCTAAAGAAACTATTGAAAAATGACTCAGGTAGTCAGGTTACCGGAAAAATAGACAATGAATCTGATGCATATATTCATTAGTAGATAAGATGCAAAACAACTATTAGATTAGCAGCAAGATAATTCTGTGCTTTTGTTTCCACTTGGGGTTAGAATTTATCTGATATGCATGAAGAAAAAGCACAAATAGTGTCATCGATCTGTTTAGAATTCATCTTACAAACTCTTGGCCAAAAGAAACAAGCTTTACATTAAGGAAAGGATCAACATGCATAAACATTGCTATATTTGCTGAATCGAAAAGAGGAGAAAACAAGTGCTTTAAATTTCACCTGTAATGAAACATATTTGCTGATGATTAACCATAGCTTGCTGTCATCTTCTTCTCCTCAGCTGCTGAGGAGATCCATCGCCTTGGATACCCAGAAAGAGCATCATTGCCTTCATTGGAATGGGGGCGATGAGTTGGAACAGAGATGCCATATGGCTGTGAAGCAGAGCCGCTGTTTTGGACGAAAAAATAAAAATAAAAAACTCTTATTTCCTGTGCCTCTGATTTTCATATACAAGCAACCTTTGACACATTTGAACAAAAGGGTAAACTGGGTTTCATCATATTGTATCACCTTGATCTCCCAAGATTAAGTCTTTGCAGCTTTTGCGGTCTGAAAAGACTCCTGGTTTGTTTGGGGACTTTGAGTGAACAAACTGGTGTTAAACAAAGAGAAGAAGAAGTTGCTATTTGATGAGATTATATACATTGCTTCTTCTCTTTGTTAACCAAAGAGAAGAATGGACAATACATACATTGCTTTACACCATGCTGAATCAATAAGAAAAACAGAATAAACATTTTTTTTAATTTAAACCGCTACTGTGCCCCTTTGTAGATGCTTTCCAATGTCTGAAACAAAATCAACTAGAGCATACTTCACTTTGTCAAGGAAGTTGAAATAGGCATGTCTCCAGGACTTGTTCATGACCAAACTCCCACAAACTCCCCAGAACCCCACTATGTAACCTATCACCATGCTGATGATGAGCCATAGCTTTTCGAGTTCACTATCATCACCTCCTTCTTGTCCATCTTCACTTGGAACATGAGGTGTTTCTTCATTGTCAAGGCAACCCTTTGGCAACGGATAGCCGCAAAGAGCAGCATTGCCTTCATAAATTGATGGATCAACAAGAGTCCTCAACTGGTTACCTGTTGGGACTTTTCCAGACAAGTGATTGTATGACAGGTTCAGATGGGCCAAAAATGTCAAAGAAACCATGCTAGGTGGAATTGAACCAGAAAGTTTGTTTCTCGATAAATCAAGAGTTTCTAGATTCACCAAGTTGCCAATAGTCGTTGGAATTTTTCCTATGAAATTGTTCAAGGACAAATTCAAGGTGGCCAACATGATCAGGCTTGTTAACTCCTCGGGCATCTCTCCTGTTAAAGAATTGTTCGAGAGATCCAGACTGTTAACAAGGTAAATAATGGAGCCATAATAAAGAACCCTTCCCTTTGACACTGCCTTCAATATCATAGTTGCTCCCCGTTGAGTGTAACTGCCACTGAATCTAGCATCTTTATCTTCTGATTTTAATCGACTCAAGTTCCCAACACATTGGGGTGTTTTGGCCACACCAGTAATTCTGGGCGTGCAAAGTCTCTTTTAGTTGTTGCGGGCGTACCACCGCGCGGATGCGGAAAGTAGTGGTTGTAGTAGCGGGGTGCGCTTAGCTTTCTGCTTCTAATCAAGCGACTGAGGATGGAGAGAGCACCAACTCCACCGCAGGGTTCTTCAGATTCGCCTTGCGTACTGGGCAAGGACTTACAGTAGTCCGCCTAAGCGTCATAATATCGATACTCGACGTAAGATCGAGCAGAGCTTCAAATGGAAAGGAGAGGAAAAAAGACAAAGCTCCGGGGAGCGTACAAGGAAAGTAAAGCAAAGCTCCGGGGAGCGTATAGAGGTTCAATTGTGTTGAAATGAGTAATTGTTGAGTTGTTGATTTGTTGTAGTGTGTAGAGTAGATCCTCGAGCTCCCCTTATATAGAATTATTTAGGACCACATGTATTGGCCCAAACCATGTCAAAGACTTGTAGAAGTCTTCAACGATAAATGTGACGTAGGCGATGTAAATCACTTGCTGGACGTGATTAAGCCTTGGCGAAGTAACTAACTGTCTACTATGTAGAGGAGTAGAACCAATCTCATGAAGATATGGATGTAGACGATTCATGCAAATCCAATTAAGGAAGAGAGACCTTAATCAATATGTATACCTTCACGATGGGAAACCTGAGCTCCTCAATTATCCCTGACATGGTTGTTCAATCAATCAAGGTCACTTGCTCCCTTAATCATTCAGTCAACATATGCGGCTAATGCCTTAATCTTCTCCCACGCAGACTCTTCTCCTGTTTCCTCTTGTTTCCTGGCGAAGTACCCCGCGAGAAGGTATCTCGCCCCGCTCAATCCTCTACGCGAAGTCATTCCACTCCGCATGCATCTCGCCTCCATATTTAAAACTCCACTTCTGTGCGAAGTCTATAACTCTTCGCAGGCAAGCATCTTTCTCCGCCTGTAAACTAATCCCGCTTACAAGCTCGCCACTTTATATTAAATTAAGTCCACTCACGTCTCTTAGTCCCTTTATACAACGCGAAGTCTTTTTGTTCATATAAACTTGTCTAGCTCGCATGACCTTACTGGCGGGCCATCACTTATAAACCCATTATTTCGGGCTCGCCGGTGTAACGTGGACTATAAATTTAACTAATATTTACTTAAATAATTACTGTCTAGTAAAATATTAATTTGGGTGTATATATGGGGAATACCACCAGAAAGATTATTGTTTGAGAGGTCCAATATGTGAAGACTTGAAAGACCACACAAGTGTGAGGGGATGTTTCCGGTGAACGAGTTGGAAGTCAAGCGTAAAACCAACAAACGAGACATGCTTTCTCCTATCCAAGCCGGAATGTTTCCAGACAATTTATTGTCACCAAGATCAATAGCATACATCCAGGTGCAGTTTTGCAATGAGGAAGGAAGCTCACCGGAAAGATTATTCTCAGAGAGTATCAAGTTTTGGAGACCAGGAAGAGAACCTAAAGATGTTGGGATTCTGCCGGAGAGACTGTTGTTTGACAGATCTACAATATAGAGATCTAGTTTACTATCCCAAAAATTAGGAATTTCACCAGACAAGTAGTTATTTGAGAGAGCCACAGTTAATAAATTGCTTAGATTACCAAGGGATAAGGGAATGTTTCCAGTCAAAGAGTTACTAGAAATGTCTAAAATCGACAGCTTGGACATTACTTGACCAAAGTTTAGAGGAATTGGGCCAGAAAAGAGATTACCTCTGAGAAACAAGTAGGAAATATTTGATGACCATACTGAGAGGGGTCCGTCAAAGAGGTTTGAACTCATATCAAGAGTGGCAATATAGCTGAATCTTAATGTGTTAGGCACTCTGCCTCTTAGTTGATTAGAAGACACATCTAGTTCATCTAATAGAAAATCAAACTGCCATAACCAATCTGGCACAGTGTCTGAAATCCTAGCATTCTTGATTACCAGTGTGACCAACTCATTCTGATTCCTAAGCCAAGTAGGAAACTTAGGACCCAGCTGACATGATTTAAGATTCAAGTATCTCAATTTAAAAGGAGGCATCCAATCAGAACTGATGTTAAAAACTAAGGAAATGTTTGAAGAATCTTTGGTAATTGTTACCTCTTTTAACTTTCGAAGATTCATCAAATGAGCTTCTGTTATGACACCTTCCCAGCTGTTCAAAGAGATATCCAGTACAACCAGTGCCGATAGCTGCCCAAGACTTTCTGGGATGGTCCCATGCATTTGATTCCTTGAAAGGTGAAACTCCTCCAAAGATGTCAAATTACCAATGGATTCTGGAATTGAACCCTGAAATGAGTTATCCTCCAATTGGAGGTATCTCAAGTTTCGAAGATTTCCCAGAGAACTAGGCAGGTTTCCTGTCAGCTGATTACTCTCTAAATTCAAAATCACTAAGCTGCTATTTTCGCATCCAGACAAACCATCAATGAAATCAGTAATCTCCCCATGAATGCGAACAACATAAAGTCTAAGCGTCTGCAGATTGCAAAACATTCCCAGGGCTTTTGGCAATTTACCTCCAATGTCTAAATTCAATGACAAATCAAGTGTCCTGAGAGAAGTCGGACTATGAAAAGTTTCCGGAAGTGGTCCATGGAGATAGTTGTAACTCAGGTCAAGGTAAACTAGTTTGGTCAGATTGAACAACCAGGGAGGTAGTGTGGAGTTAAAACCATTGCTAGGAAGATTAAGAACAGCAAGGGATGTGATATTGATATAAGAAAGAGTGGCAGGAAGGACAAAAGGTCACAACTAGGCAAATGCAATTCAACAAGTGAAGGGAGCATGTTAACACTAGGAAGCCAATATGGTGCAGCCATGGTAAGGTTCGCGAGACCCAAGTTAAGGTACTTCAAGGAAGAAAGACTAGGAAGCCATCTGAGGTCACTCTCGAAGTAGTTACCCTTGAGATCCAAATAGACTAATCTTGAGAGGTTTCCAAGATTGGGTGGAATGACTCCGTGAAAAGATGACCAAGAAAGATTGAGATATTTCAGTTTCTCTAATGATCCTATGAAAGTTGGAAGCTGGAGACCCCCGTATTCATTCATGCTCAAGTCCATGTGAACCAAATCTTTCAAAACAAGCAAAGAAGGGCTGATCTCACCTCCTAAAGCATGCAGTGTCACATCAGGGTCATAAAACCGACCATTGCCATATGAGTAGCGAAAACTGTCATATGGGTTACGAAGATCGAGGCTAACCACATGTCCAGTTATGTTGTTGCAGCCTACACCTTTCCATTTGCAGCAATCTGACTCTTCTGCCACCCAAGACGAAAGCTGGTCTGAGGGATCTGTGAGGCCTTCTTTGAGCTTGAGTAGAGCATTCCTCTCGATCTCCATACAGCGTGTGTTAACATCAGCCTCGCTGCAGAAACCAAGTGGGATTGTTTCAAAGACTACTACTGCTGCTGCGAGACTCTAATGGAAGGAAACCACATTTTTCACCATATATGTGTTATATATACATATATGTATGGTGACTTCCAATATTTTCGACCCAGTCAAGGCTCCATGTTCCTTGTCTTATATACAGTGACTGAATTTCCTCATTTTTAATATATTTTAACTGCAGATATGAGTCAAGCACAGTAAGAGACTCCAATAAACTATGATCATCCAGAGACTTCCACATCAATAATTCCAATTCTAACCACGGCCAATTAGTCGTAAGATGCTTCTTAACATATTTGACCCCATTGACATCAAATGCTGGTTTTATTCATACCTCCAAACAGACTTTTCTTGAAGCAGTTCCATGTGGTATTAAATATATGAATCTTCTACATCAAAAATATATAAAAATTATGGCCAAAAAGAAACAAGCTTTGCATTAAGGAAAGGATCATGCATAACATTGCTTTATTTTCTGAATCAAAAACAAGTGCTTTTAATTTCACCTGTAATGAACATATCACCACGCTGACGACGGTTAACCATAGCTGGAAGCTGAGGAGATTCATGGCCTTTGGAAACCGGTTAGTAATGGATACCCAGAAAGAGCATCATTGCCTTCATTGGAATGGTGGCGATGAACAGAGATGCCATTGCTGTGAAGCAGAGCCGCTGCTTTGGACAAAAAAAAAGTCGGAATGAATAATATGCGGGTTAGGCGGAGAAGTGTAATGTCTAGGCGGTCGGAGGTGACGTGGGCCCAGCAGGTTAAAGGGTCTATCATTTAAAAAAAAAAAAAAAAAAAGAATAGAAGTGTTTCCTCTAATGGCGGGCTAGGGGAGAAGTGCTACGGCTTGTTGTACCTACTTGGTATAGTTGTATGTACAGGAGGCCGGGGCTAGGACTAAAGAAAAATAACAAGATGCAAGAAGCTGTAGTTTAGTTTAGAACAGAAAGATCTTTACAAGCTCTTAGGATCATAAATTAACAAGCTTACGAAACCCTGCTCTATTCCTGAATGACCAAACAAAATAAAATTTTGAAGTTAAAACTACTTAACTTTCTTGTACCCTCTGATATTTTCGTATACAAGCAACCTTCACTCTATCAATGAAGTGGAAATATGTTCTCCTCCATGACTTGCTGATGAGCAAGCTTCCACAACCTTCACTCTATCAATGGAATTACTCCGGTTAGATAATTCATGGATAAATTCAAGGTCCACAACTCTACGAGGCTCGTGAGCTCCCTCGGCATCTCACCTGATAAGTTATTGTTGCAGCCTACAACTTTCCATTTGCAGCAGTCTTCTCCTATCCAAGGCGAAAGCTGGTCTGAATGATCTCTAAGGCCCTCTTTGAGTTTGAGAAGAGCTTTCATCTCAATACTCATGCAGCCCACATTATAATCTGCATTGCAGAAAACAAGTGTAACGTACTGTTTCAAGGTAAAAAATCCAGGACAGTAGAGTACAAGTGAAAGAAGTGAAATGGAAGCACTTCTGTGTCTGTGTTCCATGCTTCTTATGATATGAAATGGGATACTGATATGTTGGATTCAATATGATTGTATAATATATAGAGAAAATACATTTAGGACAAATGCAATTAGCGTCTGGTCTTATGGTATGAATTACACGATAATTTCCAAGTCATTGCAACAGACACTCAATACTTAACTTCCAGTAGCAACTAGCAAGGCATCAAGTCATTAACAAGTAACAACAGGTCTAGTGGGGACAATTACAATAAACTTAAAAGACTATTACTACCGCTGCGTGACTGCAATGCAAGGAAACTACATTTTCACCATATATATGACCCAGTCAAGACTCCAGGTTCCTTGGCTTATTTATATCGACTGAATTTCATCACGTTTAATATAGTTAACTGCAGATATGAGTCGAGCACAGTAAGAGACTCCAATAAACTACGGTCATCCAGAGACTTCCAAATCAATAGTGTTCCGATTCTAACTACCGCCAATATAATTAGTTGGCATCAAATGCTGGTTTTATTCATACCTCCAAACAGACCTTTCTTGAAGCAGTTCCGAGTGGTATTGAGTATATGACTGTTCTACATCAAAAATATATATAAATTCTGAGCTGCAACTAGAATGTATAAATTAAATATGAAAAAACAACAGGAAAGAACAAAATGAAGTGACATCCTCAAAACCAGAAGTAACACAACGAGAGAAATAAAAGAAATTAAACATAAACCTAAAGAAACTGATGAAAAATGACTCACGTACGCGTAGTCAGGTTACTGGAAAAATAGACAATGAATCTGATGCATATATTCAATAGTAGATAAGGTGAAGAACAGCTATCAGACTAGCACATAACAAGAGAAACCTGTGTTTTTGTTTCGACTTGGGGTTAGAATTTATCTGATATGCATGAAGAAAAAGCACAAATAGTGTCATCGATCTGTTTAGAATTCATCTTACAAACTCTTGGCCAAAAGAAACAAGCTTTATTAATCTAAAGAAACAAGCTTTAGATTAAGGAAAGGATCATGCATAAGGTTGCTTTATTTGTTGAATCGAAAAACGAGAAAACAAGTGCTTCAAATTTCATCTGCACCCTTCCGCAGACGATTGCCCATGGATGAGAGAAAATCAAGAAGAGCATACTTTATTTTGTCAAGGAACTGAAAGTATGCATATCTCCAAGACTTCTTGATGACCAAACTCCCAAAAACTCCCCAGAACCCTGTAATGAAACCTATCACCACGCTGATGATTAACCATAGCTTGCTGTCATCTTCTTCACCATCTTCACTTGGAAGCTGAGGAGATTCATCGCCTTGGCAACCGGTTAGTAATGGATACCCACAAAGAGCATCATTGCCTTCATATACTGATGGATCAACCAGAGTTTTAAACTGGTTGGCTGTTGGGATTTTCCCGGAAAGATTGTTGTATGACAGGTTTAGATGAGTCAAGAATGTCATAGAAACCATGCTCGGTGGAATTGAACCTGACAGTTTGTTTATTGAAAGATCAAGAGTTTCTATCAACTCCATGTTGCCAATTTTCGGTGGGATAGTTCCTGTCAGATGATTCATGGACAAATTCAAGGTCCACAACTTTACTAGGGTCGTAAGCTCCATAGGCATCTCTCCTGATAGGTTATTGTTTGAGAGATCTAGGCTATTAACAAGGTAAAGAGTGGAATAATAAGCTAGGACTCTTCCTTTTGTCACTACCTTCAATTTCCCCTGGTAAAGGTATGATGTATCTTTATCTGAGATTTCAGATATTTTCAAGCCACTCAAATTACCAACACAGTGGGGAATATGACCAGAAAGCTCATTGTGGGAGAGGTCCAATATGTGAAGATTGGAAAGGCCACACAACTGCAAGGGAATGTTTCCGGTGAATGAGTTGGAACTTAAGCGTAAAATCAACAAAGAAAGCATGCTTTCTCCTATCCACGCCGGAATGTTTCCAAAGAACTTGTTCTCCCCAAGATCAAGACTCTTCATGCCAGTGCAGTTTCTCAATGAAGGAAGTTTGCCTGACAAGTTGTTGTTAGAGAGTATCAAGTACCTTAGTGAAATGAGAGAATCCATGGATCTTGGAATGGTACCAGAGAGGCTGTTGTTGGACATATCTACAATATACAAGTCTGGTATACTTTTCCAGAAATGAGGAATTTCACCAGTCAAGTAATTATTTGAGATGACCATGGTTGTCAATACGCTAAGATTACCTAATGACAGGGGAATCCTTCCACTCAAATCATTCAAAGAGATGTCTAGATCTGACAGAAGGGGCATTACAACACCAATGTTATAAGGAATCGGCCCTGAAAACTGATTGTCTCTAAGGTAGAGAGTCGTGATGTTCGATGACCAGAGTGGGAGAGGGCCATCAAACAGGTTAGAACTCAAAGCAGCATTAGCTGGATAGCTAAACCTTAATGAGTTAGGCACTTTTCCGCTTAGTTGGTTGTAAGCCATATTTAGTTCATCTAATAACAAATCCAACTTCCAAAACCAATCAGGAAGGTATCTGCAATCCTAGCATTATTGAGGACCACTGTGGCCAGCTCAGTCTGATTCCTAAGCCATGTAGGAAATTTGGGACCCACTTGGCATGATCTGAGGTACAAGTATCTCAATTTGAAAGGAGGTATCCAATTAGAACTAATGTTGAAAACTAGGGAAATGTTTGGGGAGGCTTTCTGGATTGACACCTCTTTTAAGCTTCGAAGCTTCAGAAAATGAGCTTCTGTTACAACACCTTCCCATGTGTTTTCAGATAGATCTACTGCTACAAGTGATGAGAGCTGCCCAAAACTTTCTGGGATAACTCCACCCAAATTATTCTTTGCAAGGTAAAACTCCTCCAAAGATGTCAAGTTTCCTACTGATTCTGGGATTGAACCTTGAAATGAGTTGTCCCACAACGTGAGGTACCTCAAGTTCTTAAGAAGGCCTAATGAATTAGGCAAGTTTCCTGTGAGACTGTTAAAACCTAAATCCAATCTCTCTAAGCTGCTGTTTGTGCATCTAGACAAACTGTCAATGAAATCAGTTATCTCACCAGTAACTTTGTTAATTGAAAGCTCAAGAGACTGCAAATTGCACAGCATCCCCAAGTTTCTCGGCAACTGACCTCCAATGTTGGAATTCTCTGACAAATCAAGGTTCTTCAGATGAGTCAGACTCCCTAATGTTTCTGGAAGTTCTCCATTCAGATTGTTCAAACTTAGATCAAGATTGGCTACTTCGGTCAGATTGAACAACCAGGGAGGAAGTGTGGAGTTGAAACCATTGGCAGAGAGGTCAAGAACCGAAAGTGATGTGAAATTGATAGGACGAAGAGTATGTGGAAGGATGGAAAGCCCACAACCACGCAAATGCAATTCAAGAAGTGAAGGGAGCATATTGACAATGGGAAGCCAATATGGTGCAGCCTTGCTAAGGTCTGCTCCTCCCAAGTTAAGAAACTGCAAGGAAGATAGACTGGAAAGCCATCTGAGATCACTCTCAATGACATTATTACTGAGATCAAGATGAAGCAAATTTGACAAGTTTCCAAAATTGGAGGGAATGATTCCACCAAAAGATGCACCAGAAAGATTAAGGTATTTCAGTTTCTCTACTGATCCGATGAAACTAGGAAGTTGGAGACTTTCGAAATTATTCATGCTGAAATCCAAATAAATCATATCTTTCAAAACAAGCAAAGAAGGGTTGATCTCACCACCTAATGCATGCAGTGCTCCATCATCCACATCCAAACCATCTGAAAATGGATTGCGAAGATTGAGGCTGATTACGCGACCAGTTTTTTTGTTGCAGCCTACACCTCTCCATTTGCAGCAATCTTCTCCCACCCAAGACGAAAGTCGATCCATAGGATCTGTGAGGTTTTGCTTGAGCTCAAGAAGGGCTCTCCTCTCCACATTCATGCAACCCACGTTGAGATCTGCATTGCAGAAGCCATGTTGAACTGTTTGGAAGTAGAAAACTCCCGACAGTAGTACAAGTAAAAGAAATTCGATGGAAGCACTACTGTGACCCATTTTTGTTATGCAGGATTGAAGTCTGTAGATGATTTCATAGAAAACAAACCCTTTATATAGGGGACTAACATTGCCAAGAAATTCCTAGTGCCTTGAAAACTCTCGCTTTCCCACTGACCGGTATGAAAGCATGAATCACACTAATTAAGAGACCCCAGGAAACTATGATTTTGGAAATGAGAGTAAAGATGATTACAGGACTTGCAGGCCATTGATACTGACCATTGTCTAATTCCAAGGCTGTGGAAATTCTATTCCATGGCAACAAGTCAAGTAGGGTCAATCATATGAGGCCTAATTCAAAGCACTAAAAATCCTTGATAAGATCACACCAAAGAAAAACATCGACCCATTAAAACTATGATTATGGAAAAAATTCCACAACAATGCACGCCAACAAGTTTTGACATGTTTGGCATTAACACTGTTCTCCCTTTTTTTTTTAAAAAAAAATTAATATGAATCTCCCTTGATTAATAATAGTATTGGCAACTAGGCAACGATTTAGCTTCAATTTCAGAAAGAAACAATCGTCTGTTGTACGTACTTGGTATAGCTGTATGTACAGGGCAGTACTCATCTCCCTTGATTAATAATAGTATTGGCAACTAGGCAACGATTTAGCTTCAATTTCAGAAAGAAACAATCGTCTGTTGTACGTACTTGGTATAGCTGTATGTACAGGGTAGGACTAAATAAAAAGAACAAGATGAAAGAAGCTGTAGTTTGGTTCAGAACAGAAAAGGAACTCTTAGGATCATCTTTCTCAAAAAAAAAAAAAAAAAAAAAAAAAAAGGGAACTCTTAGGATCATAAACAACAAGCTTACACAACCCTGCTTTATTCCTGAATAACTAAACACACACACCAAAAAAAAAAACACTACTTAATTTCCTGTGCCCTCTGATATTTCCGTATACAAGCAACCTTCACTCTATCAATGAAGTGGAAATATGTTCTCCTCCAAGACTTGCTGATGAGCAAGCTTCCACAAACGCCCCAGAACCCCATAATGAAACCAATCACCGTGCTGATGATGAGCCCCAACATCTCAAAGCCATTGTCTTCTCCGCCTTCCCTTGGAACCGGAGGTGTACTTCCGCCATTGACTTGGCAATCATGCAATGGATAACCACAAAGAGCGGCATTGCCTTCATATATTGATGGATCAACCAGGCTGTTGAACTGGTTGCCTGTTGGGATTTTGCCAGACAAGTTGTTGTGTGAAAGGTTTAGATGACTCAAGAATGTCAATGAACCATGCTCAGTGGAATGGAACCTGAAAGCTGGTTTAGTGACAAATCTAGAGTTTCTATCGACTCCATGCTACCAATCTTTGATGGAATTACTCCAGTTAGATCATTCATGGATAAATTCAAGGTCCACAACTTTACTAGGCTCGTGAGCTCCCTCGGCTCTCACCTGATAAGTTATTTCTTGAGAGATCTAGGCTGTTAACAAGATAAAGAGTGGAGTCGAAGTTCTGCACACTTCCTTTTGCCACTACCTTCAGTTTTCCCTGGTAAAGATATGATGTATCTTTATCTGAGATTTCAGATGTTTTCAAGCCACTCAAATTACCAATACATTGGGGAATATGACCAGACAATTTATTGTGTGAGAGGTCCAATATGTGAAGATTGGAAAGGCCACACAACTGTGAAGGAATGCTTCCGGTGAATGAGTTGGAACTCAAACGTAAAATCCACAAAGAAAGCATGCTATCTCCTATCCACGCCGGAATGTTTCCAAAGAACTTGTTCTCCCCAAGATCAAGACTCTTCATGCCAGTGCAGTTTCTCAAAGAAGGAAGTTTGCCTGACAAGTTGTTGTTAGAGAGTATCAAGAATCTTAGTGAAACGAGAGAATCCATGGATCTTGGAATTGTACCAGAGAGGCTGTTGTTGGACATATCTACAATATACAAGTCTGGTATACTTTTCCAGAAATGAGGAATTTCACCAGTCAAGTAATTATTAGAAAGACCATGGTTGTCAACAGGCTTAGATTTCCTAAAGACAAAGGAATGCTTCTAGTCAGACCATTCCTCGAGATGTCTAAATCGGACAAGGAGGGCATCACGTCACCAATGTTTGAAGGAATTGGCCCTGAAAACTGATTATCCCGGAGGTAGAGTGTGTAATGTTTGATGACCAAAGTGGGAGGGGACCCTCAAAGCGGTTTGAGCTCAAATCTGCATTAGCTAAATCGGTGAACCTTAACGAGTTGGGCACCTTGCCGCTTAGTTGATTGTAAGCAACATCTAGTTCATCTAATACCAAATCTAACTGCCAAAACCAATCTGGTATGGTATCTGCGATCTTAGCATTATTGAGGACCACCGTGGCAAGCTCAGTCTGATTCCTAAGCCATGTAGGAAATTTGGGACCCAGTTGACATGATCTAAGGTTCAAGTATATCAATTTGAAAGGAGGTATCCAATTAGAACTAATGTTGAAAACTAGGGATATGTTTGGGGAGGCTTTCTGGATTGACACCTCTTTTAAGCTTCGAAGCTTCAGAAAATGAGCTTCTGTTACAACACCTTCCCATATGTTTTCAGATAGATCTACTGCTACAAGTGATGAGAGCTGCCCAAAACTTTCTGGGATAACTCCACCCAAATTATTCTTTGCAAGGTAAAACTCCTCCAAAGATGTCAAGTTTCCTACAGATTCTGGGATTGAACCTTGAAATGAGTTGTCCCACAACGTGAGGTACCTCAAGTTCTTAAGAAGGCCTAATGAATTAGGCAAGTTTCCTGTGAGACTGTTATAGCCTAAATCCAATCTCTCTAAGCTGCTGTTTGTGCATCTAGACAAACTGTCAATGAAATCAGTTATCTCACCAGTAACTTTGTTGATTGAAAGCTCAAGAGACTGCAAATTGCATAGCATCCCCAAGTTTCTCGGCAACTGACCTCCAATGTGTGAATTCTCTGACAAATCAAGGTTCTTCAGATGAGTCAAACTCCCTAATGTTTCTGGAAGTTCTCCATTCAGATTGTTCAAACTTAGATCAAGATTGGCTACTTCAGTCAGATTGAACAACCAGGGAGGAAGTGTGGAGTTGAAACCATTGGCAGAGAGGTCAAGAACCGAAAGTGATGTGAAATTGATATGAGGAAGAGCAGGTGGAAGTATGGATAGTCCACAGCCACGCAAATGCAATTCAAGAAGTGAAGGGAGCATATTAACTGTGGGAAGCCAATATGGTGCAGCCTTGACAAGGTCTGCTCCTCCCAAGTTAAGAAACTGCAAGGAAGAAAGACTGGAAAGCCATCTGAGATCACTCTCAATAACATTATTACTGAGATCAAGATGAAGCAAATTTGAAAGGTTTCCAAGAGTGGCGGGAATTATTCCACCAAAAGATGCACCAGATAAATTGAGGTGCGTCATTTTCTCTAGTGATCCTATGAAACTTGGAAGTTCAAGACCCCCGAAATTATTCACGCTCAAATCCAAGTAAACCAAATCTTTCAAAACAAGCAAAGAAGGACTGATCTCACCTCCCAAAGCATGCAGTGTTCCATCATCACCATCACTGTCCAAACCCTCTGCATAGGGGTTGCGAAGATTAAGGCTTTCAACGCGCCCAGTTGTCTTGTTGCAGCCTATACCTCTCCAATTGCAGCAATCAACTCCACCCCAAGATGAAAGCCGGTCTGAAGGATCACTGAGGCCCTCTCTGAGCTTCAGAAGGGCTTTCCTCTCGATGTCCATGCAACCCACGTTAGGATCAGCACTGCAGAAACCAAATGTGACTGTGTGAAGGTATGAGGTTCCTGACAGTAATAGAAGTGAAAGAAGTAAGAACGAAGCAGAACAGTGTCCCATGCTTCTTGGTTCTTATGTTAGGCAATGGGAAAATGGTATAAAGAGAACAAAAAAGAGGCCTGTATATACAGAACCAATGCAATTCATGGTGGGACAAGAGATGATGATTTACAGGACATCCAAACCATTGGTACTGACATTTACCATAAACAATGGACTGGTTTTTCTATTCATTGGCAACAAGTCAAGTAAGGTTGATCATATAAAACCAAATTCATGGAACCTGCCATTATGCAAAGACTTCCAAGTCAATGTGATGTCGACCCCCACCCAGACGTTGGAAATACGATATAACCTGGGGACATTTTCAACAGCATTCAAAGATGCATTTTCGACCCATAAAAGACTTCAGGAATGTTTGTCTTGCTCGTAATAGCATCCAAATGGAAATAGGTCTTTTAGTCTATGGAAACAAGGCTACACAGCCACGAAGCACAAAGTCACAAACCAGACTCTAGACCTCTAAATCCTGGCTGTATTGCTTTGAAATTTCCAAACTTGTACAGAGTTGCATACGAGGGCATTATGATGCCGCTGACATCACTGTTGATATACCGCAATTTGACTGATTCAACCAATCAAATTGTTAATTAACATAGGGGCAATACACTCCATAATTCAAAAGTTGAAGACAAGTCCATGGCAGGAGTTGCATAAACAAAACTCCTTGGTGTTTCTGTGTAACAATCTATTTCAAGGCCACAGCCCAATTAGGATCACTTATCTATGATCAATCATCCGTGCCGAAGTAACGATCGCCAAACTCACCCAATCCTGGTATGACACGAAATTCTTCATTGAGGGCAACATCAATCTCTGAGGTGACAATTTTCAATGTTGGAAATCGTTTGTAAACACAATGAATTCCTCAGGAGCCTAAAACAGAAGATAGTGGTAAATCAGCATATTTCATAACATAAGTAGTACTACGTAACCAGCAAGCATCAAGAAGTACTCACAGATATAAGGTTTAGGAATATTATATGCGATTCCGGAACCCCCTTCTGTATGAGTAGTTCAATAGCCTGGTTAGCAGAGTTACCTACAAGTCACTCAGATTGGTCATTGCATTTCAATCATCGGCAAGTATAAAGGTTTTAAAATGCTTCTATTAAGATGGGCCAAAAACTGTTTATCACATTTTGGGCTATTAGAGTTCAAAGTTATCTTATATCACCAACTACATTTTCTCAGTACATGCAGATAACAAAACTGGAGAACCAATCTTATAGAAAATAAATGCAATTACCTGTAGCAAGTACAGGGTCTAGAAGCAGGACATGACGCTCTGAAATATCCTTGGGGAGCTTCTCATATATAAGCTGCTTGAGGTGAAATAACTCGATTAAAGATAGAAGTTTTATCAAATTTTAGAGAGGAGTGCTTAGTTCTTAGCAAAGTTATTCCTACTTCATAAACATAATGTCACCTGTTTGCCATCATCTCCATCACGATGAATCAAGATCTTCCCAATTTTAATTCCTTTGCAACACGCGCGTAATGCATTTTCCATGCTCTCACCACTAATCATAACAAACAAGAAAAGGTTGTTGGTATGTGTAAACAAGAAACCAAGAGATATAAAAATTTATCATTAATCCATTATCTTCCAAAGCATGTAGAAAAGGGCAGGAATAGAATTGGATTCATCGCAATTATACAGATAAAGATGGTAACTGACCCAGTTACCCAAATATTCAAGTGCACAGGTCTGGTTGCCACATAACTGTAACTCCTAAAAAACCAATACCTGATTTAAAGCTCACCTTCGAACAATTGAAACTCCACATAATTTCTTGCAGAAATCAACCCCAGTATACACAGATCCTGAAATACAAGAACAAATTTAAAGACATACAGACTATTCCATTTGCAAAACAGGTAACATGTCTAAATGTGCAGAGATAAAGTAGACACAAGATGCGATGACCAGACAGAATATAAGCTGCCACTATCTGTTGGTGACCAAGCATGTATAAAGCTTCTTGTACTGTGATCCATAGAGAGGTGCAAATAATTACAGGCAATAAGAAGAAGGTGGTGAAACATGATGGCACACCTGGTGGAGTTATTACTTGTTTCTCTGTGAATGGCAAATGACCAAGGCCATGCTCCACAACCTAGAGACCACATCCAAGTATAAGAACATAAACGCTGAACTATGGTATAAATGAAACTAGAGTAAGACATGAGACAAAACTTACCAGACGAATTAGGCGATCAGAATAAAATACAAAATCATGCTTTGATATTTCTCGGTCTCGAATCAGTGTATGCATGCCTCTAATCTGTAAAATGAGAACAACTAGATTAAAGTCTATGAAATGTGATTGTGAAATCCTTTCAAAGCTTAAGTTTACAATAATAGAATTTGGCATGCCTGAATCATAGAAATGTTCTAAAAAATATTTAACAAATGAAGACTAATTTAAACATTTAGCTCGAGTCGGTCACAAACAACATTTAATAGATCAGGACACAACATTTAGCAAGTGTTTCTACTTGTATACTCTAGTAGATCAGCAGTAATTAACTTTTATTAGTGTCACAAGTCAAAGCCAAAAGCACAAAGTTTTGACTTCCCCAAAAAGACAAAAGGTGAAGAATTTGCTTACAACAGCAAAAAACATAAAAGAAAATGGCATACCTGAAACGTGGACTGTATAACATACACATTAGGATATATTTTGCAAAGGTCATGCTGACCAAGCTTTGTGCGAATATGTTGTACAATTAAATCAATAGCAACATGGTTATCGCCTCCCCGGGGAATGATCACATCGGCGTACTTCTTTGAGGGGAGAACAAAATCATCAAAAGCAGGCTTGACAAACTTGGCATACTGCATAATAAGCAGAATATGTGATTTTTCAAATTGAAAGATTACTAGAGTCATACTCTTCTCTTACAAAACTCTAACAGAAAACATAGTTTTGTAGTCTCGTGCAAAGAGATTGTTCAAGAACGGGGACTTACCTGCTCAAGAACAGAGTCAATGTCCCTGCCCCTCTCAACAGTGTCTCGTCTTAATCTACGAGCAAGTCTCACATCAGCATCTGAAGGAATATGCAAACAAGGAGACAGAAACATTCAGAGAGGAAGAGAGCAAATAAAGTTATGACCTATTTCAGACATTCATAGAGACTTGGCCAGTATCTCTAGGTTCATAAAGATAAGGTTTTTAAATAGCACATAATTTCATAGATCAAAAGAACCAAACTCGAGGCTTCCCAAGCCCAAAATGTATTTCATCGCTCTGGAGTTCCGTGCCTTTTTCTTATCCAGGTTTTGTAAACCTATTTATATAATACTTTTCATATTTGATTGCAGAAGCAAATCTTCCCAGACTCTATAAAACCATGTAATTTGACATATCAAGACCACATGATGTAAAAACTTAAACAAGGAAAACCATGTAATTTGAAATATAAGACCACATGATGTAAAAACTTAAACAAGGATGCCATGCAAAACATAGCTAATGGGGAAGCTAAGAGATTTGATGACCTTAAGAAGACACAATGAAATAATGGCAGTGATAGAAGAAACTAGACTGAGGAACGCAAACCTGTGTCGACAAAAATCTTCATGTTCATCAAATTACGGACACGTTGGTCATGGAAAACCAGAATTCCCTCCAAGATTATCACATCCGAAGCATTCACCTGACAAAGAAATAAACAAAATGCATAGCACACGTCAAAGATGCGGCATTCACCGGTCAACACTAGCAATACAAACAACAGTAACAAACCAATTTTACAGGCAAAATAAGCTTTATACCTGCCGAAAACTATCAGAGCTGCGTCGATGTATCTTAAAATCATATATCGGAACTTGGACAGACTGCCCGCATTTTAGCTTCTGAACACACTCTAACATCTGTTCGGTGTCGAATGCATCTACATAACAAACCGCACCATCACATACTCAATACAACAAACAGCCTACATCGATTCGAGAGTAATTAACTTCAATTTACAGTAGACTGTATGAACTGATTACCAGGATGATCAAAATTATACTCATGCACTCGGTCAGACTCCTCAGGCGTCAAACCACGATAAAACGAATCCTATAAATTCACCAAATCAAATAACCTTACTGTGGAGGCCAGCAAATGCAAACTAGTCCAGAAATGAACCCTAACCTGATTGACAAGGACCACGCGATGATCGTGAAGCTGCTGTATGATCATGTCGCACACCGTAGTCTTACCCGAAGCCGTACCTCCAGAAACACCTACTCAATTGATCGAAGCAAAAAATCAAAACTCGATTGCAGAAACTGAATCATTTGCTTAGTGAAATTGAATTGCGAAGACTAGAGAGAGAGAGAGTACCGATGACGAAGGGCTGCTTGGGGGCGGCGGAGTCGGCTAGGTTTGAAGAATCGGCGGCGGAGGAGCGGAGCGAATAAGGCGAAGCTGGTGAGGAAGGAGGAGGAGAAGAGGATAAGAGGCCGTCGAGTCGGAGACCCGAGAAGTGGGGCCCGGAAGCTCGCTCCATGCGGTAGTCAACGGTGGTCTTCGTCTCCTCCGGCATGGTTTCTCTCTCAGTCTTTTTGAGTATCGGAATCAAATTCTGTTAGAGCAAGTGTGTGACTGTGCCGCGCGCATATGATTTACGCTTTGTTTTAGGTCCTCGTTTTTTTCTCTTTTTAAAAGAAAATTTACTGTTTCGAGGAATATGCTTTGACAGGGTCCATCGGTTTGATTCTTTACCGTGAAACGAACCGGATTCCAATACGTAACATGGTAAATCTGATTTTTTTTACTCCTCAGTTATAGGTGAGTAATTTTGTTTTGACTCCTCCTCTCATGACTCTCATCCTTTCTAAATTACCCCACTAGCTATTCCAAAAAAAAAAATTACCCCACATATCTTTCATATTTGGATTAAATTCAGTTTACCCCCAAATCTTTGATGCCAAAATCAGTTCAGTCATACAATTTTTTTTTAAATCAGTTCACCCCTTCAACTTTTGTAAGTACATCACATTAGTCGGGTCTAATTTTTTAATTCCTCTCGAATATGTCGTCACCAACCTGTTGAACTGACAAAGAGACTCATAATTCAGCTGTATCCCTTTTCAGAAGGGTAAAATAGCCAATTTGATAAAATATTATTAAAAAGATTAAAAAAATGCATTTATTTGGCAAAATGAATAAAAACAATAAAAATATTTCAGACATTTCGTTGAAAATGAGGAGATAAAGCTGAATTATGAGTCCCCTTGTCAGTTCCAACGGCTTCGGTGACGTCACATTTCGAGGGGAATTCAAAAATTGGACTGACTGATGTGTTTACGAAAGTTGAAGGGGAGAACTGATTTTAAAAAAAAAGTTACAGGACTGACCTGATTTTGACACAAAAAATTTAGGAGGTAAACTGAATTTTTTCTTCATATTTCGATCTCTATTATTGTTGAGGAAATCGATCTTAGCTCTATCCAAAAAAAACTATCATATCCAAAACCAATTGACAATGAATGTAGTGACCCAAACCCTTATAAACCCACATGCAAGGTCTCGTATTCCCGATGTGGGATTTATATCTCAACTAGTTCTAATAACAAAATCAAGATTCATCAACACAAATTACAAAAATCAGGACAGGGTCATATAGCAATAGCCCTGCCACTTTTATTCTGAAATTCATCGAAACAAAAATAATATGGATTAGCTAGTCAATTCCATTAACAGTACTCCAGCCATATATGTCTCTAGCTAGCTCAAAAGTCAAAACACATAAACCAGAACGAGTGCCGATACTGCAGTCATCGCAACGAATGAAGCGAAAGAATTGAAATTGGCAGAAGCTGCAGAAGTAGTAGTAGTCGAAGTAGTGGTAGAAGCATCCGAAGAAGAATCATCATCGTCCGAGGATGAAGATGATGCCGGAGAAGAAGCTGTATTGCTTCCTGCAGCAACAGTAGTAATCTTCAGCTTCATGCCTCCATCACAGTGGCCTAAAGTACCACAAGCAAAATATCTTGTGCCGGCCTTGTTCAACTTCACGACGTCGTTTCCTCCCTTCTTAGTGTCTAGTGCACTGCCAAGGTCACAGTTCTTGAAGGCGCTCTCGTTAGGTAGCTCGACGACGCTATGCATCGAAGAGTACTTGAAAACTGTCAAGATGTGAATCAAGTTAATCTTAATTTCCTTGCTCGATCTTCCAAAATTACGTAAAATTAATTCTAGCAGCAGCTATAAGATGAGATGAGATGAATCAATATAAATAGCTAGCTAGGTTTAAGAAACATACCAAGTTGATCGCCAACCTTGAATTTCTGAGAGGATGCCCATGAGTTGAGGTCTGTGGATTGTTCCCAACCTTGGCTGCCCCCAACTACATGCTGCGCTGCCAAGCCTTTCTTTGCAACCAAAGCTACAAAAAACAAGGACAACAAAACTGTGTTCTTGAGCCCCATTGTGATTTTCTCTTGTTGAACTTGATCTAGATCTCCTTACTCTTTACTCCTTTCGATATCGAATAATATGAACTGAGGCGCTGATGAGCATTACCTGCAGTGCCTACACAAGTATATATACAGGGGACCATTCCATTGTTATACGAATTGTGATGTTCATGTTCGTAGAGTTTGGGTTTTTTGTCCGCAAAGCAAAACTAGTTAGGTGGTCATAGCTTGGCGTGGAAACAAAGATATCTATCTGTGTGATCATATTCACTTGAAAGCTAGCTAAGTCGGTCCTCCAAACTCAAATTTTATGGCAAAACAATCTCCATCAGAGTATCATACTGAACATGGACAACCTAGACAGATCAACCGATATATTCACCGGCCCTAGCTTTTAGCAGTACTCATCGATCGTCATGGCATGAACTAGTTTGTATTTACATAAATGAGCCATTACAACAAAGATGATGCATGTTCTATTTTGAAAAGAAATATTGAGGATAAAGCATCTGCCAGTCCAGTCGATCGCCTTCAACAACTTTCAATGATGATCGAAAAGGACCTTTATCAGGGTTTTCTTCCTCTAAAACCATGAGCTCGGTAATGGTTGTTTTTTCATCTGATTTGTGTGGAATCTACAAACAAATGAAGTTAATGAACAAAAATAGCCTAAACAAATTGTTTTGCTGCGTCATATTTGAAATGATCCTTGAAACTTGAAAGAGACTTTGAGTAATTGGTGAGTTACTAGATTCCGGATCAAGGAATGATCTTTGAAATAGAACCTTGAGTAATTGGTGAGCTATTAGATTGCAGATCAACCTTGCCATGCATTGTTTGATGAAAAGTATAGTAACATGTTCACTTCCAAATGACACTGCAGTTGGTTGGTTCAAAGTTCAAACCTTAGAGAAATTCAAAGCATTTGAAAGAGTTTGGCTAAAAATCTTATAAATTAAGCGCGATTATGTACACATTATGGATTGCAGCTAGCTAGATTACAGCTGAGGATAACATTTTACTTCTAATCTCAATCTAGTCTAACCACTAATTATGTCTAGCTAACCAGTCTCTTGCACCTGATCTTAATTAATTAGTGAACTGACTATCACTACTATTATTGTTGCTGCTTCATGAAAGAAATCACTTTGTTATACACAAGGTCCTTGGCATTGCTCCCCATGACAAAATCGGCGTGAGCATACTCGTGGATGAAATCAACCACAAGCTTCCCCTTGTCGTGATACTTCAAATGATCAAGTAAACGCAGCACGTCGAGTTCATCGGAGAGTGCATCTTGGCCGCCGTAGCTGATGAACATGGGCATGTTGGTCGGAATCTTAGAAAGGTTGTAATGCGGAGGGGAAAATGAACGGTAATGCATGTAATTGGTGTCAAATCTCCCGTAGTCGAACTTTGCTATAACACCAGTTCGTACAACTGCATAGTTTAGGACAAAATTTGATTTACGTACAGATTGATAATTAAGAAGCTTAATTAACATTTTTTGCATCACTAGCTAATTACTTACCTTGAGACAGATGCACCATGGTCTTGGTTGATGTCGGCTGAGGCTCATGATCCAAAAAGAGATCAACGGTGGAAGCATTGAGACAACAATTTTTACCTTGAACAAGATAAATTTGTAAATATAATTCGTTACTTACAAATATATAATACAGATATAACCGATTAGCTACTGAGTGCTCATATTGGAAACTAATTCATACCAGTAAGTATTGCCAACAAGTCGTAACATGGAACTCCTGCAGTGGCACATATATGATCTATTAATGTAGCCACGGGCTCCCTGCAATTATGATAAAAAAAATTTTAAAAAATCTCAAAATTAGAGTGCATGTTCACAAAATCCAGTTCTTATAAACTCTAATTGTTTCTTAGTCGATTCTTACCCTTTTGGATCGAACTCTGCAAAACCAAATATTGTTGTGATCTGCACAGACACATTGTGTTGTCAGATTCGTAAGATTGTAGATATACAAAAATTAAGTACGTACGTAGTTCATCAATCTCTTCTGATGTAACGTAAAAATATACCTCGCCGGCAAAGAGTCTGGCTCCAACTGCGCCGATTGGTGTACTCATGTAAGTCAGGTAAGCAACCGGACTTAGCAAAGCTACTGATTTCAGTTGATCTACCAGCTTCCCTTCTGAAAGCGAAGCCAATGCTAGTAAAGTCCCCTGCCAAACACATCGTTAAAATGGTTGATAGCTCTAGACACGATCAAAGTTCTACTAGCAGTTACGGCAATCGAAAAGTTGCATATATATTTTCGCTTAGAGAATTTACCAGGGAGTGACCGATGTAGTTAATCTTCTGCTTTGTTTGGCCATGCACGTAATCAAAAACAGCCGGTAGGTCATGAGCCACCAGTTCATCAAACGACCAATTCCAAAATTTCTGTCAATTAACAAAAATACACGTTTATGGATATGTGAACGTACAAAGAACACGAGGTGTATATAAATATGGGGTATAGTCCGAGGCTCCTGGAAATTACTGGTCTCACATTTTCTAAATTATCACTAAGTAACAAGTATGAAAGCTGATATCGCATAATCCTCTGTTCGCTTCAAGCGGAACATCTACTATGGTCGAAATGAGTAAGAAAAAGAGAATTGGCTATGAAGTAAGAGGGTACCGGATCTTTTGGGTCCATGGAGGTATGTCGCCGGCTAAACCTAGTCCCTCTGGTGTTAGCCATCCACACATCATAACCATTATCAGCCAGAATCAACGGCAGATTTTTGTCCGGAGAGTTCAACAGCCAGGTGGCGGCATCCTGCAGCGTCGACATACATATACACACAAAGTTACAAACCCCGCAGATATAAGAGACAACGAGAGACATCGAGGTTTTGGAGTATGTGCCCTATGGAACTAAATGCATGAAAGAGATGAAACAGTGCATGAGTTTTCGGACGGTTTCAGTTTCAGATGACCAGTCTCTGTTTTGCCTTATATATTCAGAATCAGATACAGAGTTTCATATCCATCTCTATCTTGAAAATTTGAATCGGAAGTTTGTCACTTACGAAGAGTTTAGTGTACGCCGAGATGTGCTCTGTTTTCACTACCAAAACACAAGCAGTGTTTTACTATGATCCTGTCTAGCTCTTTTTTACTTGGGTGAAAATAAACGGCTACTTCGGAATGAAGCTTAGCTTCTACTAATTATAATGCTACTAACACAAATATTAAGCTACTGCTACCAGTTACGGTACTCATGGTCATGATTAAGGTGGTGTAAGTTTGAATGAAATGAGAGGTATTTCCAGGTGCTTAAATCAAGCAAGAACTTTCGGAAACTGTCTAATTCGTTATTGGCACAAAAGTGCTCGAGTAAACTGGCTTTAAACCCATTCATAATGCTAGAAATAGACCAAACCGCGTGAGAAGAAAAAAGACATGGCACATGATATTCACTCAAAACTGTCTTCTCGCTTTTGACCAGGAAATGATTGAAAGCAAATTTGGTACCAGAATTAGAGGCCAAAAGAGCAAACAAAGTTGGTGCCAATTCATAATGCAGCATGGAAAAGACAACTTTTAATCAATTCAAGCCATAATTGAATATGAACTTACCACAAGAACACCATGCTGAATTATCACCGGTTGTTTCCCGGCGCCACTACCACCATTACGACCTGCCGGAATCCTCTGCACGTTCAGCATGTAACCATCGGCGGTAGTCACCTGAGCAACAACATAACAACACGTTACATAGTTTCCTTACGAATCTTTAATTAAACTATCTGAGATTTAGAGATTTCGGAGACTTGAGGCCAACAATTAATTAAAAATTTAAAATAGGCCTATGCTTACAAATATCTCCTGGCATTTGTAACCATGCATAGTCACCAGGGCCTTGCATACACCGTACGACTCTGCATCCGCAGCTCCTGCCCCGTTTATCTGATCAAAAAGCCGCCGTCTCGAAACCTCTACGGCACCGGGAGCGAGTGCAAGTAACAGAACCAAACCCATGATCACCGTGCAACAAGCTAAGCAGCGCAGAGCCATTTTTGAAGGGTATGATAATTATGAGCTCCCTACACTCTCTCGGGGGACCTTTATATAGTGGACGAAGATAAGTATACGATCGAAAAGAAAAGATTATCAGAGTGTGAAAACAGAACAAATCGGTTCTGGTATTTGGCTAAAGTGGAAGGCAGGCTTATGATGTGGTAGTGGGTCCTTTTTCAGCTAGCCTTCCTTTCTTATCAGAGAAATTTAAAACTAAAAAAGAAAAATATCTGATACGAAATCTGGAGCTGTAATTGGAATTGGGAACCCTATGAACTGTCTGCGAGTTTTATATAGAGATTGTGTGAAGGCTCCAAGTAAGGTGGCGAAGGATCAGGAAGAAGCTGGATTTATCACCATTTTCTTAGGGGGAGAATTGCAATCACTACCGAAATTAAAAATGGAAAATACTGATCATCGTGTTGTGTGATAGAGTTCAGAGTTATTAAACAGAGATTTCGGTAATGAAAGGATGAGGATGCGTAGTTAAGCTGAAAACATGGTTCGGCTTCGGTTCTTATTTGTCTGGGAGCTGTAATTGCGGGGGGAGTAGAACAAGGGATTCGATCATGTTCAGTCTATTTTAATAGCTTATATTCTCTTTAAGGGAATCGAGATATTTGCCTAATTGTTAGACCTTGATTTTGGATAGAGAGGTAGTAAGAAAGATTTATACATTACGTAAAAGTTTGTATATAGTAAGAAAATTTGTGCAAATCGTACAAGTTAGTATGGACGGTCTCTAAAAATTCGAGATATCGTTCTTAAAACGACACTATTTGTAGTTTTCGGACTTTTAAGTACGGTAATTTTCATCATAAAAGTTAGTGTCGACGGTCTCAACAAATTCGAGATATTACTTCAAAACAACACTATTTTTAGTTTCGGACTTTTAAATACGTAAATACACAATGTTGTGACTCGTCAATGTATATTGTTTCTATGGACAAATTCAATAGTATTTATAGTTGCATTGTTCTCACATGTAATATTTTCTAATTGTTGTAGGTTTAATGGTTAAGTAACTCGATCATCTTCCCTTTTTAATGAAAATTTTCCAGCTGTTTCAAATCAAGACAACTGTTAGAGTTATCAGTATTGTGAGTTGTGTGATTTTGATCAAAGATTTTGTTGTAGACAAACATATTACCAATACTTACTAAATAATGCATGGAATTAAATGTGAACCTAATCGACTCTTATACAGACGTTGCCACCATTTTGAGCAATGAGCATAAGCCTCCCGCGTGGTTCCAAACCAACACCACCCCATCCTTCTCTGCAGAAAAACTCCAACAAAAGAACAAACTTATCATCTTCATCACAATTGCAGGTATTGCATAGTTGCAAAAATGGTTACGCCATTCTGAACAAGGGCCGCAAAAAGAAACCGCACAAAAGCACCGACTGCAAACTACTGCTTTCATCGTGGAGTCGGCTTTTTTAGTTTTTTTCTTTTCTTTTGACACCAACAATTCTTGCTTTCACATTGCCATGTATCTGGTGCTTATCAAATATCAACAGCAATATGAGAATCAAAAGCCAGTTAGTGACCATACTTCCATGTCTATTTCCTACTCTTAGTTTGTCGAATCCAATGAGAAATGTCTCTGACATTTCACACTGGCTTCAGCACAAAAGGACCATCCTGCTTCATGTGTATAAAGCGCTATTGCATTAGTTCACAGTGGGAGGCACATTGCTAATAGAGATTAGAGACTAATGCTCCAGACTCAAACTCTGGAGCCCTATAAAACTTTCTTGAAGAGCTTATAAATAACCAAAGATTCTGAGAAATGAACCAACAAACACTGAACGTTTGGCCTCTTGGGTAAATTCCACTGCAATAAAAAGTTGCTACATACATCTGAAGGTAGATAACTCATTCACAGCAGCAATAGATAGGTTAGTCCTCCTAGTATTGCAAAAAAGCAGAGGTGATTGCAACTTGAATATTTGTGATCCAAGATGTCTCTTCTCTATTTATATCTACTACATATAGGCGATAAAATAAATTCTCATAGGAAATACTCTTTACATGCCCTCCATCCCAAAATTCTTAATTTCAACATCAGGGATTTCATGGACCTCACATATTATGGAAGTAGAAGTTTAAACTCTTAGCAAGGACTTGGGCAGTTGGGCTTCTTCATTTACATTGTGCAACGGTGTCCGAATCAAGCTTTGTCAGCTACAGCAATGGTAGGGCTCATCTTCCTCCTCTGACTAGAGCTGCGGAAAGAAACAAAGGTAGGAAGGCAGCATTGTGTAGACTTTAATGGTCTTTCTTCACTAAGATCCTCATTGGCTGTCCTTTCGCTACCAGAAACATTAGGGGTACCATTCAGAGATTTTAGAGGGAGGTCTTCAGCAGTCGGCTTCACTTCCATCTTTCCATTAGTCATGGTCTGATCACCTGAGGTATCCTTTGCATCATCAACATCATCCCCATCTCTGAAGCTCTCGCGAAAGAGATCGGCAAGTTTCTTTTTCTTTTCTACTGGAGATGGAGCAGGAATGGAAATAGGACTTCTGTTCCCAAATGGAGTTTTGTTGACATGAGAGAAGTTGTGATGGACCGGAGTGTTGCCACGGGATGGAGTGAAGTCTGCATGAGAGGCCAAAATGACAATAAACAGGTCAAACAACAGCCCACAACCATATGGTATGGAAATGGAAACTCTTCTGCATTGTATATCTTTGTGATACTGCATACACTTCAATTAATTTTACTTTTTCAGCGATAAATTTAAGAATCAGTGTTTCAAGCAGTGCAAATCAAGGTAGAACACCTCTTTGCTTTCATACTATGTTCATCTCAATAAAGAACAGTATTTTATCTCACTCGTACACAAGAAATGAACCCACACAAACACCACAGTAAATGAAGAGAAAGGTACAGTCATAAGCTAGTAAGAAAAAATGACACAGAGCATTCGACTAAATTCTTACCGCCATTGACACTGAAGAAGTCATCTTCACAATCTGAGTCCAACCAAGGCTTTGAATCAAAGAAGGCATCCTCTTTACTACCTGCTAATAAACAATTGGAGTTATTAACTTTATACATCAAACACTCGTAACTTAGGCTTTACTATAACAAAATAGGCAGAGTACAAATCTGACAGAACCCTCAAAAGCTTGCCTATAAAAACACCTCCCTAACAAACACCATCAAATAGAAGCAATAAGCAAAGTTCGAACAGCAGCAATTAGGTGCCCCATGCCAAGTGCATGACTTCTATCAGCAATATTCCAATAAAAATCAGATACTGTGGTAATGACGTAATATCATGCCATTGTGTCACTTGCAAGCTAGAGTAGGGAAGACAAACATTAGGCCAAACTCATTTATCAACAATGAACAACACTTTTTGACCACCAAAAAAAAAAAAACAACGAACAACACTGGGAAGGGAAGTGATTGGACCTGATATACAATCAGTACTTGATTTTAAGCCTCCTTCTTGCTTCATTGAAATGATCAGAGTACTAACTCAACAAAATTAGAGTACCAACTTCTTCCTAAATCACTAATTGCAATACTGTATAGAAACACATTGAAGAATTCAAGACCAAATGTGGTCCAACACTCCAACCATCAGCCATAGATTAGATTTTCATATGACTTACCGGTGCAAATCAGAATGCTCTCAATTACTGAGAACAGGGACCACGATCACTAAAAGTCATCTATATTAAATTCGATCTGATCATTGATAGAGAAACTACTGGACACATAATGTAAAGACCACAGCTTCCCCTTAAATCCTAGGACAATGACTTTCACCTATCTCTGATATCATCCTGAGAAATCAGAGTTCAGAACAGGCACCATTAACCTTTTCCTTACATCAAGCATGAAATACAGAAACATTTTATATTTTGACTAGAAGCTCAGTATTAGTATTTCCTTCACAAACAAACAGGAGAGTGATCAAAATAGTGGTGCACTTCACAAGTAGCTCAAGCAAATGTTTCCCATTTCAATACCCACCATAACAAAGAAATATAGCTGTAGAAAAGATAAATCAAAAACCAAACATTGTCCTTTTCTTTCCACCTAACCAAAACTCCAAAACCACTACCAGAACAAGAAAAAAGAACTTGGAAAAAACATCACGTCTCAAAGTAAATGCACAACTACTTGCTTAAAATAAGGAGCCACCAGAATCATGATTGCGAAAAAGCAAGAACATACATTTAAGCAATTTCCAACATCATACCATAAGCAAGCACATAACGAAACTAAAGTGTCGAAACAACTAGCATCATTCGCCAAAAACGGCACGAAAATGACCCAACAACAAGGCTTTGCATACATCTGATAGCTAATCAAACATGGTTACGCATTAACCCAAACCAAAAAAGTAACCAACTTTCACCAGAACATAACATGAACTCATCACTCAGAAGTTAAACATCATAAAACAGATGACCTTTCCATTCAAAAAAAAAAAAAACAACAGAAAACTGAAAAGACCGAAAAAGGAAGAAACTTTGATACGTTTGACCGCAAAGGAAGAAGAAAAGGTGAAGTCTTTTTACCGTAGTCTCGAAAAGCCGTGGCTGTGGAGCGAGCAGGGGACCATTGATCGGTGATCGGACGGCCAACGTTTGTCGTCGGCTTCTCTTTGACAGGCGACGGTGGGATAGAGGAGAGCTTGTCGGGTTTGGACCCGAATGTCACTCCAAGTTTCATGGCTGACCCGGGTTCCCTATGAGAAGAAGCACAAGCACCCATTTCTCTAAACAACTCCAACACAACACAACACAACTATCTCTCTGATGCTCTGAAACGAGAGAGAGAGAGAGAGAGAGAGAGAGAGTAAAGTAGAAGTGGGAGATGGAAAGAATGCGTTTTTTGGCGTTATGCTGAAGGAGAGTGAGTGCCAAAACTCGTACCCAAGGAAAAATCTCAATGCTCTAATTTCTAGAGAGAGATTGAGAGGTAAGTCTACGCTACGAAAGGGTAGGACAGGTGGGCTCTTTTTATTTATTTATTTATTTAATTTTCTTAATTTTTGGGTTGAAAGCTTAAAGCTTTTTCTTCTTTGGGGTTATGCGATGGCACAGTTTCCATGTCGATGGCGATTTTGATTTCTGAAGAAGGAAACTAGAATTAGGGACCTTTAGGTTGGTGGTTGAAAGCGATGTTGAATGTGAGAGGTCGTTAGGGATGTAAATGGTTATTTAGTAAACACATTTCCCAAGCAAGATGAACATAAATTCGAGGGGAATCAAATTTATTTCAGTGTTTGATTGAATCTTTCTCTTTGGTCTCAGTTTTGATTTTTTCCTTTTACCTTCAGTATATAGGAGTTTGATCCCTTGCTTGAGTATAGTGTGCGAGGATTCTAGATCTCATTCAATTAAGTTGTGTGTTACAAGATCGGTTACAAGATTTTTAAGAAATATATAACAGCATTATGGAATCAATCATATATATAGATTATAATCGAGTCGTTACTTATTATTGGTTTTACTATGAAGTAACTTTATACTTTAAAGCTTAAAATACATCCTAAATATATATCGAAAAGTAGTATAGAAAGTTTTGATGAGTTCTACGTGATGATGTGTAAGTTCAAAAAAGGTTATGTCCATTTGATTTGTGAAATGAGAATATAAATCACAAGACTACAGATACCAGAATATTAATGCATATATAAGCCTAAGCCGTATTGAATCATGCCATAACTCAGAAATTGACTACATCAACTAGTACATAAAAGTATTCACATGCAAAGTAGTTTTGTTTATAATTTGGAGGCGACCGCATGTAACATAGGGTTTAGCGGTATAACATGCCTATTACTAAGGAGGAGAGGTTCAGCACGGTCCAGCAAGAGGTGGTTGGTTGCAAATTCTGTCTGGATTTCGGGCATGCATGTTATGCCCTCTAGCACAGCAGAATTTTTAACCTAACATATACCAATCTCAATTCAGAGGTCAAAGTCGATCCCTACAGCTTCCCCTAGCTTGCGTTCCATGACTTTGAATCTCATTACTACCACTCAATTTATAACTGGTCGCCTCTCTGGAATACTAAAGACAGTTGATCGTTGACAGTTGATCGTTTTGATACATGAACGTGAAAATTATATAAACGTACAGTGTCAAAATAACTATGCAGATTGCAGAGAGAGCCATGCTTCGACAAGATTGATCGTTCTCTTCTGTGACTTTTGTCTTACCAGTGATCAGCTTACTCTGATGAGTCTGATTGAAGCAGAGTTAGTAAAACTATATGATGGAGAATATGACATTGCTTTATAAAATATCAAAGAAGTTTATTTTGTTTGTTTATATATACGTGATTATTATCATTGATGTTTTGTTTGTTTCAAGTTTCAACTTTGGTGATATATTATGCCTTGCCCCCCACAAAAGTCTTTGCATATATATATGATCCCTGTTTAATAGAGACAAAGTATAAAAGATGAAGCCGATAGAGCATCACTTGGCTAAAGTTGAGAACGACGGAAATTACCAAGACGATGACCATTTTAACCCAATGATCAGCAAACCAAGCAATTTAACCAGGGAAAGTTCTTGGTTTCCCAGATTACTGTTTCTTCTCACAGATTTTTCCCTCTCCTTTATTCTCGAGTATCTATCAGCAAAACAACGTCAAGTCTTTTTCATGCATTGTTTGGTCATGGAAAGTAGGCAAACACGATGTTGACCCAGAATTTAACCATGATTATCGATATCTTCTAGCTGTACATTTACCATGACTCTGCTGCTTTGGGGAAGGTGTGCTACAGACAATTATCAAAAACAAGAATCTGGGTTTACTATGCAGCGTGAAGAAACACAAACAATTTGGATAGGATAGTATGAATATCAAGATCAATCACGTGTAGATAATAGTTATTATAGGTAAGATTCTTCAGCTTTAGATGGGGTTAGGTTTTCAGTTTTCATAAAATATACAAGTATGAGAGGTACTGGTAGGGATATGAGAACATAGAAATGCACGCAGGTTAGGTTTCCGGTGGTCTATAAATGAACAAGAAGCTAACACGGATTGATTAGGTAGCTTCATGTCAATGCGTATAGTCCTACTTACGATTAATCCCAAATGATTATAACAAGCTCCACGAGTCTTGATTGACACATAGCATGAGTTACATGGTTAATTAGTTTAATCCTCGATCGATACTCAAAACAGAAAGATTAGCATCGATCATACACTATTAACCATATCCTTGAGTGTCGTTAATTACATATCTAGTGGTGGATACTTAATAATATGTTTAGGGATAGCTAGCTACTACTTAGACAATCAACCAAATTAGGCCATGCATAGTTGCATACTATAGCTGATTAAGCAAAATTGGTTAATTAACGACAAATTGCTCACCACCCGAATGAAAACAAATCACGAAAGAAGATATGGTAAAGCTTCACACCGTCACACTAGCTAGGGGGGAAATGATAATACAATAACAATGACATGCAATAAGAGAACATATAGAATTGGGTGGGGGTGAGATCAGGACCCATATATATATATATATAGCCTTTAAAAGTTGAAATGTCTGTTGCTAAGAGTGGATGTGAAACCACTCAAAACTCTTTTAGCATGAGTGCTTGATGCACAAAATGAAAGCAGATTCAAGTTGCACTCTAGGTAATTAGATTCTCATTTTGCCTCCAATGCCTGAGGGATTTGATTCTTGAAATAGTTAAATTTTAAGAGTATTGCCGACAGACACTTTATAATCTCATTTGATTGTGCGTATGTCATCTAGATTATCCAAAATAAAACTATCGTCACCTCTTATTTCTTATTTATTTTTACATTTTGAACTCATTATTAAACTTGTAACTATATATATATATTGTTTTTTTAAAGGGTTTGAAACACAACCTAACTGGGAGGCTCAGCCCCACTCCCGGTTTCATTTATTGAATTAAAATCTTGCATCGGGAGAGGCATATAACCTGAATCCCGAGCTACAGACGAAATATTACATATATCCTTATAGAGAACATCCTGAATAATAGCAGATGTCTCATCTAGACTGAAAACATCCAACTTATTACATCTAGCAAAGCGAGCTAATCTATTTACCACACTATTTGCTTCACGATAAACAAGTGAAAGAAATTAAAAGCACCATGCCTTTGGCAGTCCTCTATAATTCTACACATATATACTGTTTAATACATGACAAAATCAGATGCGAACAATAGCTAGGTGGTGTGAACATATCCACATATTATTATCATACCTTGTTGTTCTTATCTATTATCTAGTCTAATGCCACCATTTGATTTGGAATAATTTTGTCTAGCAATTATGAATCAATCAAACTATGGAATAAGGATAATTTCATATGTGACGCGCCGTCCACGTGGTCATGCCTCATGCCTCATGCCTCTTCTGATTTTTCAATGCTAGTATTGTCACATTTACAAATACGTTTTAAACAAACAAGTCGCATTCAACAACTAGTTCGTTCATTATTTCATTGCTGATTTCATTTAAATTTGGGCAACACAGTTGATCTCAGTACGTATTTGGATATCAATGCCCCTCTTACGACCTCACACCTTAATCGCGACACACGACTCTACACCTTAATCGTGACACGATACATATCATCACATCAATTGCACCAATCGAGTCAATAACATTAACTCTCAAGGTATAAAAATCAACAGTTATACAAAAAAATCAAACGTGTCACATGATACAACCGCTCAATATCGAGAATTTATCGCCTTCTGTCTTTCTTAAATTTTGCCATTTTAGGCTATTTAGGTGCTACTATTCTTGTTTGGGCTTCATTTGCAATAATATCCACTAAATTAATGGACTTACGAGGCCCATACAGTCCATACTCCAGGAGTCCGACCCAGTAAAAAACCGCGCCGTTTGTTAACGACTCATCTCACCAACCAAACCAACCTCTTCCTCGTTTGTTCGACTTGTCGTTGGTTCTCGTTGGTTCTACTGTCTCGCCCACCAAAATCGGAAAATGGGGGTGGCGGCGAAAATAGCACCGTCGATGCTGTCGTCGGACTTTGCCAACTTGGCGTCGGAAGCCCATCGCATGATCCAAGACGGCGCCGATTGGCTCCACATGGACATCATGGTATCAACTCCACTCTTCAACCATAAAGTTTTGTTCTTTCTTAATGAATTCCGGTGATACTAGTACCATGATCCAATGTTTAAGAAACAAAGGTTAAAACTTGGTCTCTTCTTCATGTGCAGGACGGGTAGGTTCGGTTCTTCTTGCTTATCATGTAACTTGCATGACTCAAGTGGCTGCTAAATAATCGGGTTTTATTTTTTTTTTATTTAGTTGTATTTTGAGATGATGAAGTAGCTTGAATGATGTTTAGAAGTAGAATGAGTATGAATTTGGTAGAAGAACATGAATTAGTGAATGCTGGTGAAATAGCTCTTTGTGCATAATTGAATCAGTGTGTGGTTTTCCGTACCGAAATGTGCCAATTGTATTGCTTTTGTAGCTTGTAAGAGGTTTATTATGGTCTTACGTGTTGTGTTTATGTTTTTATGATTAGGCACTTTGTCCCCAATCTAACACTCGGTGCTCCGGTGATTCAGAGTTTGAGAAAGCATACAGAGTAATGCTTCTTGACTTGTTCTATATTCGTTCTGTTGCTGATTGTGAATCTGAGTGTAAAATGATGGATGAAGTTGTCATGTTGGATTGTCTACAGCGCGTATCTGGATTGTCACCTTATGGTCACAAATCCTCTTGATTATGTTGAGCCGTTGGCAAAAGCTGGTGCTTCGGGGTTCACATTCCATGTTGAGGTATCCAAAGGTGGGTTGTGGTGATGTTTGGGAATTGTGATGTCAGGGTGTGTTTGTATTTCGACTCACTTTGTCTTTCCTCCTTTGTGCAGATAATTGGCAAGAGCTTGTCCATAGGATCAAGTCCAAGGGCATGACACCAGGTGTGGCATTGAAGCCGGGAACACCTATCGAAGAAGTTTTTCCACTTGTATGCCTTCTTGTTCTATTGCATGGATTGTTGAGTGTGAGTATATTTCCACTCCAAAAAAAGAGTTCTGGTTGAGTGGTTAACCTTTTGTTATCCACAGGTGGAAGGTGAAACTCATGTGGACATGGTCCTCGTTATGACTGTGGAACCTGGATTTGGTGGACAGAAGTTCATGCCAGAAACAATGGATAAGGTTCGCACACTGAGAAAGAAGTATCCTTCACTAAATATAGAGGTAAGCCAATCCACTGAATTCGTTATGTTTTCTTACTGCCTCTATTGGTCTCATTATGGTTTATCATGTACCCCAGTAATAGCTGTATTATTTTCCCCTAATTGTGTTCTGTCTTGCTTATGACACGCAAATACGTGCATATTGAGTACACAAGTGTTTAATAAGATAATACGTGTGTTCAGAAAACATTCGCTATGTGGAATTCCTTTTCTAAAAATATGATTCCCTCAGAAAGGGTCTAAAGTCTTGCAACAGTCGTAATCGGTCTTTCCTGTATTGAGGAAACATAATTCAATCTCATTGGGGTGATGCTATTTAATTCACTTTCTACCTCATTCCGCAGGTAGATGGTGGCTTAGGGCCTTCAACCATTGACATTGCAGCTTCAGCTGGAGCAAACTGCATAGTTGCTGGAAGTTCAGTGTTTGGAGACCCTGATCCTGCCAAAGTTATATCCCTCTTGAGAACTAGTGTTGAGGAATCTCAGAAAAAATAATTGATGCTGGTACATGTACGATCACAAGTGGGTTGTTCAAAACTATATTTATATTATGTATGGACATCTATGATCTAATTGATGTGGTGATTTTTGAAGGTTATATGAATATTACTATATGTTAAAATCTTGCTGTTGTGTGTACCATCATTTTATTTGTATACTATCTTAAGTATAATAATCCCAGCCAACACTACGATTGCTCACTTGAGGGTCTTTCAATAAAATTTCACTACAATGCTTATTACATCTTTCATTTCTGAACTCCAGTTACCTTACTTTTTGGCAATGTTTCTTGTATGATAGTAACACCTCTGTATGTCAGACTTGAATATCATGCCATCCCTGTGCTGATTTGAGTTCCTGCCTTAATACATTATTACTTTCAGTGCCTTCTTCATCTTCACATATGTGGACATTTTTGTGACTTATTTTAGCTTTACTGTTGGTGTGCCTTGATTATTTTGGTGCCTGGATGTTTAATTGCACTCATCATCAGCCAGCTATTCCTTGCCTGATCTGCTGCCTTTCTTTGAAATACAAATAGTTGTTGGGAAAAAGAGAATAAGAATCACACTTGTTCCAAGTTGTCATTCATTTTATGGTAGAATACTTTTCAAACAGATCTGGATTTCACTTTGACATAAACTTGAGGGAAATCAGAATACTTGTTGCTTGTTTAGACCCCTTTTTCTTGCTTAGGCTCAAGCGACATTGGAAACCTGCAAGAGTGACCTCAGTTTAGACCTTCATAGACATTTATTATACAGTTTAAACTTGATTTGGGGCCTTTAAGAACTTAATCACTTGAGAGGATGTGAAAGGGGGTTCTAGCATTACTCGATAGAGTTCAAGCACTACTTGCTTGTTGCTCGAATAAGCTGGCTAAACGGGCTATTATTACAACTTTCCTTAGACATCCCTGGAAAATTAACGAGTAGACAATATACTAGCGCTATAGAAAAGATAGCTTGATGGATTAAGATGAGGATAATCCCTAGACAATCCTGTCTACCACGTCAGTGCATGTTTATTTTATGTCAAAGATATGTTTCTCCTCATCTGTCAAATTTTTTGGCACATGCACAACCCAGATTCTATAAAATGCGATCTGCAAGACCCTTTTTGATTTGGCATCCACTACCAGCCTAGTAACAGAAAAATGATCACATAATTCGTCTACTTGTTTAGTGGAGTTTGATAAGCATTTGATAGAAGTGAGATTGCACACCAGAATCCAAGTTTTTACTTGCTTATTAATCTAGGTTTAAGCACCTGAGCATTGTCACAGTACACGTGAGAGGCAGTAGTCGTACTTCTGTAATCTATTGAGAAACTTTTCATGTCTCGGCAAAGGCAAATAGGGGATGCTCCAAACTCCAAAGTTCTTAAACTTCCTTGGTTCCCAGAGTAGCTTAGATTAGTGGTGAGCATGTGTTACCACGTTGCTACCTTTTACTGTTCGATTTGCGATTCATTGGTACTTGGTTTTTCGTAGTTTGAGCGAAAAGTGCATCTATTGCTTGATCAACACCGTGGCTATGTACATTCCCTTCATCTGCTCTCCCCAGTTGAGAATTCAGATGTAAGACACAAAATCCATATGCATTTCCTGCATATTCATTTGGTACTTGTGCAGATGTGCTTGAGCTGCAGACATGCGATCTCAGCAAAATCCTTGCTTCTTTTTAAGCTCATACTTTCCAAGTCCACAGATCTTGGAAAGTAGTACTTTACATTCAGACTCCCCAAACAAGTTTTTACTGAATCTGAGTCTTGATTTTCCGTAGTAAAGTGAGTTAAGGTTTTCACTTTTAGTTTACCCTATACTTCTGAGTTTTGATAATGAAATTGTAGCTGATACGTACTTATGGATTTCATCTTGTAGCTGTGACAAAACTTAATTATCATGGAAGCAAAACACGGGCATGATGTGATGTGTTAATTCGTTGGTGGTGCTTGTCAACCAACTAGGATGTTCATCACCAACTTGACCTATCATCTATCCAATACGTAGCCTCTCTTTTCATGCCTCCCCTTTAACCTGCATAGCTTTCTCTTCAAACATATTTCGGATATTTATCCTGCCTTTCTAAAATGATCATCCCTGCCTTTACACACCCATACAAAACCTGGTTTGAAGCCAACGACCGGACTCATAACTAGTTAGTAGAGTGAACAGCTGGAAACAGAGAAAATGTATAGAATTCCTGAATTCGTTATCCCCAAGAATCCTGTCCATGAACAACTTTGTAAGTTCTTGTAATTGTTAATTTCCATATATGTATATTTTTATAGATCCAAAATATTCACTGTCTCAAAGTAAGTTTCTTTATTAACTTCATATTTTATAGGCCTTCTGTGTTGAAGTCATTGGTCATTGGTAATTGGCATGGCTGCTGCTTTGTTCACTAGTGAGCAGCTCTACTTGACATTATTCTTCTTCATTGTCTCCCTTCTTGTGTCCGCACTTGGACTACAGAACCAACTGCTAAGCTGCGAGTCCGAATCTCCAGATGCTTCTTCTGCCCACCACTGCAGTACCAGTACTAGTGGATCAAATGGGTCATCATCATCATCACTCAACCAGTGTGCCACATTTGCAATTCTTCGAACCAACTCATACTACTCCTCTCTGTTGAACCTGAGTTCTTACTTGGGGATCAACCGGTTTGTGATTGCAGAAGCAAACGGCTTTTCAGCGCACACGGAGTTTCTTCCTAAAGACCAGCCTTTGTTGATACCGATTGATTGCAAATGCAGCAATGGGGGCTTGTTTCAAGCGCAGTTGACAAAAACAACCATCAGAGGTGAGAGCTTTTATGGCATTGCTGAAGCGCTAGAGGGCTTGACAACTTGCAAAGACATCCGAGAGAAGAACCCGGGTGTCTCGCCTTGGGAACTTGCTGATAAAGTTGAGTTACACATTCCCTTGAGATGTGCTTGTCCCTCTAAATCATCTCAGTCAAGACTCTTGCTTTCTTACCCAGTAAAACAAGGTGACACCATTTCTTCTTTGGCCATTCAATTCAATACCACTCAAGAAGCTATCATATCTGCAAATAATAGATCAACATTTAGACCTGAAAGCAGTTTAGTACCACTTACATCTCTTCTGATTCCACTCAATGCTAAGCCGATACTTGGTCCTCTAGAAAAGCCCCGCGAACCCAATTTGCGTCTTCCAGCAACTAGCATTCCAGCAATTAGTCCACACAGGAAGAAAGCAAAAATGCATAAGGCTGGACTATATGTCGCGATCATTGTGGTGGTTGTTGTAGCTAGCATTGCCATTGCTGCGGCTTTGTTGGTAATTCAGCTGAGGAAGAAGAAACAGATCATTTCATCCAAAGGAGTCGTTGATTTGGAACTACAGCAGCTTAGTCTAAGCATCAGAACCACAAGTGACAAGAAGGTCTCATTTGAGGGATCTCAGGACACTTTAGATGGTCACACTGTCGAAGCCACCACGCCACGCAAGGTACTGGTGGAGACATATACCATGGAGGAGCTGAAAAGAGCAACAGAAGACTTCAGTTCGAGCAACCACATCGAAGGGTCTGTATACCATGGCCGTCTCAGTGGCAACAACTTGGCAATAAAGCGCACACAACATGACATCATCTCAAGGATCGAGTTTGGGCTTTTCCATGATGCAATTCACCACCATCCAAACATAATGAGGCTGTTGGGGACATGTTTGACTGAAGGTCAAGACTCATTTCTGGTTTTCGAGTATGCAAAGAACGGATCATTGAAGGATTGGCTTCACGGTGGATTGGCAATTAAAAACCAGTTCATTGCCTCATGTGATTGTTTCTTGACGTGGAGCCAAAGGCTGAGGATATGTCTTGATGTGGCCATGGCATTACAGTACATGCACCACATAATGAACCCAAGTTATGTGCATCGCAATGTGAAGAGCCGAAACATCTTCTTGGATGAAGAATTCAATGCCAAGATTGGAAACTTTGGAATGGCAAAGTGTGTTGAAAATGACACGGAAAATTTGGCCCCTGAATATGTTCACCAAGGTGTGGTTTCTCCAAGCACTGATATATTTGCTTATGGAATAGTGTTGTTGGAGGTCTTGTGTGGGCAAAAGGCATTAACCAAGCCTAGTGAAATGGGGCAGGGGAAACATTTCTGGCTCTCGGAGAAAATCAAATCCATATTGCAGTCAGACAATGCAGATGAGCTGAGGGAATGGATGGACAGCGCATTGGGTGAGAATTATTCTTTCGATGCAGCTCTCACATTAGCCAATCTTGCGAGTGCTTGTGTAAATGAAGATCCTTGTTTGAGACCAAGTTCAGGAGAAGTAGTTGAGAAACTTTCGCAAATGGTGGAGGAGTACCCGGCGGTAGAAGGAGAAAATATATTGATGAGTGAGAGCTCTTGCAAACCTCTGGTGAAGGCAGCTGCTGCAAGCAACATGTCATAGCTCTTGGCATTTGGATAAGGTTAATATAGTACTAGGGCCGGTGTTGTATATATATGTAATCATCAAGTATCTGAGAGGAACATGGAGAGCAGGTTGATTTCAACTCTGTATTATCTCTATTTCCTGATATAATAAAAGTGAAGCATACAGAATGTTGAGCTTATATTTTCTCTATCTGGAAACATAGATGCATTTTATGAGGAGAAGGAAAGTAAAGTTCAAAACACCCTTGTTCTATTGGCCAAAAATATAACCCTTGTTTTGAGCCATTGCATTGCCACATTGTGTAATAATATTAACTCGTATGTCCATGCAATAGTTAGAATTCCCTAAAGAAAATGCAGTACAAAAGTAATAACACGTTTCTAGCAGTTTAAGTCCGAGTGATAAAGAGAAAAACTAGCATATAATTCCTACTAAATTTTGATCCAAACAAAAGAATATCTAGTATTACAAAACCCTATACCCTAAAACTACGTTACAAGTTGCAGAGTTCATAATATCTAAACACTGGAGTTTGTCTTAGATCCTAGCCTCTACTGTGGATCCACCATAAGAGATTGGTTAGTGAGTTCCCGTCGTCGAAACCTTTCAAATTTCTGATCTTTGCCAAAGCCTCTTCTTTGTTATACATCCCTTCCAAAGCATAAGCAAACCCTTTCCATGCTTCACTTGCTCCCTCCAAAGCTGGCATTGTCCAACTTACAAGTTCCCTGACATAGCTAACATTAGAGAACAAGGCCTCAGTGATAGGCGAAATCGGCAGCACCTGAATTCCAAGCCTGCACTCTCTTGACTCCGGAGCAGCAAACCAAAGTCCAGCGTCTCTCTTATTAGACCACACAATTCCAGTGATCTTGTTCTCACTTGCAAAAACATCCTCATACATGTTGTCTCCTTGGTGCACATGCCACCACGTCTGAGTTGCTTGAATCTCCAATGCTGCAAGCAATGATCCGATGGCGGTGAGATTATCATCTTTGTAGGCTAACCCCATCAATGCAGCCGAGTAGTAAGCATTCACTGCCTCACTCGAACTCTCCTGATTGCGACCGTCTCCGAATTCTGTTACGCCTCCAGCCCATGAATGCAAACTATAGAGATCAAAGTTTCTCAACCGAGTATACTTTGCATCTAGTGTGCTATTTAAGTTCATAAAATCTGCGGCAAGCGCATAAGCTTGATCTCTATACTTCATCCCCCATGCCGGGTCCATCTTTGTAAGAACCGAGATCGAATAAAGGAAGTAGCCGATATGGTAATGGTGATCATTATACACACCAAACCCATAATCCGCACCTTTATCCAATGCTCCATTTTGAGTGACAAGTCCACCCCATGAACCCTCATACAAGAAACCATCCCCAATGAAAGTTCCATCCAACCATGGCTCGATTGCGTCCTTCAAGAACTTTGTGATTGCTGGAATCACATGAACAAAATCCACCTCTTCAGCAATCAAGGCCAACCTCGCAGCTTTGGCAGTCAGTTTACCATAAGAGTAGGAATCCGTATTTGAAATGGGTGTCGAAATGAGAGCCTCAACGTCTCTAGAAAGAGCGGAAATAATTTCGGTATGTGATGCTTTGTCTTTGACACCTTTGATCGAATGCCAAGTGACCGGAAGAGGAGGTGTTTTCAACACCCAAGAGTTTCCCACAACGCCAACTAGATCACCATCAATGCTTCCATACTTGAATTTTTCTAGCACAGTGACATTATTTTGTAGAAGCTTAATATGTAGAGGATGAGCTAGCATAAGCAAATCCCCATTGGTTTTCTTCCATCTGTATTCAAAAGAAAACGGCTCCTCTTTGAACACAGCCTCACCGGATATCGGGTAACAAGCACAAAAGTGGTCGAGAACTGACTCATTTTCTGAACCCGGCAACAATGCAACCCTAATGATGCCGTAAAACTGATCTGAAGTGCTGATAGATGAAGGGTCGTTGTTGGTGAAGTCAATTGCTGAGGACGAGTAGAGCAGCCATGTCTGGTCGTTATCGAGCTTGAGCGTGTACTTGTCACGCGCCGCGTTTGAAGACAATGAGGTGATTGCATGCCCGGTGGAGATGGAAAGCGCGGTGGGATTGTTGACGAAGAATGTCAAGTAGGGGCTTCCGCGGACGAGGAAGAAGCGGAGATTGGAGGAGGGGAAGTCAAGTGTGACACTTAGGTCGTTAAAGGACGACACCACATGACCTTGTTGTTGGTAGTCGGCGTAGTCTTGTGTGGCGGAGATGGTGAGGTCAGCGGTGAAGTTCTGGAGTATGGAAGTAGTGGTGAGGATGCGGTTAGGGTAAGAAAGCGATAAGGAGGAGCCAGAGGATTTGATTTGGTAAGGGTGGAAGTATTCAGGGTTGTCACCGTTTCCAAGGACGAAGTTTTGGAAGAACGAGTTTGTAGGGAGAGGGGTGGAGAGGAGATCTGAGGTGAAGAATTGTGAAGGATCGGGGAGAACTGTGGATTGGGATTCAGGGAAGGCGAAACGGGTAGGAGTTTTCGGGTTTGGTGCTGGTCGAGAGAGCAGTAGTCTAGCTTGGGTTTGAGGGATGAGAGAACTTAAGGTGATGATGGTGAACAATATCAAAGTAACTGTATTTAGCTTGGACGCCATTCTTAACTAGTCTGATTTGTGCTTTTGTTGTGATGGATTGGTGTAGTGTGCATGGTGGTTATATATAGGGAGCATTGTAACCCCTGTTATGTTGAGGCATTAGGAAAGGTTTTTGCAAATCCATTGGGAATTATAGTGCCTATGGGAATGTAGAATGGTGGAAACACATTCCTTCTGTTGATGGGAAAACTCTACTTTCTAAAAAAAGTAGCTACAAAGGGTGAACACACATTCCTTCCATTGATAGGAAAACTCTACTTTCTTAAAATCAGATAGTCCATGATGAGTTATATATGAGTTTTTTTTTTTTTATAATTAAAAGGGGAAAACCCCTCTAATTTTATTTAATAATGAAGGAAAAAAAGAGAGTACAGAGAGAGGAGGCTAGGGACCAAAATCTCCATAAGAACATAAAAGAAAAAAAGTACTGAAAAGGTTTGAAGAAGAAGAAACAAACTTTATAGATCAAAATCTTTAAGGCATCCAGAGTTTACAATATCAAATATCAAGACTCTAGAAGCCTCATTAGAAATCATATAATTCCAACACAAATTAAAACCGGTAAAATGACCAAGATTAGCAATAGAGTTAAATATGAGTTATCAGATAATGTGATAGCAAGGTTGGTCTCCCACACTATTGAATTTTTGTTGTTGTTGAATTTTTGTTGTTGTTGTTGTTGAGAAGATGAGTTATATATCGACAACACTTGTATATGTAGATTGTGGGATCGGATACTGTGATAGGAAAGTTTGTCTCCCAAACTATATAATAGAAAGTACGTCGTCAACTAAGAACAAGATAAATTTGGAGGATGATGATAGAGAGACAACAGTATATATAGAATCCAAATGAGATGAAGCTAGCAACCGTAAAAATAAACGAATGGGTGAACCGGCTCTAATGTATGTACGTAGGAACAAGCAACTATCAAAACATCATGACCTTAAACTCATCAAAATTGAGGACACCATCCCCGTTGAGATCAAACTTAGCAATCATGACCTTGCACTCATCAACACTTCTCGATTCACCAAGTCTACTCAGCATCCTCTTCAAACTCTTGGGCGTAATGCACCCACATCCATCCGTGTCGTACATCTTAAACGCCTCCCTCAAATCATTCACCTTCTCTTCCTCATCTCCTCCTTCGACGAACTTTACGAAGTCGTCGAAACCCAGCAGCCCGTCTCTGTCGGAGTCTAAGTACTCCACCGCCGCCTCGGCCTCCGATGACGAAAGCTCGCCTCCTATTGCCTCAACGCATTGTTGGAGCTCCATAGGTGATATCTTCCCGTCTCCGTTTCCATCGAATTGATTGAAAACACGCTCGTATTGTGCTAGTTTGTCCATTAAGATCCTCTGAAACCAAAGCAGAAGCTGAGGATGATCGATATTGCAGGATGAGCTTCGTAATATATAAAACAATGCCGCGTGTCGTGGCTGACCAGACTAACTTGCTAGATGGGTAAGTAAGCAAGATCATCGTTCTTTCGTATATGCGCGGGAAAAGACCGTTGAATATTACCCTTTTATTTTTAACGGCGAAATATAAAACAAAGACTATAGGAAGGAAAGAAAGAAAGAGCTGTCCTATGTAAAGGAATGCTACATCGACCTTTCTAGAAGATGGGGCAACTGCCAAACCGTCAAAACCGCCCCAATAATCGTGCGTGCAGGGAAGAACACTTTTAAGAAAATCATGAAAGTAACATCTCCTGCTATATTTTCTCTGGTGTTCACTTTTGAAATTCCAAAGACGTGTTTCTCTGGTCACTAGAATCACTATAGCTGCCAAAAGGTTTGGTGTATGAGATTAGAATTCAGAACAAACCGATCACGGTTGGGAAATCCGGCCTCCATGATTTTCGAAATTCCACCGACATTTTGAAATTAAGCTACCTAAACATCGATAGAATATCAACATATCAATGGTCGAGAATTAACATGATATTGCAGTGAAATTAGTCTAATCTATTATGTTTGCACTACATGGTAAACGTAATGATGAAAATTATTGAATCACTAAGAAAATCATTTGGAGTCAATGAGGTTGCATATTAATCAGAGTCTAGCTCTTTGGGTACAATAATATGTATCTACATCAAAAGCAATGGATTACATATGAAATGGCCAAGCTAGCCTTATTCATTTTAAAATAAGAGAGGCAAACAAACGAAATATATATAATAGGTGAAATGCATCCAACATTAATTAGACTTAGGGCTGTCGGCGGGCTGATAGATTGTGAATACGGTCTGCAATAAGGTGAGGACGAGGAGGACAAAACCTGTAACCAAAGCGATAACAGACCATGGTGTATCAAAATAATCACGTCTTGCTTTCTCCATCCACTTGTTCCATGTATTATTATGATAGTCATTCACCTTCGTGCAGAGTCCCTTGTAGACAAAGTCGATGACTGTAGTATCATTGTATAGATCGTTGAAGAACTTGGAAGCGTCCTCAGAACTCAACCAGTTGGCTACTATCCCTTTCTCACATAGAAGATCCACGTCCTTTGCCGTATCGATGAGATTATCCATCAAAACCGCGTAGGACGTTATCTTGTGGTTGCAACTGTGATAACACTGCTCGTAGGCCATGAGGTTCCTGAACAAAGGATCTGTCCTCTCATCGATAGCCAGAGAAGGAATCGTGAAAACGCCGCCTTTGAACGTTATGTTCAGTATGCCACCCCCTGGCGAACCTGCTTCGAGTTTGGGTTTTCTAAATTTAACGCCTGCTTCTGTAAGAGTAGCAGCACTAGGTATCCTCTGTGGCAAGTGGTTGGTCAACTTTGGTGTGGGGGTAGCTGCTGCATTTGGGTCTTCAGGTTCGTCTACATGTTCCTGAACGAGGGAAGTTCTAATTAGATCAACAATGTGAAGAATCTCAAGAGTAGATTCGGATTTGCGGTAGCTGAAAATGCGAGGATCAGCCACTGAATCTCTGAAGAAGTTAATCACCACTGTACTGAGGGGTTCATGGTTATCGCTCTCGATTAGGTTATATAAAAACTCAAGCACAAACCAAGGAAGCTGATTTTCTAGCAACAGAAGATCATGGTATAGATACTCGAGCATACAAGGCGCGTTGAAAATGGGGTCGTGCTCATCTTGTTTCCTTTCATCAGGTGCCTTCCAAAACAATTCTATCAAGAAACAACCGTCGAGTATGAGCATCTCTATGAAGTCGTTTTGATCAAGATGATTGCATGGGTCTGAATAGCAACCTCGGGCTTCTTTTTCCCGCTCCTTCATGCTTTCGATCAAGCTATCCAAGGTTATTGATGGCATACGCCAGAGAAGGCAATTTAGATACCATTCTTTCACATTTTCCACAAGTTTGAATTTTGGATCAGCACCACGGTGAAGGGGTCCGATTGAGACTATGTCAGGTTCGTATGCTTGTACCTTTTGTCGTCGTAGAACCTCGGGGACTCTGAAGATGCAACATGTAGAAGGCAAAGGTGATGAGTCGGCCTTCAAAATCTTTGTGTTTAAGGTGATTTTCAATTGTTCAACAGTTCTGCCTTCGCGTTCTACATTAACTGAATCGCTTCCATTCACTTGACCCTGTTCTATATCATTCCCACTTGCCATGCCTCTACGTACGAAAAAAAGAAGTTTTGAGAATAAGAACAAAACAAAACAACTTTCTTATTTTTGATAAATTTCACCATATATATAGATACTTCACTATGCAAATACTGTTAACAAATATATTAAATTTTTAACTTCAACAAGACCATAACAATGATGAAGCCAACATAACTGAATATCAAAAGAAAAAAAAGGGTTTGAAAATTAAGACTTATTGCTAAAACATTTAATGATCAAAGTACTTCAAACAGTGGATTGAAATGTACAATTAATCCTGCTTGATATGTATATGTCTATACATGTATACGTATATGTATGTCTATGTATTTGAAAATATGAAGGGTAATAGATTACATCCTATATATACCAGTTAAGGAATTCTACAAATTCTTAACATAAGACAATCAATTATGACTCTTAGGTGGTTGTGGACTCATAGATTGATGTCACAAATTTTAAGTCTCATTTCATTAAGGCCCCTTATCAATGCCTCTCTAGATGATTTCATTAGCAATAACCATTGGCGGAACTACATCCCCACAAAATTTTGAAAAATTATGACTTGTACGTGCATACGTAATTCGCTACAGGTCGGAAACTACGTATTGGTCTCCCGGCAAATATAGCTTTGTAGTTCCGTCATTGGCAATAATAAGCATACAAATTGGTTATTGATCATGATATGAATAAGCAATTTCAAAAATTAAGCAGTAAACTGTGGTTGTTTGTGACTATAGTTATATATCCAAAATCATTGCCCTACGTACGTATCGTATAAGGTTCTGATATATATATACAGGCCGGATGTAGAGCGCACGTGCGCATTGGCTTAAAGTGTGCACGTCTCTCCGTTCGGCACTGTACGGCTCTAACGACAGCACGCCTCCACCCCAACGGACTCCAGCAACGTCCCCGATCATTTTCCCTTCCCGGCAAGTCCGTCGAATTCCAGTTTCCATAAATTATTAGGGAAAAAAAAGGAAAAAAAAAACTTCCTCTTTCTTGAAACCTAACTCTTCTCCACTATTACTACACATCAAAATAAAAGAAATAAAAGCCACTTCTCCAAAATTCATCACCTGAATTTCAACTACTGTCGTAATCACATATACTATTTACCGATTCATTTTTTTATCAACTTTAGTTTTTATCTTGCAGACTAAAAACTAGTTTTTATGCTATTGTACGTACTTTTACTAGCTTCTTAAATTTGAAAAAATTATGTATGTTTTTTAAATTCTAGCCGATTGATGTCATATTGGAGATTTAGTTTTCGAATATGATATTACTTTTTTGATTATAAATTGAAAAATATCAAGAAATTTTTTTTAACCCAATCAAAAAAATCTAACAGAAAATAAAAGAGAATATGTAAAGAGAGTTGTGAAATAATAAATATATAATAATTATATTATATAACCGATTATTATTGGTTTTAGATATTGAGGGTATTTTAGGCAGTTTGGGATGTGTATTTAATATAATATTGAAATGAAAAACTAGATGGGTAGTGTATTTTTTTATTATAAATTGAAAAATATCAAGAAAAAATTTATAACCCGATCAAAAAAATATAACAGAAAACAAAAGAGAATATGTAAAGAGAGTTGTGAAATAATAAATATATAATAATTATATTATATAACCGATTATTATTGGTTTTAGATATTGAGGGTATTTTAGACAGTTTGGGATGTGTATTTAGTATAATATTGAAATGAAAAACTAGATGGGTAGTGTATTAAGTAAGGGGTGTGTATTAAGAGATTTGGCGGGGTATGTATTTAAAATTACTCATCAATTATTAGGGAAAAAAAAAAGAAATTTTTTTTTCTCTTCCTTAAAACCTAACTTTTCTCCACTATTACTACACATCAAAAAAAAGAAATAAAAATCTCTTCTTCAAAATTCATCACCTGAATTTCGACTACTGTCGTAATCATATGTATTATTTACTAATTCATTTGGTTTTTTTTTGTCAACTTTAGTTTTTATCTTGAAGACTAAAAACTATTTTTAATGCTATTGTACTTCTCTACAAGTTTTTTAACTTGGAAAAAATTATGTATGTTCAATTTTTTTCTTCAAATTCAAACCGATTGATGTCATATTAGAGATTTGGAGTTCAAATATTTACTCTTTTGATTAGAAATTGAAAAATATCAAGAAAAAATTTCTAATCCGATCAAAAAAAAATCTAACAGAAAATAAAAGAGAATACGTAAAGAGAGTTGTGAAATAGTAAATATATAATAATTATATTAAATAACAGATTATTATTAGTTTTAGATATTAAAGGTAATTTATGCAGTTTAGGATGTGCATTTAGTATAACATTGAAATGAAAAACTAGATGGGTAGTATATTAAGTAAATGGTGTGTATTAAGAGATTATAAGTGTGTATTTATAATTATTCAAAAGTTGGAATAGAAATAGGAAGATAAACATGTACCTGAAATTCAAACAGTACGGTAGTTGTAGCTGGAACATTCAGTAAGAAAAGGGGCCTGCCGTTAATGGCGAAGAAAACTGAAAAAGAATACGTACGTACCGCTCTCTTGGTGTGTATGTGATTATATAGAGCTATTTAAAGACAGCAAAACTTCTCTAAGATATATAATCTTCAAACACACAGGAAGCTGCACTAAGAATATTGGATATTTTAAGTGCCGAAGCAAACCCCATAACATATTTCTTTTCTCATTCCAGACGCAAAGGAAAATTCCCACTTTTTTGAATGAGAATATATATATAAAAGCAAGCAAAGTGCAGCCCACGAATTGTACGTGGTCAGAAAATGCTAAAATGTGAATCTCGTTTTCTAGTTTCAACCTGTTTTGATAATTAATTCTCTCAAATAAAAGAAGAAAACCCGTTTTGTATAAGTTGATAAATTAGTCTAGGGTTCACATCCAAAATCAATTGGCAATGGGTGAAGTGACTCAAATCTTTATTAACCCACATGCAAAATCTCATATTCCCGATATGAGATTGATATCTCAACATGCCCCCGCACGTGTGGTGAATTTTCAAGTCTAACACGTGGACAACATTTGGGGTGACGTGGAGTGCATGTGGCCTTTGGGCTTCACACGTGGAAGTGGGTAACCCGCTCTGATACCATGATAAAATAGTCTAGGGTTCACATCCAAAACTAATTGGCAATGGGTGGAGTGAGTCAAACCGTTATTAACCCACATACAATGTCTCATATTCCCGATGTGAGATTGATATCTCAACATAAGTACCTACTGATTATTTTACATATCTAGCTTCATAGCTTTATGTAATATTCTTGATTAATAATATGACATTTTGGACAAAACTTCTATTTCTGCTGCAACTTCCTTCATGGTAGGTCGTTCCTCCCTTTTTGTCCTTAAACACATGACCGCAACGCCAGCCACTTGCTTTACCACCTCAAAGACTTCATCTTCCATGGCCACTTGATCGTCGAGAATTTTATGCAAGCATTCTTCTTCCACACAAGAAACAGAGTACATTCCTAAGTTTACTGTTGATTTTCGACCCTCGTCGAATATCAATGGCGTCTTTCCTGTTAGTAGCTCTGCTAGAATAACTCCAAAACTATAAACCTCACTTTTATCTGTCAACTCGCAACTGTATAAGAATTCTGGATCTAAATATCCAATTGTTCCTTGTAATAGAGTAGTCAATTGAGTTTGGCCAAGAGGAATAAGCCTTGAAGCTCCAAAATCGGCAACTTTCGCTGTGAAATTATCATCTAACAGTATATTAGAAGTCTTGACATCTCTGTGTATAATCGGCATGCAAGTTTCTGAGTGCAAGTATGCAAGCGCCCCAGCAATTTCAGCCGCGATTTTGAGACGCATCTGCAATGTCAATGTAATTGGCAACGATTGATTAAGACTTGGATTAGCATGAAGGTGGCTGGCAAGAGTTCCATTTGTGATGAACTCGAAAACAAGCACTGGAACTTCTGTCTCTAAACAACATCCCAATAGTTTAACCACATTACGGTGATTGACTTGAGAAAGCACAATGCCCTCGTTGATGAATTCTCCGATTTGGCTTCGGTCACTAGTCTTGGACCTTTTTATGGCCACAATTTTAAAACAAAGACTATAGGAAAGAAAGAGCTGTCCTAATTTCCTATGTAAACATATGCTGTATGCCTATATATTTCTAGAATATGGACCAACTGCCAAACCGTCAAAACCGCCCCAACCAGAACTTTTAAAAGTTCATCATGAAAGTAACATCTCCTGCTATATTTTCTCAGGTGTTCACTTTTAAAATTCCAAAGACGTGTTTCTCTGGTCACTAGAATCACTATAGCTGCCAAAAGGTTTGGTGTATGAAATTAGAATTCAGAACAAACCGATCACGGTTGGGAAATCCGGCCTCCATGATTTTCGAAATTCCACCGACATTTTGAAATTAAGCTATCTAAACATCGATAGAATATCAACATATCAATGGTTTAGAATTAACATGATATTGCAGTGAAATTGGTCTATTATGTTTGCACTACATGATAAACGTAATGATGAAAATTATTGAATCACTAAGAAAATCATTTGGTAACAAAGAGGTTGCATATGTACAAATAATTATTCAGAGTCTAGCTCTTTGGGTACAATAATATGTATCTACATCAAAAGCAATGGATTACATATGCAATGGCCAAGCTAGCCTTATTCATTTTAAAATAAGAGAGGCAAACAAACGAAATATATATAATAGGTGAAATGTATCAATTATTTAGCTAGGAGTTAGGATGATAATACGGCTGGATTGTGTATACGGTCTGCAAGAAGGTGAGGACGAGGAGGACAAAACCTGTAGCAAAAGCGATAATAGACCATGGTGTATCAAAATAATCACGTCTTGCTTTCTCCATCCACCTGTTCCATCTATCATTATGATAGTCATTCACCTTCGTGCAGAGTCCCTTGTAGACAAAGTCGATGACTGTAGTATCATTGTATAGATCGTTGAAGAACTTGGAAGCATCCTCAGAACTCAACCAGTTGGCTACTATCCCTTCCTCACATAGAAGATTCACGTCCTTTGCCGTATCGATGAGATTATCCATCAAAACCGCGTAGGATGTTATCTTGTGGTTGCAACTGTGATAACACTGCTCGTATGCCATGAGGTTCCTGAACAAAGGATCTGTCCTCTCATCGATAGCCAGAGGAGGAATCGTGAAAACGCCGTCTTCGAACGTTATGTTCAGTATGCAACGGTTGCAATCTCCTGGCGAACCTGCCTTGAGTTCTTTGGGTATTCTAAATTTAACGCCTGCTTCTGTAAGAGTAGCAGCACTAGGTATCCTCTGTGGCAAGTGGTATGGCAACTCGGGGGTGGGGGGGTACCTGCATTTGAGTCTCCAGGTTCGTCTATATGTTCCTGAACGAGGGAAGTTCTAATTAGATCAACAATGTGAAGAATCTTAAGAGTAGTGTCGGGTTTGTGGTGGCTGAAAATGCGAGGATCAGCCACTGAATCTCTGAAGAAGTTATTCACCACTGTACTAAGGGGTAAATGGTTATCGCTCTCGATTAGGTTATAGAAACACTCGAGCACAAACCAAGGAAGCTGATTTTCTAGCAACAGAAGATCATGATATAGATACTCGAGCATACAAGACACGTTGAAAATGGGGTCGTGATCATCTTGTTTACTTTCATCAGGTGCCTTCCGAAACAATTCTATCAAGAAACAACCGTCGAGTATGAGCATCTCTATGAAGTCGTTTTGGTCAAGATGATTGCATGGGTCTGAATAGCAACCTCGGGCTTCTATTTCAAGTTCCTTCATGCTTTCGATCAAGCTATCCAAAGTTATTGTTGTCATACGCGAGAGAAGGCATTTTAGATACCATTCTTTCACATTTTCCACAAGTTTGAATTTTGCACCAGTACCTCGGTGAAGGGGTCCGATTGAGACTATGTCAGGTTCGTATGCTTGTTTCTTTTGCCGTCGTAGAACCTCGGGGACTCTGAAGATGCAACATGTAGAAGGCAAAGGTGAGTCGGCCTTCCAAATCTTTGTGTTTAAGGTGATTTTCAATTGTTCAACAGTTCTGCCTCCGCGTTCTACATTAACTGAATCGCTTCCATTCACTTGACCCTTTTCTATATCTTTCCCACTTGCCATGCCTCTACGTACGAAAAAAAGAAGTTTTGAGAATAAGAACAAAACAAAACAACTTTCTGTTGAAAAAAAATACATTATGTGTGTTTTTGTCAAAATAACTGACGAAAAGTAAATTATGGAATTAGTGATTAAATGATGTAACCGCTCAATCAGTTGTCAATTAGTCATTATGTACGTTGTTATTAGCATTGAATATTACCATTATGTGCATGTAATTACCGTTGTAATCGACCTCTATATAAAGAGGACCTCTAATAAAATGAGTAGACCATTTCCGATTATATTTTTTCTATAACACGTTATCAACACGTAGTTCTAGCCTTAAGTTTTCTAAAGAAAAAATCCTAAACCTCTTTATTTTCTTTTTCTCTGCCGCACACCGCCGTGCATCCCTCCTGAGCACCCAACTCACCTCGCCAGCAAGCTCTCTCGTGCTCAGCCCATCGACAACGCCCAGCCGAGCCTTGCACGGCGAATCCCCGTCCGGCGTCGCCCAACGAAACCTAGCATCGCCCTGATCCACCGCAGAGCCGATCTACCCAGCCTCGCCACAGACGAAGCTTCTTCGCCGGCGACCCGAACGCAGCAGCTCGACACGGATTTGCTCAAACCCGAACCCGCACGACCCGATTTGCAAAAAGCCGATCCAAATTTTTCTACCTCTCTGGCAAATCAGATATTTTACAAAGATAATTTTGTGAATTTAAATTATTGTTTACTTTCCACAGATTTACTATTTCCTGTTTTGAGGAAATTGAAATGGTAAATCTGAAATGTAATTAGTATTTACGATTTTACAATAATGCCATTTATTACTTATTATTTATTGTGAATTACAATCAAATATATATGATTAAATGTGCTAATCACATATATTATTGTTTGTGCATGTGATTAACCAATTATGACGCGACGATCAAATCATTGATTACGAGAGCAATTGCCACGATGAAAACGGAATTGTGAAGTAACCAATTCACACGCAGTTTATTTGACAAACTAATAAGTATGGTTTCTATTAACGTTATCGTTTGCGTTAAATTTTATTAATGATATTAAGCATGTTACACAAATATTTTGTTATTATTGTGACATGTTATCATGATATATGCTATGTCCATTTAATTTTATTAAATGATTATTTTATTAGCATGTCATAAATTATGTTGCTATGAAAAAGTAATTTCATAAGCATCACAATGACAAACCTTTAACTGTGATGAAGTGTTTTCACGACGCATCGAAAAATGTGATCATTACGATTGTTGGTCAATCTTGATATCTAATTCACATTCTTGGAAAATTGACTAAACATGGATACCTATTTTATATATATTCACTTTTGTTTATGAAGATAGGTGCTCCAACCATTTAACATATTGAACTCAAAAGAAATTGAGTGTCATTATTGGGATTCTGATGTGGAAATCACTTTTGTGGAAAAAGACTACATTTTCCATCAACATCTTCTACGACACCAACGATAATGGATCGTCTGAAATGGTGAACGTCAGTGTTTTCCTTGTCAATTATGAAGGCGTAATACCTCATTTGTAATTAGACTGTTGTTTAGTCTTAAAGAATTATTTTGATTAATGGTTTGGTGAATTAGATTTTCTTGAAAAGACCTTTATTTGATCATCGTTGGCTTCTTAATTCGGATTTTATCCTAAGCATTGCAGTTATTCGATTTTTATTACTGCACATATACATGGCTCGACAGTAGCACTATAACGATGCAATGAAATGCATCCAACGAATAAAAAGAGAAATTATTAGAATGAAAAACATATCATTCTGCCTAAATAGAAATATGTCCTAAAGAATATGGTTTATCTTTCGAATTATATACACTCTCATATACTTAGGAAGGTATCAAAGAGAGATCAAGTGCTTAGTGAGACTACTCACAAATTAAAGTCATTGATGCTCTGTATGCACCAAGAGCTAATCGAACTTTGTTAATTTTTTTTTATTTAGATATTTGTGCCAATGATTATCATATGAAAATCTATTTTATAACATGATTATTGTGAATTTATCCATCCAGAAATACGGACCATTAAAATAATGTGTGGTTCTGGAGGACGTTTCGACAAACTGATCATATGTCGATTAATTATTCACAAGAAATGCTGCACTCTTAGCATATACTATACGGGCTCACCACCCTAAATTATAAAGTCTATAGTACCTGACAATGCTAAGAGTTCACATCAAAAGGACTTTATGACTATTGCATGTCTATAAGGATCAATGTATAGTATCTTGTACCCCAAATGCATACATAAAAGGGCTTCACATATGCCACCATATCTAGGTACAAGTTATGCGCACCAACCTATATATACCTTTTTGGGGTTTTACAATATTATATGCAACCTTACTTATTCGTTCTTACACCCATTACTAGCCAACCACTGCGTACCAGTTGGTAACTGGACATAAGTCTGAGATTTACGCATACTTGGTTGCACAACATATGTGCCTACTGCGCCCCCACAACGCATCAAATAATGGGTTCTTCGAAACGAATAAGTATTTATGTTGGATACGGATCTCCAACAATTATCCGCACTCGGAACCCTTGTCAGGCGATCTCTTACTGCTAAAAATTGCAGAGTGTCACTTTGATGAGACAGTCTTCCCGTCGTTAGGGGGAGATAAGAAAAAAGACTTTCTATGGGAACGACAGGAATTGTTGTGGTTGCCCCACTTTGTGTCATCTTAATCCCCACATAATCGATACCTTAAACGTAACAGTTTCAATGCCTGATACGTTTATAGATATCGCTGAAGTGACGAGATCGATCACACATGTGAGCTGCAAATGCCTGCAAGGATAAAAGTCCCCAATAAGGGGCACGTCGCCGCAGATAGAGGCGATGCAACCATACTTAATGGAGGTGTGATTGAGGTTGTGGCTCCCTAAGGGAATAGGGGGAGGCCACTTGGTTCAATCAATACTTGCCTAAAGGAATTGGGTAAGAAAGACACAACCTCATCAATGTAAAGAATCTCTCTCATGAGATTGTCTTTGATTACAGTTATGTCCATGAATCAATACTGGAGGACGCTCCGATGTTTAAAATGATCCCAGAGACAAAATCTCAACAGATTACGAGATTACATACACATTGATGATTCACAATGTTGCTCAAGGAATCATAGAGCACGAGGGTATCGAACCACGCTCTGTTGAAAAATGTCAACAAAGAACATATTGGCCTACATAAAAGTGTGATCCAGGAATAGCTACATTCTCTGACAAAGAGACAGGTATTTGGTTTGGTAATGCTAACCTTACCAAGTGTAAAGCCTGTAGGACATAAATAAGTCTTTGTCATAAAGCGTAATGAGAAGAATGAAGCCCTAAAGGACAAGGCTCGCCTTGTGACGCCAAGGTTTCTCGCAACGCTCTTGATTGACTACAAGGAGAAATAATCTCCCATAATGGAAATGCAGCTCATCGATGTGGTTACTACTTATCTCTATAGGGATCTTGATTGGGAGATATCCATAAAAGTGCCCGATGGCCTTAAACCATCCAACTCAAGTAACTCAAAACCACGGAGTGCGTTTGTAATTAGAATCGAAACACTCACTTTATACAAGTGACTACTTGAGTGGAAAGTGATACAAAATAATGAACTATGCCCCTGCGTACTCATAGAGGAAAGAGTTCTGGATTTGCAATTATAGTTATCTATGTTGATGATAGGAACATAGTAGGTACTCTTGATGAAATAAGAGAAATCGCGAGCTATATGAAATCTGAATTGAGATGAATAATCTTGGGGAACTCAGTTAATAACGAGTTTGTGGAATTCTAATCCACCAGTCTGCATGTGTCTAAAAGATTCTCAGGCGATTTACATGGACAAAATACATACTGTTAGCACTCCCAATGATCGGTTGTTATTTGGATGTAAAGGAAAATCCATTTCGTCCAAAGGAAGATGACGAAGAAGGGTATAGAAATAAAAACTCTTCTCTAAAGTGCAATAGGCGCAATATTGTACATAGCCCAATGAACACAATCAAGTATTACATTCTCATTGAACTTGAACTTGTTCAAGCGCCAACACATTGTCATTAGAAGATATATAAAGAATGTATCTTGATACCTAAATGAACCATTGACTTGGGTTCATCCTATCCCTATAGAAAGACGAAAGGGAATGCAGATGGAACTGCAACCCTCTACATCAAAACCTCAAACGACGCTTTGTTTGGGGTTCACTAATGTCAGGTATCTATGGTCAATAGGTCGTTCCTAAACTGGTTATGTAATTGTCATTGGGAACACGACGATACCTTGAGAGAAACATTAGTCTCTCCTTAAGATTCAAGTAAAGCAAGGTCTGAGGACAATATGACAAACTTGTTTCTCAAATCACAATCTAAGGCTATATCTTAGAAGCATGTGAGAAACAGCATAGAAATGCAAAGAGGTTCCTAGCTCCCTTGATTGATGTAAGGATCATGGGGAGTGTAGACTTCAGGGGGAGTCTAACACACAAACACTATCATAGGTGCGTTGTGCTCTTTTTTCCTTTAACCAAGATTTATTTTGTCTTATTGGGTTTTGTTACTTGACAAGGTTTGACCAAGATTTATTTTGTCCTACTGGGTTTTGTTATTTGACAAGGTTTTTAATGAGGCAACACCTCATGCACCGTTTTAACTTATTATGGAATTAGTGATCAAATAATGTAACCGCTTAATCAGTTATCAATTAGTCATTATGTACGTTGTTATTAGCATTGAATATTGCCATTATGTGCATGTGGAATTAGTGCCATTATGGAAATTTATTTTTGATAAATTTCACCATATATATAGATACTTCACTATGCAAATACAGTCAACAAATATATTAAACTATTAACTTCAACAAGACCATAACAATGATGAAGCCAACATAACTGAATATCGGGAAAAAAAGAAAAAGAAAAAAAAAGGGTTTGAAAATTAAGACTTATTGCTAAAACATTTAATGACAAAGTACTTCAAACAGTGGATTGAAATGTACAATTAATCCTGCTTGATATGTATATGTCTATATATGTATACGTATATGTATGTCTATGTATTTGAAAATATGAACGGTAATAGATTACATCCTATATATACCAGTTAAGGAATTCTACAAATTGTTAATATAAGACAATCAATTATGACTTGTGGACTCATAGATTGATGTCACAAATTTTAAGTCTCATTTCATTAAGGCCCCTTATCAATGCATCTCTAGATGATTTCATTAGCGCGCAATAATCATTGGCGGAACTACACCCCCACAAAATTTTGAAAAATTATGACTTGTACGTGCATATGTAATTCGCTACAGGTCGGAAACTATGTATTGGTCTCCCGGCAAATATAGCTTTGTAGTTCCGTCATTGGCAATAATAAGCATACAAACTGGTTATTGATTTCATGATATGAATAAGCAATTTCAAAAATTAAGCAGTAAATTAACTATGGTTGTTTGTGACTATAGTTATATATCCAAAATCATTGCCCTACGTATCGTATCAGGTTCTGATATATTCCAAATATGTTCGATCAGTACTAAAATTTTGAGCAATAGCCACACATCTAGTGTAGCCATTAAGGGTGTTGCAATCTCCATATGTGTGACAATTTCCTTTCATACCTCACCAATACCTACTAATATCCTCATTTGCCACACTTATGAGGAATTGCAACACCTTTAATGACTACACTAGATGTGTGGTCATTGCTCAAAATTGTAGTAGTGGATGAATGACCTGATACCAAACTCATAATCTTATCACGCACCTTAAAGCATTCTACATATGCAATGAACTTGCCCCATTAAGATTAAGGTCATGCATGCCATTATGCACGTTAAATTACCTAAAATTTGAAATCAATAATCTGTACATCGTAACATTGATAGACAAATTGCCAGACTAAAAAAGTTGAATAGAACGGGAAGATAAACATGTACCTGAAATTCAAACAATAGTTGCAGCTGGAACATTCAGCAAGAAAAAGGGCCTGCCGTTAATGGCGAAGAAAACTCAAAAAGAATACGTACCGCTCTCTCGGTGTGTATGTGATTATGCACTATAGAAAGCTATTTAAAGACAGCAAAACTTCTCTAAGATATATAATCTTCAAACACACAGGAGGCTGCACTAAGAATATTGGATATTTTAATCGCAGAAGCAAACCCCATAACATATTTCTTTTCTCATTCCAGACGCAAAGGAAAATTCCAACTTTTTTGAATGAGAATATATATGTTTTGATTGAAATATATATATAAATTAAATTCTTTTTATGAGAAAACAAAAACAAAAAAAAAAAGTTCTACATTATTAAAGAAGAACATGGGTGTTCTTCAACGAAACTGCATAACTAAGTTCAAGTTCATGCAAACAGCAAAATGCTGTATTACTTCCCCCATCAAAAAAATTAAAACACCCACTTCTTCAAATAAAAATATCAAATCTGAGGTCCTATTAAACTAGTTCGTTATGAATCATAGTATTCGATTTCTTCCTGCATATATATTCTAAAAGTAGCGAATTAGGGTTTGCTCAAGTCCCTAATCTCATTGCAGATTGCAGAGGCATTAAACAAGAGATTGCCCCTTTTTTTATCAATTAGTTAAAGGAATTCGATCATTTAAGAAGATTGATGTGGATGTTTAAAAGAAAGAATATTAGATGTGGATTCTCAATTTGTTAGGACCCCAGATTGGTGTTTTGATTGAAGAACATAAGTGTTCTTCTGGAGTTAGATCGATCATGTAAAACTTTTTTTTTTGTTTTTTTATAAAATAATTACATATATATATTTTTATATATATATATATTGTATCATTAATTGACAATTAATATTATTGCAATGTCACTTGTCAAATCATACTCTTAATTAATAACAATCATTTGATCAACTTAAATCTAAGGGACAAAAATTGGTGTAAAAAATTGTGTCAAAAATTGTGTCCCTTGATCCGGACTCATATGTAAAAGCAAACAAAGTGCAGCCCATGAATTGTACGTGGTCAGAACATTTCCAACTTCAAATGGATTGAGGTAAATAAAACTCTCTTCGATTCGGTAGTTTGCAAGTGAATCATGTTACTCATTAATGCATGGCTTGAATAGATCCAACTCTTTCGAATGTATTGGATATATATTATTTTCGTATCCCTTATCTATAAATTGCTTGCTTTGAGATATATATATTCGTACAACAGATCTCTTTTTTTTTTCTTTTTTTTTTTTTTTGAAGAAAAGCGGGGGTTTGGATAAGGGATCTTATTTTTTTCTATATTTGAAAAATGCTAAAATGTACGAGAATATCTTCAGGACACGACGTGTATCTTCACATATATACATGGATGGTCAAGATTAAAGGAAATAATATGGAAACATGGTGGTCAAACATATAAATATTATGAACAGTTAAAATTGCGTCGTGTAAATACACGTCGTGCATATAAGAATTTCCACTAAATGTACGTGAATCTCGTTTTCTAGTTTTAACCTGTTTTGATAATTGATTCTCTCAAACAAAAGAAGAAAAACCGCTTTCGAAGTTATTGTTTTCTACCTTCATAGCTTATCACCTTTATGTAATATTCTTGATTAATAATATGACATTTTGGACAAAACTTCTAGCTCTGCTGCAACTTCCTTCATGGTAGGTCGTTCCTCCCTTTTTGTCCTTAAACACATGACCGCAACGCCAGCCACTTGCTTTACCACCTCAAAGACTTCATCTTCCATGGCCACTTGATCGTCGAGAATTTTATGCAAGCATTCTTCTTCCACACAAGAAACAAAGTACACTGCTAAGTTTACTGTTGATTTTCGACCCTCGTCGAATATCAATGGCGTCTTTCCTGTTAGTAGCTCTGCTAGAATAACTCCAAAACTATAAACGTCACTTTTATCTGTCAACTCGCTACTGTATAAGAATTCTGGATCTAAATATCCAATTGTTCCTTGCAATAGAGTAGTCAATTGAGTTTGACCAAGTGGAATAAGCCTTGAAGCTCCAAAATCGGCAACTTTCGCTGTGAAATTATCATCTAACAGTATATTAGAAGTCTTGACATCTCTGTGTATAATCGGCATGCAAGTTTCTGAGTGCAAGTATGCAAGCGCCCCAGCAATTTCAGCCGCGATTTTGAGACGCATCTGCAATGTCAATGTAATTGGCAACGATTGATTAAGACTTGGATTAGCATGAAGGTGGCTGGCAAGAGTTCCATTTGTGATGAACTCGTAAACAAGCACTGGAACTTCTGTCTCTAAACAACAACCCAATAGTTTAACCACATTACGGTGATTGACCTGGGAAAGCACAATACCCTCGTTGATGAATTCTCCGATTTGGCTTCGGTCACAAGTCTTGGACCTTTTTATGGCCACAATTTTGTTGCTTCGAAAGATTCCTTTGTAAACTGTTCCATTGGCTCCTTGGCCAAGAATGTTACTGTTATCGTACTTGTTGGTGGCCTGTTTGAGCTCTTCTGAACTGTATATTTTCATCACCTCAATGGATGGTTTATGACGAGACAAGTTGAGGTGTTGTTGTAACAAAATTCCACCGTTTTGCTCAAAGAACCTCCGTTTGAGTTTGATGAGTCTTCTCCTCTTTATAACCAAATAAATCCAGAAACCTATTGTTACTATCACCAAAATCCCCGTGCAAGTACCTACTCGATCAATGACCAAGTAAAACATATATGTCACTAATTATGATAGTACAGTAAAAAGGGGATTATAAATACCAGATTTGCTTAGGAGCAATTAAAATATCTTTTTAATTATTAATTAAGTGCCCGGTGACTTCTTAAATTAGTGAATAACAGTAGCAATATAATTGAGAAGATCATATTCCATGTTAATTACTTACCCAATGCAATAATAAGAAGTTTTAGTTGCCGACTGAGTGAACGATAGCAACCAGTTCCGGCTTCCTTTCCGTCTCCTATGAATCCTTTTGAGCAATTGCAAGTGACACCTCCAGAGTTGTTGATGCATGTCGCTGAGCTTGAGCACGGATTTAACTTCTCGCTCGCACACTCATCGATATCTGCATTTTATATTATTGGTACCAAATTAATAAAATCAAGAATATTATTACTAGCAATACATATATACATTGGTGCGTAGCTAGCTAGGGTTTTAATTGTTAAAACTCTCTAGTATATATGGTTCAAGAAAAGAAAATGTGAAAGAAGTATGCAAGTATAATGGGGCGGGTATATACCTTGGCAACCATGCAGGAGGTAAGGGTTGCCTTGATAACCTTTTCTGCATTTGCAAATGTAGCCAGGTCCATTTGTCGAATTGACACAGTCACTGTACTTTGCCTTGCAAGCATAATCACTACGATTTCGGCGAGCTTCTTCACAAGTGAGGTGATTCCTAATAGCCCATTCGAGAACCAAAGGTGCCGCCTTTCGATTATCAACGTCTTGAATTAGATCTAAGGAGGAAAACTTGAACTCCTCTGCTTCTGTGACAAAAGCATAACCACATGCTTGATAATCTACCGATATGCTGCCTAAATTTGTGGTATAATGTTTTACATCATCAATTGTAATAGGAACTTGGCAGCAGCCACCATATGAATGACAGGTTCCATTTTTCGCCTTTTCGATTCCTTGGCTACAAGTCGATACACACGCATCAGTATATCCACGAAGACCATACAGACTCGACGTCGGTGTCTCCTCCATTGTCATCCTCTTTCCTCTTGTGGTGCTGCTGCTAGGGTTTACATCTGTAGTGGTAACGAACCCAATTAAGTTGCAACCAAGCGTGGTGAACTTGTTCCGCTTACTTGAGATACGAAAGACATCGTTGGGGGGCCTGACATCTTGCGTGTTCTCCTCTTCATTAGAATATGAAATCACAGTGCCATTCTTGTCAACTACAAGGCAAGATTTGCTCATGGAACGTGACACTCTCATTTCTTGACGATCCAACGATATGTTGAGGATAACGAAATCACTTCTCCCTCTGAAGAAAGCTTTGGGACCTCCGCCACCACCGCCGCCACCGGTACCACCTGTAATTGTATTGTTGCAAGATATAAAAAAGTCGTCGTTAAAGTAACAACCCGGGGTCATGCCGAAAGGATATGGGACGACAAGAGATCCACAAGCGGCTGAGCAGCCTGGCTTGACTAATTCCGATTGATTTAGATCGGTTTCTGCTGCTGCTTTTGCTCCATGATCAAAATGCTCCAGCAATATGAGCACCACAACTAGCACTATTCTGATCATACTAGCTACTATGTGATAATCTTCTCTGAGACTCAGATCCAATAAGGTTTGATCTCCACACTAAAATGTACTTGCGCTACCATTGAAACATTAACAAGTTTTTGGCATTTGATTTCGCAACCAGTGTAGTAAGTGTACAGCTAATCTTGAACTTTTAATAGAAAGTGATATTAAGAAATGCCAAATCAAAGCGTACGTAATGATAATATGAATATATAGTGATGATCACAGCCAGCGATCCATGATTCAGGCATTTAACCATGGCAGTGAGTAGTGATGCTTAATTTGCTCAAATAGAGTAAAGCTAGCCAGCTTATCCGACTAAATAATATCAACTTTTATTTATGGAAAGATTACATAACAAGTTTATTACAGTAGTCAATTAGAGATCTTCAATTTGCTCAGATCGATTAAGCATCATTTTCTGCTGATTAAGAAGTATATCTCTATACCTACCAAATACGATACAAGAACCGTTGATTTCAATTAGGAAAACCATGAATGCCAAAACAGTAGATTTTCCTATACATCTCGTAGCTGCGAGTCGCCAAAACAGAAGCCGTCACCAAAACAAATTGGCACAGGGCATACTGAAAAATGTGAACCCTAGCTTAACCATTCATCAAACACAAACTCGATGCATCTACAAGAGTAGTGTCGGAAAATGTGAACTAACCTCGCCCTTTTCCTAAACTCACTTGTTTACTTGTTTTTCGACGCATCTGTCTTAAAGTGACGTGTAAATGTACGGATATAATTTCATGGCATGAACTCATACCGTAAATGGGCCGTATTTAGCTTTAGGTATGGGCTTTGATGCAGTAACTGTGACCCAAGAGTAGCCTAAAAATGGCAACTTGGTTTTCTTCGGTGGGAAATCGTGCAACGTGGCGGGAGCGCAGCACTTTTAGTTGGCGCGAAGCATTGACCACTCGAGCTCCACTATCTGTGGACTGCGTGGACTGCACGATCTCCAGAACTAGATCCCCAATAATATTCAGACACGTGTCGTTGTCTGTCTTTTTATTGCACAAAACGCCCGGAGCACGATGGTTACAGTACACCCCAAATGCAGACGATCATAACACCAACCAAATAGTTGGGAGTGGCAGCAACGTAATTACACTACCCAACAAAACTCTCTCCCTCTAAAACCAAAGCAAAGTCTCTCTCTCTTCACTTTTTCCCTAAAACCCTAAATCAAAGCCCAGCCACCTCTCGCCGCCGCCGCCATGGCCGGACTCAGCCGCCTCGAACTGGCCGCTTCGCTGCTGAAACGACGCGGTTTCGGCCTCCTCGCGCCTCGCCGCCGCGCCTACGGATCCGCCGCCGCCTCTCAGCTGGACTACTACTACTCCTCCGAAGACGAAGAGTCAGAGCAGTATCAGGATAGGACGGCGGTGCTGGACTCCGCCGGGTGGGTCCCACGGAGAGGGATACATTGGTGTTTGATCGGAGATCGAAGTGCGAGGAAGCACTTGTACGCCGAGAGGCTCTCGAAGCTTCTGGAAGTTCCGCGCATCTCTATGGGCTCTCTCGTCCGCCAGGAGCTCAATCCTCGCTCTGCTCTCTACAAGCAGGTGGCTTTTCTTTTGTTTCTGTTGAAATTTAGGGTTTAGGGTTTTGATTACATTGAATTTGCTCTGTTTTTTTTTTTTTTTTTTCCAAATGTGTTGAGTTTTAATGAAAAGTTGAATTGATTATGTGGTGTTGTTTTTGTTAATGTGAGGATTTTTAGATTGCGAAAGCGGTGAATGGAGGGAAGCTTGTTGAGGATGAAGTGATTTTCGCATTGTTGTCGAAGAGGCTTGAAGAAGGATACTACAGAGGTGAAAATGGATTCATTCTTGATGGGATTCCACGAACTAGAATTCAAGCTGTAAGTGTTCAAAGAATATCGATTTGATTGTTTGTGTTCGTGAATTCTGCTTAAAACTGTTGAAGATTGTGACTTTAATGTGAGTTTTGGATGTTGTAAGTGATTTGGAGTTCTCTAAATGTTTGAGTTTGATTTTGTTTCTTACAGGAGTTGGTTGACCAGATTGCGGAAATTGATCTAGTAGTGAATCTCAAATCCGCTGATGATAACTTGGTGAACAAGAATCTTGGAACTGGAAGCTTGGCTCTTAGTCAAGAATATCTTAGGATGAGTAACACTATGCATGATGTAAATCTGCAGGAAGAACAATTGAAATCCACAAAAGCTGAGCAGGTATGGCGATATTCTCTGTTATAGTTGCTTGATGATTTCCGCTTTTTTATGTTTACATAAGACTCTGGCTAATGGATCATTGTCTCTACTTTCAGAGTAAGTCGTTGGAGGATTACTACAGAAAACAGAACAAACTCATCGATTTTCACATCAAAGGTGCCCCCGGAGAATCCTGGAAGGGGCTGCTGGCCGCATTGCATCTTCAGCATATAAATGCCGTCAGTTCTTCCCAGAAGCTAACTGCATGATTTGGTTGCATCTGGCTCTTTTTTGACCTCATTATTCTCTAGTATTCCGGCAATATAGTATATATGTTATATGTGACTGAGATTTAGAGAGCTGTTTTGAAGTTCAAGTGTCTTCCATCTCAGCTTTGAAAATTTTTGGACTTGTGAGTGATGTTTTAGTGTCTGCCTTGCGACATGTTGCAAGTTTGTAATGTAGTGAATGTTGAAACTGAGATAAGGAACTGGTCTGTTTCTGGCCTATTGAAATCGATTGTATTACATAAATAAAGCATTTCTGGTCTATTTCTGCTCTAGTATAGTCTCGTTTGAAAAATTGATGTAAAATGCAATGGTACAAGTTAAGCTACATTCAGAGTACTAGTGTCATCCTAAAATGTTTATGAAGCAAACTTATGTCATCCTAAAATGTGGTATTTTGCGTGGCAAAATCAAAGCTCTTGTTAGTTTATAACCTTTGAGAATTACATGAACAAGTTCTTCATCCATTAGGAACCAATTTAGGGCCTCGGAAGTCATCAAATAGGCACTCCGTTATGAAATATTTTAATCATCTGGATATATTACAAGAACCCTACCTTTTTTTGTACATCGACATCAGAACAGTGACCAGGCAAAAATGGAGTACAGATTTACAACTCCAAAAGGGAACAGAGAAACAAATTATTTATCTATATATTCTCTGATTTCCTTTGGTCACTACTCACTATTCATCCAAACATCCCGAAGGAGTTCATATCTGACAGCATTTTGATTGATGTTTCCCTTTGGGACCCAGTTGAGCTTCGATGCAACTGGCGAAGACCCAGAAGAACCTATGAAGATCGAGGCCAAGGGTGAATTCAGTTCATCGAGTTCATCATCGCTGGTGTATGATTTCCTGACCACTGAAGATCCGCTTCTTCTCAGCTGTGATTGGCCTCCACCATCTCCAATTATATTTGCAACCAAAGCTGTTGAGGGGAGCAAATAGACTGTACCAGGTCCAGTGCATGGTATGTTTCTGAGAGCCTCCTCCCCAATCTCATGAGTGTCCTTCATAAGAAAAGGGAAAAAGTAAAACTGATTATCATCCTACAGAGGCTAGCATGTTTTAATTAATTAGAGGCGCACTACTAGAATTCATGTCAGAGATTCTTAGAGCTTAGTACAAATATTTCAAAATGCCAGAAATCATGTGGTTGTTCTATTCAAAAGACAACTTTTTGAAATATAGCCAAGTATATTCAGTGTAGAAACATAAGACAGGCAAATAGAACTGACTAACCTCAGACTCCAGGTTTTCAAGCACAATGTCTGGAATTGGGTCAGTGCAAAATTCGTCAGGGACAAAGTTGTCAAGAATCCTTTTGATCAGCGGTGCGGCAAATGTAGGGCATACCTTCAAGACAAGAACCAGGCACCATGGGTAAGGACTACAAAATACTGACTATGGAGTAGAAAACTAAGACAGGTGTGAGTTGAAGGACCGAACCTCTTTTCTGATGGATTTACTTAAGAGCATGTCCTTTGGAAGCATCATGAGATCACTCAATGCATTAAGCAGATGAAAGGACTTGAAGGATGTATCATGTCTTTCATCATTATCATCATCTCCATTTACATCTTCAAATGAGTCATCATCATCGATACCAAAAAGGTCAGTTAACCATCTGGACCAGTTCCCTATCTGATAACCATAAAACACAAATAGAGAAAACTTCAAATTAAGAATTTTGTTCATACAAGATTAAGATGCAAAACTTCATGTTGCTTTATCATGTGATAAGATAGTGGGTCATGCTCTTGGACTACATCCAAAGGCATTATACACTTTTGAGGAATATTACAGAATGTGTATCATCCTAATCAGGATGGGGAGTAGATGAGACTCGGAAGTGTTTTGCTGTATTAGTCATTGAGTCATGACACATGACTATCTGATTTGTAAGGGACATGTATTGGAATGAAACATTAAGTCCTCAAGGGTACTCTCCTCTAGAAAAGAACTCAAGGACATGTAGCTGGAATCAATAGTGCTACATGTGGATACTCCTAATGTTCAATATTACCCAGGAAAGATAAGGTGTGGAAGGTATTCTAACCTCAAAGCTTAAGGAAAATAATAATGAATCAAAAAAATAATTGGTACACGACAAACAAAATAAATAAAATTCATTATTGGAAGATACAGTTCGAATGACTTACCACACTCTTCAACTGTGCACCTGCCCCAAAACTAGATTTCCCAGCTGGAATTGGAAGAACCTTCAAATCACTGATGGGGTCGGAGACGGGATCGCTGGGGATCTCGTCAGAAGATTCCCGGAGAATGGCATTGAACATTGCCACATCTAATCTAGCTACAGATTGCTCCATGACCTAGAGACATGACACGACAGATTGATAAATGTCCAATAATACAAAATACGGAACAGAACATTGTATTGAAGATTTTGAGATATAATTCAGTAATTCACAGTTCATATATTTCGAAGAAAACAAAAATCTTATCATCGAAACAGCATAATAATGAAATTATCTGATGGACATACCAATCTAGATAACAAAGGCAAGCAGCCACATTCATGCCCACCAGCTCTTACTGGACAAAGTCGTTCACAAGCATCCCTGAAAGCCTTCTTCCAAAGGTCTAATGAAAAGTCACTTTGCTCTAGATCAACTGAACTAGACGTCCTTCTATAATTCTTTTGTGACCCTTCATCAGTTGCCTTTGCAGTGACAGACTGCATATGTGGTGTCAAAGTCTGAAAATATGACAGTGAAAATGAATCAGAACAAGACTAATTAATTGCACCATGGTACTTACTAGATCTACAAGGAAAATCAGAGAAAGCAGGTAGTCAGTCACCTGCCACCAGATAGATTCAACTATTCGGGAGAAGATCCATGATTCAATTTTCTCCAGTGTGGACATAAACGTATTTGGGTTCTCCCAGTCACCAAAACTTCCATTCAATAGTTTCATCCCTTGTTTTTTCCCACAGTATGGAGCCTCCCATTTTAATGGAGATGAAGCCTTATGTTTAACTTTTTCAGCACCATTTCTGTCAATAGAAGATCTGGCAGACTTGGGAAGTGCAGGGTCCCCAGTAGCCTGGCTTATAATTGTTCTCAATACAATCGAGTTTGAGAGCCAAAATGTTAGCCTGTAATGAGAATAGAAGATTCAATTAAAATAATCATAAAAAATATCTCTACAACGTATTATGGATGCAGTCCTATGACATGCAGTAGATGAAGTAAGATAAGCAGCGAGACCTATTCCCACCAGTTACAATCACTTCTTTGGTATGCCAAGCAGTGATCCAGTTTCTCCACTCTGGGAACTTTATAAAGATGGTCATAAAAATGACTATAATACTACTTTTTGGAAGACTTGCAGACCATGGAATAGATGGTCATGCAGAGAGCAAGATGATGTGTTGGTAAGCTCCCCTGATTTTAAAATTAATCAATTGTCGTTCTTATTATTGTCTACTCGAATTCCTTTCATAAAAATTCACACTATAGACATCAACATACATGCAACAGAATCACAAAGAGACGTTAAAAGAAAATACACAAAACAAAAGCCATTAAATATACCTTGGAACATCATTCCCACAAGCTTTTGCAACCAAAACTAATCCTGAAACAACACTTCTAGCTGCACTGGCTCTCCTAGAACGGGAAGTTTCTCCACAAGCATGAAGATACAACCTAGAAAGGCGCCGAGCTGGAGCATGGACCTTACTCATGGAACTTCCATGCTCAGCAACTACTGAATAAAGAGCAGACTCAACAGCTGCAGCTTCTCTTAGCTCTCCCTCAAGCATCTTTATTTTGTGTTCCAACTGATTAACCTTGCTTTCTAAAATGACACTTCTTGTATCCTTGGGATACACCTTAGCCTCTTTCCTTTCCTTAAGGTTTCCTGAAACACCTGCACTCTTCTGTGCATCTCCCTGAACACCATCCTTTACTTCTACATGCTGATCATTCCTAGATGATGTATTCCTACTTAAGTCAGCAATTGACCTAACAGACTTGACAGGCTTCAGTTTGTCATTGCTTACAATAATTTCATTCATTCCTAGCGGAACATCTTTTCCATTAGCATGACCTGCGATGTATGGTTCACCTTCCCCTGATTGGTTCTCCTCATCACAATTTTGTCTTTCATCACTATTTTCTTCTTGTTTCTGTCTGTCTTTATCCTTATTATCGTATTGATCATCAGCAGCAGCAGCCTCCACGGAATCTCTGCTAATTTGCTGAGCTTTCTCATCATCCTTCCTACTCTCTTGAATATCAGCAGTAACTTTAATCGTTCCATCAACAACCTTATCATTTACCTCCTCGGCATGTGCATGGCTTCGCATGCTGATGTTGGACTCCTCCGCATTTTCATTCAACGAGGATGATGAAGAAGAAGAGACAATCAGGGAACCACCAGTTTTTGGGACTGTTGTGGAACTAGAGCTGCGAGAGTAAGCTACAGAAGCATGACCATTTACTGGGCTTCCAGGGTCAGAAGACAAGTCAACTGATGATGAGCATGATGAACTTCCCTTCAGATATTCTTGTGGTGCACTCTGAGGTATTGATCTTGATTTTTCAGTGCCTAATTTTGAGGCTAAGGAATGGTTTGCATTATCTCCTTCATTGCTATGAGGCATATTGGCTTGTGCAGTCTGCGATTAAGTGCCAAAATATCATCATAAATACTACTGGCTACTGTATGAATTATTTCAAGGGAAAAACCATATCATGCACCTAATCAACAGAGTAAAACTTACAGTATAGTGGTCTAGATGACAAGAACTAATGAAAAAGTAAGGAACGATTACCTCTTCTTTCGGAGAAGACACCCCACGACTTGTTTCTAGAGAAGAAGATACTGTCTGAGATGAGTGGGAGGAAACATCGTCATCTGTAAAAGAGGCAACTTCCGCTTCATCAGCGTACTCTTCATCCATCAATGCCGAAACAGATTCACCACCTGCCTTGTCCAGTGAAACCCCTCTTGACAAGCTGTCCCTAGACGAGGAACTGGTGCGACCCTTCTTAAACGGCTGAATCTTCATATACAAAATCGGTTATCCGTGTTCTTAAAGCTCCTCTTACTATTCATCGGAGCACTTACACTCACACACTCTCTCACAACACCATAATCAGCTAAATCTACAACCGCAGTCGCCAACAGCTGCCCTTTCGCAGCCTTATCCCTTCGAGGCTCATACAAGTTCAACTCCAAGCAATTCTTCAAAAATGCATCACCTTCACCGCTTCCTTTCACACCGCCTTTCACAGCCACATCCCTCAGCAAAGTCACCGGCAGCTTAAAAGACTCGTTGAACTCAATTCTCCCCTCTCCAACAACCGAGCCAATCGACGGCACAACCGCATTAGTCATCCCGGAGCTGCGGTCTCCATTCTCCCACTGAATCAACACGGACCGCAGCGATTTAAGCGACTGAGACGGCGGCCAAGGCTTAATCTCAAGTATATGGACTAGGTAATCAATCTGAACAGTAGGACCTCTGTGATTCTTCGCCTTTAATCCTATCACCATTTTTTTAACTACTCTTTTCCAAAATACGATCAGGTTTTCATTCACATTCACTTCACAAACCAAAACCTACAGAAATCATCAGTAAAAAATAGAAAAAATTAACATGCATTTCATCACCAAAACAGTAAAAACCAGAGCCGCAATTTCAGCTCAAAGCAACACAAAACGAATGCAGAGCTATCACCGACTGTAAAAAAATCACAGAGATTTCAACCGAAGCTTCAGATCCAGATACTCAGTCTTAACCGAGCTCGGATTTATCACAATGCATGAAATCAAGTTCATTATATGCGATAACAAACTCAGAACCTCAAAGCCGAATGCGAAGAAAAGTAAAGGTGAAAGTGAAACTCACCGGGCGGTGAAAACAGTCGCCGGAAAAGCGAAACGAATCGTTTCGGTGGAGACAGTAGGCTTCTTTTTCACCAGTGAAATTTGTGTGCGAGATTAAAATAGGAATGATTATTTATGAAGCTGACACTACCCGGTTCGGATTTTATATAAATAAGAAAATAAAAAAATTAAATTAGAGTGAAACGGCGTCGTTGTGGTGGAATTTGGTTCGGGATGTCGTTTCTTGACGTTGGGCCGATGGGGACGCCTCGACGGAAATGGCCCTCACCTAAATCGTGGGGAGTCGAGGTTCGTGGGGGCGCGTGTTGCACGCGCCGAGTGGGGAAGCGGGAAAATCGATGCGAGTGGGGTTCACGTGTCGAGTGGTGGGAGTGGTGGCGGGAAGTAGCTGGGGTTGCTTTGAATAGCTGTACTCGCCGACAGTATGGTGTTGCTATCAGACACTTATCAGTCAGATAACACGGACCCGGGATAGTGGAGCCCACGTCCCCACCGTCACCGTATAGCCGTTACATTTTGTGATTTTTGGGCCTAATGGGGCGTCAGTCGGGTTGTAGCCCAAAAGGCCCATTAACCTGGAGTTGTGAACTCATTAGTTCTCACCTTAATGTGAATATTTTGGCTGGATCAGTTCTTATATGTACTGCTTCAGATTAATGTGTCTTCAACTTGATGAGTTGGAAGAAAATGGTCACAAGTCATAATGCACGTTTAGTAAAATGCATTTTCGAGTAGTTAGAGTGCGATAAACACTTGCGTAAAACGTAATTAAGTGTACTAAATCTACCTAAGACAATGACTGGAGTGAGGTTTTGGATCATAGAACTGGAGCTGAAGTTGGACCCTCTACCAAACTGTCATAAGATATTGTGAGCTTAAACTTCAAGCATGGATGTTATAGCAACATAGCATGTAGCTTCAGGAGGAGGTAGGTTGAGATGTCCATTTCTATTGAACAAAGGCAAATTAGGCAATTGAAGGTAATGACAAGAATATTGGATAGTGTTGGTTATGAATATTTGTAGTCTTTACAAATTTATAATCTTGGGTTTAGGGGACACTTGCACCCACGACCAAACTTTAGTCAGATTCTCAAATTAAATATTATGCTATAGTCATTGGTTAATCTTGGATTCCTGGTTTATATTTCAGGTAGGAGACAATGACTTACATGAGCATCTCATTTTCCTTATATTTTAAGATTCAGTCTGACTCCAAGTCTCTAACAACTCCTTGGATTCCTGATTTATATTTCAGGTAGGAGACAATGACTTACATGAGCATCTCATTTTCCTTATATTTTAAGATTCAGTCTGACTCCAAGTCTCTAACAACTCCTCTTGGCCTCTTCACACATGTCTGCAACAGCTTTACTTTATGAAAGAATACCAAAAAAAAAAAAAAAAGAAGAAGCAGGTGAGCACACTGCTGCACTAGAGATTTGTTCCTCTAATTATACCATTAGCCATTTCCCCATTCACAATTTTCTTCTATAATTCCTCAGCACAAATGATTCAATTACAATGTACAATTATCATTCCTCAGCAACTAGCATGCATTTACAAGCTCACAGCAAGTAGTCTACTTTTTTTTTGTACAGGCCTTCCTTTGCCTTACACTACAAGCAAGACAGTAGCAGTGTAAGAGTATATCAGATTGTAGCATCCGATTTCTGATCAGCATCGGTGGTGGCCTGGACTTGAGCTGCATACTGCAAGTTCCAAAGCACATCTTCGAAAGAGGGACGAGCTGATACTTCTGGAGATATGCATTTCTTTGTGATCGATACCACAATGGATAACGACTCTTGTGAGCAAGTTGTCAGCACAATTGGATCCACAATTCTTCTTTGACCATCTTGGCTCCCAAACGATGCCTGCTGTTGGTTCAGCACACGGTTCACACCAGGCATCAACATAAGTATGTTATTACACAGAGGTGAAATATTGAATTAAACAAAATCGTAATTCATTGCAACACAAGCCTTAATATGCATACCATTTCATTCAGCAGAAAGGTTTCCCCTTTGCCACTTACTATAGGACCGACGAGTGATTCAAGTAGTATAAATCCAAAGTTGTAAACATCACCCTCCGGATCCTTTTTACGGCTGCAAGCAAAAACTAACAGTTAACATTTGAAATAAGAATAACAGCAATCAAGAGAATATGATAGAAATCATTTCAACTATACCACATACCAGGATTTTGGGCCTTCTCCCTTTGCCTGCAAAACAATATAATAATGTATCAGAATAGCCCTTTGGAATACAATGCATTGTCAACAAAGTAAACATAAGAAAAACATGCCTCAAGTTTTTCAATTTCTTCTGTGAGGATGGACATCCCAAAGTCACTCAGCTTTGGAATCCTATGCTCGTCTAGCAATATGTTGTTTGTTTTCAATCGATTGTTGAAAGAACCTGGTATAACCCCAGTGTGTAGAAAATGGACAGCTTTTGCAACTCCTATTAGGATTGCCAATCTATCAGACCACTTGAGAACCTTCTCTGGATAGTTTTCTACATATACACATCATAGACTTGGTTAGAGGTTGAAATCCTTCAAGACATAAAGCTATGATGTGAAGAATTGATGTGCATTCTGCTAGTACATTTCAGAAACAAAGTGAAAGACACATCCTACTGTTATTAACTACTTCCAGTATAGAGTGTAATTTAAAACTTCTGATAATGAATACGGACCTGAAAGATAGGTACGGTAGTTCCCACTAGAGATGTATTCATATACGAGGAAAAGTCTGTTGCCACCAGAATCATCTTGACCGCTACAGTCAATGCAGTGACCCAACAGGACAACCAAGTGAGGATGGTGAAGCTTTGAGAGTGAATCCAGCTGAACTTTAAGGTTTTGAGTTGAACATTTTTTTGATATAGCCAGAGATCTGATTGCAACTGAGGTCCCATTTTCCAACTTTCCTTTGTAAATCTGAAAGCACAAAACAGGAAAGTCTTTAAAATCCATCCACTATACCAGACCAGATAACTGCCATATAGCCTGTTCTCATTGATAGGCATAAGAGATGAAGTAAACAATTGATACACTTTTGTTATTATAATTAAAACTTCTGGCATTTTATGTTTGGGGCGCTTGCAAACTGAGATAAAGGGAATTGATAAATAACAGACAAGAAATTGGAGAGCTTAAGTGATCATGAAAGAATTCTAATGTTGACTAATGTTGACTCCCTTTATCATTGCTCATCAAACTCTAGCTCCACAAGTTAGTCTTGAATTTTGAAATATGTAATCAGAATTGAATGTTTCAGGCAAAATATTGTATATTTCTGAATCATATGTGAGTCTTCTGGTTACCTTTCCCATAGAGCCTTCACCCAAACACATTGAGAAATCGAAGTCTTTCGTTGCTTCCTTCAACTCTTCAAGAGAAAACGATCGACATGCTGGGGCGCCATGTGTCTCTAATTTGGCTGCTTGAGATATATATCCTACAAACAACAAAAAAGAATGTCAGGTACTAAAACACAATACAGTGTATTCGTAGATTTAAAAGGGCCCATTTTATAACACAGAGTTGAAGTTCTGCATTGTAATAAAAGATCCTGGGACCTGAAGCAAGATAAATAACTTCAAACTAACCAGACTAATACAACTTACTAGCATTTGTAACAAGGTCCGAGCAAAAATCATTTGGTGAATTATCGGGCATAGCTTTTGCAAATATGTTTTTCTCGGACTTCCTTGAACGGTATCTTCTACACAAGGAAAGAACCGCAAGTACAAGAAGTACTAAAACAAGAAGAGCTCCAATGACAATAGCAACTAGCACCACAATCTCTCTCACACTATATTGTTTTCTCCTTGCAAGGGACTTTTTACAATATGAAAGGTCATGCTGGTGTTGGGAAGCATTCGTTAAACAATTTCCGCTGAGTTCAACAACTCTGTCATCTGAGGTGCTACCCAGGCAAGAAGGAAGGTCCCCTGCTAACTTGTTATTAGAAATATCAACAAAACCAAGTTTGCCACCACAATTTAGACCGTTTGGAAATGCTTCACTCAGCATATTGGATGCTAAATTCAGATAACTGATTTTTGGCAAAGAGAACAAGTTAGAGGGTGCTGCACCACTGAGATAATTGAATGATAGATCAAGGTGCTGAAGCTGACTCAAATCACCAAATTGCACCGGAATCTTTCCTGAGAATGAGTTCTTGCTAAGAAGTACTGTAACCAATCCTTTCGGCATCACTGGTAGTTCAGAATCTAACTGATTTTCTCTCAAATCCAATACATGCAGGCTGGTTAAAGCACTCATGTCAGGTAATTTTCCAGAGAGCTCATTATGAGACAGGGCAATGCCAGTGAGAGTCTTAATCCTGCATATTGAAGAAGGAAAGTGACCCTTGAGCTGATTGTTCTTCAAGCACAAAATGCTGAGGTTTGATAACGAGTCCAACCAATCAGGAACAGTCTCATTAAAATAATTGGCCTCCAAGCTTAAAGTGTGAAGTTTGACCATTGTGGATATCTTAGGGGGAATTGAACCATATATGAAATTTGAGCTCAAGTCCAAGACTTCAAGCAAGGATAACCTATGAATCTTATCAGGCAATGGACCCCATATCCCCAAAGACACTAAGCTAAGAACCCTCAAGCTAGGCAACCTTGACAATGTGGTCACAAATGAATCAATGGAAAACTTCTCAGAAAGTGTCTTATTGGGAATTGCAAATCCATCGAACTCAGTGACATTAAAGAGCTTATCTCCCATAACTTTGAGCTCAGTGATGGAATTGTCCTGGCATGAAATGCTCATCTGTGCAGAGGAAGATAGGTTACAGAGGTCTCCAGTGTAATTCTCAAAAACTCCTAATGGGGAAGGGAACTCTAACTGTTTCCTCAGCTGCAATAACACTTGGCTCTGAGATGTTTGCAACTCATGGGTACTTGGGAGGAACAAAACACATGACACAATCACTGAAAATAACAAGTAGAAACGCCCCATTTCCTCCAATTTGCAGTGAATTTGGACAAAATCCCAAGACCAAATCTTTCCTCAGAAGCTCAACTCCAGAGACTCCTCCTCATTTCATAATGAACTGCGCAAGTTTCCTGGTTAATATTCAACAGCTTAAACAAGTTGGTTAAAGGCCACAACAGAATTTTACACAAAGCAAGCTAAACCAGCCAAACAAGCAAGTATCTTACAGCAATTTTCAGGCAAAACAGAAAACAACAAGCGCAGAAATTAGTAGAACAATGAAGATAAGACAGAATCAGAGACAAAAACCCATCAAAGAATCACTGAATTCAACATGCAAAACTTCCCCATTGCACAAGTTTACTCGAATTTTCACTAAATTTGAACAAATCCCAAGAACCAAAATCTACGATCAAGTGGGCAAGTTCCATTAACAATGTTGAATTCTCAAACACCCAGAAACCAAAACAAGTAACTTGCATAAGAACCAAGCTAAAAGCCCAAATAAACCAAGTAAAGGAACCATCTTTACCAATTCTGCTACCAAAACAGAGACCAACAAGTACTGCAATTGCATTAGAGATGCAGATAAGTTAAGGGTAGGAGACAAACCTACATAGAAAGTAGAGCTACACAAAAACCCAATAAAGAAGAAGGAAGCAGGGGGGTATTGTTCTTCGTCTTCTTCACTGAAATGTAGGGACAGAGAGTTTGACTGTCTCTCAAGGCATTTATTGCTCTGGTTTTCTTTCTTCTCTGACAAGACCCAATTAATGGGTTCTGGGGTCACCGGGTCGGGTCTTTTACCCTCTCAAATTCTTAAGAACAAGAAAAGATAAAGGATTGAAGAAGGTGGTGAAGATGAGACTCCCTAACATTGCGCTGCTTAATATCTGAGCTCACATGACACATGATGGGGTTTTAATTTCTTTCCCTCTCTTTGGGTTTGATATAGGAGAGGTGGGGAAAGACCAAAACGACCTTGTCTTCTACTACTTGCCACTGTGATATGGTCATTCTAGTGTAAGTTTGCAACAGTGTGTGGTCTGTTTCAGGATTGAGGTGTTGGTGGGTATTAATGGTGTGGAGATCAGAGCGTTTGGTAAGGACTTTAATTCAGTGGGAAGTTTTAATGATGGAATGGTGAATGGAGGAAGTAGAAGAAGTGCTTCAAAGAGAAAGATTCAGGAAAATGACACTCTCGTAAGCAAAATGGTAAGTACAAGTTGTGGAAAGTTGGAAGTTCCGAATGTCATTATCCGGTTAGATCATAATGTTTGGTGGAGGCTTTAATTCTTTGATACATTTTGGAAACGGAATGAGGAATGGAGAAAACGGGAGTGTTGACATAGAAATGACACTTTAAAGAGACTCATAAAAGATGACATTCTTCTAAACAAAATGTTTGATATGAACTTGAAATCTTTAATGTTGTCATAATTCTTGTTCTTAGTACAGTTATCTTTCCGTTATGTCGCTGTTTTGTTAAAGCATATAGAATTGTCATTGATGCACTCTTTGTTAGTTGGTGCATGTTAGAATACGTTACTCTTTGTAATTTGGGGTTTAGGCTCTATGTCCCCCTTTTGTATTCTATGGTTTCATTAATCAATACTTAAGGGCAGCCGCACCGGTCCTTCTTAAAAAAAAGTTGTGTTTAGATAAACTAATTTTAATTTCAATAAAAATTTCAAAACCATGAGTTACAATTCTAATATTTGCAAGACAAAGGAAAAGGCAAGGTGGGAAATAATTGTTGCCCGTTGCACAAACACCAGCCTGTTTCAAATGCAGAACCACGTTGATGCAAAAGCTGTAATCTTTATAAAATTGGAACTCAATAGAACTGTGATTAGAGAAAGATCATATAATAATAGCAACGCTTCAGCTTTCCCTCACTCCCATGGCAGCTTAGAACTTGGCACCTTTGCCACTGAGGCTTTCAGCTGCCACCACAACACCATCACTGCCCTTTTAAAAGGCAAAAGACTCCAAATTGGTTTGGTAATGGTGGGTTTTCTATTCCAGGTCCCAAGTCAGGCGCCTTAAAAGGTGCATGGAAGTTGGAGCATATTATTGGATGGAAGAGCTTTTAGTGTTTTAGTATGCTTGTTTTTTTGTTCCACATCCCAGACAATGAGGCAGAGGCATGTTGGTTTAAGTGAAATTCCTTGCTTTTTTGTACTTGGATTTGGCATCTGACTAAGTGTATTTGGATCGACTCGTTTACCATCCTTTATCTCTCAAACGATCTTTAAACTTATAGCGAAGAATGAGGCTTCATTTCATATGATGTGTTTATCTTTCTCGTCGCGTAATCTCAAAATTCATGATATTGCACATATGTAGCATTCTAGTGATGGTTGAGTTCTTTCTGGTACGGTATGGATTATGGAGGTCTTCCACTGAGCATTGCCATGAAAGCACATTGGAACTTTGATGCATAAAAAGCAGTTGTATACTTGCATGGAAAAGCAAAGTAGCAAGGGACTGTTCATCCATCTCTTTAGATTTTGGAGCAAGATCAACTTTGGAGCTTTTGACCAGTTTTATTTTATCCAAGACAAACTAAAGTAGCTTCTTCAGGGTTGTTGTTTGTTTGCTTTGGCATTAGTCTAAAATCTAAATCATGAAATCAAATGATTGATGCACATAAACTAAAGGTAGGCAATAATCAGTGACTGGGTGACTCAGAGAGGAGCTGATGCTTCAGTATCAGTGGCTCTTCTAGTTGTAGAAAATGACAACAATCTTGGATTATGACCAACTCTTTTCAACTAATGATTGTAAATTTATCACTAACATGAAGTCCACAAAGAATCTAAACTCAGTCAAATTAAGCAGAACAGATTGATACCATTGGGGCACAAAATCAGACAAAAACAATCATAAAGGAACAAACTCTTATTTTCATGTAAAGCCAGTACAGCTTTCAGCATCCATAGCATGTGAGGCAACAACAATTTTGTAGGGCAGACCCCCCAAATTCACAAAATCATGAAAGTAGATAAGGAATGGGAAGATGATGGGTTTAAACAGCTAGAAAGAAAAGGACAGGGCTTTCTAGTTGAGCCACAACTGTATGCATAGCCCATCTTCTCAGACCTCATCTTATTTGTGAATGTTCATCTTATCCTCAGTAGTCAGTACTAGTACTCAGATATTTGGTATGAATGTTTCAATAAAATTGTTCTACTCTGACAAGAAAAATGAATTATGATTTGTTGTTTAAATGTATTTTGGTACTACACTACTACCAAGTTCTGGATTTATAAGACATGAAGATCCACAAAAACAAGTATTTGTATCATACTGCTAAAGGTTACATATCCGCAAGCATATGCAACTCTGACCTAGATCAAAGGCTAAAGAACAAAAATGAAGGACCACCTATGTACAAGGATGCACTTCCTAGCTACTTCTATGACGACCCTTGCTGAAGTATCTTGCCATCTGAAGAAGATTCCAGATAGGAGATTACAAGATCAGCTGCTTTCCACCCAGAAGCTATTGCTTTGCCGACAGACAGTCCACCCCTATGGTTACCTAAAGTATTCATACTTGTTATTTGCATGCCGCATCAGAAAAAGACTGGCCACAGATAACAACTTAGAACATCCAAAACTCAATCTTAGGGAGAAATTACCTGCATAGAATAAACCAGGTAGGTTTTTCTCCATCTTCTCGATTGCTTCTATGACTGAATCGTAGTTATGCCCATACAATGGAAATGCTTTGCTCCAGTAGTAATGACTGCCAATAAGTCATAAATTGTACTAACAACTATGAGCTAACTATCTAAAAAAAAAAAAATAACAGAGAAGGAAATTCATAGGATCCTTCAACATTTAGTTTATTTTGTTATTCAAGTTTTTAACCGCCAAACGAGGAAAAGAGAGAATATATATACTTCACAAATGTCGGCTCGCCTTCTGCTCCCAAAAGTTGCCTTATATCAGAGGTAACAATTTTCTTCAACTCATCCCTAGAGCAATAGGGAAAAGAAGAAATATTAGGCATGTAAATAGAATTAATTGCATATTATAAACAACAGAAAACATGGTTTGCTACAACAACAAAAAGTTTCCCATACTTTGAAGCTTTTGCCAGTTCCTTGTTTCGACTTCCCCCAACAAACGTAGTGTAAAGATATTGGTCACTAGGTGCACGATCTGGAAACATCATGGAAGAAAATAGTGTACCTGTAAAGCAAATGTCACGACCATATTAGGGAAAGTTTTTAGTTATTCCATGATACAAGGCCATAGTTGAGCATTTTTACCTAGTGTTTTTAAGCCATTTTCCTGCTCTTTGGAGGGAACAAGAACTCCAAATCCCTCAAGAGGCCTTTTAACGTTTTCCTTCTTGAAGCTGGTTATAAGAACTGATAGTGGCATATAATTCACCTACAATATAGACAGCAAAAAAAGTAAAGGAATTGCCAAGACAACCGCTTTGTTAAAAATAGGCATCGTTAAAAATCTAATTTGTCAGGCTTATCACTGTTCCAAACTTCCAATCAGGAACTGTAAAGGAAAAGTAATACAAGCTGCTGCATACATGTTAAAATTACATGCCATATATACCTCTGGAAGAAAATCAAGAGGGAAGATGGTTCCTCTTCTTGTGATCTTCATTTCTTTGATGCTACATAATGGAGCCTACAAAGAAGAAAATTTTCTGTTAATACTAACTCATTCAATAAAAGTAACGGTTGCCTAAAGAATGGAAGGGAAGGTACCTGCATCAATATAACAGTTTTAAGAAAGAAGAAATGGCAGTCCGATCTATATTAATGAAAATGCTAGAATAAAGATGAAAAGATGCGTAAAGAGTAAGACACAGTCAGATTGAAGTGGCTACAAGAAAAGACTCCTAATTGTGTGCCCTGTGAAAATTTTGTCCTCTGTGGGTACAACTTGGTCATGGCATGTGTGGAAGTATCTTGTAGCTGCAATGAAGCAGTAGAAACACATTCTAGGTGTCTAGGTTTGTATGCAAGACACAATGGTTTTTTCAAAGTACCATGCTAGATGCCTTTTAAAAAAATTAATAAATAAATAAAAAATAAAAAAAACATGCTAGATGCATAAGTCAGACCTTATAAAGCAACAACTTAAAAAGCAAGAAGACATAGAAACCAACATGTCCCAGTGAGAAAGTAAATGATACACCAAAATAACATGAACATAGTAGTAACTAACCGTCAGGATTATAGCATCAACAGATGAACTTTGTGAATGCTTGTCATCATTAGCAACACAGGAAAGCGACCAATTTTCTAATGTACTGTTCCCATCATGACTGTAAGATAATGACAAGACCTTTGAATTCAATTTAAGCTCATGTTTGCCAAGCTGTTTGCACAATGTATCAGTGAGTGTCTGCACTACACAGAAAACAGAAAATTTTAAAATAGAAATTGTCACAAAGATCAAAAGATGAAAAGCTCTTGCAAATATGCTGAATTTACATAAGTTGTCATGAGTCATCAGAAAGAAAAGTATGCCACTGAAGTGATACCTGCATACCACCTTGAAAGGAAAAAGAACCGCGCTGACGCTTTCCTTTCTCTACAGAACCTTTTGTATCTCCACTTTTTTCTTTCCTGGAAGATACTTTTGACCGAATTGCCCCAGTTATGACCGAACCATACCTGATAGAGCAGAGAACCCTCTTGCTCAGCAACAACCATATATCATGCATACAAGCATCAACCACAGCATATTGTTTAGTAACTATATGAGCAGCTCACATATCCAACTTATTTTGAAGTTTGAACTCGAATAGATGCTACGACTATCCACTATAATTTTGTTATCACATGTGATTTATGGTAGACTAAGATTAGATTGAGAACTAAAGGAAGGCCAAATGAGTTGGGGCTTATTTTCGTATTATTCTTTCAAAAATAGAAACAAGGAAATGTAGCTTGGCATTTATTTATTACAACATGTGATTTCATAATTTGTTACAATGTGCTGCCTTTCATTCTATAGAACATTAATCTGGCAATTTTTCCTATAGCCTAACTAAGTAGGATTTCATCTCAGACAAGTACTTCACCATCATTCCAGCCTTCACCCTTTTTTCCCCAAAAGAAAGACAAAAGTAGAACAGTTCATATAACGTACCTCTTTTCTATGTTCCATAACTCCGGAAAGGAATGTGGCATCTGTTTAGAGGAACACAAACGACTCTTAAGATGTAAGATCATAATTAAACACCAATGGCTCCATTGGTAAATTACAGGATGACACGGATGAAAAACAAACTAAGTTTCTGTTGTGTGAGGGCAAAGTTTGGGTTCACTTGTCACAACAATGCCCAGATTCATGATATGGATGCATAAAAAAAAATCAAAAAATAATAAAATAAAATAAAAGGCTGAAATACAGCTTATATATCTTATCCAGTTTCAGGTAACAACTAATTATTTAAGAAACAGTCACATGAGATACACATTATGAATCACAGGCAATTCATCCAAAGACTGACACATTACTCACCGAAAGAGATTCTGGATCTCCAGCACTTGTACCAGCAACAACGGGATCAATGAGATAATCAACGACCTTACAAGCAAAAGATAAAAACAATGAAAGCCATAAGACTTCAGAACAAGTACAAGCATTTCAACAACATTATGTGTGTAATCAATCCTTGCAGACTGAAAAGAGTCGATCAATGCAATATATACCTCTTTTCCAAAATGACGCTGAAAAAACCCAGCCACACTGCAGCCAAATAAGTCAAGTAGAAAATATTAGGAAAAATACCAATGATAAGACTTAACAAAGCAAGGTGAGACTTAGGGGAAGTGCAAAGAATTTTAATGAAACAGAGAAGACTAATACCTTTCTTGGGTGTGATCATCAGACACTTTTTTTTTCTTCCACAAATATGGCTCCAGAAGAATCTGAAACTGCAATACAGAAATGCATATTCAGTTTGATGCTTATGAAAATGATATTACAGGTTTCTAAGAAGCCCTTATGTTGCAAAAGCATTATATTTCACATCACTTCTGGTCATCATTCAATGGAACTGAAAGTGATAAAAAAAGTAGTAAACAAGTTTACTGGACATGCTAGATATAATAGAGACAAACCTTTGATTTTGTAGAAAGAAAGTTGCTCTTGATCAGCTCAATTGGATTGGTAGGTAGCTGATGTGAAAAGGTCAGCAAAATGTCATGAATGTCTGAAACATCTCCTATATGTCTTTTAAATAACATCACATGATGCAAACTCATTTAACAATATAGATGCAACAAGGAAGCATACCAGCACAGGTGTTCCATTCCGTGCAACATACCGTTTGTTCGGTGAAATTGGCTGCAATATTACACAACAATCAGTCTAATCAATACACCAATACAAACATCTTCCAACATAATAACAAACTAAGCGCATTACTTAAAAGTTCAAAGCTCTAGCCGTCAACAAGCGGTCACAACAGAAAACAACTTGACAAGAACCACCCCAACCCCACATTACCAATTTACCTCATCACAAACATCTCCCACCATAATAACAAACTAAGAGCTCTAGCAGTCAACAAGTGTTCACGACAGAAAATAACAGGAACCACCCCACATTACCAATTTACCTCATCACAAACTACAATTCAAGCGAGGTAAAACAAAGGCAGAACTCCTTACAAATTGTTGCTTGTCTCGAAGCCCCAGACTGTCAAGCAAAGTCCGCACCTCGGTCTCAGCCTCGGTCTGCACAATGTAGGCAATACTCATTACTCCAAAACACTCACAGTCACCAACTCACCACCACAAAAACTAAATTAACAAACTCACCATTGTGTTTGCTCCCTCATCCCAAATCAGGCCATTACAAGACACACTCCTCAGCTTCCCTCCAGCTCTTCCCTCGGCTTCGAGTACCGTAACATCGAAACCATGTGACTTCAGCTTGTAGGCAGCAGCAAGTCCACTGTATCAAATTCCACCACATAAATTAAGTAAATTACACGGCCAAATTTCTACGAATTTCGACTTAAATTTCGATTACATGTAGACCTATTAGTTAACAATCGAGTAATGTAGAGATTGAGAGCAAACGTTACCTAACACCGGCGCCGACGACGGCCACTTTTTTAACGGAGCCTGCAAAATTGGAGACAGAATCGTCATTTCACATTGGCGAGGTCGTACAAAAATGCGTTAGAGATTGAGAGAGAGAGAGAGAGGAGAGAGAGAGAGAGCTTACGGTGGTTGTGTGGTTGGGAAGGGGAGGCCATTTGCTGTGAGCTGAGACTGAGAGAGTCAGCATCCACCGGAATTGAAATTGGAGACCATGGACTACAGAGTGGTTTTGATAATGGTAACTGGATTGGGCCAGTTGAGGACAATATAGTCCATTAGTAAATACATGGGCTTTTCGGTGGGTGTATAGCCCAATGGACCAAGAGCAAATCATAATGTTCCCGTAGTGCGTGCAAAATAACCGAAAAACACCGAACCGAACTAACCCGGTTCATTTTTTTTTCATTTTGTTTTCTTTTTCATAACATGTGTTTGTAGTTTGTACAGTAGCGTTCACCTAGTCTGTTACTGACTAAGAAAATCATGATCAATCACTTTTGGATGTAAATTCAGTAGTGGAAAGTATTATTTTAAAGTTAAGTTATTTTGTTTTCAACTTTTAGATTTACATCGGTGATTGACCATGGATCCTTTGGTCAGTAACTGAACATGTGAACATGACTGATAGTTTGTATTCGAATTAGCAAAGACAATTCGTTTCACGGTTGGTGCATGTCTTTTGTGTACGAACTCAATCGAATTTATATTTTGAATTAAGCGAATGTATGTTGTAGTGGATGGAACTAACAATATCTATATGACTAAATCAATCGACTACGTACGTGTATACAATTCGGTTTTGATTCGATTGTAACATGCCAAGTTTGAACCGGACTAGTTACAACTTTTGGTTTTGAATCCAAACGGCATAGACGACCGACTAGACTAAACTGTGCCCACCCTTGAGTGATGTACAAAGCAGAAGCAACTAGCCAGGAATTGGACCACCCTTAAACATTTTCCCACCATCATCGATTCATCATTGTTATCGTTTCGTTATAGTTGAATTTGAAACTAAACTTGTAGTAGCAGGACATATTCGATCATTACAGATGAACAGATGAAAACAGATTTAAGGACTTGATACGTACTTGGCTTTATTTGAATTGATGAGTAATGATGATTAGTGTATAACTATAATCCACTCAATCTCCACGAACCAATCTCACATAGATGCATACACTACGAGTTCTATTAACCCTTTATGCTCAAGTAATACAAAGATGGATCCTTAATTTCGATTTGCTTAAATTGAACCACAAGCAACTTGAATATAATTGAATTGGAGTTGGGTAGGTTGTTGAAGCAAACATGGCATTTCCAAACAACTCTAGCTTTACAGATTCTTCGTCATTTCGTGTTTGAATTGGATTGCGCCCTTTAGTTGATCATGGAAGTCTTAATGATATCTAATTAGCAAAAGCAACGGGAGGTTATTTGAAATTGATACGAGGTTAACCTCACTTGGTTGTGAAACAAACTTTGGCGCCGATGTTATTTAAAGTCCTAACCTCATGATTACTGAGGTAGTTATATATGCTGATTCCAATTTACATTGATTTCATGCCGTTAATTATTAACAATTAGGGAATGATTAAAAAGGGAGCTATTTGAATTGGTAAAGAAGCAAAGGTATATATAAGATAGTGACTATGTTGTCCCAGTTGTGGAAGACAATTAGAATGATCATATATGATCTCCACCACCACCGACTTTAGTGGCATCAGATTTCGAGGGCCCAGAAAGCATTCAAACGTAGGAGATTTTGCCAAAAATTTGAAAACTTTGGACAAAATAAATGATGATTATATAGCTAATAGCTTGATAGATACACTACTCGATCATCTTATAATTGCCGATGGTCCGACACTACACTCTAAATTCTCAAACACTCATATGTCTCATCGGTTGGTAAAAAAGAAGAATTAACGAAGCGAGGTGGAATGATTAAGCAACCGAGGGTTTTTATTTTACTTTATATTTCATATGGGTTAACGGTAATTTTATGAGCTTTTGGAAGTTAACCTGGTACTAACTACTAACATAAAATCCAAGTCAGAATTTCACCATAGCATATAGCTAAGAATAATATAGAGTTCCCAACCTAACATATATAGTCGATCTTTATATTACTGACCATAGGTTATGTGATCGATATCCGATCGGATACGTGATTTTCTAGCTAGGTGATCGTTAGACATCAAACTAGCTTAAATCAATGGACGGTTTAAATCTGCCAAATCTAAATTGTTCATGCAAATCACAGTTTTGAGCACCTTAACAGTCAGCAATTTGAATGAAATTTTATATAAGTGATCTACATATTAGGACCTAAAAACTGGATGGTTAAGATTGAAAAATGTAATCGAAAAGTTAGACTAATAATCAATCTATCATATAAGTCGTAATAAGGGATCCCTTAGTGGAAGTTTGTCAAATACTTTATCCCTAAAAATGAACAAAAAAAAGATCCCTCATTGGAAGGGCCGTGTGTGTGTGTGTATATATATATATGGTTCATATCCAGAGCGAAGCTTCACTTTGAAATTAAAGTGTGAAGTTCCTTATTTGACTCATTTTTTGGTCATATTTCCACATATCCACCATTCAGTTTGTAGAACCTAATACATAGATCACTCATTCCAAGTTTCATTGAATTCAAAGATCATTTGGGTTTTCATATCGTTATTTACACAAACAGTTATGAATAGACATATTTATGGTCCGTTCGTTGATTTAATCTAATTCGGTATCTTAACGATCATCAATTCAATGAAACTTGGCATGAGTGATCTATGCATTAGGTTCTATAAAATGAACGGTGGAGATGTGAAAATATGACCGAAAAATGAGTCAATAAAGAACTTCACACTTTAATTCCAAAGTGAAGCTTCGTTCTGGATAGGAACCGTATATGTATATATATACACATATGTATATATATATATATATAATATAGTTATATACTTATATATGTATTAATGTATATACATTGCTATATATCTATTAAGTACATCATGCAGGCGTGGATGCATGAATGTTATGGTGGTTGGTTCCTATCCGTACGAGAGTGGCGTAGCGAAAAACTTTGTCGGTCAACATTTATATAGCCATAATTTACATAAATGTGAAAGAATTATAGAAATTAATGCTTTATCAAAATAACTACCAAGATTAAACATAGGACAATGAAATGACCATAGACCATAGACCCTTGTGTTAGGTTTACAAACAGATTGTTTTGTTAGAGAAGATAAATCTATACATACAACTTCATAATATATTTGCAGATCATAATTCATAATTTCATCACCAATCTTGAACTACGAATACAATAATACAATAATACAACAGACCAATCTTGGGTCAATTTTTATACAAAACTCAGCCATAGTGTTAGTTTTATATTGATAGAAGCCACAATCTTAACCACATGAGCAATTTTCAAAAGTTGAGAGGGGTCGTCCTATGTTGCCTACGCCCTCTGCGTACGTGCCTTCCTGGAAATCAGAGTGATGGAGCTCGATCACTGGTTACTAGCTATTAGAGCATCTCCAACAACTTCTCCAAATTTCTCTAAAATGGGGAAGCAAAAGCTAAAATCTCTAAAAAATTATGCTCAAAATCCAACAGTTTCTCAATTTTGGAGATTTCAGCATTTAATACAATAATAAAATATATTATATCATTATTAATTATAACAAAAGACCATTATATATTTCATTGTAACAATAAAATACTCAATCAATATTCTATTGTTGTCTTGATTCGTTGGAGCACGTGAAGAATTAAATTTTAGGGAAGAAAGGCTTTGCTGCAAATTTGGAGAATAAAGGCTTCTCTTTATTCTCCATCCCCATTTTGGGGAATGAGATGGGAAACTGTTGGACCTAAAAACAACTATATATTCCCCAAAATTGAGAAGTTCAAGAAAATGGAGAGCTGTTGGAGATGCTCTTATACTGCTAGCGATCGAGTCGAAGCTAATACTGAAGTTTCGACTTTAAGTTCATCGATCAGTGTGATAATCGAGATGGCCATTAAAGAGAATCACATGAAGTTGCATATATGCAGATCGAGATAGATCCATCGATGTTATACATAGCTTAAACAAATGAATCAAAACCAAGCTCGATCTATTTAGAGAGAAGAAGAAACTACCACCTTCATTCCCACCACGTGTGTATTGTGCATGTTTGTGTATACATATATATGGCTTGATTCTTATTAAAGCATACGTCGATTTATTAAGATGTATGGCTATCCCTAGACCGACCAGGAATCAATGCTTTCACATCTTCTTGAAGAATGTAGTACGTAGATCGATCGAACTTGCGGCTGAATTGTTTGCACATTCGGAGACACCCATTTACTCCGTCGACCGCTACCTACCGTCGTCCGACTCGTCGACACCCATTTACGTCTCTTCATCATGAGTATGGGTCATCCATATTCACCCATATCTTGCATTGAATAAGAAGAAGCAAACGTAGTAAGACAGAACAGTACCAACTATCCAATCTATGCCACTCTAGCTTCCCCATTCTTCTCCTTCTAGTCTCATCTGTTTTAGCTTTCCTTATCATCAAGCACCGCCTTCCGTCGGTGTTGTTTTAGTGGTGGTTTTAGTTTGTAGTTTAGTCTTTGTTGAATTGGAAAGAAAAATATGGCAGATCAAACCCTAGAAACGCAGAACAAAGCAAATGGCATCAGAAATGGGATGCAATGTCGTACGTGGGCTTTGGTGTTTTTGCTGCGAGAATTGCGCCTTTGCGCGCGACCCGTAATGTAATGTAATCCTCCATTTCTGACCAAAAAGAAAAGGTTAAAGATTTGTACGTGTGCCCTAAATAAACTAAATAAACTGTACTCTGTAACTGTCATCGATACCAATGAGCAAGAACATGGTTTGGATTCATTCCTGGAAGCATCTCTCTTTGTCTTTAGTCTTTACCCAGAAACCCTAAATTATATATATTAATCAACTACGTACCAAAGAGAATCTCCTCTGTAAACTAAACACCAGATCTCTCAGAATTAACTAAGCAGAACAGTTTTGTTTTCTGGCTAAACTGGCTTATGGTAAATGGTAATTGCTTGCGTCCGGGAATGTCTACAAGCCACATGGTGAGGATGAGTCTTTCTCCATGTAAAGCAGACGTGTCTGTTTCCCGATGAAGCTTTCACAGTATTTGTATCCCATGACTGTCAGTTTAGACCATTTACCTCTTTTGCGCGGTTGTGTAAGCGCGAAGGCATTGAACGTCGCACGAGTGAATCAGGCCGGCTTCACTCTCACTCTCTCAGATGGCAAAGCAAGCTTAGGCAAGAACCTCAAGAAAACCCACGGGCGAGTATCTCACTGCAGCTGAACTAGCTAGGAGTATATATCAGTATCATCACTAATATAAAATCTAAAACAAATTAAAAAAGATATCGAAAGTTTTGTCTATGATATATGGATGTATCGATATATCGATATAACCCTTTTAATAAAAATAAATAAAAAATAATCTATCTGACATATAACTTGGCTTGATATCGAAAGGCTAGCTTGTCTATGGTATATGAATGTATCGGTAGAATATCGATTAGATTCCAACCATTTATTTGCATGGTTTGTTTAATGTCTCGTGTATCTTTAGCTTTGTTAAAAGAGGTTCTGGTTAATGTCTCTCATTTTCTTGTTGATTTCTTCTCTTTTATTTTATAAAGCTTAATTTCTTTTGCCAAAAAAAAAAATTTAGCTTGATTTCGAGCTACAATAAGAGATTGGTTGAACTAGTATATCGAGAGTTAAATCTCTATTAAATACACGAAGAAATCTTTCATAATGATGTTTCTATCCATAATAATAAAGAAGAAAAATGATTCTAGACCTTATTAAAAGGCGGAAGCAAATTGCCGATCACCTTTTTATGCCCACCTTTATGCCCACCCACCTAATCTAATGCCAATTGTCCTTTCTCTTAACCAACTCTAGCCAAATCCAAAACCCTAAGATTTTAGGCCTCAAATCTATGTGGCATGCCAAATCATTTAGACACATATTAAAAATTTTATGCCATGTAATACTTAAGTATAAAAACTATCTTACCATTTGATCAATTTCAAATAATGACTCTAATAAATTTCAGTTTTTCATTGAAAAATAAAACTATTTTAGCTTCCTTCTTCTAAATATCTAATTAAATATAAAAAATATAACATCAAAATAACATTATATTATATATTTATAATACATTTATTATAAAAAAAATTACAGGTATATTATATAAATAATCTGTATGTAAATCATTTAGAGAATTATTTGTATATACATTATTTTTTAAACGAATTATAGAAAATTTTGATGAATTATATCCGAATTATCTTATATTAGTGTTTTCTTTTTGATGAATTATAATTGTTCTTTGGACGCATTAGGGTTAGGGTTAGAGTTTATTTGACAAAACTAATTATTATTTAAAAAATAGTTAATCTTCATATTGATGTAAGAAACATTCCTTATATTATACATAATTAGTGGTTGCTATTAATATGTAATATTTTTTTCAATTACCTAATAAAATACATTAATATCATTGATTCACCCCTTAAAATGTAAAAGGAAATAGAAATGGTAAAATTGGTAATGCAATGTTTTGATTTGACAAGATATATTATGTGGAATTGAAAATAAATATTTTTATTTACTTACATGACACATAAAATTAATGTCATAAATTTTAGGCCTTATTAAGGCCCTCTAGCACTACCTAATAAAGAATTTATTGGGAACTCATAATCTTATATACAGTAAAGCCTGGTAAAGCTAGCTGAGAGACAAAGGTTGACTAACAAAGCGAAAGAAGTAATGTTCAAAAACTGAATCAAAGTCTATGTAGGTGGCTTCTTCATTACTCATATTGACTACAATGGCGGATTGATTCACTGGGCTGGTCTGGCCGGGGAGACATGCATGCAGTAACTTTATTCTGCCCTAGCTTAATTATTATACATATATATAACACCAGCAGCTTTTACTTTCCATTGCTAGCTTCGTCTCTTTAAATTTCACATATACATACGTACGTAAAGATTTAAGATTCTGATCCTGAAGATCTCTGACCTCTTGCTCATCATCTACTATTATATTGGATATGAGGTCGTCTTGTCCGGCCATGAGTGATCGATTACTACTGCATCACTGCATGGACTGTTTCACTGCTAAAAATCTATGGAGCAGTAGTTCTGCATATATGCATATGGGTGCCTCCAATATGTGTCCCCAGTTATAGCGGTGCCGAGGCTCTAATGGACTCGGTGTGTGCCTGTCTCACTATTCAACAACATAGCTTGTGTTCTGTGTTATTTTTTTTAGTCTTGCATTGAATCCTTGAGTGTATTTTATGTTTCAGTTGGCATTGGATACTCATATATGCCATGCCAGGCAGCAATTTTTCAATCATTTGTTTATACTAATTATATATATATATATATACGATCCATTGAATGTTATATAATAATTCTGTTGAGATTTTAACATCTATGTCAAGAATGTGTCAATCCAAAATATAGATATATACACACACATATACATCAGCCAGCCAACTAGAGAATAATTGAAATGTTTTGTTTTTTAGTTTGTACCCTGGCCTCATCTGAATACATAGATCATGGCAATTATAATTGGATCGGAAAAGACAATGATAAAGACATACGGTAAATAGGAAAATGTGTAAAAACATGCAAAATTAAATGCGTATTTAGCTTGAAACAGCTCAGTTTTAACTTATCTTTGTATTTTCGAGGTCGGCATACTGTTAAAGCTCAAACATACTTTTAACTCCACAAAATTAAGTTTGAAGTCTCGTATTGTTTTCAAACTAAAACAACAAAAACAATTAACCAACACACCTAATTTTATTTTCATTTAAGCTACATCGAATTTTGTCGCAGCTTGAAACAATTCTTATGTTTAAGCAGCCCTTCATCCAAAAAAAATGTTATCAAAACTAAAACTCTCACAAACGGTTCATAATGTTTCTGGATTAGTCGGATCACCATTTTCCAATACAAAATTTCTCACAAAAAAGAAAAAGAAAAAAAAGAACAAACTGAGCCGAGATTGAAGCCGAGCCGAGTGCCACTGTAAAAAACGCAGCAGGTCCAAGATAGTGGACCCACTCCAAGGCCACCCCAATATTTTAACCCCTCAGTCAAATCCTTTTTTAACCGGCGTTAAACCCACGTTAAAAGGACCACACCTCTCCCCTCATTCGTCTTAGCGCTCATTTATTTCAAGTTGCTCTCTTTCTCTCTCTCTCTCTCTCTCTCTCTCTCTCTCTCTCTCTCTCTCTCGAGCCTCGCGTCCTTATAATTAAAACCGCATGCGAGTTTCTCACCTCACTTCCGATCAATACTAGTTGCTCCCACCTCCCAAAATTTCAAAAACCCCGCCGGAAAATGACGGTTTTCTCCGGCAGACAGGTCTTCCCGGTGGACTGCGAGGCCGAGGTTTCGCAGCGCCTTCTCGAAGCCTCGCTCGCCGGAGATCTGAAGTCCGCGACCGAGCTCGCCGCCGATCCTTTCGTCGACGTCAACTTCGTCGGCGCCGTGTGCTTGCGATCGAGGAGGACGGAGGTGGTGCTGAGGGAGGAGTCGGCGAGCGAGGTCCGAGTTGGTTACGAGGAGTTCAAAACTGACGTCACGGCGCTTTTTGTGGCGGTTCATGGTGGAAATGTTGAGTTGGTGAAGAAATTGCTGGTAATGTGGTGACTCTTTTGAGTGTGTAGGACTGTGTTGTTAATTTTTTTTTTACTAGATCAGTGAGGTTGAAGATAGAGTAATTTTTGAAATTGAAATTTTTTGACTGCATTGTTGACTGTTCACAAATTTTGACAGCATTTTTGTGTTTTATTTGTTTGAATTTCAAAATTTGTTTATTAGTTCTTTGATTATGTGTTTAATCTCGTAAGACGATTAGTATGTGGTTTACTAAATGTTTAAAATTTAAAGGTCTATATATACTTGGTTGATTTGCAAGCATTTTGGTATCTATTGAAAGAGTGGATTCATTAGAATTGTTTTCGGAGTAGTTCATGATCTAGCATTGGGGATTTTTCGGTGAATTATAACTTGTTTTTAGGTGCAGTGTAGCAATAGCATGAAGGATTTCGGTTTCGGATATGGTTAATCACTTGAAAAGTGAAAACTCAAGAATTCAGTGACTAAAAGTATACTTTTTTTTTTTTTAAGAAAAAAAAATTTCGTTCATGATGTATTCACAAATTCTAGACGATAAGCTTCTAAGGCTCTCAGTGTTTTAATCTGTGTATTTTTCTTGAGTTTAATAATGTAATTCTTTTGGAGCAAAATCGCATAATTTACTAATAACTATTATTGTTCTGTATCCTGCTTAGTTGGATGTTGGGGTTTAGTTTGTGCATATTCTTGAAATACTGGAGCTGCTAAAATATTATAGCGACATAATTAATAATGCATGTATTTGTAAGCTAGCTTCCTTTAATATATGGTATGGCTCTTATGAGCCCATGCCTAGCTGTCTCAAACTGTTTATTCCAAGCCTGAGGTATTATGCATCTCCCTTGCCTTCGTATAAATGATCTGCTTGTTGACAATTCCATGCTTCCTTGCAAATCATATCAGATTTTGTTCCCCCATTTTGTCTGTATGTGACCATCACCTTTTGTTTTTGATGAAGAAACCAAGATACCTATGGCTACGAATGTAATAGTTTTATTTATCTCTTCTTCTTGACATTTTGTAAATATTATGAGGCCATTCATGGGAAGAAAAGATTAGATGGATGAAACTCTAAAGTATCTGTTTTTGGAGTATTATTTCTAGCTTTGCGATGTACTAAGAATTGGCTTGTTTTCTTAAATAACAGAGCATTGGAGCTGATGTAAATCAGAAGCTCTTCCGGGGCTTTGCGACAACAGCAGCAGTGAGAGAGGGCCATCTTGAGATTCTCAAGATCCTACTTAAAGCTGGAGCATCTCAACCAGCTTGTGAAGAAGCTTTGTTGGAGGCAAGTTGTCATGGAAATGCTAAATTCGTGGAGCTGCTTATGTCCTCTGATTTGATCCGGCCCCATCTTGCTGTGCATGCTATTGTCATAGCATGCTGTAGGGGGTTTGTGGATGTGGTGGACACTCTCATGAAGGTAGAGTATCATTTGCAGTGAATATTATTCAACTGTTGTTCATTACAAACTTTTTAAATGCCACCATATTTTGATAAAACGGGCACAGTAGTATATACTGGCTTGATGTTGAACATCAGTGAAAAGATATCCTGTATATGAGCAAGCATAAAATGCTCTTCTTAGTTGTGGACATGCACATTTGCATCTAAATGATCCTAAGACTAATTTATTAGTTGCTGAATGAATCATATATTAACACTGAACAATGTCTGAAATGCTCCTGATTAGCAGTTATTCAGAGCACAACATATTAGGATCTCTTTACAAGCCTCGTTAATATGCTCACATTTTTCTTCTTTCTTATAATGGCAGTGTGGTGTGGATACAAGTGCTGTGGATAGGATACTGCTTCAGTCATCTAAGCCTTCTCTGCACACCAATGTCGACTGTAGTGCACTCGTAGCTGCAGTTGTTAGCAGGCAGGTTGCTACTGTCCGTTTGCTGCTAAAGGTGATTTGCTTATCATTTTCAGTTTATTTATATGAAGTAATGAGGGTGCTCAGTGCTCTTAGAGATAAGTTCTAGTTGCTTCGCTCCCAATTTACCTGCACTCTTGAGCCTACATCGTGGATAAATATACCATAAGTTTCACACTATCCTTGGGTTCTGTCAATGTACAATCAAATAACGCAAAAATCATCAGATTTTCTCCAAAAGCTCTGTATCAGGAATAGTAAAATAAATTAATAATTCCTTGAGAATCCAATATGAGTAGGCAGGCCCCTCCATCACCTGTGTGATAATAATGCAACAACTGTGGCAGCTGGATTTGTACCTTTCTATAGTAATACAACGGTACAAGTTTGGATTGTTGCAGTGAGATCTCAAAAATGATTTAGATTCTATGTTTCTGATGCAACAGTAGAGTTGTTCCTGTTTCATCTTCGAAATTACTTTGCTTCTTTGCTTTCTTTTTCACTCCACATGACTAACCAACCTCGATTTTGTTCCAAAATGAATAGGCTGGTGCAAGGACAGATATCCAAGTGAGGCTGGGAGCATGGTCATGGGACATTGCTACAGGGGAAGAGTTGCGCGTTGGTGCAGGACTGGCTGAACCTTATCCCATTACTTGGTGTGCAGTGGAATACTTTGAAGCTAGTGGTTCAATCTTGCATTTGCTCCTCCAAAATATTTCTCCTAATACCCCTTACTGTGGAAGAACTCTCCTGCACCATGCCATCCTATGCGGCAATGTAGGAGCTGTGCATGCGCTCCTACATTGTGGCGCCAATGTAGAATCCCCCGTTAAAACAACTGGGAGGACAATGTTTAATCCAATACACATGGCTGCACGCCTTGGCTTGTCAACAGTCCTTCAATGTTTGATCGACTCTGGTTGTGATATAAACTCCAAGACAGACTCTGGTGAGACAGCTCTAATGATCTGTGCAAAATATAAACAGCAAGAGTGTCTCAGAGTATTGGTCATGGCTGGTGCTGATTTTGGCTTGGTCAATGTTGCTGCTCAGTCTGTCAGTTCAATTTCCGTCACAAATCGGTGGTCCCTTGGATTTCAGGAGGTATTGATAGGTATAATAAGAACCGGCAAGATACCTAAATCCAGCAACTTTTCTGTTTTCTTTCCCCTAATGTTTGTCGCTCAAGCTGGTGATATTGAGGCCTTAAAAGCTATAGTTGATTCAGGAGAATTTGAGATTGATTATCAGGATGATAAAGGTTTTAGTCCAGTTATGATCACTGCTTTGGAGGGTCATGTCGAAGCATTCCGGTTGCTGGTTTATGCAGGAGCTGATGTAAAGTTGTCCAACAAATCTGGTGAGACGGCAATCACTCTATCAGCATTGAGCCAAAACCGTGACCTATTTGAGAAGGTGATGCTTGAATATGCACTCGAAAAGGGCAATCGATATGCTGGGGGTTTCTATGCTCTACATTGTGCTGCACGTCGTGGGGACATGGACGCAGCCAAGTTGTTAACAAGTAGGGGTTACGATGTAAATGTCCCTGATGGAGATGGTTACACACCTCTCATGTTAGCAGCCAGGGAAGGCTATGGTTCCATGTGTGAACTCTTGATCTCTCATGGGGCCAAGCTAGAGGTCATGAATGCTAAAGGCGAAACACCACTCTCACTTGCGAGGAAAAAGGGTGGTCTGAAAAATGATGCTGAGCGTGTGATACTAGATGAACTTGCTCGCAAGCTGGTGCTTGTGGGGCTCGGGTTCTCAAGCACACAAAGGGCGGTAAAGGAAGCCCTCATGAGAAAGATCTGAGAATGGTGGGGAGTGCAGGGGTGCTACGATGGGGCAAGTCGAATCAGAGAAATGTGATATGCCGAGAGGCTGAGGTGAGTGCTAGCCCAGCTTTTATCAGGAACAGGCGGAGCAAGAGTGATGTTAATGAAGCAGGAGTGTTTAGGGTTGTGACTGTCAAGAACAAGGAGGTGCATTTTGTGTGCGAAGGTGGGGTTGAAATGGCCGAGCTTTGGGTGAGAGGTATAACGCTTGTGACCAAAGAGGCCGGCTATTTTCAGTAATGCAAAGAGAGTTTCAATGGCGATGATTAGTAAGAATAGTGCTAGACTGCTAGTGAAGTAGGGTGTATAGATGGTTTGAGGAATACTTCGTCTTGAAGTATTTAGATTTCGGTTCTTTGTACTGTAAGGAATATCTCTCAATCAGATTAGTCCACCTTTAATTAGGATTTGGTTTCCAATTGGGATTTTGTTTCCAATCAGGGTTGGGTTAGTTTTCCAAGTAGTTTAAGTAACTTGTAGAGTTGTAGTTTGCTTCAGAAACATTAAACTTGAAGCAGTGAGTATGGAGCAGAGACTTTGCCTAGAACGCTGCAGCAGCAGCACCTTAGGAGAAACGGTAGCCAACATAGAAGAACTCCTTACCGAAATCCTTGTGCGTGTGCCTGCTCGACCTCTGGTTCGATTCAAATGCGTCTCCAAGCGTTGGCTCTCTCTTATATCCGACCCCAATTCTGTCATCGCCACACCCTCAGGAACCCCCATTCCTCCATCTCTGCCATTTTCACTAACACATCCACTGACTTTTATCACATCACTCTTGATCATCTAGAACAATGTGACACTAGTACTAATCCTGGAAACAAAAGGATACCTGCGTCTGCAGCTCGCAATCCTCTTAACTTCGTTCCACACCTATATGGAACCTACATTGTTCAGTCCTGTAATGGCCTCTTCTTGTGTCTTCCCGACCCTCCAATAGGTAGCCCTCCGATAATTAACCAACCATATTATGTTCTCAATCCCACAACCAACCAGTTCTCCGCACTTGTTCCTCCAGCTGCTGCTGCTGCTACTACACACCAGCTCCGTATATTCGGTTACGCTTTGGCTTTTGACCCTTCCAAATCACCTCATTACAAGGTGGTCTTCCTTTGGAGCGTCAATGAACCAGTAGATGGCTATTGCCGTTTTTTTCACATAGAGATATACTCTTCGGAGACTCAAAGTTGGAGGCTTCTCGATTCCTCTTTCATTAGGAAACCTAATGTCGACTATCGTAAAGGGGTATACTGCAATGGCGCAGTTCATTGGGTAGGCATGTTTAGGGAGATGTTATACTATCACATAGATGAAGAGCGTGTTGGGTTGTCATGACTGGTCCTAGGCCTTCAGAGACAACAGTACCTTCAAGGTATTTTTGGGTGTCTCATGGTGGTGGCCATTTGAATCTTATTGACATAGTTCGACTTAATATTCCATTTGAAGTGTTGGAGATGGGGAGAGACTACTCTGGTTGGTTTGTCAAGTACCATGTTGATCTGAATCCCATATTCACTGCTTACCCCCAGCTCTCACCAATTTGTGTTATTCTTCTCTTCATTGCTCGAGAGGAAACCGAAGGAGAAGACAGTTCATCTTTGTTGCTGCATATTCCTGGTAAAGTCATCTCTTGTGATCTTAGGAGCAATACCCTCAATTATTTTAAGTTACCTCCTGAGGTCGGGGGTGATGATTTTTCTATCAGAGTTCACCAACAAAATTATCCATATGTGGAGAGTTTGGCTTGTGTGTGATTGAAGCTTTTGAGTTCTGGAAGTTGTTTATTCGCTTTTGGATGTAACATTGAGAATTGTTAATCTGGTATTGGGAAATATTCTATCAATTCAATTGAAATCTCATTTGGTTTATCATTCTAATAATTATGAATCTAGTTTCATTTCCGTTGCTGATTTCAGTATGGATCAACTGTTACTTGTATTGTTAATGTCCATGCAATAGAATGGTGTAAATGGATATACAACTTTGAACACCAAAAAGCTGCATTTCTAGTTTTCACATATCTGTTTCAGACCCCAAAAAAAAAAAAAAAAAAAAAATTTCACATATCTGTGTGGGAAATTGCACTTCGGTTTTAGCTTTTAGCTAATTGATCACCTATCAAGTCCAAACCTATAACAAGAAATGACAAGCCAGCTGTGTAGTAAACCAATGTAAGAGAAAGAAGGAAGGAATAGGCATGAATATCCTTCTGCAGCCAGCTGATTTCTGCAGCTGTTGGCAAGAGCATCTGCCCTGCATCAACGGTAGTATCCAAACGGACTCACAAAATAAGCCCTATCCAGTCCTCATTCCTGTTTCTGTTTTAGGTCCACAAAATTCCACAGGGAACTTGGCCGCCAACAATTCTTGAACTAAAAATCAGGAACATTAGATGAACTCAGCAATAGGAAAACAATATGCTTGTCTACTATCAGCTGTAGGCCACTGGCACTAGTGCTGAGTTCATCTAATAGAAAGTTGAACAGTGGAAAGGAATTAAAGGAATGAGCAATGCCACCCCATCTTGCACAAGCAAATGATCAGATCCAACAAAAGAATACAACACAAGATACTTTAAGGAAAACACAAGCGACTTTCAACGACAATTACCCATATGTAAAGAGCATAAAAACAGAAGATCAAAAGATAATCCAGAGACATCATGCATATAACCGAGTACGAAAACTGAAGTACAATGTACTTAGAACATTCTTGATCTGATAGAACAATAGCCGACCGCAATGTTGGTCAATATCCAAAAGAAACACGGCCTACTATTATTCAATTGTAAGAGAAAATTTTTCCACATAATCCCAAACTAAAGAGAGATGACATGTTACCTGCGACAAAGCAATGTAGCATCAATCTCGAGAGCCTATTCAGCGCACCAGGTGCGCCGTACACCCGTTATCTCCACCGTCGATTTTGAAAAAGTCAAAGGTCCGCGTCAAAATCGACAGTGGAAATGACGGGTGCGCTGTATAATTTTCGCAAATCTCCTCAGAAGCAAGCATCCAACAGGTAACAAGAGCAAAGCGCCACCAGACTGAAAACCCAATACAAAATCATATAAATATAACTCTCTCTCTCTCTCAAAATCATGTGCACATGTACAAACTAAAGAAACAAGAAAACAGCAGCATCTAAGTAAACATAGAGGAAGATAATGGTCAGCCTCAATTCGACCCGATCTCGATCATAGCCATGTTCATTAAAAATAAAGAAGAGTACATAAATTAAATGAAGGGCTATAGTTCTTTTACTTGATCGATCTTAAATCTTTACGGCTCTCCTTACCCACGGATGCACTTGCAAATCATGCCAAAGCTCATCTTTAAATCTTTATGTCTCTCCTTATCATAAAGATAGATAATAATCCTAGCCCTAATTAACAATCAATGAATACAGTTTGTTCTCACCTCTGGTCTCAATCATCTTACCTTCTCTTCAATTGAGAGGATATAGGTTCGTTGGTCTCATGAAGATGTAAGATGAGAACGATGCAAATCAGATGAGAAATAAAGAAAAATTAGGGCTCAAAAGATAAAATGATAGTGAAAAAAGAAAAGAATTTTCATAATAAAGAAACAAAATGAAATTATAAAAGAACGAGAAAGTATGTTATAATTAATGACATTGCTATGCCACATAAAATGTCATCTAAGGTGGCTCTAGGTGAATTCCCTAAATGGTGGTTCACCTAGGATTACTCTTATAGAATCTAGGTGGCCGCCACACTCCTTCCCGGAATGAAAAAACACGAAGCTGACTTATTAGCAAAAACATAGACAGTTAGTTCTCCCCGCCCGCCATGGTCGATCACCAAATTTTCAAGCAAGTTAGTCTCTCTGGGCCTACAACAGGAGCTGGCAGGTAGACCCTCTCATCGGTTTCCACATCGTAGTCCATCACAACAACAACGTTAGAGTGCCTTCCGACGCAGTAGAGATGTCCGGCTACAAACCGGAAGACCTGATCCTCCATTGGACCGAAAGGATCATCTGTCTAGTTCTCAGTTCGTTCCCTCCAACGACCGCCACTGTAAACGGCCAAAACGTCTATGAATACATCTCTGCCGGCTACAAGAATAACGGAAGGAATCCAAACACGAACGAATTTTAGGTGACCATCTATGGTCCTAGAAAATCCAATTAGGTCCCCCCAAAAGCAACCATTCGTAAGCAACCTTCCGTACCACTCTCTCGTGCTTAACATCTCATACACAGAGAGAGAGTGGTACAGAAGGTTGAACATCTCCAGCAATAAAGTTAAATTTATTGCTAAATTTATCAACATTTAGATTTAAAATAACAATTTTTGAACTTTTGCTTCAGCAGTATTGCTAAATTATATACATTACCTAAGTTTTAGTTAATTATCTCCCTAAGATTGATAAATTTATCAATTTTCTCTATAAATTCCTAAATTTATCAATTATTTAAGCATTCTGCTGGAGCACGTTTTTAGCTTAAAAATTGATAAATTTCTAATTTTTTTTCGAAATAACAACTCTACTGGAGATACTCTTTTGCAGGACCTAATTGGATTTTCTAGGACCTCTTTGTTTTTAATTTCCTCCCATATTTCATGTTAGATATTCAACACATATAAATTATATGCCGATAAGACAACATATAACACTTGTTCATTTAAACGAGTAACTTCTCTTTAAATGGCAAACGAATACACAACGCTTGCATGTCTTTCGTTTGACATGTTATTTTTGTGTGCATACATACTAATTAATCACGCACAACATACCTCATGCTACAGATGGGTGGCTCGATTGTCATGAAACTGATAATTAATTGAATTACATTCCCATTTTTTGTGGCTTAACTCAGATGGAGCTTTTATCATCTATGATACATGTATATGTGAGCAAAACGCAATAACCTATAGCTAACTCTAAAATTATTAAGTAATAACTCAACGTTTTCTATTGCAATTTGAGAAGGTGATGCTTGAATTTGCACTCAAAAAGGGTAATCGATATTCTGGGGGTTTCTACGCTCTACATTGTGCTGCACGTCGTGGGGACCTGGACGCAGCCAAGTTGTTAACAAGTAGGGGTTACGATGTAAATGTCCCTGATGGAGATGGTTACACACCTTCATATTTACATCTAAATTCACAGATTCAATTACCCATATATGGAGAGTTTGGCTTGTGTGTGATTGAAGCTTTTGAGTTCTGGAAGTTGTTTATTTTCCTTCTGCAACTCGCCTGAGTGTTTGCATCACTACTTCTACACTGGAAATCCGATCTGTATCGTCCTTCAAAAGAGCTTGCTTTATTATACGATTGAAATTTCGACATTGCATGTATCTTTGGAGGGAATAACTAGGTTTATAACAAATAATGATGAAACTAACTAAGGGACTCTTCTGTAAAAACAATTCCAGGTGTAGCACCTTCAAAAAGGAGCGGGGTCTTCCAGCAATCAAGACACATAGGAAATCCGCCACATTTTAACCTCCAGCAGCAATCTCCTTCTCCTTTGCTTTGCACAAGTCCTCTGCTTTCTTGATATACTTTTTAGTCAGCTCCTCAACCTGGAATATGTAACCATTCAGAAAACAAATGAGCAGCAGAAAACTTAATCGCCGTATTTGTTGTAAAGAGCCATTTAGCTTGCAAGTAGTTACTCACCTCTTTCTCCAATCTTTTTAAGTCATCCTTAGGGTAGATTGAATATAATTTTTTAATTGCATCCATTGCCTGTAACAGAAACCAACAAAACCAATTCAGATGCAGATTCAAAATAAGACCTGGACTAACATTTCATGGATGATCCTTTTACAACTTAAAATTGGTCTGATCTTGAATACTAGTAGAGGCATTATTCTTCATGAGAGCAGCCATCTCTAGCAGGCCAGATTCAACTCATTGTCTAATACTACTGTAACTATAACTTCTGACAAATGTCATATCTTTCAAATGTACTGTTTAGCAAATAGAATTAGCAGAAAAATAATTGGTATCTGCTACCTTTTGGCGACCTCTTCTAATGCTTAGTCTGCCATCTTCACAAGATTTGTTAACCACTTTACAGATAGCCTGGTAAAGATAAGTCATAAGTTATCAGATGGTAGATGTGTACAACCCAAGAAATGGAGGAAAGTAGTTACACACCTGAACATGCTCTTTGGTCAATCTGGCAATTACAAAACAGGAAATGTATATTAGTCAAGCAATTAGACACCTCGAACAGCTAATGTGAAGCTAGGGAATACTTTCAAGTAACTATTGAGAACTAAGAAGTTTAATAATTGTTAACACTAAAACATGGAATCTATTCTGTTTTTGAAGGTTTACACCACCGATTACAAGAAAATGTGTTGGAATTAAAGGAGAGCATGAGTTGCAACAGATGAATACTTACGGAGGAATAGCTGCAATTAATCGATCCCCATCGGTTTTAGGATTTAAACCCAAGGGACATTCAATAATGGCAGTCTCTATATTCTTCAAGGCCTGCAACATTACTACATTAGTGAGGTTACTGATATACTTTGGGCAGAACAAATTTGTACCATTTCATAAGTAAGAATATTTACGGGCTGTACTAGTCCAAACTGAAATTCCAGAAAGTCTTAATCTCATAACTAGATTCATTTCGAAAGCTCATTACAGAGCACATGCATAAGACTACGGCTCGATGCATTTTCATGTTTAAGGAAACAAATATCAGATGAACAAGGTGTAAACTAACGATCACATGCTGATGGCATAGAAAACAAAGATCAACAGAAACATAAAAGAAACAAGCAGGATGTCATTACATTTGGATCAAACGGATTGATGGACAACGTCTTGGAATCCATGACTGAAACAACCGCTATCTGACTCAACGGCAGCTTCAACCCACTGGCTTCCACAATAATGTGGTCCAGCATTCCTGCACACATACATTTCCCAAAACTCACACAATCAGTCATCAAAATCAGTCAAAATTTCAGCAACTCAAACCGAAAAAAGAAGGAAAAAAATTCAGCCACCCGGAGATGCTCTCCCTGTCCGTAGCTTGCTCAGTTCTCCCAACAACGCAGTAATCGCAAACTCCATATGAGTGGTCGCATTGGCCTTGATGGTGGGCCCCATATCCGGCAAAACCTCCACTGTGCTTTCAGAATCTTCATCTTCTACAATCCCTACAACAAACCCATCTCAGAAAATCAACCAAATCCTCAAACCCAGATCTCAAAATCTAATCTTTAAGCAAAAAAAAAGAGAGAGAGAGAATTAGTACTTGACTTGGTACTTGACTTGTTACGGCCTTTGGCGAAGCCTCTGCGACTTTCTCTCACAAATTCAAGAGCTGCAGGAGGAGGAACAGAGAGAGTAATCCTCTGCGGCGGCGCCACGGTGCCGCAGAGAGCCGGGATTCGCCGGAGAAGCGCGTTTCGGAGCGAGAATCCGCGTCTCAGAAAGATCGCCATGGCTGCAAAAACACTAGGGTTTTAGTTTTTGATAAACCTCCGCGAAGTGGGTTCGGGTCTTTTTAAACCCGGCCCAAATGTAGAACAAAACGACGACGTTTGGCTAATTGGAAATTAAGCTTTAGATATTTGGGAAAAGCAAGATATCCAAAACCTAATAGTCCAAAGAAGCTTGCTTTTTCTTCTTCTTCTGCTGCTCCATTTCAGCTGGGAGCCTCAGAATTCAGTGATTCTGAGCTGAAAGATGGAAGCTTTATGTGACTTTACTTCTCCTCTGCAAGTTTTGTTCAGCACTGGAAGGTAGTACTCTCTCATCTCTCTTAACTGGGTTTGTGATTGTGGCTCTAAATATAGTTTGGGGTTTAACATTGTTGTTTATTGGGATTTGTAGGTGTTGCAATGTGAATGATTCAAGCTTCAAGCTGACGTGTCAATACCCACTGAGGCTTGTGAGGTTAAAGCCTTAAACTTTCTTTATAGTTCATATGTTAAGTAGTTTTTTTGCATTTGGTGAATTTTTCTGAAGTGGATTGTAGATTTGGGCTTTTGATAGTAGTGATTGTAGTTGAAATATATGTGCTAGATGAGTATAGAAGAAGAAGAAGTGATAAGTGTGTTGATCGTATAATGAAGGTAATTGTGGTTCTGGTGGAGTGATTTGTTAGTGGTGGGAAGGAGACCAGGGAGCAGAATTGTTTCATTGTTGTGGGTTTTGGGATTTGGAATGGCCTACTTTGAACCGTCTGAAGTGATCAAGTAGATTTTAATAGGCTGAAATGATGTGGTTATCTGTTAGGGTAATTAGATTTCGATAGGGTGGAGCTGTGGTGTTATTTGTTAGCTTCACGTGCCAAATTCAAAAACATTCTGAGATGGAGCACCACATGACTATCTATGTTTTCTCTTTTGTATACTTGTTACGATCGAAACTGATACGGATTGTTCTTCTCCAGGACGAAACTTGCTTTCTCTCAAAAGCTCTTCATCTGTCGAGCAAGGTTTGGTAAGCAGTTAGTTACACATTCTTCCTGTTGTAGGCCTTTTAACTTCAAATGCCAACATCTATATATGTAAAATCAGTTTTGAACACAATGTATCAAGTTTCGTGAAAACTCAACCAATATGTTTTACCATATGTGCAGCGGACTCTGGGATAGAAGGGACATTTAACTTAAAACTGGTATCTCCAGCTCTTTTAGCAGCTGAGAAAGAAGAAGCTAAAGCTGTCCTGATGTTGTTCTTGAAGAAACAAGGTCTCAGCCATACACCTGCTGCAAGAACCATAAACAAGTCGGAGCTTTTCATTGATCACCTTGTCGATAGGCTTCATTCTGTTCATAAATCCCGGTATCTAGTAGGTTCGAATTCACCATGTTACTGCTTCTTAATGAATCCATCTTATGTAATTATTGTGAGTTCTAAATGTGATTAATCAAATTCTTTTGCAGGACGTGAGCTAACCACTCTTGAGATAAGGGAGGCTCTAATCCCTTACCTTGAATCCCTTCTAGAGGAGCATGGTATTTATATGGTAGATGTGGTGGAAAGCTTTCCAGATGCACCAGTTAAAGCAAAGCCAGTTGCACCGGTTATTAAATCCCAGTCATCTGTTGACTTGAAGAAGTTGAGAGCCATATCTAGAGTGAGTGAGATAGGCCCAGCTGGGAAGCTTCCACCTCATATCCAATACCTTTTAGAGCTTGGAATGGATCTCGATCAAATAAAGGGTATTGCACGCAGATTTCCATCTTTTGCCTACTACAGTTTGGAGGGGAAGATAAAACCAACTGTTGAGTTTCTCCTTGATCTTGGGGTCCCAAAATCTGATATTCCTACAATCCTCTTTAAGAGGCCTCAGCTGTGCGGGATCAGTCTTTATGAGAATATTATGCCGACCATGAGATTCTTAGAAAACCTAGGTGTGGACAAGAAACAGTGGGCAAAAGTGATATACCGCTTTCCAGCCCTTCTCACATATAGCAGGCAGAAGGTGAAAACAACAGTAGATTTCCTCTATGAAATGGGCCTTTCAGAAGAGATCATAGGTAAGGTCTTAACAAGGTGCCCGAACATAATTAGTTACAGTGTCGAGGACAAGTTACGGCCCACAGCTGAGTACTTTCGCTCACTAGGGGTGGATGTTGGTGTTCTTCTGCATCGATCTCCCACAGTGTTTGGCCTTAGTATAGAGGCCAACTTGAAGCCTGTGACAGATTTTTTCATTGAGAGGGGATATACTATGGAAGAAATTGGGACAATGCTTTCAAGGTATGGAGCCTTATATACTTTCAGCTTGACAGAGAACTTGATGCCGAAATGGGAGTTCTTTTTGACCATGGATTATCCAAAATCAGAGCTGGTTAAATTCCCTCAATACTTTGGTTATAGTTTGGTAGAACGGATTAAACCAAGATATGCACTTATGAAGGAATGTGGAGTGATGTTACTATTGAACCAGTTGTTATCGCTATCTGCTTCTAACTTTGATAAGGCTCTTAAAAAGAAAATTGAGAAAATGGCGGCTGCCAATGGTGAAGATCCCAACACAGATGTTGTACTATGAAACTTGTGTGCGAGTATTATAACAATCCAGGAAGAGCACATTTCGGTACAGTTGCCACATTGGAACTAAAAGTCTGCGTTTCTTGGCAATGGGACGATGTATTGCTTCTGAACTTGGCTGATTATATGATTCTTCTGAGCAGTGGCTGCAGCCATGAGACATTGGATTTTTGGTCCTATACTAATTGAAGCTTCAGAAGAGAAATATGTTGCTGAATGACATCCTTGAATATGATGATGATACAGCTGTCTTGTTCATAAGTGGGAATTTTCAAGGGCAACTCTTATATCAGTCATATCCGGAAGTCCTGGACTGCTGTTGATAGTGTTAGAAGCTTGTGTTGAATATTGATGCAGTAGGTACGTACACACATTTTCTTGTACACTGTAATTAAAAGGAGTCACACTTTATCTCCCTCAGTCATTAATTTTTTCCCTCGCATGTGTACCTCTTTAATTTGGATTTGTTCTCTTGGTTTTGTATTGTTGTCCTTTGTTAATTAGGAATTTAGGATAACTAGTCAAGCTAGGTTTTATGTATATAAATAACCAAGTCCTCTCTTATTAAAGAAGCCAAGTCCTAAGCAACAATATATTCCTTGCTGAGAGAGGAGAGAATGGTGCAGGGACCAAAATGCTGTAGTAGCAGCAGATTAGCAGAAACTGTAGCCAACATAGAAGAACTCCTTACGGAAATCCTTGTGCGTGTGCCAGCTCGACTTCTGGTCCGCTTCAAATGCGTCTCCAAGTACCGGCACTTTTTTATTTCTGACCCCAAGTTCTGTCATCACCACACCCTTAGGAATCCGCACTCGCCCATCTCTGCCTTCTTTTCTCAATTTACCAGCAAGTTCATCACCTTGATCATGATCCGACTAGTACTTGCAACTTAACTGAGTCTCCACCCACCTGCAATCCTCTTAATTTTCTTCACAACCTAGACGGTATTCACATTGTTCAGTCATGCAATGGCCTCTTCTTGTGCCTTCCCCAACCTCCAAAACACTGTTACCCGTCTCTCGGTAGTACACTTGTTTATTATGTTCTCAATCCCACAACCAACAAGTTCACCACACTTACTCCTCCAGCTGCTGCTGCTGCCACTACCAGTGATCCTCGAATCTTTGGCTACGCTTTGGCTTTTGACCCTTCCAAATCACCTCATTACAAAGTGGTCTTCCTTTGGTGTGTCGACGAACCAATTGCAGGCCACTGGTGCCCGTACCATCGCATAGAGATATATTCGTCTGAGACTCGAAGTTGGAGGCTTCTCGATTCTTCTTTCAACACTCAACCTCAAGTCTTCTACAAAGTTGGTGTATACTGCAATGGCCCAGTTCATTGGGTAGGCGTTGATTGTGAGATGTCGTACTATCACATAGATGAAGAACGTGTGGGATTCGTTGATGGTTTCGCTAGGGATGACGGCGGGACGGGTTTCTTTACGAGGCAGTCTAGATATTTTAGGGAGTCTCAAGGTGGTGGCCGTTTGCATCTTATTGATATTCATATACAATATCATACTAGATTTCAAGTCCTGGAGATGGGGAAAGACTACTCTGGCTGGTTTGTCAAATACAACGTTGATCTTGATCCCTTATGCACCGCTTGCCCGCACATCCCACAGAATCTTTTTGTTATTCTGTCGCTTGCTCCGGAGGAAAATGAACAAGATGAGGAAACTTCATCCGTGTTGCTGCTGCATACTCCTGGTAAAGTCATCTCTTTTAATCTTAGGAATAACACCTTCAAATCTATTGATTTAAATCCCAAGGTCGGTGTTGATGATTCCTTTTGCCGAGTTGGTAGGTGGAATTATCGATATGTTGAGAGTTTGGCTGTTGTGTAATGGGAATTCTTCTTTTCTTTTCTTTAGTTTTGAAATAAACAACTGTTAGTTTGGCAGGAAGAAGTATTTGAGCCTGTGTAACCTCGCTATTTATAATTTTTTTTATTTTTTATAATTCAAATATTTATAAGTTTCATTGGATTTCATTATCTCTTTCAGTTGTGAATGTCTACATGTTTAGCTAGTTATGCCTTTGGTTGCTGACAAGCCAAAATCTCCATATATGGTACTCGTACGGTTGCCACATTGAAACTACAAGTCGACGCTTTATGGCAATGAGAAAGCGTCTTCTGTCTCAACTTGAATAATTCTGAGCATTGGCTACAGACACGAAGCATTGGATTGTTTGTCTTATACTTTTGAAGCTTCAGATCATGGAAGAGAAAATATGACATGCTTGCAAAGTTGAAATGAATGATTAACCAACTGCCTTGTTCGTAAGCTACCTCGAAATCTTATTGGTTAAACGTAACTTCATATATGATCTTGTGGAATTTTCTCTTATCCTGGAGGCCTGGACTGCTGTTGATAGTGTGATTTTGTTGTACATCTATACATCTATCCATCTATCTCTCTCTATTGACTTTTTTAAAGGTTAAATTTTTGAAAATCTGATTATACTCATAGTTTATTATCATGCGAAAGTTCAATAATTTTAAAATTAGAGGGTAAAACTAAAAATATACATAAAACTGAAATTAACTACTCACTCTTTTTTTTTTTTTTTTTAAAGAAAATGTAAATTGACATGTGCTAAGAGGCTAGTTGTTACTGAAATGAGTCAGCTTTATTTTCCTAAGTATCAACTTGCATTATTATGTGATTCTTACATGATACCGTTCAATCATACTCTAAAAGACTAATGTCAACCTTAACTAAAACAAAGTCTTTCAAAAATATAATATTGTTTTTTTTTTTTTGGATAGATAATGTTGTTAATCTTTGTCTAATTAGGAAAAGCCAAATTTATATTGTAATTCAGAGTGTCGAATATTATAAGGTCTCTTAGTTTTTTTTTATGGATAATAAACAAATTACAAAAAGAACCCTCGCGCACAACCGTCCCTATAAAGATCAAGCTCAAGCTGGAAGGCGTTAGCCGATAAAAGAGGATGAAGAGAAGAAATCCATAGTTGAAGACTATTACAAGGGTGTCCTAATTTAGCTAGACTATCGGTTAGAAAGTGTGTTTATCTCCAAACATGCTTAAAGGAAATAGACTGAAAGTAGGATGACAAATCTTGAATATCTCGAACCAGTACTTTAAGGCTCCAAGGAATCTGAGAACGGCCATTGAGCGCATCCAGGAGTAGCTTAGAGTCCTCTTCTACAATAATTAGTTGAGTAGTGTAGGTAGCAAGCAGCTGCATGCCAGCACGGAGAGTAACAACCTCTGCAAGAAGAATGTCCATCCAATCAAGATTTTGGCTAGTAGCAAGAACTAGGATGCCATTAGATTTGTGAACTACAAAACCAGCAGCAACGCAGGAAGGAGGAAGCACCGAACCATCCAAATTGGCTTTGAGACCATTTGGAGGGGGAAGGGGGATGTCATTTAATATGGGAAGGAGGAGGGTGAGCATGAGGGTGAGATCTGTCGAGATTAGTTTGTTGATAAATGTGGAGTTGTTTGAGCAGAGGAAAACTGCTGGTTACGCCTGGAAAATTAAACCCCCCCCCCCAAATAGGGTACACCATAAAGTGTAGCAGAACATAATTTATGTGGATGATCAAGGAACATTTCTAACCAAACGTTTTTAAAGTCTCCTAGGTTCCCCCTTCGGGACATCCAGTCATGTCACAGGTTTCCCCATTTGGGACATCCAGTCATGGGGCCTCTGTCTTAGGTTTCCTCATTTGGGAGATCAACCAGTCATGGGACTCATCTGACCACTCTGGGTTAAAATCACGGTTGACCGACACAGTAAAATTTGAGCTTCACCTCAACTTGTGAATCCTTCAACTGTTCAACATATCTGAGCTGGCTTTTCCTTTTACTGCCAGTTAAAACTTTAAGCATATAAATTTCAACCCTTGGCCTTTTTCTTACCATAATTGTGTGAAAAGAAGCAAAATTTGAAAGTAGCTATAACCAAACTACTTGCCATTCAGTTCTTCCACTCAAGATTTGAAATTTGTCTCTGAGAAACCAAATCAGAGACAGAAAGTGAACCCAGAAAAGAGTAAAGTTCAAAGCTTTACAAATTACAATGGTCTATTCACAGAGCTTGTTAGCAAGAAGAGGGCCTTTGGGCTCCATATGGGTAGCTGCTTATTGTTTCAAGAAGCTTAAGAAGACCCAGATCACAGACACTGACATTTTAGCCTCTATTGGTAAATTTCTCTTTCTCTTCAAATTTCAATATTTTGATATGAGTTTTGAAAATAAGAGGGAAAAATCACTGAGAAAGATTAAATCTTTGAAATGGGTTCGGTTCTGAGAACGTGTTTGATTGTGCTTGCTGTTAATTTATCTTTGGTTGTGCTTGATTCTTCAATCGCCAAACAGAGGGTTACTGTGTGTGTTCGTTCTATTGATTTGGGGCTCTGCTAATTTGTTTTTTAATTGAAAATAGTATGTTGTTTAGTTGACATTTTCTTGTAGAAAGTTACTTGACTTTAAAGTGTTGTAAACTTGTAATGCTTATACTGTTAGGAAGAGGAGATTGTTTTGTCTTCATGGATATTCCAGATTTGGCGGCTTGATTTTTTTGTTTTGCTTTGATATTTAAATAGATAGGTTTAGTGTAGCAAAAAAGTACATTAATTTGGAGACCTTGTTTCTGAGTTTTTGGCATTAGTTACTGTTATGCATCATCTAGCTGTGTTTCTCATTCATTCTGTAATCGACTTTTCCTATTAGGAGGTAGACTGGTAAGATTAAGTAGAATCATTGGTTGTTTCCTATAAAGAAGTTCTATATGGCTGGGAAGTGGATGTCAGATTTGGGAACCAACAGTTTGAAGACTATAGGATGTGAAATCTGGATGAGGTCCTCCGTAATGTTTGTTTATTATTATAAGTGAAAGCAGTTTAGGTTGAATGTTCTAAATTCTTATTCTGATGTGCAGATAAAATTCTACAGGATGAATGGGATGGTGTCGCATATAGAGTACTAGCCTACCTACTTGTTGGTGTTGTTCGAATTTACTCAAGAAAAGTGGAATGTCTTTTTGATGACTGCAATAAAGTGCTAATAGATATCAAGAAATTTGTTGTTAACACAAATGATAATGCACCTACAGAAGTAGTCTGTGCGTCTTATCACTCTTTTACCATACCAGACACATTTGAACTTGATGCTTTTGATATGGGGAGCCTTGAAGATGTCAGTAGGTTAGTTGCTATTTCACATGTGTAATCAGTGATATCCGTGTATTTAATAACCAGACTTAACGTATATGTTTCATTACATTTCAGTTCACATTTGGTGTCTCACAAAGAAATCACGCTTATAGGTATCGAATTTGTGGTCCTTGATGTTTCATTAATTTATTTTAATTTGTACAACTTCACAAAATTTCAGCATGATTTGAAACAGAATGTGCAGACTGGAATGGAATAGGACGACTTTCATCAGAAATGGTAAGTTGCATGCTATTTTATCAGCTCTGTCAAGCTTAATATACTTTCATTCAACTTCTTTTTGTTTGGCATGAAATCCTTCTGTATGGTTTACTTTTTTCCTTTTGTGGGCAGAAGAGACGCATCTTTCTCAAGTCTTAACTTTTCTTATAACCAAATTTCCTTATTAGCGTTTCATTGTTATGATCAAGTTTTAGCAGTGCTGTGCCTGAGATTTCAGTTTCTTTTTATGCAGTATGATCGTGTGGAATTTGGTGCCTGCCACAGTATTTTCTCTACTTATTACTCCCCAGTCAGAAGGTATGTAAAACCATTTGATATGCTCAGAGTTTAATAAATTCTTGACATCATGTATTCTTTCCTCTAATCGTTTTTGACATAATTTTTATCTCCAGTGTACTTTCATCTCACCTGATGGACTTTCATATGGAGTTAAGAACATCAAGTAATGATGAGTCGGAAAAAATTGTAAAACAGCTTCAATGGCATAGGTTCTCTCAAGAAGAATGTGCCAACAGCAATACATTTCTTGGCATTGAGAAAGAACCTCAAAACCAATTCAAGCAATGTGGTGAACATATTGAAACTAATGGAGAAATGATAAAGACTCCAGATATAGTAGTAGTGCCTGAAGATGGAATTCAGGACGAAGTTCAGAACCATGAGATCCTTTGTGGGAATGATAGAGAACCTTCCTGCCATGTGATAACTGGTGAGGATCATCAAAGTGATCAAGAGGAGATGATGGAATTAGACTTGGTGCAACCAGAAAATTTGAGTTTTCAGATTACAGAAGAAGAGCATAGCCTAAGAAACTTAAAAGCTGAAGAAAAATCTATGGACCTTGATGTGCTCTGTGGGGCCAAGAAACCTCAAGAACTTGTTTGTTCTTATGGAGAAGAGAATCTTAATGCAGAGCCAGCTAAGGTATTGGACATGATGGCACCAGATACCATGAAAAATATTCCGGAAGAAGATCCAGAATCCTTCTCAGTTGAATATGATGGCAGTCCTGACGCCAAGCAGCCAGATGCTCTAGGTTAGATTTTCTCAACCAATGATTTTTTTCAAATTCTTATTCTTATTATTCCTATTATTGTTTCGGATTTATGCCTTATACCACATCTGATTTCAGACTTTCACTTGTAATTTATTTTCTTCTAATGCAGGGGTTACTACACCAAAATTGGTGGCTGTTCCCAGACCAGCTTCTAAGCGGTCGGCTCAAATCTCTAGGAAAAGAAAATGTGTATTTGATGATATAGTAATGCTGCCTAGCGAGTAAGTGATGGTTTACTGCTCCTTTATATATGTTAAGTTGAAGTGTTCCTGTTTTGCCTAAAATTCAAATAATATTTGGTGCATCCACCGTTATAGTTGATGGAACACTTGGAAGTTTTAGTATTACAATCTTTTATTAGTTGAGCATGAAATGAAAAACCGTAAATTTATTACAGGGTAATAAGGCAAAGCATACATGATGCTAGTGACTTGGTTGCTAAAAGAAGAAAAGTTCCCAAAAATGCTCATGCTGTTTGGCAAACTTGTCAAATTAGAAATCTTGCCCAGAATTTCTTGGAGCCATTGATATCTAGTGAGTTTACTGTTATTATTTATTTCTGGTCCATTACTTGTGAAATCTTTCATAACCATATTTCTGTGATACTATCAGACGTTTCACAAGAGCTGAGGTCCCTTTTATGCAAAAGGAAACTTAGGAAACTAAAGATTACCCCAGAGAAGCTAGATTTGTTGAACTGTCAAAGGACTGGTATATCAGAGCAAACAGAGGTTGTAGAAACGGGAACTGTTGAACCTATAGAAGACTCAGATGTGTTGGAATATCCATGTGCTGTTAGATTAGAACAAGCTGAAATTGCACCAGATACTCCTGTTCTTCGCCCAAAACCAATCAAATCATTTCATAGTCCAAAGAGTCCTGAGGTTCGTGATATTGATCTAGTAAGACCCGAGACATCTGGAAGAGAAAAAGAGCCATATATGGGAGCAGAGCAAGAAATCCCTTCTGGAAATGTAGAAGAAATACCATCTCTGGATAGAGATCAAGAACATGACTTCAATTTGTTGACTGAGGTAAAGTATGTAACGATAGAATAGAGTTTCTTCAAATGCAAACAAAGATGACTTTGCTACTGCTTATTGTATCCATGTGAGGGTGTGCTGATATGAATAATATCGATTCTGCTATATGTTATACTGCTTAAGGCACATTTACTTATGGAATCCAATTGTTGACTCTTTTCTTTTTAATATGTTTCAGGAGGCTGAAATTTGTGAAGGAGTTAGTCCTGAACCCGGTAAGAAATCAAGGGTCTTTATTAGCTGACCTTTGTTTGATATTTGTACTTCTTGTTATGCGGCACTAATGTGTGAACCCTGTAACTTTTCTTTGTTGTAGACGGGTGTTCAGTGAGAACCAGGTACAGTGGATTCGCCTCCTGAGATTCTTCTGTTGTACATTATTTTCTTGAAAGCATTATCTTTATCTTGTTAACTTTTGTGCATACAGAAAGGTGGCGAGGTACTTGCACAGGCACTTTACGATTTACAAAAGTCGTGGAGAAAAAGAAGTGAACTTGTTAGAGGTTGCAGAACGAAGAACCAAGAAAGAAAGTGCAAGGCTGTTCTATGAGACGCTGGTATGATCTATGAATCTCTTTGTTCCTTCTGTGCATAGAGAAAACATTACATTTCAAACATGTTAATTGTCTTCAAAATAATTCTTTTTTTTTTATTCCGGTTTGCAGGTGTTGAAAACTAGAGGGTTTGTGGATGTGAAGCAAGCTGATCCCTACGGCGACATTCTGATATGGAAACTCCCCAAATGGGAGCAAATGTGGGGAGACAATACAGTCAATAAAGGCAGTACTTCGGAAACCATGTTACTTTGTCCATAGCTACTTAGCTAGAATTAGGAATTGCGTGACTGATATGCCACATTGCCACTATAGTAGACTAGAATCACTAGATCTGATTATAGAGTGTAAAGCATTGGTTATAACAGCTCGTTCATGCCCAGAGTGGACCACAAGAGCTATAACAATTCGTTCATGCCCAGCTCCAACTTAACTAGCTTTGGTTATGTAGTAGGTAGAGATAGAATGGAAATGTATGATAGCACAGGTCTGAAAATTGCAGTGGTGCATCTATTGATTCCAGAAATGGTGTCTTCATGTGAATGAAGATGACAACATTAGAGCATTGTGCTATCGTGAAGAGGGGATTACTAGGATGCATATGTAAGAAACAAATTGGTCTGTGGGTATTCTTGACAATTTATCTCAATGAATACAAATGGTATTTGACACGATTCAGTATGTGGTCTTTACACGTGTCCATGATGATTAACATGCAGCGCCTCGACAAATTTGTAGTAAAAAAGAATAATGGTCATTCAAATTCAAATACTTTCCCATTTTCATCTTTTGCATAATTGATTTACATTAATGGCCCTTGAAGGAAGAAAAAAAAAAAAATCTGCCAAGAGTGCAAGACAACCCACAGATATACTAACCAAAACAACTGTGTGTGAAGTTACACTATGTTTTCAATGCTATAAACTCCTGACCTAGAGTTATGAAAGGAATTACGTTTCGGTAGTATAGTAGCGTTTGGGATGAATAGTAACAAAATAAGTATGAACTGAGTCTATGATTAACTCTAACTATTTAAGATAACTCTTTATAATAACTGAGATTGTTGTGGATCATATAAGAAAAACAATTTAATAATACATATAAATAAGGTATGCTACAAATCATGATCATGTGGTAATCCTTCAATATTTAGAAAGGAAGAAATGATGGATTACTATATGAAAGTTGAAATTTGAATTTTAAATCCACATTCCCAATAAAAAACTGCTCCCTATTGGGTTTTGCAAATTTGGGTACTTCATATTTATGTCGTTTTTATCTCATATGGGGTTCTGAGACTTACAGGTACACCACATTAAACCCACTCGACCGTTTCTTTCTCTTCCCCAATTTCATTTCCTGCAATTTCTCCATCTTTGCATTTTGCTTTCTATGAAACACAAATAGACTCAAAGATTGAAACTTTGAAAGGTTTAGAGTGAAAAAAACAAAACCATGTTTTACTCACAGTGCTTGTTGTCAAGCAAAGGGCGTTTAGGCTCCATTTGGGTTGCTGCTTATTGTTTCAAAAAGCTCAAGAAGGCCCAGGTGGCTGAAACTGACATTTCTGCCTCTGTTGGTTCGTTTTCTCTCCCAAAGATGAAACCTTTTTCATCTTTTCTCTACAAAAGCATGGATTTTTGACTTGGGTTTTCTCTTTGGCTTATTTGAGTGCCTACTTTATGTTTAAGATTGTTTTCTTTAAACTGTTCTGTGTGTTTCGTTTTCTATTTTTGTGAATCATAATGTGGGAATGTGCTCATTTGTTTATATGTATTCCAAATTTGGTGACTTGATCAGTTAATATATCATTTGATGTAGTTTTATTTGTGTCACCTTGTTTCTGGGTATGTCATTTGCTACTGTGATCACTCATTCGGCTGATGTTTTAGGAGTTATGTGAATGGTAGACTAGGAAAGATTGGTGTGAGGAATTGGTTGTTTGCAGAATCTAGAGGTGTGTTTAGTTATTTTCGTTAACATATCTTTCACATGAAGATTTAGGAAGACGACAGAAATCGTGGGGAAATGGTGTTCTTTTGGTGCTTGTAGAGAATTTTTTGGATTCTTAGAACTTTTGGACTATGACCAGTTAATATTTTCTCTTATACTGAAAAAGGGCTTCACTTATTGGAGTTAGAAAATCCAAATTGCTTAGCTTGCATATGCTCCTGCTTCAATGGGAAGTAGGAAAGTGGGAAAAAAGAAAGAATCTTCGAAGACTAATAAAATTTGATTGATTTTTTCAACAGTAAGAATGTTTAGATGTACTCTGTGACTTTATAAGCTTTTGTTTGTGCTTTGATATTTAGAGCGGTACTTTTGGAATGCTGTCATTAATGGTGTTTGTATCTTAAACGTGACGTTAGATAGTTTTGGCTGATGATATTTACTTTGTTTGTATCGGCTTTAATATGGAGAGTAACGCTTCATGCTATTTAGTACTGGCTAAAGTTAAGCATCCTTGATTCATATTCTGTTGTGCAGATAAAATTTTGAAAGATGATTGGGATGTCATCGCATATAGGGTACTGGCCTACCTTCTTCTTGGTGTTGTTCGAATATACTCAAAAAAAGTTGAATACCTTTTCGATGACTGCTATGACGTGCTAACTGAAATCAACAAGTTTGTTGTTAGCACAAAAGAGAAGGAAGATACAGATACCCTTCGTGCGCCTTATGAATCTGTTACCCTACCAGAGAGGTTTGAACTTGATGCATTTGATTTGGGGATCCTTGAAGATGTCAGTGGGTAAGTTATATAGCAATAAACCATGTAATCAGTGATATTTTTTGTCTCGTCGTCATAACTAACTTGTACTTTTCGCTTGCGTTCCAGAGGAAATGTAGTATCCTACGAAGCTATCACGCTTAAAGGTATTGGATTAGTGGTTTTGAATATTCTTTTATATTATTCTATTTGAATATAATCTTAACAATTCATCATGATATGAAACAGACTGTCCAAAGGGAAATGCAGGACAATTTCCTTCAGATATGGTAAGTCCAAGGCTCATTCTTATATTGACTATTTTGTCATCTTCCTTTTTGCCCTTTTCATCTTGTCATGAGGGACTCTCTTCTCCTTCTCAGTCATTAAGCAGCATGTATTTTCAAGTCGTGCATTTTCTTGTTACAAACAGTTTTAATGATTTCCAAGTTCCTTATTGGCTTGATTAGAAGTTTGATCAAGTTTCATCATGAATATTCCCCTGATATGTCAACTTGTGTACCTGCAGTATGATTATGAGGAATTTGGTGCCTGCCATGGTATCTTTTCTGCCAATTACATTCCAGACAAGGAGTATGTTTCCGTGGAAAGCTTATAAATTCTGTACATCCTATCTTCTTTTTCAGTATTTCTATATTTTCCAATTATGTAACTTAACAACATAAATTATTCTCTTCAGTGTACTTCCATTTGACGGGATGGAATTGGATATGGAGATAAGGACATCAAGTAATGAAGCTAACCCAGATGTAAACATGGAGAATCCTCAAGACAGTAGGTTCTTTCAAGAAGAAACTAATGGAGATCAGATAAAGGTTCCAGATATGTCATTGCCTGAAGATGGGACTGAAGGAGAAGCAAGGCCAGAAAAGCTTCCAGCCGTTAGGTCTGAGGAAAAAAGTCTGAACCATGAATCATTTTGTGGCATTGAAGAAGAACCCCTAAACCAAGTTGAACCATTTGGAGAAGATCAAGTAACTAATGTGGAGCAAATAAAGGCTCCTGCTATATCACAGTCAGTTGATGGAATTCAAGAAGAAGCAAGCCTGAAACCTTCCTGTCATGTTACATCATCTGCTGAAGATCACCAAATTAATCAGGAGGAAGTTAATATGCAATCCGAAAATCAAATGTGTCCACTTACGACTGAAGATGGCAATCTAAGCAACTTCAAAGCTGACAGGGGAAACCTGAAAAATTGTACATCTGCCCAAGAAGAGAACATGGACCTTGGTAAGTCTTGTGACTTCCAGAAACCTGAAGAACCTGCTTTTTCATCTGGTGAAGAGAATCATAAGGATGGAGAGCCAGAAAAGCTACAGGAGATGATTCCACCGGAAAATATGAATTGTCAAATTAATGCGAGAAAAGATTCAGAGGCTCTAGGTAAGAAAAATTTATTCCTTGTATGATTTTACATATTCAGTCGGTAATTGTTCAACCCATGGGGTTTCTTTAGCACTCTCATATTCAGAGTTGTTACTATTTTCTGCTTGGTCACACTCTTTGTGTTTTTCATATGCTTTTAATATAAATCTGAACTGAAACATTCACTTGTACGACAATTTTATTCTAAATAGTTTCTCCTGATATGCAGGTGTTACTACACCAAAGTTAAGGAGGGTTATTCCCACTCCAGCTATTAGGAAGGCTGCTCGAATCTCGAGGAAAAGGAAAAGGAGATGTCGCTTTGATGAAATCACAGTGCTGCCTAATGCGTATGTCATGGTTTACTCCCCTTTATGTTAACTTGAAGTCTTCCTGTTTTACCTATGTATAGGATAGTAATTTTCTAATTTCCTTTTTCTAATAGTCTTAATGAATCAATGATACATCATTATAGTTCTAGGGTTTATGTTGGATTATAATGATCGCATAATGGACTATACATTGAGCAAGGCATGTGATACCACACTTAAAAATGTTACAGGGTAATCAAGCAAAGCATAAATGATGCGACTGACTTGGTTTCAAAAAGAAGAAAGGTTCCTGAAACTGCCCTTGATGCCTGGAAAACCTATCAGATTAGAAACCTATCCCAGACTTTTTTGGAACCATTTATACCAAGTAAGTTTACTGTCATTATTTACTCTTCGTTAGTTTTGAAACTATTTCTCACCATATCTTCATCAGGTGTTTCGGAGGAGATTAGGTCCCTCTTCCACAGAAGTGTAATAGATTCTGCTGAAACTGCTGAACCTCCAGTAAAGCCAGATGTGTTTGAACCTCCAAGTGCTGGAAGACCAGAGCAAGTAGAAATTGCACCAAAGCCACCTGTCCTTGAGCATATGGAAATTGAGCCTGGAACGCCTGTCCTTGATAAAATAGAAATTGCGCCAGGAACCCCTGTCCTTCACTCAACATCAATGAAATCATTCAGTAGTCCAAAGAGCCCTGAAGCTCCTGATATGGATATGCCTGAGCCATCTGGAAGGATAGAGGAAGAGCCATTTATGGGAAATGAACAAGCTTACCCATCTGAAAGTTTAGAAGTGCCATCTGTGCATAGGGATCTAGAGCATGATTTCAATTTATTGAATGAGGTGAGTGCTGATTACTTTGGAGTTTCTCTCTAAAAGAAAGAACGAAAGAGACAATACTTCTTTCGGTACTAATTACTGATAGATATGCTGATGACACCTTGCTGTTTCTCTTTTGCTTCTGGAATTCTTAATTTATTCTTTATTCTTCTCTATTTAATTTGTTTATTATTTGTTGTTATTTTGCCTTCAGGACCCTAATTTATGTGAGGAAGTTAACCATGAACTCAGTAAGAATCTAAACTGATTTTTAAGCTTACTTTTGTTTGTCTTGTTTATTATATTAATGTGGCATTCATGCCTGACTATGAAACTTTTCTCTGTTGTAGATGGGTGGTCAACGAGAACCAGGTATAGTGGATCGGCTTCTGAAATCTTTCGGTGCTCTTCTGGGTTAATTTTATCTTCCAAGCTTTTTATATTTAAACATTTCTTTACAGAGTGGTTGCAAGGTACTTGCATAGACAATTCACAAATTGTAAAAATCAAGGAAAGGAAGAAGTGAACTTGTTGCAAGTTTCAGAAGGAAAAACGAAGAAAGAAAGTGCAAGGTTGTTCTATGAGACACTGGTATGATATATGTGAACGAATCTTTTTTGTATATTCGACTTCTTTTCCTCATAGTTTAGATGGAGTTGCTTATGCATAATATGCACAAACTGCCTCTTTAGTTATTTTAGTATAAAATGGACACTTACCTAGGCATTGTTTCTTCCCCCCAAAAGTATGGTATTCAACCTAAAGCATAATAGGTGTAAAACTTGACAGTTGTGTTTTGAGACATTTAATTATACCCTTTGTTTATATTTGTCAGGTGTTGAAAACTAATGGGTATGTGGATGTGAAACAAGAGGAATCCTTTGGTGACATTCTGCTCCGGAAACTGGACAAATGGGATCAAACATGGGGAGACGATACAGTCAATAGAGACAGCTTCTAACCTATGGATTCTTCTGCATAGCTAGACAGGAATCCCCTGTATACTTTTTGTATGCAAGGATGCCATCCGAGTTTAGTAGCTTTCGGTTTAGGAATGACAGTTCTAGTTTTTGTATAGGATGAGATCTAAGAAAGATGATGAGAAACCATGGTTGGCTCTGAGAAGTGGTACTGCTATAGCTTTGTTCATGTTTCCAGAACTGGTATTTTATTACATGAATGAAAATGACAGTATTTAGGCCATGTCATGTGAAATTTCAATTGCTTTAATCACTTGAAGATATAGAAATCCTGAAATAGAAGCAAGTCCTGCTGGAAATCGACAAATTTATGCATTCAAAGTTGCAAGGCAAGGCATCACATGAATGGTGTGCCATGTATGCAAGTACTCTCACTTGTAGCTACTGTTTATTCCTCTTTTTACCAGGAAAGGTAGTTCAGAGCTTATGCATGTGAGCCTTGTTATTGGAATCCAAAGCTGCTCACATCAAGTGGAAGTGGTTGTTGCCAAGAAATCTTTGAGCCAGGCGGCGGACTTCTTTGGAGTTCGGACCAAGTCATTGAGGTAATCAGTGTAGTTGAGGCCAAACCGAACTGCGTAGCCAGATCCCATCTCCGCGCAGTCCATCAGTGCCCACATCAGGTAACCCTGCACATCTGCTCCCGCACTGCAGTTGCAATGTGAAGTATCACGTTTATTAGTCCAGGTTCCAGTGCGTACTTGTTAAAATAATTAGCAGATTAATAATCTTGATATTCAATTTGCAAGATGTAATGTAATGCAATTACTCTCTGGCGGCTTTGACAGCGGCGAGATGATCCTTGATGTGCTGAATTCGAGCATCATCAACCGAAGCTTCTTCTACTGAAAGGGTGTCATCTCGTGCGTCCGGATATCCTGTTGAAAGTGCAAGGTAACTAAGATTCCAATGCAAAGTAATTCTAGTGCTACATTTTTCTTTGGTAGTAATAAAATGACTAATTACCATTCTCAGTAACGTAGATTTTGGGATTGTTGTATTCCTTCAGTAATGTCAATCCCTTTCTTAATCCTTCTGGATAGACGTAGATCGAACTGCTCCCTGGTGTCTAGATACCAAATAAAACTACATTAAGTAAAGCATTTTTGGGGTTCTAGTTATTGTACTAAGCGTCGGTTATGATCTTACTGCATCGCCTATGGGCTCCCCGTCTGATCCTTCCACTGTGACAAACACAAATAAGAATCGTCGATTATGAGTTTTCAGTACTGGTAAATTATCTCGATCTTTTCTTTCTTGAGAAAACAGTACTAGGCACTAGGGATGAGTAACTAAATGAGTATAGTACCTGTGATGGTAGCATGCTGGAACTGATCCATAGTTGTGTAGACATCGTTGCTAGTTATTGGTACAGAAGTGGCGAATCTGGAAGTGTAGTAGTTCACCCCAATGTAATCATATGAGCCCTTTACCAACTCTTTCTGCTCATCTGTGAACTCTGGAAGGCCATCCCTCACCAAAGCCTTCATAACAAACGGGTAATCACCATACACTAGGGGCTCCAGAAACCTAGCAAGTAGTAGTTCATCTTAGTAGGGAAACAACAACAGAAATATAGCTGCACGATGACTAGTGAGACAGATCGATATAATGTAGCAAATTGGATGAAGTCATGGCAAGTATTCAGCTTAAGTTTAGTAGCTAACCATCCTGTCAAAAAGTCGAATGCTCTTTTGGCTGCAAAGACATCTTGCGGGGTGTCCTCGAATGGCTCAAACCATTCAACCACCATCGGGATTCCGATCTCTCCTCCTTGCGTTGGCTACGCATTCATAAAGTTAGGTAAATTAATGCACGGTAATTGTATGAAGACTAAAATCGAGGAAACTGTAAAATGAGGCTCGTTTGGTTCGCGGAAAGAAAATGATTTCGTTTCACCTGGTATGTGTTCATGTAGAGCTTGGCAGCTGTAGCATGGGCTAATATGACATTATGCGAAGAGACATAAGGATCAGTGGCAGCGTTTGCATCCGCGGCAGGGTTAGTGAAGCCGTATTGCCCCCATACTTGAGGCTCATTGATAGTAGCCCAGTACTTCACTCGATCGCCAAAAGTTTTGAAACACAAATCAGCATATGCTTTGAAATCCTCCCTGTTAAACATAGTGAATTAGTACTCACAAATTTACACATAATTAGCTGATTGTTAGAACACTAAGGAACTTGACACCTACACAATGTCAATGCTCAAGAAACCGTTGTACTTGGTGTTCAGTGCTGTGGGCAAGTCGAAGTGGAACAGTGTCACAAATGGAGTTATCCCTGCACATTTATATGTTAAAACAAGTCACCACTTCGAGCTATATCACGTAAACTTAATCAACTTATTGCTTAAAGCTTCATAGTTCAGACATACCATTTGCGATCAGTTCGTCGATGAAGTTGTTGTAGAAGTCGATGCCCTCCTGGTTTATTCCACCGTCTATGGTTCCGTCTGAAAATTGATCCCGGAAACACATAAAATCTAGTTGATCTAACTATGTAATGTAACTATATAAGTTGTTCAGTTATATGCCGGGAAATGAAGCATACCAGGCAATAATCTTGACCATGACATGGAGAATCTGTATGTATCCACTCCCATATTCTTCAGCAGTTGCACATCGTCCTAAGGCATACAATACAAAGGTACGTGACATTAATATTTGGTCACCGACATAGAAATACTAGCTTCTTAACACACGCGTATATATTACCTTGTAGCGGTTGTAAGAATCAACTGCTATTTCTGTGCCATCTACTGTGGCATCTTGTATGTAACTATCCCATGTGGCCGGTCCTCTCCCTCCTTCGGTTCCAGATCCTTCTGTCTGCATTATGCAAATACGTAAACTAAAACTTCCTTTGCAAAGTTGACTTTATTGGTAAAACTAAAAACTAGAACATGGTTATATCTCAAACCTGGAAAGCAGAAGTGGCGCAACCAAACTTGAAATCAGCAGGGAAATCAGCCCTGGTTACTTCTGCAGTTTCGGTCGTGGTGGTCGTTGTGGTATCGACAACCGTGGCCGCGGTGTCAGCAGCGACGGCCACAGTAGTAGTAACTGCACTTGTGAGTGCTGAAGTAAGATCTCCCAATGAAGAGCATGGTCGAACTCTGATGGCCCTCTTATGATCTATTCCCTTAGATGGGAACACTCCTAGGGCTTTCACAGTAGGAATACGGCTCGGTAGTCTCTTGAAGGAGCTCAAAGGCGCTCTTGGTGCCGACGTTGGCAGCGAAAAGCTTAGAGAGAGAGCCATGGTGATTTCTGGGTGTGTTTGTGAGTGAGAATGAGAGAAGCTACTTAGAAAGGGAGTTGAGCAGGATGAGATATGCTTCACAGAAATTAAGCGATTGTATTTATAGAGGAGTTATTGGAAGTCACAATCCGATCCCCAGAACCATTTTTTCTAAAAATAAATTTCAACATGTGTAAAATTTGTGGACATAACTCCTCGATCATGCATGTCTCTATTTCTTATAGTATTATTGGATACGTGATCAAAGAGAGCGAGCAATAATACACGTTGCTGAAGAAGCTACATATATTGTTTATATTAGTTTGTCTTGGCGCGCACTGCGTGTCTCTTTGCATATAATTGATACCAACTATAGGAAGCCCTTCTAACCCTTATCAATGATACCAACTAGAGGAAGCCCTTCTAACTCTTAAATTAAGGACTTTTCGGCTTATCTCACTTTTCGATCTTATATCCATATCTTAACCGTTCAGTTTATAGATATTTATGAGTAGATCATTTTTGTAAATTTTCAGCCATATTGAAAATCGTTAAGACATTCATAAGTGTGATTTACCAAATATGAACTCGAACGGTTCATGTTTAACAGATTTGGTTCGTCCATTAATTTGATCTAGTTTGTTACCTTAATGATTACCGATTTGGCTAAAAATTTATAGGATTGATCTACACATATAGACATAAAAACTGAACGGATGAGATGTTAAGAGGTGATCGAAAAATAAGTCTTTTAAACCATAAATCGTAAAGTCTTTAACTAGTCTTCAAATTAAAAGTTCTCACTAAAAGGGTTCCCGTTAAATATATATCTTAGTCTTCTAACTCTTCTAGAATCAAGATATTTTTCTAATTAAGGGACTAAGGAAGATGCCCTTTCTGCCTTTCTGTCGCTCTCCTGGCTCCTATCGGTATTAGTTTGTAGTTGAAGATATAATTTATGGCAATGTGTACGTTAATTAATTATGATATTGATTTGATTCCTTTTTTGTCTGAACAAAACAAACTAGTATATGGTGCCTGGATCTATACATCTCGATCGTTTCATGGTGTGCAAAACGTGGAGACAGCGAAAGCACAAGTATTTCAGAATAATTCATCTCGTTATAAGCCTAGAATGGCTAATAATTCAAATCATCATGTGGAAACATGTTCTCCTTTCCTTGTCATGATATGTATTTCTTGATAATGAATCGGGCCAAAAGCTTCTCCTTTCCTTCGAGTCTTCAACTAGTAAAATGTTAAGATCAAGTCCCGTATAACTGGAAAAATTTGCCAAAGATATGAGTTTCTGTTTTTGAATGAATTGCTACTACATTTGAATAATGAAAATTGCCCAATTTTGGCGCATGTTTAATTCTTTTGAAGAACTCTTGACTTCCGATGCATTTGATCCGTCATATCATTCATATGAATTCTTTTTTGATCAAATTGCATTACATATTTACATATATAAGGAGATCGTGACCAGTGCTCATTAATTAGATGCAATATGTTTAGGTTATATGTCAGGACATGCATCAGCAAAGTATTTAAAAAGTTACACATGGTGTAATTAGAAAACTACACTATATGTGGCACTTGAATTATCTTTTGTTTTAGGCATTGCTCGATCGCATGGTCAAATATAATATGTAGTTAGGTACACTGGTTATCTTTCTTTTAATTATTTCATGCATCACATGGTCCCGGTTTTCTTTTTATCATATGGTCCTGGTTTTCTTTTTATCATTATGGTCCTGGTTTTCTTTTTATCATATGGTCCAATATATATATATAGAGGGCCCTTCCAATGAGGGATCCATTTTTTAGATATATATGAGGGATGAGGGATTACACCAACTTTTCGATTACAAAATCACATCTCCACCGTTCAATATGTAGTTCTATATGAGTAGATCACTTCTGTAAATTTTCAGAAATTTTGGTGATCGTTAAGGCATTCAAAACTACGATTTATAATTATAAGCATGAACGGTTCATGTTTGGCAGGTTTGGTTCGTTCATTGATTTAATCTTGTTCGACACCTTAACGATCACCAAATTGGTTGAAAATTTGCAGAATTGATCTATATATAAGGACTAACAAACTGAACGGTAGAGATTCAAAAATATAATCGAAAAGTTGGTGTAATCCCCCATCCCTCATATATGTCAAAAAAAAGGATCCCTCATTGGAATGGCCCTCTATATATATATATATAATATGCAGAAGATAATTACCCCAACAACAAAGTTAAAGGTTTGTTTCGGGAGGTTTTGGTTTTAATCTATTTTTTATTTCTTTTTTTTTATTAATAAAATAGAGTGATAGGTGATTTATTCGCTTATTCTCGATCATTCAGCCAAAAAAATAAAATAAATTTATCCCAACAAGAGTATGTGTGCATGGATTACGATCGATCAAGATCAACTTGATACAGTTAATCCGAGGTGGCATGGGTGAACATTCCGGCATTGAGAAATCGAAAACGCTTCGAATCGATCATCACAAGTCGGCAATGAGGTCCGGCTGCACCAAATTTGATGAAATTAACAACCCACATATTAACATTGATGATCATCGTTTGTTCGATCGGTACTAGCTAACAAGTGATTGTCGAATATGCATGGACTAAATAGATCCCCTTCATGCTACATGCATGGTGAACATAAACAAGTACGTGATTTCATATCGGTTTTGTTACAACAATGATCGCGATCAAAATGAAGAGGGTCGACAGTTTTGATATTATAATCGTACTGGGGTATTCAACAAAATCAAGAGGATAACAAGTAAGTGAACCATGCATTACACACAAGCCAAAGTCTCCTTATACATAAAATTGCAACGATCAACAAGGTCACGCTGAGCAGCAGTAGTTAACTGGAAGGATTTGAAGGTCTTGCTCTTCAGATTACACGCGATGACTTTACCAGGAGTATGTAGCCACACAGATTCTTCATTTTCGTCTGGATCAAGACAGAGAACAACAAATTCTCCATAAGGTAAGTTAGGGAAAGCAGAGCACAAAGGATCAAGATCAACATTGTACTTGGGAAACCAGCCAGAGTAGCCTCTTCCCATTTCCAACACTTCAAATTTAGTAAGACATGGTTTATAAATATCAATGAGATGCAAATGACCATCATTCTCTTGGAAGTATCTGAACTTCCTTTTATGACATTTCTTCCAATAACAGTAATCAGGACTCACAAAGAACTCAACAACCTCTTCATCAATGGGATAATATGCCATCTCACAACCGTCGCCTACCCAGTGAATTGCGCCGTTGCAGTAGACCCCCTCTTCGTAGCGGACATGAGCTTGCCTGGTGAAACAAGAATTGAGAAGCCTCCAACTTCGAGTCTCAGACGAATAAATTTGTATTCGGTAACCTCGACAGTATTCTAACTCATTAATGGTTTCAAGGCAGATAACCTTGTAATGAGGTGATTTGGAAGGGTCGAAGGCCAAAGAGCAGCCAATGATATGGGTTTCTACATTCTGATCATCACTAATAGCAGGAATTTCGAGTGTCGAGAACCGGTTAGTTGTGGGATTGAGAACAAAATATGGGGACCTACTGGTACTTGTTGCAGCAAATGGCTGGCACAAGAAGAGGCCATTGCAGGAGTGAATAATATCGATGCTGCCATATTGGTCTCCAATGACTTCAAAAGGATTCCAGTGAGGTGAGATGTCGTTATGGCCGCTTGGATCATGATCAGGAGGGAAAGGGATGAAAGCGAAGTTGTCGGAACTGTGGTGAAAGACAGCAGAGATGGAGGAGTTCGGGTTTTGTAGGGTGTGGCGGTCACAAAATTGTGGTCGGAGATAAGAGAGAGCCAATTCTTGGACACACATTTGAAGCGAATCAGAGAATGAAACCAAAACAATCCTAATCCTAAATGAAGAGAGGAGTTTCATGTAAAAGGCTGTTTTTGAATTTTCAAAATGTCACGTATGTAAAACGATAAAAGACGTAAAACTCGTGACAAAACTAAATAATGACTTGATTGACAAATACGTTACTTAGTTTCTTGTCTCATGGGAGCCTATTCAGCGCACCCGGGTGCGCCGCACACCCGTCATCTCCACTGTCGATTTTAAAAAAGTTAAAGGTCCGCGTCAAAATCGACGGTGGAGGTAACGGGTGCGCGGCGCACCCGGGTGCGTTGTATAATTTTCGTTGTCTCATATACTTACAAACTTGCGATAAACATAATCACAATATGGGTAAATTGGCTTTGCATTTCGGAACGGATCAAACTTTTTGTGTTCATAGCTAGAGGCTATCTAGAGTCTAGGATTTAAGTCTAGACGTCGAGTGTCTTAATCAATTGACTTTATTTCAGTAAAGACATATATGTCGTAAAGCTCATAAGGATTAAGAGACATATCTGAAAGCACAAACTAATAACATCCTGACCATCTATTAATATTAGATAATCAAGATTATCCAAGAGCAGATCCTAACAGATTCCTTATATTTTTGTATAACAGGGAAACAAAACTCAAAATCTATAATCTTGAGAAATTAGAAAAAATCTATAATCTTGAGAAATTAGAATAGAATCCGAGTCAATAATGCCCCATACAGAAAAGATCAAAAGAAGACCCACGTAGAAAACTCTAAAATGTTTATTAGGCCCACACGGCCCACCCCTCTTCAACAAAACCCAAATCTTTCAATTTGGTTCATGTCCAAACCCTACTAGCTACTCCTTCAGGGTTTTACAGGTCCAATTTTTTCTTGGGAGAATTCCAAGCTCTGTGTTTCTCTGCCTGATCTCCGATTTGGGTTTTCTCAGAAAGTTGAAGTCAGAGAGAAAACCATGGCAAGTCAAGCAGCTGCAACTTTTAAAGGCAACATGAAGGTTAATTTTTTTTTCTCTGATTCCGATGATTAATCGAGTTTTCATGGTCTGTAATGTTTGATTTCATTGCTTACATCAATCTCAATGCTCACAGAGCTCATCCATTTGTGGGTTTTTTGAGACGAACTTAGAATGTTAAGAAATGCACACCAGGTGTTTGTGAAAAGTCCCAAGAGAAATTGATATGATGTTAACCATTGCTGGGTGTTTTCACATTGCAATAGATGATTGTTTGTTTATGATGGATTTGAAATCTGGGTTGTAATGTTTGGTGAGTTTGCGAAATGGAGAAATTGTGGTTTGGTTGCTTGTTAGTGACTGAATAAGTGGTATCGATGTTGGTGCAGAAAGCTGTTGCTGGCCTGAGACGGATTAATCTTGACGGGCTGCGGTGGAAAGTATTTGATGCCAAAGGCCAGGTTATAGTTTACGGCTTTTAGAAATAGTATCGATTTGATTTGGATTCGTATGGTTCGTTGTTTCAACAGTTGGTAGTACTTGTGTTGGTTAAAATTATAAAGTAGAGTGAAGATCCACAAATGGTGTTTTCTGAAGAGACTAGCATTGTTTGATGTGGTTTGAACTTGTTGGAGTGGTAGTATTTCAGTTATCAGGGTATGGATTCTTGAAGTACTGATTAAAATGTTACCTCACTTTTAGGTTCTTGGAAGGCTAGCATCTCAAATATCTACTGTGATTCAAGGCAAGGATAAACCGACTTATGCTCCAAATCGAGATGATGGAGACATGTGCATTGTGCTGAATGCAAAGGATATTTGTGTCACAGGGCGAAAACTAACTGATAAAGTTTATCATTGGCATACAGGGTAAGTTTCAGTATCTTACTACAAAAAGTATTCATTGCTGCAGGAGTGATGCGGTTAATGGATGTAGAATCATTCAGATACCAGTAGTTGACTGTAGTAGTTTGCTTTTACGTTTTGGTTGTAGACCTACCCACACGAGATTCTGAAATGGACAACATAGTTTTTTAATTGAGTTGTGAGAATCATCAAATTTATTCATTTTTTCTATCAATGAAATAAAGGAATGAATGGAGTTGATTGCTGAGGTTTTCAAGTACCTTTTATCAATTGTTTATTGTTAATTCCCTTTGGTCTTGATGTTGAACCATATATGGCATGTAGGTATGTTGGGCACCTCAGGGAAAGGACTTTGAAGGATCAGATGGCGAAAGACCCCACAGAAGTCATTCGAAAAGCTGTATTGCGTATGCTTCCTAAGAACAAATTGCGTGATGTAAGTATATTTTTGTAGCTTTACTCATCGTTTTTGTTTTACACAAAATGCTTTTCCTGTAGACTAAATTATCTTGCAATGTTTCTTCAACGGATGCAGGATAGAGATAGAAAGCTGAGAATTTTTGCCGACGGTGAACACCCATTTGGTGATAAGCCCCTTGAACCATATCTGATGCCCCCACGAAAAGTAAGGGAAATGCGACCTCGTACAAGACGAGCCTTGGTAAGAGCTCAGATAAAGGCTGAAAACCAGGATGATAAAGATTCACGAAAGGGCAGGAAGAAGGATAGAGTCGAAGTGAATGTATGAAGGGTTACCTTGAATGGAGCTAGATTCATCACTTATGTGGAGTGTTACGTACTGTACCAATGTTTGATGATATCGATTGCCTTGTCAAAGTTTGAAATTTTGCTTAGAACTGTTGAAAATATAACTGTATGGATGAAAATGTTGGGTTAAGCTGACATGGTTTCCAGCAATAAATTAGGTAGGTCTTCTGTGTCTGATCATGTGGTGCTTCAAAATTTGGATTTAATTGCTATATTCCTGTTGAATTGGTTTGGTTTTGCATGGCAAAGTCGAGTATGGTATAACTTATAAGCAACAGTTGCAGTGTTTGACATATACTTGAAACTTGAAAGTTCATATGCAAGACTAAACTAGTCATCAATCACAATGAAGTAAACTTCATAGTATATAGAGAAGTATGCTCAAATAGAGCTTCATCAGTCGGTCCTCTACTTGGAAGTCAAGAAAGTTTTGAGCCAGCCGGCGGATTTTTTGGCAGTTCGATTCAAGTTGCCAAGGTAATTTGTAAAATTGAGACCAAATCGAACTTGATAACCGGATCCCATCTCCACGCAGTCCAACATTGCCCACATCAGGTAAGCCTTCACATTTGTTCCGGTGCTGCACTCACAGTTACAAACACAATCATATATGTAACAATCTCATAAGTTTATAACTAATTAACCAGTCAAATTCATATGCATTTACTTCATTGCCTCTTTAATGGCGGTGAGGTGATCCTTTATATGATGAATTCGAGCATCGTCGATCAAAGCAGTTGAAATTGGAATGGTGTCATCTCGTTTGTCTGGATACCCTGTTGCATGCAAGTCCAAATGAATGAATTATTGGTCAGGTTTTAATGACAAGATTGATGAAGATAACTTTCTTTTCAATTTGTTTTTCGAAACAAACCTTAATCGCTTAATGCTTATCAAACAAAAACTATATCTTATAGCTGAAAAGTCATAATACGTACACGCTATATGGTCTAAGTTTTCTATTCTTTAAGTTTGAGAAATAAAGAAGAAGAAAAAAAAAGTCTAATTAAACTATGTTCAAATGTGTGTGTAACGACTAACCATTCTCAGTAATGTAAAATTTGGGATTGCCGTATTCCTTCAGTAAAATCAATGCCTTTTTCAGCCCTTGTGGGTAAACATAGATCTCACTGCTCCCTGGTGTCTGGTATGTGAATGATTAACAAATGATTTGATAAATTTGGTTAAAACAGTAATAGAATAGGACGCAATAATCTAATTGTTCTTACCGGAGTGCCTATGGGTTCCCCATCTGGTCCATCGACTGTAAAAATTAAGCACACAAAGATCCATTTAGTTCATCGATCAGTTATTATGATCTTAATCTTAGTATTAGTTACTTGAGTATTAGTTACCTGTGATGTTAACATGCTGGTACTGATCACAGTCGGTAATTTCTTCACCGTCGACTATTGCTATCGGAGCCGCGAATCATGAAGTATAGTAGTTCACTCCAATACTATGTTGCATGGACACTTCACAACCTGGAGTGTCGGAGTGTCCGACACGCCCGACACGTCTCTGACACGGCCCGACAAGTGTCCGACACTTCAAGTGGCGTGTCATAAAATGTTGACTTTTCCGACATGTCTTGACACGTTGACCGACACGCCACCTCAACCTCCGACACGCCATGTCATCAATTTTTAATGTATATATACAGTTCCTATCCAGAGCAAAGCTTCATTCTGAAATTAAAATGTGAAGTTCTTTGTTTAACTCATTTTCGGTCGTAATTCCACATCTCCACCATTCAGTTTATTGATACTAATGCATAGATCATTCCTGTAAAATTTCATCGAATTTGATGATCGTTTGAGTGTTCATAATCATGATTTACACAAACAGTTCTGGTTAGATAGGTTTATGGTTCGTTCATTGATTTTTAACCTAATTCGGTACCTAAACGATCATCAATTTGAATAAAATTTTGCATGAATAATCTATGCATTAATATCAATAAACTGAATGGTGGAGATGTGGAAATACGATCGAAAAGTGAGTCAAATAAGAAACTTCATATTTTAATTTCAGAGCGAAGCTTCGCTCTGGATAAGAACTATATATATATATATATATATATAGAGGTTTAGATGGATTATGGAATGATTGAAATTTTCTTGTCTATTATGTGTTACAGGACTGTTGTGTTACTAAATTGATGCCTAGTTTTTTTTTCCAACCTACATCGGAACTGCCCGTTTGATTATCTTTAAGAACTTACATTTGATTCTCTTTAATGTTATTTTAATATGTTTATGCAATGGGTTGAATTTTGATAAAAAAGAAAGAAAAAAGATTGAATTTAGAACATGATTTTGGTAATGTAATGAACTTATTTAATATTTTAGTATATTTTTTATGTATCGAAAATACATAATATATTATTCTATTTGCCGTGTTCAAGCCGTGTCGGAAAATCAGTTTTTAAGTTTTACCGTGTCACCGTGTCGCGCCGTGTACGTGCAACATAGCTCCAATATAATCGTATGACCCTTTTACCAGCTCTTTCTGCTCGTCTGTGAAATTTGGAAGTCCATCCTTTACTAGAGCTTTCATAATGAACGGGTAATCACCATATACTAGTGTGAAGCCGTATTGCCTCCATACCTGTGGTTCATTGATCGTAGCCCACTGCTTCACTCGATCGCCAAAAGTTTTGAAACTAAAACCCGCATACGCTTCCATATATATAGTTACGAAAAGGGTGAACTAACTTCGTTTTGTTTTGCTTCTATTTTCACAGGGAATCTAAGAAAACCTGAACAACTGCAGTATGCAATGTGGATATATATTACTTCCGAAAGTGTGTCATTCATTTACTTAGATTTAAACCTCATGGAAATTTGGGGAGGTAATGCAATGGAACGCAATGAACAACCAAAGCATAACTAGCTAAACATGTACATATTCACAACAGGGTAGCCGGCCAGGCAAGGCAACATATAAAACTGATAATTGATCCACACTGAAAGAAGCAATGAAATGTGCGTACTTATTGAGGTTACACAAGCAGTTCTCAAATTAAATACATACTCCAATAACTATACCCTTCTAACTGCAAACTAACAGTTCTTGATTTCACATCCAAATAAATGAAAAGAAGAATTTCCATTACACAACAGCCAAACTCTCAACATATCGATGATTCTTCCTATCAATTCGACAAGAAGAATCATCAACACCGGCCTTTGGAGTTAAGTCGGTAGATTTAAAGGTGCTATTCCTAAGATTATAAGAGATCACTTTACCCGGAACATGCAGCAAAAGAGAAGAACTTTCCTCATCTTTTTCATTTTCCTCAGGAGCAAGGGAGAGAACAACGAAAACATTCTGCAGGAAGTGCGGGTAAGCTGTGCACAAGGGATCAAGATCAACATTGTACTTGACAGACCAGCCAGAGTAGTCTTTCCCCATCTCCAAGACTTGAAATTTAGTATAACATTTTCTATGAATATCAATAAGATGCAACTGGCCACCACCATGAGACTCCCTAAAATATCTATACTGTATCGAACCGATATTCCACCCCTGACTATCAGTGAAACCATCAACAAATCCCACACGCTCTTCATCTATGTGATAGTATGACATCTCACCATCGCTCCCTACCCAATGAACTGCGCCATTGCAGTATACGCCCACATCGTAGAATACGTCAGGATGAGTGTCGAACGAAGTATCAAGAAGCCTCCAGCTTCGAGTCTCAGACGAATATATCTCTATGTGATAGTACGGGTACCAGCAGCCTCCAGGTGGCTCATTGACAAACCAAAGGAAGACCACTTTGTAATGAGGTGATTTGGAAGGGTCAAAAGCTAAACCGTAGCCAAAGATTCGGGGATGATCAGTAGTGGCCGCAGCAGCAGCTGGAGGAGTAAGTGTGGTGAACTTGTTGGTTGTGGGATTGAGAACATAATAAACAAGTGTACTAGCTGTAGTTGGGTAAGAGTATCGTGGAGGTTGGAGACAGCACAAGAAGAGGCCATTGCAGGACTGGGCAATCTCAATGCCGTGTAGGCTGTGTACGAAATTCAGAGGATTGCAGGACCTTGCAGACTCAATTAGGTTTTGGTTCCCACGAGTTCTAATACTAGTCGGATCATGATCAAAGTGGAGAGGGACGAAACCGAACTCGCTGGAATTCTGAGAAAAGAAGGCGGAAATGGGCGGGTGTGGATTCTTTAGCATATGGCGATGACAGAACTTGGGGTCGGAAATAAGAAAGAGCCAGTGCTTGGAGACGCATTTGAAGCGGACCAGAGGTCGAGTTGGCACACGCAAAAGGATTTCGGTAAGGATATCTTCATAGTCTACTACGGTTTCTGCTAAGCTGCTGCAGCGTCTTAGTGTCTGCATCATGTTTGATTTCTCACTCAAAGGCTCTATAATTGTTTGATTCCAAAACTAGGCTTTTATAAATCCTAAACTCTCCTAATTCTAATTCACAAAGGATAGCAATCAATCCGAATCCAAATGGGAAACAAAAACCAACCACAATAACTTAATTTACCGGACGGAGATCTGGGAATGCAGAAGGAAAAAGAAAAAAACAACCACAACCCAAGTCAGGTGAAGAGTAGGAAATCGAAGATCTGTGATGCCTTGCCTTGCAACTTTGAATGCCTAAATTTGTAGATTTCCAGCAGGACTTGTTTGTATTTCAGAATTTCCAAACAGTAGCTATAAGTGACAGTACTTGCATACATGGCAAACCATTCATGTGATGCCTTGCCTTGCAACTTTGAATGCCTAAATTTGTAGATTTCCAGCAGGACTTGTTTGTATTTCAGAATTTCCAAACAGTAGCTATAAGTGACAGTACTTGCATACATGGCAAACCATTCATGTGATGCCTTGCCTTGCAACTTTGAATGCCTAAATTTGTAGATTTCCAGCAGGACTTGTTTTTATTTTAGAATTTCCAAACAGTAGCTATAAGTGACAGTACTTGCATACATGGCAAACCATTCATGTGATGCCTTTCCTTGCAACTTTGAATGCCTAAATTTGTATATTTCCAGCAGAACTTGTTTCTATTTCAGGACTTGTTGATTTCTGCCAATATCGGAAATTTCACATGACATGACCTAAATATTGCCATCATCATTCATATAATAAAACGCCAGTTATGGAAACATGAACAAAGCTATAGCAGTACCATTTCTCAAGAGCCAACCATGGTCTCTCATCATCTTTCCCTTAAAATCTCATCCTACACCAAAACCAGAACTGTATCAATCCTAAACTGAAAGCTACTACACTCGGGTGGCATTCTGGCATAAAAAAAGTATACAGGATTCCTGATTCTAGCTATGCAGAAGGGTCCATAGGTTAGAAGCCGTCTCTATCGACTGTATCGTCTCCCCATGTTCGATCCCATTTGTCGAGTTTACGGAGTAGAATGTCACCAGAGGCTTCATCTTATTTCGCATCTACATACAAGATAGAACTAAATTCACCGAACATGGTTAAGAGATCTATGTTCCTTTCAAGAGAAATATATATTAATCTCAATTATTGTTAAATCCACCTGATACACATAGACCTGTAAATGGACCGGATCTTGATCCGGACCCGCTCCAGATCCATGGTTTTTAAACGGGTTTGAATCAAAGATTAGACCGTTGATCCGTTAAGGACCCGGATCTGTTAACCGTTTATTAAACGGATCGGATACAGATCGAGGTTGATCCGATCCGTTAAGGACCCGAATCCGTTTTAAAATAATTAAATAATATTTTTATAATATAATATTATTGATAAATATTAAATAATATATTAATTATTTGGATAATATAAACGTTTAAATTGCGTCTAAAGTATGATCATTTGATGAAGTTGAAGGTTACGATGCCTATGTTGTTTTTATGCTCTTTGCTAAATACATTGGAGCTATAATATTTTGGATATATTAGTTTATTGTTAAGGAGTATTTTGGCCATGTAATTCAACTTTTGATGAAAACCTTTATTTTGTTATAATATTTCATTAGTATTTTATGAAAAATTATGATAAAATTAAGAAATTATTATTTAAAATTTAAAAATATTTATAATCATAAATGGATCGGATTAACGGGTTGGGTATTCGTTAACCCGCCAGATCCGGATTTGGATCTAGTTATCAAAGATCCGGCGGGTAACGGGTCGGATCCGGATCCAAAATTTTATTACGGATCCGGATACGGATCTACCTAGATCCGGTCCAGATCCAGTCCAGATCCGGTCCGTTTACAGGTCTAGATACACATGCTCTCCTTATCAAACTAGGGACTAATTGAGATGCAAGGGTGTCCATTTTGATCATTAAACATTGGATTAAATTTAGTTTGCCTCCTCGTACTTTAGGTCAATAATCAGTTTGGTCCCATATTTTTTTTTAATAACGTTGGTCCTTGTACTCTTAAACATCATCAACTAAGTCTAAAATTTTAATATGGCTTCAAAATAATATTATTTACTGACTTGAAACTGACATTGTGATCCACATTTGAGCTTTTTAACCTACAAATAGGGCAAATAAACATTCTAACAATGAAAAAAAAATCATTTTTCAAGGACCAAACTCACCCATTTTTGCACTAAAATTCAAATTTTAGATTTAGATGATGTAATTTGAGAGTACAAGGACCAACGTTATTAAAAAAAAAAAAAAGAGACCAAACTGATTATTGACCTAAAGCACGAGGGGGCAAACTGAATTTAATCCTTAAACATTTATTTCTAGCAAGCAACTGTTAACATCATGATTCATGAATTGTGAACCAAGTTTATTCTTCCACCTAATACGTGCTCTCATGTGTGTGGTCATTGGTTCCAGAAGTAATGTAAAAAGAGTTGCATAGCACAGATGTTTTACCTCACCAATTCTAAGTAATGCTAATTTGTAGGACAAGTTTCTTGCTGGAACTGATACCAATCATACCATAGCTATGAACTCTATATTTTCTTAAATAAAAAGAAAGGAACGTGTACAAGAGAGGGGGACATGAACCAAAACCTCTCCATGAACAAAATAAGAAAATAACCAAAGCCTCACCAATTGGAAGCAACATCTGCAACCGACAAGAGAGAGCATATCATTCTTACCATAACCTCCACTTTGAATCAATACTCAACATCAGTCTAATCTGTTCACCTTACATTAACTTTTCACCAACCTAAAAATTCTCATTAGGATTGAATTGTGGAAAGATTGCCTTTCATAATGTCTTTCTTGTACATTATATGTCTTCTATGCTCAAATGTCGCCGAAGTCGTATCTTGTCTCAGTCCTCAATTCTCTCTCTCTCTCTCTCTCTTTCTGAATAGTCCTGAAATCTCTATCAGAAGTGAAAATTTCTCCACTTCCTGTTGAATTGGTTGGTTTTGCATGGCAAAGTCGAGTATGGTACAACTTATAAGCAACAGTTGCAGTGCTTGACATATATACTTGAAAGTTCATATGCAATACCATACGTCCAAACTAGTCATCAATTACATTGAAGTAAACTTCATAGTATACAGAAGTATGCTCAAATAGAGCTTCATCAGGAAGTCAAGAAAGTTTTGAGCCAGCCGGCGGATTTCTTGGCAGTTCGATTCAAGTTGCCAAGGTAATTTGTAAAATTGAGACCAAATCGAACTTGATAACCGGATCCCATCTCCACGCAGTCCAACATTGCCCACATCAGGTAAGCCTTCACATTTGTTCCGGTGCTGCACTCACAGTTACAAACACAGTCATATATGTGACAATCTCATAAGTTTATAACTAATTAACCAGTCAAATTCATATGCATTACTTCATTGCCTCTTTAATGGCGGTGAGGTGATCCTTTATATGATGAATTCGAGCATCGTCGATCAAAGCAGTTGAAATTGGAATGGTGTCATCTCGTTTGTCTGGATACCCTGTTGCATGCAAGTCCAAATGAATGAATTATTGGTCAGGTTTTAATGACAAGATTGATGAAGATAACTTTCTTTTCAATTTGTTTTTCGAAACAAACCTTAATCGCTTAATGCTTATCAAACAAAAACTATATCTTATAGCTGAAAAGTCATAATACGTACACGCTATATGGTCTAAGTTTTCTATTCTTTAAGTTTGAGAAATAAAGAAGAAGAAAAAAAAAGTCTAATTAAACTATGTTCAAATGTGTGTGTAACGACTAACCATTCTCAGTAATGTAAAATTTGGGATTGCCGTATTCCTTCAGTAAAATCAATGCCTTTTTCAGCCCTTGTGGGTAAACATAGATCTCACTGCTCCCTGGTGTCTGGTATGTGAATGATTAACAAATGATTTGATAAATTTGGTTAAAACAGTAATAGAATAGGACGCAATAATCTAATTGTTCTTACCGGAGTGCCTATGGGTTCCCCATCTGGTCCATCGACTGTAAAAATTAAGCACACAAAGATCCATTTAGTTCATCGATCAGTTATTATGATCTTAATCTTAGTATTAGTTACTTGAGTATTAGTTACCTGTGATGTTAACATGCTGGTACTGATCACAGTCGGTAATTTCTTCACCGTCGACTATTGCTATCGGAGCCGCGAATCGGAAGTGTAGTAGTTCACCCCAATATAATCGTATGACCCTTTTACCAGCTCTTTCTGCTCGTCTGTGAAATTTGGAAGTCCATCTTTTACTAGAGCTTTCATAATGGACGGGTAATCACCATATACTAGTGGCTCCATAAACCTACCAACGAAATCAAAATCATATGACCTAGTTGGAAGGGGATACATCAAAGATAATTAGGACAAATGCTATAAATTTGTGCACTCGAAGCCAGTCATTTTCCATTTGTTTGCCATCATATAAACTCATAGTAATTTGTACCATCCGACTAAGAAATCAAATGCTCTACGGGCCGCAGCTTTATCTGGAATGGTGTCTTCAAATGGCTCAAACCATTCAACAACCAGGGGAATTCCAATCTCTCCTCCTTGTGATGCCTATATATGCAAGCAGTGTTTAAGCAAATGGTCATTACAATCAAAGACAAGTCGTAGCGTTAATTTGCAACCTATAACTCTATAAGTTTAACAAACCAAAAAACTGATACTCTATTTGGTGCAACTGTGCAAGGAATGAAAATGATTCAGGTTCAATTTCCTCGATCGCATTTGTTTATTGTTTCCATATGCACGGTAGCTAGGGCAACTTTATTTCAAATGCTTAATTAGTTTTTAGGTAATTATTAGTAGTCATATGCATGATCACCTGGTATGTGTTTTTGTAGAGTTTGGCAGCAGCAGCGTGAGCCAACAAGACATGATGTGTAGAGAGGAAAGGATCGGTGGCAGCGTTTGCGTTCGGATCTGGGTTAGTGAAGCCATATTGACCCCATACTTGTGGTTCATTGATAGTAGCCCAGTGCTTCACTCGATCGCCAAAAGTTTTGAAACACAAATCAGCATATGCTTTGAAATCCTCCCTGTTAAACATAGTGATCAATTAGTACTCACAAATTTACACATAATTAACTGATTGTTAGAATACCAAGGAACTTGACACCTACACAATGTCAATGCTTAAGAAACCGGTGTATTTGGTTTCCAGTGCTGTGGGCAAGTCGAAGTGGAACAGTGTCGCAAATGGAGTTATCCCTGCACGTACGTACATTGATCATATATATATATACAAAATTTTAGAAGAAAGAAAAATCATAGAGTTGAATAATTACGGGGATGAAAATTTGATAAATCCCATATATATGCTAATTAATATGCATATAGATATACATCATATGAATATATTGATTGCTCCATATATAGTTCATATATATGTCATACCATTCGCAATTAGGTCGTTGATGAAGTTGTTATAGAAGTCGATACCCTCCTGGTTTACTCCCCCGTCTATGGTTCCCGCTGCAAAATGATCCCAGCAACACAAGAGAGGTAATTATTAGTTTGATCTAACTTAACTCGATCTTGTAATGAACTCGATCAGATATATTGATCTAGCTAAGATTTCAATTCTTCCATGTTTCAGCGGTTGTAATTAGTATATTGTTCAGGTATATATACCAGGGAGAATTCTTGACCAAGACATGGAGAATCTGTAAGTATCCACTCCCATTGCCTTGAGCAGTTGCACGTCCTCCTAGTGATTAAGAAACACAATGCATGAGAGGCTAACAAGTATGTACGTGAGCTGTGAGCATCCACAATTTGTAATCAATTTGCATATATAATATACCTTATAGCGGTGGTAGGAATCAACTGCAATTTTTATGCCTGGAGTTCCATCTTGTATGTAACTATCCCATGTCGCTGGTCCTCTCCCTCCTTCAGTTCCGCATCCTTCTGTCTACAGTATCGTTAAACAAAACTTTTGCATCATATCAACAACGAAATAGGAGTTATAATAAATCAGAAGGATTTGACAAGCTAGATCAACCTGCAAAGCAGAAGTTGCGCAGCCAAATTTGAAATCAGCAGGGAAGTCTTTCCTGCTAATAGTTTCGCGTCGTGTACTAGTCTGAGCTTCATTGAGGTTTGCAAGTTTTACGTTATCATCAAGGGGTCCTCTACCCGCGGGTGAAGATTGACCTAATATTAAAAGGAAATAACTTGGTTGACCAGCTATAGTTATTTATAGGTGACAAACATCAATGAGAGATAGATAAGTGTCAACAATAATTATAAACAAACATGTTAAATACCCAAAAAAACCCTCTTGTTATGTTCTTAAATTGCAGCCAAACCTTTTAAAATGGACATGTGTCCCATGTTCATTGAATGTGGTCATCTTAAGGTGACCAGCCTTTGTCACTGAAGTCGGGTTCATTTTATATTACAATGAAGAACCTCTCAACAAATGTTAAATAGAAATATTTTGACTTTAACAAGAAGATGTTCACGTTGACAAAATGATAAGTTGTTACGTACCGGCAAGCTCAAAGATGAGGCAGGATATCTAGAAAACAAAAAAACAAAACATATTGTTAAGAAAATTTTAGAGAAATATTTTATTTATTTCATTGTGAATATGTAATTGCATGTTCGATCGATCAAGGCCGACGGCCTATCCCTCCTTCAAGAATCCTCAAACGTAATTATATATTGAACAAGAAAAATTAGGTAAACTTAAGTCTTCCATCAGCATGCCAATTTAATTTTCCAAACAAAGCAGTGACATTGACAGTTGAGATAATGCAGAATTCTGTAGGGGGAATAAAATAGAAGGAAACAATCTATGATCGATGGAGAAATTGAACCAAAATAGCTGAGAGATGCTCACCCGGAAACAAGCCTCGATTGTTCTTGCTGTCAAACAAGACATCATGGTATAAAATCTGCAGAACCAGCAACCCCTAACGATCTGCACAGAAGCCTGGATTTTGCTGGACTCGTTGAATAAGGGTAAGTACTCTCTGGTTTCTACACCAATAAAAACACAAAACCAACAGTAGTGTTCCATAGAGCAAGATGATGGCCTCATGCATGCATATAGCTCCCTCGAATTTTACCAGAAAGAAGGAAAGATATAAATTAAGAGTGAATAAGGGGGCAGCTAGCTACGCTTAAATAATCAAATGAACGGGAAGACAAGAATCAAATCAACTCCAAAGGCAAATTAATATATGATTAGCCAAATCCATTTACCAAACTTATGGTCTTTCCTCTTTTGGCTGCTCCCATGGTCAACGTTTATTATGTATTTATCCAATACAATTTGCGTTAGGTAACATTCTTTATCAAATTGGTCCAACACAATAACTAAGATAGTAATCCCAATCAGTTCCTAATAAAACAAAACATCTGAGTTTGACTCATTGGCCAACGTATGTTTGTATAAAGACGTCTAGGAAGGAATGAAACAATGAGATCGGAGATTAGTCTTTTGTGCACGACGGAGTGAAAATACACGACACTTACGGATGACTAAAATGTATGACTATCGAACATGTAAGGGACTTCCAATATATGTACGGGTAAAATCATACAGTCTATATACACGTTGTACACGAAAACAATTCCCCGGAAATATATAGGAAAATAGATGCAGCTATTTATTTAAGGAATGTGAAATCCACACACCCACTTTCTATTTTTATTAGTCATTCTTACACGAAGACAAAATTTAAGTCACTAAGGTCGTGTTTGGTTTCTCGGATATAAGGCCCAGACATGATAAAAATTTACCTATCTAGCCACATGTCATGTTTGGAGGCTCGTATATGGTTTGGTCAGAAATTTTTATTTCTGTCAGACATGGATTAGAAATTCATTTAAACATGTGTTATTAGAATTATCTGGCTTCATTTCGATAAAATTTAAGTTACTAAAAAGAGAAAGTGAGTGTGTGAATTACAATTTAGTTATATGGATTTTGCAAAAACCCAAATATGTTATGCATTTAAAAGCCCAAACCGATAACGAAGCCCAAAACCCGAGTTATATTCTAATTTATTAAGCTGAGGAGGGTGCACAGTCACTCAGACCCAGAAAACCAAACTGGGAGCCCCTTCTTCTTCTTCTTCTTCTTCTTCTTCTTCTCTTCTTCTTCTTCTTCTTCTTCTTCTTCTCTCAAATCAAAACCCTAAATTGCGATGGAAGTTCTCCTTGTGAACATCCAGGGGCTCTCGACGAGCCCCGGAGACCTCCCCAACCTGCACAACATTCTGAAGCAAGCGCACGACTCGCTCCACGCCGAGTCGATTCGGCTGCTGCCTCTTCTCGACATGCTTGATCCCTCTCTGCACTCGCTCGGTTTCCTCTACATCTTGTGAGCCTCTTCTTCACTCTCTGCTAGCTTTGTGATTTGTTTTCGTATGGTTTTGGTGCGCTAGGGTTTTTGTTGGACGGCTATGCAAACAATGTGTTAGGGTTTGGTTAGCTGAAATTATGCGTCGGTTACGCTTTGTTTGAATGGTTATGTGCTTTTTCGATAGATTCAATTGCGTTTTGATTTTGTTTTGGCACCAAAACTAGGCATATGATTCTGAGTTATGTTATGTAAGAGTTATCGGAATGCTTTTGGTGGTTTTCAATTGGTGGTTGTAATGTCTGGTTCATTGGTTGACGATTTAACCATGTTGCTGGCTTTGGAAAATCGGATGGAATTGGCTACTGACAGTGGGTGTGCATGTAAATGTTGACAGGGAAGCATGCACTTCTTCTGCGTTGTCAAAGGAGCAAGCTAGCGCGGTGGTGTTGCCCATGGCCAGATTTATGAATTCGTGCAGTAAGGAGCAAATTCAGTTGGCACCGGAGAAATGTATTGGTTTTTCCTCTTTCTTTGTTGGCTTGGTTATATGTTGCTAGAATTGTGGGGCTAAAATAACATTGCTGAATGGAGTTTTCTCATTCCTTTTTTCTTTATGGTCGGTATGCAGTCATAAGTGTTTGCAAGAGGTTCAAAGACTATGTTATGCAGCTTGAAGCCCCTATGAGAGGAGTGGCACCAATGTTGGCAGCAATTCGGAAAATTCAGAGCTCCTCGGAACATTTGACTCCCTTGCATCCAGAGTTCCTTGTACTCTGTTTGCTGTCAAAATGCTATAAAGCTGGATTATCCATTTTGGATGAAGACATCTTTGAGGTTGATCAGCCAAAAGATCTTCTTCTGTATTGCTATTACGGGTGAGTTATTGCAGTATCACTATTAATTGTTATTTGATGTTTGTTACAGTTTTACATACTTTTAGTTAGCTATTCATCATTGGGATACTTTCTTGTTGATTAGCATTGTTAGTTCGTCAGCTTTTGCGTCAAGGTTGTGTTCCTTGCTTCCTTTGACATTTCTTACTCATACTATTGCGTTGCTGTGTAATTTCCTTAATCTTGATACGGCTTTAAAGGGAAATTGCTGAAAAAATTCATTTTTGACATGATTGTAGGGGGATGATATGTATTGGACAAAAGCGTTTTCGAAAAGCATTGGAGCTTTTGCACAATGTATGTCATTCATTCAGCTAAGATCCTCATCCTTACCAAGTTATAAACTTTATCTATTGATTGTAGTCTTGCATCATATTTTCCAGGTTGTAACAGCTCCAATGTCTGTCATTACTGCAATAGCTGTTGAAGCATACAAAAAGTATATACTGGTTTCACTCATTCACAATGGACAGGTATGCATTATCTGCTGATATGTTCATCTACCTGTGAAGTTTTATTCAACACTGAAAGATAGGGGAAGTTATGTAATAAATGTGACAAGTCAGACAACGACAGGGACTACAGTTTGAGAGACTTGATTTTGGTTACGTAATATATATAATCTGGAGATGTTAAAACCTACTTGGTTCCTGAACCGGTGTGATTAATTAATTGTAAATTTAGTGAACAAGTAGTGTATGTACATATAGTCCTGACTTGATAACTTTATATGTTTATGCTATCAATTTTACTTGAGGATACTCTGAATCTGATTTTTTTTTTTATTCTTCTTATAGTTCTCTACCAGTCTCCCTAAATACACCTCATCTGTAGCTCAGAGGAATCTGAAGAACATTTGTCAGGTAGGACCAAATTTTACAATGTATCTTGTTTACAAGTTTATGTTGTTATGGTAAATCAGTGTTCAGAAGTCCTACTTTGTTGATTATTTTCCACTAGTTACTGTTTGGTTGAACCTTTGATAGAACTATTGAAATCCGTCTGGTTGAACCGTTAGTAGAAATTAAGCTATCAAAAGCAGTGTTTGAGGTGTTACTTAGGTGCACCTCCGGGTGAGGTGGTCTGCTGAAGGGCTTACATTTCCAAGTGATTTCTTTATTTTTGCTTTGTTTCTTGGTTACCCATTGGCCTGGGTTGGTTTTTAAAAACTAAAACCTACCCCTGAGAATACTAATTGAAAATAATGCCTCTGTCTAACTTGCTCTACTAATCTTTGTAATTCTTTGTTTCCAAGAGTTGAAAGGATGTAGAAATAGCCGGAAACTTCTGATATTGCTAGTGAAACTTGTTTTACGTGTTGATGTTTTATCTGTGCTATGCTACTAGTTTTTTTTACTAATTTGTTGTGAACTTTTTTTTTTGAGCAGCCCTACATAGAATTGGCTAATAGCTATACGACGGGTAAGATTGCTGATTTTGAGACAGTTGCCCAGAAATACCAGGAGAAGTTTGATAATGTGAGTCCTATGCATCATCCTGTTCTTTTTAACTTTTAAGACTTCATATGTTGTGTTCTCTCAATCAAAGCTTTGGATGTTTCCGCAAACAATTTGATTTCCCCTGTAGCTTACGAGTCTTTCATTGAATCCTTTTCCATCTTAATGAGGCTTTGGAATTGTGCTTTTTCCCTAGGACAACAATCTTGGACTGGTGAAGCAGGCTATTTCTTCCATGTATAAGCGCAACATTCAGAGACTTACTCAGACATACTTAACCCTCTCCCTCCAAGATATAGCCAACAGTGTTCAATTAAACAGTGCTAAGGAAGCTGAAATGCATGTGCTACAAATGGTAAATTGATATTCTTGCGATGGGGATTATTTCTGCCACATTGTTAGAACTGCACCCTAGTTTAATATTTGTTTTGTTTCTGTTGACCTATAGATTCAAGACGGTGAGATATTTGCAACAATTAACCAGAAGGATGGAATGGTTAGCTTTCTTGAGGACCCTGAACAGTATAAATCTTGTGGGATGATTGAACGTATTGACTCATCAATACAAAGGTAAATTGTTGGATATCAGTGATGCAGTTGTACAATATACCATCTTATTATTAATGTGTGGCTGTTGTTGCTGCCATATCATTTTCATAGAACGACAGTTGTTTGTTGAATGTTATTGCCTGCAATTCTTCATTGAGATACTCCCGTAGCAGGATAATTACCGTTGAAGAACAATATTAATAATGATGTGGCTTCAACTGCTGCTCCATATCATTTTCTGTCGTTCATTGTTAATGTCTCCATTTCTTCATTGAGATACATTATCGGCAGGGTAATTACAGTTGATGAAATATTTATTCATTTTCCTACTTTACTGTCCCAGGATAATGGCGCTTTCGAGGAAGCTGACTACTATGAATGAGAACATCTCTTGTGATCCTATGTACCTAGCAAAGGTAGCATACTTCAAATTACTGGATGAACAAGTAGTAATACCATTGATGATTGCTTACACAACTTGCCTGCTTATTTTCAGGTTGGGAGAGAGCGGCAGCGGTTTGACTTTGATGATTTTGATCCTGTTCCTCAGAGGTTTAATATATGATATTAATCAGTTTCACCCTTCCTGTCGGCATTGGGAGAGTGGTTAGGACAAAGACTGGATCATTTGAATATATTTTCCAGCTCCTTACTGTGCAAAGAGATGGGCAACATCCTGTCATTTCCTCCAAAATTCTGTCTAGTTATGAAACTAGTTTAATTTGCTCATATTTTGTAGTTACTGTTGCCATTTTTTATGGATATGAAAGTGCAATGATGAGAAAAATGAAACAAAAAGTGTTCAAGGTTATGAGTACTCCAAAATGTCCAAGCTGCAACCTGATGTCTACTGTGTACCACCATCTGTTATTTGTATGCAAGTCACTCGTTTTTAGGATGAGCATTTCTTCTTGCCTCTTGTGCCGTAAGTTTTGCCAAAGATTCAACTTTTAATAACAGGAGACGAGTTACAAGTTACAAGACAACAAAGAAAATCTTAACCTTGTGTTCCTCAGTGTCTTTACCATTTAGGAATCACGGTTTATGTCATGAAAATGAAGAATTCTGACACCATAACTTCCATATCCAGAAACAAACAGATTTTAGAATTTACCAAAACCCCTCGACTCCTAACCTAAAAGTTTAAATCAATGAAAAGGTTTCAAGTAGAGTACTGCCAGTAAACAATTGGATCTAGCACCTAGAATGGCCATTCTAATTTTCATTTACAAAGACCAAGATTCCATCATCTATCAAAATTCTTCATATTGATCATCCCTTTTCTCTTTTAAACTTTACAAACATAACTACGAAAGGCACCCCATGAAACAGAGCCACACCAGCAGAAAAGGGAGAAAACGACATGCTGATAAACCAGTAGAAAGGGACTCATAGGTTATGCTCATTGTACTCTGATGCAACTAGAGCCAGTGACACATCTTTCGGTAATCCTCAAGGACCTCAACTGCCTATGCATTTTCCAGTTCTTAGATCTACCTGCAAGGATAAATATTTAAAGATCACATATAAACTCGTACCTGAATGATCACCATTGCACTTCAATACACATTATATATTTTTAAACCAAACTGGTTATTGTTCCAATCTACAAATATATCAAGCCAGGAATGAAAAGATTAAACGAGAATTGCATTGCTTTTTCAAACAATCATAATGAAATGAAATGGACAGCCTTTGCCAACAGGTATCCAATCTGTAAATAGCTCGGCCACATAGAAGTTTTCGATGACCAAAAATGAACTATCTTCAAAATTCCTAGAAATAGCACTTACATAGTTCCATTTTCAAATCTGATATTTTTATAACCCCTTCTGTTATGTTTGCATTACCAAAGTGTCATTCTGTAATGTGTTTGGTCTCATTTTGGTAATTTTATTTATTTATTTATTTAAAAAGCAGGCGTCAGCATTTTTCAAATGTACCGAAGTAACATGCTTATGATAGAAGATCACAAAAGGGAGAGAGGAGATACCTTTCATCTCAATGACGGGGCGTAAGGGGCTGGGCATGGAGTTACACTGAGATCGGGTAACTGATTTATAAAATCCAGAGTCACTTGCAGGCATGCATGTAGTATTTTCTTTTCTGACCTAACAAGCTGTGTAGCAACTCGCTTCTTTGGATTCAAATTAGGATCTGCCAACTATGTAGAAATTAAACGAAACTCAGTCAGCAGTAGAACAGAATCAATCCTAGTTGGAAAAGGTGAACATTATCACAAGGACTTGCCAAAGACTCATCTTCACTCAAAGTAGTTGGATAGCTGGCCAGCCGAGTTCTAAAATATTGAGCAAGTTGGTCCAATACGGCACTTTCCATGCAGGGACTAACCTATAACATCCAGTATAATCGGCATGAATATTTTGGCTGATAATCTACCATAGTAGTGTCATCAACTTATTTTAATGAAAAGCATGTTTTCTTAACTTAAAAGCTGAACTTACTGGACAAATTGGACCTTGAGAAGAGATAACAGACTGCATCTCTGAAGGATCTGACACATAGCCTAGTCGCAGATAAGGAAGCATATCTGAGACAGTTTCCTTTTCCTTCCCAACATATACCTAAGCCGGGGAGGGGAGGAAGTGAGAAACTAATGCAAACCATGTAATAAGTAATAACTTCTGACACTGAAATAGTTTGAGATGCTCACCTGAAAAGCTTGTACTGATAACTTTCCATTTCTCTGAGCAACCATTCGTTTATCTTGATATTGTGGATCCTCAGTATTCAAAGCTGCCTGGAACACATAGAAAATGTGGCATATTAAATGCACTTGACATAACCAGAAAAGTGTAAGCTTGTAAGAGAAAATATCCAGATTTTACCTCAACCATCAAACGGTCATAAGGATTATCTTCGTCAACAAACCCGTAGTTTATAAGCAATTTTGAATTAGGCTGTGGTCCACACCTGTAGTATATAACAAATTGTCATTTTATGATACGTGTTATTTCTGGGCAGTAACATGATTCGGGAATACTAACAAGACAGAATTCCAAAGATCAGCTTGTAATAAATTAGCTATATAATCTTGATATATGTAATCAACATACCAAACAGCAATAGATTCCCCCGCCTTATATGGCCGATCAACCACAAGTTGAACAGCATCATCAGTAGCTGTCAACATTGCCTTGCATTTGCTTCCATAAGCTAACAATGGGGGTCCAAGAGGTACCAAAGCAAACCTCTGAGCCAAGCTAACTTTCTGCGTTCAACGGAAGAAAAAGTTGGATAATATTATCTACATAGAAGATTACATGGGTGCTGAGGCCTTACAACACTGTTTTCCAATTCTTTCCTATCTAGGAGACATTATATGTAACAAGAAAGTACGTCATGGGATTGAAAGAAAACATGCCTGCAGATGCACTACACAAGACTGAACTGCAACAAAAGCTTGTTTGAATATCTCAAATGGGAAGGCTTCAGTAGGAATATCGTATGGGTATTGCTGCAGAGTGAATAAATAAAACAATATTAGGTCACATTATTCGCTACATTTCTAATTCAACTCCAAATATACTCGAGACGGACCTGAAATAGGGACCCGGCCATAAACCAGACAGTGTCAAGCTCATTATATTCCCTTTTAATTCCTTCAGCCCTTTCATGAACTTCAGCCTGATTCATCACAACCATAATGTTGGGTTAAATTATATTGAATTATCAAGTATACCACAAACTCACTTGACAGAACCTGTGTGCATATTGCAGCAAGAAGACATTTTACAAACGTTAACAGAAAACCAACAAAAGATACCTTTGTGGGGCTTCCGGTAAGATAAGCCAGTTCAGATTCCGACCATAAAAGGGGAGACTCCACTGCTAACTGGCCTCTTCCTGCCTGACGATCAAGTTCTCTTATGTATGGATACCAAAATGACTTCTTCCCTTGTTTCTTCTCATACATCAAATAGAGTGCCAAGCATGCCAATTCAGATAACTTGTTCGTAGTTAACAATTCCGCTACACAAAGAATCAAGCACCAATACAAATTACTGGACTAGTCCTACGTGCTCAATAACATTAACAGTCATACAATACTCAAACACATTACAGGAGCAAAAGCAATGAAACAGTAAGCACCTCACCAATAGTTTCGTTCCCCAACACTCTCTTCAGGGTCACAACTAGCGAATTCGGCACCGAAAACGCAACATCACCAACCTTGAAATTCAACAAAACAAAATGAAATCAATGCCAATTAAAACCTGAAAGTTGAAACCAGTGAATCAAACTAAAAATTCTCCAGAATGTTCACCTCGAGATCTTCGCTGGCAGCTACGTAATGAATAGCGCTGTGCTTCTCATCATACGACGGTCGTTCCTTGAGCACAACCTTACACGGCGGCAGCCCATTCTTGTGCATCCACTCTTTCAAGTCCTCCGCCTCGTCTCTCTCGTTCACGGCCTTGCGACGCTTCCCGTCCTCCTTACGCGACCCGATCAAGGTCTCGGAGCTGAACGACGCCAAGCACACATTTCTCCGGCGAGTGGATCCGGACGAAACCCTAGGAATCCTCCGCGGCGAAATCGAAGCGGCGCGGGAGCGAATCGGGAGCCAGGTGCAGCAGCTGTGGTGGAGAGGACTGACCTCCATGGATGTGGAAATTAGGGTTTGGATTTTGCTTGAGGTTGAAGAATGAAGAAGAGAGAGAGTGTTAGGTTGAGAAGAAATGGAAGGTGTGGTGGGATTTGACCAAGAATCTGAGAGAGATGGTTTATTTCATGTTTGGATGAGGCGCGCCAATTGTCGCTATTGTTTTTCTCAGAGTATGCGACTTGTAGTTTTTTCTTATTGTGAAATGTAGGTGTGTGACAATTTTTAAATCACACCAAGATAGTGTTACAACCGATACATATTTGGGCTTTGCACATGTATTTGTGGCATTAAATGTGATTGAGAAGAGAATCTCTAGCAAATTAATAACAACGTACGTAGTTGCAGCGATGTTAGTTACATATAGTTTTGTTATATTACTATGATTCTGGTAAGTAATATATATATTTAAAAAATTATTGATATCACAAACTTTAGGTGATTCGTAAGAATTAAGACGAGTTTAGAGAGACTGTATTTCCATGGCATATGTGGCTCCATTAGAACTTGGGGGCACACCAACACCTAATAGTAATATAACAAAACATTCACGCATGCAACAAACAGCTACTCATCAAACACAAACGTGAAACTGGAAAAGTGAACAATCTAAGATTCTGAGTCACTCGATAGTCAAGGACAATAGTTACATGCAGCTGCTAGCCAAGAGATATCCGTGAGAAATAGCTGGCTTTGAGTACCAAACATTTGTAATTATCAGTACAGAAACTAAATTGATGTGGATACACCATGCACATGTAAAACCAGTAGTACGTTAAAGGTAAAAGTACAGACAAAATTATCACTTGTAAACTAAGAAGGTGAAAATGAAGATCTCAGATAACTACGTACTAATCATCATGCAATTGAGTCAGTAGCTTTGTCAAATGAAGATAATCATGTGATTACTCCTATTGTTCCAGGTGTTGATGAGGGCTCACCTCAAGAGGGCCAAGCTAGTTCATGTTCTTCAAGTTCAACTGCAGGTTCAAGAAAATCAATATGCTCTTTTGGCACAAGAAGTCATCGATGGCGCTGCCAATGACTTAATTGTAGAAATTGCAGACCAGGTGATTAATGAAACAAGTGATCAATCTCTTGTAGACTCTGTAGTAGTTGGAATTGCGTCTCATGCAGCACCGAGCGTTTCAAGTCCACAACAAATAGGATTAAGGAAGGATACGCGTGAGGACATTATTGGTCCAACAAGATCTACAAATGATGACAATGTCTCGACTGATAACAGTTTTGAGATCCTAGCTCAAGTGCAATAAGAAAATTTAGTTGGACTCCACTCAAACACTTTGGTTGACAATGAGGATTTGCTCTAGTAAAACATCCGGTTAAGAGGGTTTGTTGGGGTGATTTGGAAAATGAAGAACCTCTTGGTCATACACATTATGTTTCATCTGCTAAGATCAATTATGAAACTTGGTATCATGAGAATGAAACTACATCAGATGAGAGACTTCTTTGTGCTTTGCCGAAACAACACAAAAAAGTCAAGGCAAAGCAATGTCAATCGAGTTCAAGATACCCTGCACGTAATCGGACTCCTACCGTGCGCCTTAACCTTTAGTTGTTTTGGACTCTGGTTACTCTTCTGTCATGTTTATGGTTTGTTAATATTTTTTGTATTTTTATTATTTTTAAGGGCCATTGGTCTTACGCCCTCCCCTTTTTGTTGTTTTACCTCTCTTTCATTGAATAAAATTTCTTGTTTTGGCAAAAAAAAAGAAAAAAAAAGAGAACTTCAATTTCATTATACACAATTACACATGACATAGGTGCACGAAGATGAAAGAATGCTCCATTAGAACTCGGGGGCATACACAGTAATAACATAACGAAACAGTGAAACACACCCGGTATCAAACATCTACTCAAACACTCATCCAAAAAATATGTATTTGTACAGTTGCCAACATGCCATTACAGACTAAACAGTTTCCATGATCAGGTGAGTACGTGATGTTGTTTAGAACTGAAACTGAAATAGCTATATTGAAATTACAGATGAAGCAGATCAGAACAAGAAGAAGTGCAAGTTTCCCACCATTAACTGACAGATATGTGAAAACTTGAGATGCAGCTAGCTAGCTATTTGGCGTTCAAAGTTGTATTCATTTACATCGATCCTTCTATTGCATCGACATTAACAATAGCTTAGTTACCAATGGATTCCATACTGAAATAAGCAATGGAAATGAAACTAAATTAGTGAGTTCATGGTCAGATCCCAGAATGGGAAGACGAGTGAGTTCTGTTTTGAGGAAAGGCAGCAAGCCAGGCAGCATTAGGAAGAGCACGATCCAACCTTTCAAGAATAGTATTAGGAGGGTCCTGTCTATTCGACCAAGTAAACCGATTACCTTTTGCAGGAATATTAATCAAACCACAAGAGTTAACAAACGAGAGAAAATTATTCATGTAGAGATTATGAGTCCTAGCTCGAACCACCTAATTTCTCATCCAGATGCAATATATTATTATTATTACATTACTCTCCCATAAGAACCCAAGATATTATCAGTGTTCTAAGGTTTACATTAATTATAACAATCAACTCATTTAGAAAACTACCTTAGGGTAATCAACTCATTCAGAAAAAAAAAATACCAACTCATTCAGAATAGGAAAATCACGCCTTCTAGTAGTTCAGGCAATCGGTTGGCTTGAAGGATACCACTTCTCTATCCATGTCAAAACCAACCAACATATTTCCCTGCATGACGGCTCCATATGCAGCCACGTTAGACCCATCATCGTAATGCATGATTCCAAAACATAATTTGTTTTTGTTATCTTCATTCCTTATGAACATTTTTTCTGTCACTAATGGCAGTTTGCCACCACCGTGGAAATGAAAAGTCATTTTTGGTTCTTTTGGAATTGTTGTCGAATTCAAGCATAATGCTGTATATTTCGCGTCTTTCGCTATGAACGGCTTCAATTTCGGATCAAGTCTCTTCTTCAGCTCAGTTGTTATTCTGTCGAAAAGTTCGTAAGGTACCAATGTAAAAGTTGTGCCTGAGTCAACCATCATGTGTTGTTTATTGAGCGATGTCACGTTCAAGCTGTATGGAACAAATTTATCTCCGATTGTAATTCCTTGTGCCACCACACCATAGTTATCCTTGAAGCTCTCCAATTTCACCAATGGTGTTGAGACAACCCCTTCACCTGTAACTTCACTCCCATTCCCGAAATTGATCTTGCTTTGAATTTTAGGATCAGTATCTAAAGGCACCAAGCAATGAGAAAATTTGTTCCCACCAACATAGGGAGCAATTTGAGAAACAAATGATAAGGGCCCACGTCCGAGCCCAACCACTCCCATATCATAATCAGTTGTTGAACCATCTCGATCCTCTTGAAAATCGCCACACCCAAAAACAACATCTTTTAGCGTTACAGTCTTACCTGTTGTGGATGTCAAAGTAACTGTTTCTTTTGCCAATACACCTTCAGTGCTTGTTGCGCCTGCATATGTAACACCATAAGGACAACTTCTTGCTGGATATTTTGTACAAAAATCTGGTGAATCATCTACTGATTTCATATCGTCGACAAATCTACACTCCTTTTCACGACAAGTAATGTTCCTATAAGTAGACGATTTACTCGGGTCGAACATGGGACGTTTGGTCTTGAAGTTTGTTTTGCACGGCTTGCATTGCGTCCATATTAGGGTGCTGCCTGTATCAACAATTGCATAAATCTCTGAAGGTGGGGTTCCTATTGAGAACTTGAAATTATGTCCGGCGCCAGGATCTGTTGTTAATAGGAATTGATGCGCGTTTGGACCCATCAATTGTCGAGTGTTGTTTCTGTGTTTATACAATGGTAAATCTAGGGATTTTCTTCGGATGAGATGGGCGCTGAAACCACCATTATTGTTGTTGATATTGGTTGTTGCTGTTGTGATAGAGTATTGTGCAAGATGAAAGAAAAGAATAGTGATGACGGTAATATAATTCGTGTATGAAGAAGAAAGGGTGGCCATGAGATTGAGTTTAGGTACGTAGCTATAAGAAGAAAAGTAAGTAGAAATAGAGGCAAGATCACGACGAATATTTGAAACTCTTTGATATTATCTTAAAATCATAGAAGCTTAAATAGAGGGTGGTGAGGTTTGTGTTTACGAACGAGAAGACATAAGTTACACGTGGAGCCATGAGTACCGCTGGAACTATTGTTTAAAAATAACTTGGAAGATGACCCGGACTATATTTTCCTAAAAGAACTCTATACCGGTTGACTTGACAGGAAAAACCCTCACTTTTAGATTCCATTTTCCAAATTTGAAATTTTTCGTTATTTTCAAAACTACTAAAATTCAAAGTTAATGAATACGCCTCAGAGAGCGGATGCAATTTACAATATACTATTTCCCAGTAGTTGGTGGACACTTTTCATACACTGTTCGTCGGCCGCTTGTTGTAATGCTTAGGTAATGACCATTCTGTCCTTAGTATTTGATAATTTACAAAACTGCCATGCTCTCTCTGGTTTGCCCAACTTTTCTAGCTATTGTTGTATTATTGATTAATATAAGATATTGCGTTATGATGACCAACATGTAAGACCATGTGACATGTGTTACGAGAGTTTGGGGAAACTTTATGCCACATGTAAAGTTCATCCCAATTGGCATAAAATCATTACAATATTCCAAACAAAAGTCACTGAATAAGTATTCATTGACCCAAATAGTTCATGGAAAAAATTGAGTTATCTGGTATTATATATGTTTTATAGAAATTACAATATATATTATAGAGTTGATGAGCAAAATCATATTCGGAAGTCCATGCCAAGAGATCGAACATCCATCTTCAAATTAAAGGCTTCCGGAATTGCCAAAATAAATAAAATTAAGGGAAAATACCCATTTAGTACTAATTGTAACTCTTCATTGCCCATTCTAATTAATGACAATTTTTTATATGAGCCAATTTGAATAAAAGTAAACTTTTTTGTGCCTAAATGACCAAATCTTTATTAAAGTCTTAACAAACTATATTATTTTAAGACTATTTTGCCCTCATCTCTTCAACATAAAAAGACTTGGCCGGAACCTTGGACTCTGGTCACCGGTCACCGGCCACAGGACTCCGGTCACCGGAATTTCCCTGACCGCCGGACTCCGGTCACCAAAATTTCCCCAGTAACCAGTTACTGACCCCTAATAACCAGTTACTGACCCTCAGTAACCAGTTACTAACCCCTAATAACTAGTTATTGACCATTTACTGACACCCAGTAACCAGTTACTGACCCCCAGTAATCAGTTACCGACCCCTAATAATCAGTTACTGACCCCCAATAATCAGTTACTGACTCTTAATAATTGGTTACTGACCCCCAATAATCGGTTACTTACCCCTAATAATCGTGTTACTAACCTTTAATAATCAGTTACTGACCCCCAATGATCAGTTACTGACCCGCAATAATCAACTACTAGACCTAAAACACCATCTTCACCTATCTTGCCCACATTCCTTACCAACAAAATGAAACAGCAGCGGGTAAATATTAGAAAAGAAAAATACTGTGTCTGCAAAATTTAGTGATATAGAGTTACTAAGGAGAGTTGTCAAAGGCATTTACAAACAAGGATAGCAAACTGAACCTTGAATTCTCCATCTCCACTCCATAAGACGCAGCTCACGAGTACACATGTATTATGTATACTAACTGCTCCACTACACAATCCCTCAATGCTGCGACCACTGAATATGCTTGATATTAATCCCTTCCTTCACCATCTCATAAAGCGGACTCATCTCCCTCAGCTTCTTCACCTGCTCCACCGTAAGCTTCACGGCCCTGTCAATCTCCTCCTTAGTCGTAAACCTCCCAATCCCAAACCTAATCGAAGTATGTGCCATGTCCTCATCCACCCCCAACACCCTCAACACATACGACGGCTCCAAACTCGCACTAGTACATGCACTCCCACTCGACACCGCCACCTCCTTCAACCCTATCAGCAAGCTCTCCCCCTCCACATACGCAAACGACAAATGATAATCTAATGCGGTCGTGGTGACGAGACGGAGATCGGCAAGCTTGGCTCGCATCGCTTTATGGAAACAAACCAGCAACAGATTCGGCGATTGCGTGAGCAGCACTCGGCACGACTCCAATGCCTTTGGTTTTGCAGATCGGAGATCGGAGCTCGGCTGCTTGGAGATCGGATCTTCTCCTCGAGGCTTAAGCAAATCGGCTCGCCGGCAAAGGCGCGTTGGACCGAGATGGCATGAAGATGCTTGGAGCTGGAGATAGGAGCTCCTCCTCGTGGCTTGTCGGCGACGACGCACTGCTCCAAGTGACGGTGTAGATATCCAGAGAGAGAGAGCACAGAGCAGATCAGGAGGAGAGAGAGAGAGAGAGAGAGAGAGGAGAGAGAGAGAGAGAGAGAGAGAGGAGAGAGAGAGAGAGCAGAGAGCAGATGGGGAGGAGAAGAGAAAGAGATGAGATTTGTGTGGGTTTAATTTTATATAGGAAAATAATGTCTTTTGCATAAGAATCATTAGAATGGGTTAAGAGATTAGAATTTCATTGGAATGGGTTTTAGCTTTCTAATTTTTGGGTATTTGGGCATTTTCCCTAAAATTAAAAGCTAGCTTCTGCATGTCTATGGATGAACTTCTTCTCCCTGATCGACGTCTAGAACACAAATGAGGTGATTGAATCACCTAAACAATCAAATGCTACTCGTCAACGAAGTGCGCATGGACTTATATTAGCTATCGGCAGAAACAGACCAGGAGCTAAACATCCTGGTGATGAGTTTTTTTTCTTCTCTTCTTTCCCATCAGTCTCAGACTCTCATCAGTAGTCTGTGATCCCAAGTTTGATGAGCTTAATTTTGCATCTGGACACTCTTGGCCTCTTGGGTGTAAGTGGCGCTCAGAGCCTATATATATTACTATCTGTTTTATCATTACTGGGAGCTAGCAATCAAATTCACTGATCATCAGTTTTATTAATTTCTCTTGACCTAATAAGCAACTTAGTGATCGATTGCTTACTTTCCTGATGCTATCTCCTATATATATATATATATATATATATATATATATATATATATAGTTTAATGTCCTTACGAAAGCATGCAGTTCAACTTTACTGCTAATCGGAGCGTAGATTACATCCCCACAAGCCGCTATATTCCCATATATATCCAGGGGGCTTCAAATTAGAGCCTTCACCTGAACCCTTGTGAGAAGAGATCGAAACTCTAGAGGCAGTTGCAGTGAGTTAAGAAAACTATCCCAAACAGGAAACCAAAACCAAATTGAAACTGGAAAAGTAAATTAACAATCTGAGTAACGGTATATATCGATATTGTAAAGTATAATATATAGTTACAGCTACTGGCTGGCCGAGAGATTTCTATGAGATAGCTAGCTTTGAATACCACATAAACGTATGTATCAGTACAGTTGCCAACGTGCATGCTATCAGAAACTAAACTGATCAGTGAATTTGATTTCTAGCTCCCAGTAAAGATAAAACTGCATGAATAACTATATGTGTGTGTGTGTGTATCAAGGAAAATAAGGTAATTAAAATGAATCGACAAATTGTCCCTTCTTAACTAAGAAGGTGAACATCATATGCTGTTAAAATCGGTTACGTTGACGATAAGGAAAGCATGGTTCCTAGAAGTCAACAGTAAATTGTGTATGTAAATGCTTTAGGTTTACTCTCATGTTCTTGTTTGGTATTTGAGTCTCTTTTAGGTTTACAACCATGTTCAATTAGGTATATGTTCCTTTGCCCCATTCTATGAATTTGACACATGTGAGAGGGCTGGTAAGCTATATATAAGGGTGATATACGCATTCATCCTGAACACACTAGATAACAAGAAGTTCCATATGGCATCAGCATTGCAAAAGCTTGTGATTTTCTTCCTCGTTGTTATTTTATTGGTGCACAATGGTATAATCATTCTCTCCATCCTTCTACTGTTTGCTTTCTTGTTTTAATCTCTATTACTAGCTAGATAAACATGAACTTTTTGTGTGAATACTAATGTGTGTGATTATAATGTAGGTACAGGAAAAGTCTGGCATCCGAACAACACCACTTGCGAAATTCGTAATCGAGCATTCCAAGGAATCTGTTCAAGAGATGAGAGCAAATGTGTGTTTCTTTGCAGAAACGAGGGATTCGATACTGGTGGCTGCCGAGGTCGAAGCCGTAATAAATGTTTTTGTATAAATAATAACTCAATTTGTAATTTTAAGAACACTGGTAATTAGTTTATAGATTACTAGTTTTCTAAATAATTATCAAACGATGGATATTTCGCAATAATTTATTAATGAAATAACAGTCATCGTTAAATATAATCTATATACAGGAGGATGGCCTTCTACTCTTTCTCTCGCAATCTCCTAGAACACCTACGTTCTTGTATGAAGCCTAAAACAAAGAAATTAAAGAGCCCGACTGATAAAATATAATCCTAATTAAGGGACCACCGAATTTCTATTTCCTTTGCGATCTCTCTCGCTCAAGGAAAGATAATAAAAGGTTCAATATCATTTCGCAAAAAAAGATATGAACCCAAAAAAGAATATGAGAGTTTGATTCGCCGTCGCCGGATTTCCTTCATGTTTATTATGGTAAACTTTGCTAAAATTTACTTGTTTGTTTGTGTCAGTTATGATTTACGAATTGACAATAGTTACCTGATTGAAGTAATTACGCTTCTTTTCTTTCTAAATTTTTTTTTTGTAAAAGGGATTTAGGATAAAGGCGTTTTATTAAATTTTTACGTTATTGTGAAATGTACGTAGTGTGTGACAATTTCTAAATCACACTAAGATAGTGTTACAAACCAATGCATATTTGAGCTTTGCACATATATTTGTGGCATAAAATGCGATTGAAGTGGTATTAGAATTCTTCTAGAAACAAGATGGGTATCAAAATAGGTGAGAACGTCGAGGATGTCGAATTTATACCTTTATCAATCGGGGAAAAGAAAAAAATCATATACCTCTTGCAATATCTAGCTAGGTTAAGATGATATGATACATTGGAGAAAACTAAAAAAAATTATTAAGAATTCAATTCAATTTATCCTCTTGTGGTTTTGGGGTGACTTCTTCTGAGGATCTCAAGCAAGTTTAGCTAGCTGGTAAGTAGCTGCTCTTTGGCTTTGTTGTCATGTGTTGTACTAGCACTATCTTTGTACTAGTTATATTGATTCTATTTGTCTAAAACATGAGCATCTCTTAGGTTCACGATTAGCATAGGAACACAAACTTAATATGCATTTGGTGGTTTTTACAGGTTGTTACAAATATATAGTTCTTTTTTAATGCATTGGTGGGATAATTTGATTCTTCGAGTCTTTAGATGCCTAAACCAGTACATGTACTAAGAGAATGGATACTAAGAGATTACATGATTTTACTTTTTTAAATCCTGGAGCTGGTTTTAGCTAGCTATGGAATTCTTACACTTCAGTGTTTACTTTAGAGGCTGTTTGCTTGTCATGTATGTGATTGATACTAAATGTTGGTGTTCTCTATATAGGTGAAAATTGGTGGATTGGTGAAAATCGACTCATTCCTGGAAGTGACAGACTGACAGTTGTGATTGACAGAATTGTAAAAGCAACTCTTATATCTTCTGCTACTTTAGGATTCAATCATCTTTGTTTTGTAGCTATTGGCACTCTATGTCCTTCCAAATTTTGTGTCAGTGGCATGATCAAGAACTAAATGATCATGGAAGTGACACGGTTGGTTACCATTGACTACAAATTGTAAACCGTTGTTTAGTGACTTTTATGTCATCTTTGTCAGTTTTATTTCCTTTCAATTGCCCTGGTCAAGAACTAATTGATTGCTTAGTTAGATTATGTTCCTAGCTTACTGTTAACTGGAGCCTAGATTACATCCCCATAACCTGCTTCTCATCCAGAGCTTCAAATTAGAGCCTTCACCTGAACCCTCCTATAGCCTTTTGTGAGAAGCAAAACTCTAGCAAGTAACAAGGTAGTTGCAGTCAGGTTAGTTTCAGATAGTTTGTTATGTTGTTATACTGGCAGTATCACAAACTGTAGGTGGTTTGAAAGAGTTGAACGAGTCTGTACACATTAGCAGTATCCATGGCATATGTACACGAAGATAGAAGAAAGCTCCATTGATTAGTGAACAACTAGGTAAAGGTAAAACGAATCGACAAAATTGACCCTTCTTAAATAAGAAGGTGAACATCATATGCTGTTAAAATCGGTTGATGAGGGCAATTAGGCTACAAGCTCAATTTGGTTCTAAACATGTCTTTAACAACCTGTCTTGGCTGTGGATTATCTGGTCCTCTGTCTCTCTGCCCAGATGTAAAATACAAGTAACCATCCCAGAAAGCAGTTAATGTGGTTTTTACTCGGTAAGGAAGCCTCCCGATCACCGACCATGTCTGTAACAAAGGAGCAATCATAAACATTCGAGTTTGTACCACAAGATAAAAGTGCTGGAAGAGATGATATAGGAATGATTCGTTATCAACATTAATGCATATATGCTAGTTTGTGGTTGTAGTGATGATAGGAGAAGATTAATACCATCGAGTCCAAGTGAAACTGGAAGACCTCCCCAACGAGGATCATCCTTTTGGTGATTGGGTTCTTTTCTGTTGTACCGCCAGTGATGATTATTGAATTGTTGAGAATTACCCAAGCACACTCTACATGAGAGTTTGGTTTCAGCATAGGAGGTAACACTTTCCATTTCATTTCATCATCAAGCATATAAACATCTGCATAGACCACCTGATAAATTGAGCAAAGATGTTTGAGTGCTAAAGACATCAACTGATTAAATGCTGACTTTCAGTTCACCATGTTAAAACAACTACAGGAACCATTAGATAAAGTACAATAGGGAAGTACAAGTCAAGAAACAATATGAAACCAATCCAAGAACAATATCTAATTAGAACAACACAGTACCTCATGCCTGCGCGAGCACTTGAAAATTGGTGAACCAGGTTTGGCCATAAAATCACCTTCTTGACCACCAATGACAAAGAGGCGATCATTGATCACAACAGCAGCCCTGTTAGAACAGTGACACCTTCGATCAGAAAATATTACAGAAACTTCAAGGAAAATTTTGAAATGAATGATATGGATGGCTTTAATGACAGTTCACAAACCTATGTGGCCCCCCACGTGGAATAGGTACTTCTTTCCTCCATTTTTCCTCCAATGCTTTACCATCCTTGACAGCAATACTCCAGTGCTCCACACCAGGCGTATGCCGGTTTTCTTTGCTACCACCCATCACATGGAGCCTGCCTCTCCATAATTGAGTCGCTGGAGCGTACCTGCCAAAAGTTGTCATTTTGGTATTAACTAGATGATTTATGCTTAAAAGGTCTATCTATTCAAAGAAATCTAATGGCGATAAAGCTTCATTATATCAGCAGTTTCAAGTCTCAGATGAAAAAAGCGTTCTTAGCAGTGGATCTGCTCTATCTCTTGTATGCCCATGTAAAGGATAAGAATTTTCCTTTCCAACTGTTTCTACTAAGAATAGACATATTTTAAAGCACTAAGAAAGATGCATCAATTTGTTCACATATCTGGATATTAATGCTATGAAAAGTTATTTCATTATGGAATATGGATAACAGATAAAAGAAGATTCTTCTTCCTCAGAAGGTGAAGTTAAGAACAAGTGTATAAGATTATCACAGCAGACTAAATGAAAAGAATATGAAGCTGACAGCCAAATTAAACTTCTAAAAACTCATGCATAGCATCAATGCAAAGCCTGACCAGATTACATACCTAGGAGAAGGTAATGGGGGTATACTACTCCATTTCTTTGTCTCGGCATCCAGCACAAATGAACGAGCTGTAGGCCCTCTGCATTGGGGGCCATATTGTCCTGATATGACATATATGTATCTCCCATCAGAGGCGACTCCTAAATGTGAATGTCCCATCTCTTTTGGCATATCAAACCTTCCTCCCCATGTATTGTCAGAGAAATTGAATATATCAACATGAGAATGCACCTGTAACACAAAGATATGTATAAACCGATGAACATCAAGAACCATCAACTAATGATTTGGTTTAATTCTATTAGCATCAACGTTTTAAGAGCTAAAGTAACAAATTTAGCAAAAGAGCTCAATGGGATGTAGTGTCAATGATAGATATAATACAAGCAAAGAACTCAGAGATAGATAAGATCGTCACATAGTCAAGAGTGCCATATCCTGCAAACACGTAAAATAGATTCTTAATCTGTATTGCAGCTCCATCGAGACGCGGCACTGGTGCTGGTGGCATCTCCTCCCATGGTAGCTCCGGTGCAGCTATATCAGCAAATGTCCCAGATAATAATCTCTCATTAGCACGTTCCCTTTTGTCTCCCACAACTTTTTTCTACATGTATAAAAACAAACCTCCTTACCAACCAGATCATCCAAATCCCAAACAAACAAAATCCCTTTTACATGGCAAACAACAAAGTCCAAATGCATCTATTTCAAACACTTTGGGCTGAGAAACAAGAAAGAAGTACAAATAACAATAATAAAGTTTCTATTTTTCCCACTAAATTTCCAGTGAAATACTCAACTCCGATTCAATCTTGTACAGAAAGACCCTTTATAACCAACCAAAAAAGATCAGAATGCAAAACAACTAACTCCCATTAATATGGCAAACAAGAAAGTCCAAATGCATCTGAAATCTGAATCCTCGATTCCAACATTTTAGGCTCAGAAACAAAGAATCGCCATTTACAATCTCCCTTAAGTCCTAAAATCCCAAAAAACAGTAAAGCTTCTACCTTTCCTCCAAATTTCTACCTCTGTTCATATTACAACAACAGATAAGTCCAATCGGGTATCAGCCTAATGAGCATTTGATTAACCGAGTCCAAAGTTAATATTCTAACAACCTAACAGTAAATTTTCAACCATTTCCCTCTAAATTTGCTGCAACATAAATAAAATACAAGAATCCAAAATGGGTATTTGATCCAAAGGTGTCTCACCTGGCCAGCATTATTGGCTGTAACATTTGGTACGACTAGGGTCGCAGTTTTCTGAAGCGCCAAGTTAGACCCAATAATGGAATACGCCGATGAAGAATAAGAAGACGAAGCCCAGAAGAAATCTAGAATCAGAGCCGCTCCAAGCAGAGCCGCGCAACATGTCAGAAACACCCATTTCAGTTTTGAAGATGAAGAAGAAGAGGTGGTGTGGTTTTGGGTAAGCCTGGCCATGTTTCATCACAAAACCCATAATCAGAGACACCCATAAATAGAGAAACAGAGAAGAGAATTGTTGAGCAGGAGCCAAAAAGAGTTGGGCGCCAATGGTTTTGATTCGATGCTTTTGCATGTGCCTTTGCCTTTTTGCTTCTTTTATTGAATTTGTTTTTGAAGTTTTAAAAATCAGCGGCAGTCGTTTTTTTTTTGGATACTGACGGCTGCCGTTTTGGTGGTTTTGGTGAACCCGCGTTGCGCCAAGTGACACCACTGATGAGGACCTAAAAGATTGCTTGAAACTAATGAGCATAGAAATTCAATAATCTCAAGCTAATAACCCCACGAGTCCACGAGGGTTCGAGTTTAAGAACAAGTTCGGACAACGCGTTCAGACAAGATCTCGCGACACAAATGGTCTATGAAGTTTTTGAGAATAAGTTGAGGTTCGGATATTGTGAGCTAGTGCTCATTGTACATAAATATGTTTACGTTAATTTCATAAATTTTAATTTGATTTGGTCGATAATTAGGTCTATAAAGTTACATATTTTTCATCATGTCTCTATCTTGTACGGCTTCAAAATTGTGCAAATACGGCCAAATTCGTATCAAGTTTGCTACGACAAAAAATAGACAATATCCGACTCCTAAACCTAAGTATATTTAGATTCGTTTTGGTATGGAGATAGAGAGAAACAATATCATTGGTGATGGTGGTGTTGTACGAAAATGAAGTCAAAACGTTTGTAATGGCAAAAACATATAGTTTGGTGGAAGCATGTTAGACTGTAAGAGTGTTGCAGAGGTTCGGTATATGATTCGAAACCCAGTTTTTACGAAGACATGTCGTAAATTGCTCACTCAACTAACAACTTTTATCCTAAAGAAAAGTAGAGCGAAATTTTTTTCTCCACGAGTACCTAGATCACATCAACCATTTAGTGAGATTAGTTGAATTCGAAAAGGACCTCACCTCAAAATAAAGCGTGGCTTAGTACTAACCTCACACTAACCCAATGGCTAACAAAAGCCTAGCCCAAATCAAGGCCCACTAATCCAGCCCAAAACCTGAGACGAAAAGATTGCAAGTATAAGGCGTCCCCATTTTCTCTCTCGCGTACAACCAACTGTTCTGGTCCTCTCAGACCTCCTCCTTCGTCTTCATTTGGATCTCCGAGCTCCGGCAGCTCCTTCCGACTCTCCGATACCCGAGCCTCGTCGCCGTCCGACCGTGAGTCCTTTCTCTCTCTCTCTCTCCCTCTCTCTGTCAATCTCATTTTTCGCAGCCTCCGTCAGATCTGTGCTCTACTTTCGCCTTAGGGTTTCATGTTTCTGCTTTACCAATCAATTGCGTTAGTTTAAATTTCATATGCTCCAATCTCAATCGCACCGAGCTTATAGTTTATAATTGAAATTAGTGATTCTCTGATGTGTTGTGGTTTGCAGTATTGTAATCTATTACAGTGATGCTTTTTCGATATATATAGGTTTATATATGTGCAAGTATATATGTTTATCTTCTATTTTTAGAATAAGATGCTCAAAGAATGTAAATTTTTGGATGCTTAGAATGTTAGGAGAAAATTGATTATTGGTGTTTTAGTTAAAATTTGATTACTGATATATGCTTTTGATGAATTGATAGGAGTATTGACTGAAATGGCTGGAGGAGCGATCCACCAGTTATTGAGGAGGAAACTTCAGTTTCAATCTACGGTAAGATGTTAAGAGTCTTATATTGTGTTAAGTGGAACTGATAAGTAAAGAAGAATTTGGGCTTAATAAGTGTTTGCTTCTCAGAGTACGTGTGATTTGATTGGTTAATGAGAATGCATACTGGCACTAGCATCAGTCCTTTTACATTTTTCTTTTGTAATACTGTCGTAGTTTGTGTACAGTGCTGTATCTTAATAATGGTTGTTGCATATTAAATTGCAGGCTCCTTCCTTCTTGTCATCCCTAGTATCTAAGAAAGATGATGCTGGGTCTGCTGGGACAAAGTCCCTCAGAGCATTTGCACTGCTTGGAGCTGGTGTTTCCGGACTTCTAGGTTTTGCAACTGTGGCATCTGCTGATGAGGCTGAGCATGGATTGGAGTGCCCAAACTACCCATGGCCTCACCAAGGAATCCTTAGCTCATACGATCATGCTTCGTAAGTTCAAAGTGAACCTATTTAGTATTACTCTTGTAATTTTTTTTGTTCAAATGGTTTGGGTTACATGACTTACTTCTTCAGCCTTCAATTGTTTCTGTTTTCTGCCCATGGTGCCTCCTAAAACCAGATTTCCGATTACATTTTGTTACTGAAGTCTTTTGTCATGATGCAACCGGTTGCTGATATAAGTTCTATTTTACCTGAGCAGGATTCGCCGTGGTCATCAGGTTTACACACAAGTATGTGCATCCTGCCATTCCATGTCTTTAATATCTTACCGTGATTTGGTGGGTGTTGCATATACCGAAGAGGAGACAAAGGCTATGGCCGCTGAGATTGAGGTAACTGATGGCCCTAATGATGAGGGTGAGATGTTCACTCGCCCTGGTAAACTCAGTGATCGATTCCCTCAGCCATATGCCAATGAGCAGGCAGCTAGGTTTGCCAATGGCGGGGCATATCCTCCAGATCTAAGTCTTATTACAAAGGTACTTCCAGTCAACAAGTAATGAATTCTTAATGATTCACATTTTGGGTACCTCTGGCATTATCTCACCCATGTCCTTTTCAGGCTCGTCATAATGGTCAGAACTATGTATTCGCCCTTCTCACAGGTTACCGTGACCCTCCAGCTGGTGTTCAGGTATCTAACATAATTTAATAAACAAAATTGATCAGAAAGAAAGAAAGAAAAATATATATATACAAGTTGCATGTCATGATTTCACACAAGGCACCCTTCCACACAATATCTAGGCATCCTTTTATGATTGGTCAAACACTGCAACAGCCTCTGATCTATTCTTCTGTGTAGATGTGCTTCATGAAGTATGGACTAATCCAACCTTTTTGATAGGGAAACACAATCAATTTAATTATTACAAATAGTCTCAGGGAATGACTACATGGAAACGGAAAACAAACTTAGAATTGGCTCTTGTGTTGACTTAGCTTGTGTTTGCTTGATAAGTTTATGTGCTGTAATTCTTGTTATCTGAAAAGGATTTAACTGCTATTGTAGATCAGAGATGGTCTGCACTACAATCCTTACTTTCCTGGGGGAGCAATTGCCATGCCTAAAATGCTTAATGATGGTGCTGTTGAATATGAAGATGGTACTCCTGCTACTGAGGCTCAGGTTCGTATATCTCTGTATATAACTTTTTTAGGTTTGTTATATTTAGAAGGTAGCTGAAACTAGTTGTTAATATGTTGCAGATGGGAAAAGATATTGTGTCATTCTTGTCATGGGCTGCAGAACCAGAAATGGAAGAGAGGAAACTGGTATGTTTGCATTTAAGGCATTTTTGCAGATTGACATGATCTCACTATGTATATTCTGACATAAGGTGGCCTAAAATGCAGATGGGATTCAAATGGATTTTTGTTCTCTCATTGGCGCTACTTCAAGCTGCTTATTACCGACGATTGAAGTGGTCAGTTCTGAAGTCCCGCAAGCTGGTTCTGGATGTTGTGAACTAGCCTCCACTTCGGTTTCATTCAATGTTTTGCTTCTGAGAAGAGTCTGGAAATAATTTTTTTCACTTTGTAATCAAAAGTTTTGTTTCCATGTCAAATTGGCTCGAAACAGTAATTCGTAATGGAGTGACCATAGGAGTATCATTTTAAGGAGATGGAATAAGCTACTCCATACATACACCTGGAATATTTATATTTTTTTTCTTGGGCATTGTGAGTTTTGGTTAAATTTCAATCAAGTGCCAGATCCTCATGATTGGATTACTGTTTTTGTACTTCCAGTAGGGTGCTATGTATGGCAGTTGAAAAATAAGAGTACATAAACACTGACCTTTTTGCAATTTTCCTAGCTTGAAGATGATTCTATTTGAATGGAACATTCAATCAAGAAAAGGATTCTATGTGTTGTATTTAGAATTTTTTTTGGTGCTTTTGGGAAATATGAACGAACAAACAGAAGAACTATAAGATGGACATAATCCTAGCTCGAACTCTGGATCAATTTCTGTACCAAGCAGCTTGTAATACTTGGTAATCTCACTAGCTTCATCTTTGATCAGCTAAGCAGTTGAACCCAGATACTCAAATGTGAAGACAGCAAAGTGTTCAAGTGTAACATTCCACAGTTACCTCAGAACGGGCTCACATCTTCCCGATCCTGCTGGCATGTTGTTAAATATGCCCAATTGCTATATAAGTTTCAGTTAGAGGCAACTAAAAAAGAATGATCTAGTTTGGTGGCTTCACAGCTTGAAAAGGCAAATCCTAAATGTTTCATAGTACGTTAAAGTTTCTCGCATTTCATGGGACTTGTCTAATATGGACATCACAATCGATTTTTTCCACTCTCTCCATCAACAAGTCGCTATATAATGATGGTCATTAGATGCGCACAATAAATCGTATTAAACAAATTTCAACAATTAAACGTCTTGGAGTCTAATATATGATCTCAACAACCATAACTTTTCAATTTAACCAAGTTAAGCGCAACTCGTTTCTCTTACAAATTCAATTCAATTCAAAGTGAATTTACTCGGCAGCCTTAGACAGAACCGGTCCTGGGTTAAAGCCAAACATTGGGCCCAAAAAAAAAAAAAAATCTAAACATATATATTAGAAAAAAAGAACTGAGTATACTAAACGTCTAAAGACTCTAAACACACGCAACCCTTTTAAGAGAAAATACTCATTTAATACTAATTTAAACCACTCATTTCACATTTCAATGATAATCTTTTTCATTAATCCATTCCAATATAAGGTAACTTTTTTTTATGCCCAAATACACAAATCTTTACTAAAGTCTTAACAAACTATATTATTTTAAGACTATTTTGCCCTCACCCCTAAAACATGTATAGAGAGAGAATATAGAAGAGAGAGAGAGTACTTGGCCGGAATCTCACCAGACTCCGATCACCGGCCGCGGATTCCGATCACTGGCCGCAGACTCCGGCCACACGCCGCCGGACTCCGGTCACCAAAATTTCCCTGTAACCAGTTACTGACCCCTAATAATCAGTTACTGACCAGTTAATGACCCCCAATAACCAGTTATTAACCCCTAGTAACCAGTTATTGACACACAGTAACTAGTTACTGACCCCCAGTAACCAGTTACTGACTCATAATAATCGTGTTACTAACCTTTAATAATCAGTTACTGACTCCCAATAATCAATTATTGACCCCTAATAACTTGGTTATTGACCCCAATAACTTAGTTACTGACCCTCAAAAATCAGTTATTGGCCCCCAATAATCAACTTATTTCAGCTTATTATAATAGAAAAGAATAAATACCGAAACATAATCGAGTTATTGAGCCTAATAATAGTTATTAACCCCCAATAAAATGTTGAAACATTACTGTGAGGCCCATAAGGTCATCCAAACCTCTAGTCCGTTGTCAAGGACCCAAGCCCAAACCAAAAAATTGCTCTGGGCACCCAAAGCATCAACGTATAAACCCGCCGCCTCCTCCGTCGTCTCTCATCATCATTTGAGGCTGCTATGCCATTTGAAACAGATAGGACCTAAAGACGACGTCGTTGCGGCAGCAGACGCGTACATAGACGGAGGAGAGAACAATGCATGGTGGTGGTCCTCAATCCGCCCAGCAAAGCTTGCCATCCTCGACGACGCTGATCGGGACCCCAACTATCAGTCCTTTCCCAGCTTCGATAGACACCGGATCGGAAGTGGCGCCCTCTAAAGCTTGGAGTCGTCGTCGTTGTTGAGGTGTGGACATCGATCGTTGTTAGATTGGATCTGTGAGGACGTTGACAGCTTGTAATCGACGTCACCGGAGATGTCGACGGAGGTGGAGGTCGCCGTCGCCAGCGCGACTCAGATTGAGGTGGAATTCGGGATCTGCAGCAGTGCGAGGTCGCCGGAGGTCAGGGTGTTGCCGAAAGTCACCTCGATCACCTTCGTCGGACATATATCGACGTTGCCGGAGTCGGCCACATCTTGATGAGTGCTGCGATGCAGTCTAGAGAGGAGAGAGAGAGTGAGGTGTCATAAATTTCAGATCTGGTGTGATAAATGATAGGGAAATGGTAGATTTTTTATTAAGAATCATTAAATGAGTATAGACATAATAATTTTATTTAAATGGGTTTTGATTATCTTTTTTTGTGCATTTGGACATTTTTCCCCTTTAACTTTTTTTTGATCCAATGTCGCGCGAACAAGTTTTTCTCATATTGAGGTCTCCTTGCAGCAACTAGCCTGTAACCCTCGACTTCTCACAAACAAAAGTCACGAAATTCTTCTCAAGTAAGTCTATCATCCTCGTCCAATGAGTTTAATCTCATAGTTTTTACAATTTTATAGTTAAGAACTTGAGATTGAGATTTCAATTCGGAAGACTGATTGTGAGATAGATTTTGGTTTGAGTGTTTCAATGTTTGATTTCAATTCATAGTCCAATCCCTTTTTTCCGGTTCCTTTTGAAGTATTGTTTCTCTTCACAAAACAACTATAGACATACAAATAGCATAAGGGAAAACCTATATGTTGTAACAAATACCTTTGTTTCTGTATAATCCCGGACGTGCTCGCAGAAACTAAAAGTGTGACTGGTAGATGACCGACTGTCCTCCCGTTGACCTGCAATAACAAAGGGGACTGGGGGCTTCTAGTCTTTCCTCCTCCGAAGCTTAAGTCAGTGTATAGTGGTTCGAGTGTAATTATTGAGGGCAATTAATGATACCTGACAAGCTGATGGGCTGGACATATTTATGGCCCAGAATGAATTCTCTCTTACTGAAAAACCGATGTGGGACACTATTTTTACTGATATTTGACACTCTAACTCCCTTACGTCTTCTGAAGCCGTTCCCGACGCAATACGGTTTCCTACTTATAACCGAGAAGTTCGGGACGTCCTCGATTGTGATAAAATATCTACTGATTTACGGGCTTAGAAGGTTATTTTACGTACAACCGACTACAAACCTTATAGTTGGAAGTTAAAACATAATAGTACGGTTGTATGAAAATATATTCAATTACTTAAAAAGCTTGAGTAATTAAGCAATATCCTTCCTTCTGCATCACGCAGGTAGGTCCGATTTTTCTTTTCGTTTCGAGTCCTCAAAATCTCAGGGCCCGCCCCGGGAGATTAACTTTATTCTGCAAGATGGAGCTAGGAGACCAAGTACGCGTCACCATTTCATTAACCGAAGGAAAAGCCAAGTGGTCCACGCTCCATCCGTCCAATCAACCCGTCCTATAATCCACGCGCCACCACGGTTCGGAAAATGAGATTTACTCCTTTAGGCCAATCTCGTCGAACCACGTGTGCCCGTTCTCGAACATTTCCGTCTAAAAAATAAATAAAAAACTCGTTTCCCCTTTGGTCGGAATGAAAATAATTATACTCTCAGTCTCCGCCTAAACCAAAGCCCACGTGTCCCTCCTTTTTCTCCCCGAGTGCTTCACACCCACCCACACCCTCATTGGCCCTTTGCGGGGCCCAACGTCACAGAACTCAATTCCGCCATTGGATACGGCCAACTTTAGCTGGACCCCACAACGAAACGAATCAGCCAATTACATGTCAGCGATGTTGAAGAGGTGCCCTAGACACGTGGTGCCTCCTCTGCTCCGCTGCTATGATTATCGCTTCAGCAACCGGAGAGAGACTAGAGAGACTCAGACAGAGAGAGAGAGAAAGCCGGAGATCAGAGAGATCGTCGGGAGAGGAACCTGAAGAAGGTGATGGACGGCGGAGATGGATGGCACGTGGCAGCCGGCGGTGTAGGAGCGCAAGACAAAACGATAATCAACCGGATAATGCTCAGATTCCGTCCAATCGCACCCAAACCGGTCCCCGGAGCTTCCTCTTCAGGTGAGAATCTCCCGGAGAGTACGAACAGAAGCTCGTACTCTCCGTGTAAGAGAGTCAAGAGGAAGCACATTCGTAACAAGAAAAGTAACAGATCTTCCACCGGAGATCCACAAGAACCTATCATCATAGACTCGACCGCCATCACTCTCCAGCTGTTGCCCGGAGAAACAGCCTCCGGAGACGTATCCGGTGCTAGATCTTGGTTAAGTCTTGACCGGGCGGTAGAGGAAACCGCACACCTAACTTCTTCTTGGGTGAACACGAGGCCTTTCAACGGCAGGGATGCGGCGGCGGGATCTGACCGGAGCATGGCGGTGGCAGCGGCGCCGGTGGTTGTTGTGGAGTCGCGGGTGACGGTGGAAAGCGTGACGGACACGTGCATGGATGTGCGAGGGTTAGGTTGTACGGACGAGGAGAAAGTGAGGAGTTTGGAGAGGGACACGTGTCCGGGGTTTATATCAGACGGTTTTAACAGAGTTGAGTGGGTGAACGAGGCCTATAAGAACATGGTGAGTAGGCAAGGGCAGCATCAGTTACCGGAGGTGAGGGTTTGGCTGGTGACGAAGGCGGAGTTGCCGGGAAACGGGAAGCCGGCGTTCAGTTGCAGGGTGAGGCTGCAGCACAGTGGGGAGAAGGAGAAGTGTTCGAAAATGGTGCCGTGTGATGTGTGGAGGTTGGAGGAGGGTGGTGGGTTGGCTTGGAGGCTGGACATGAAGGCTGCGCTAAGTTTGGGTCTTTAAAATCGAAGACCAGCTGCTGGTGCTTATTATTATCAGGTATAATACTACATATTATTCTTGTTTCTGTGTAATCTAAGCTTTGATCGGTTGTGACTTGTAGACAAGGAAAGGTCAATCAGGCAATTAAAGGGTATATTGTGGTATATATAGGGAGGTAGATAATTGTATTAAGATGTCTAAGATTGAACCAGAAGTTATATATATGTCACCAATAAGGCAGCCGGTGACCTTTATTGGCTTTTTCTTGTGGGAGTAGGTGTAAAAGTAATTGCAACAGTAGTTAACCCAGGAAAGAACAGGGTGATTGCTCGCTAGTTAACTAGTACTAGCTAAACCACAGAAAGAAGGTAAAATGCACAAGAAGCAAAACACAAATTCCATCTGCCTCTGCTTGGGTGCTTCCTATATCATTATATATATAAGAGCTATCCCTCAAATTGACCCAGACAAAAATAAAAATAATTCCCTTACTGGTATTTATCCTCTCTATCTTTTTTATACGTCTTTGGATCCTTATACCAATATACCTCGTGCATTTTAATATATATACATGCATATATATAGGGAGAAATTGTCCCTATCTAAACTTGTCTAGATTTGAAAAGTCATGAAGGGCATTCTTTAAGATGTGACTTAGACATCTTTAATTGTTTATATATATATTGATTAGCAAGCTTGGAGTGTAGTGATATTCATCTTTCAATTTGAATATATATATATATATATATATATATATTATATATATATATATATATATTTCTAGTTAGGTTCTTTTCTTTCAAGGCTATGATCTCCCTTAGCTAGGTACTAAAAACTTGAAATCTAATTGTATTTTAAACAAATTTAGAACTCCAATAGTTTATATCTTATACCTAAGTTAGGTAACTTTTGCTAGCTAGGCTAAATTTAGCTAGAGATGAGAGATAAACTAACAATTAAGTTGAACACTTCCCAAGTTTAGTTTTTATTGGTTAACTTACAAATAAAAAGGTTATATGAATAGTAGCTAACACTCATAACATATGTATAGTCCCATCAAATGAAAGGGTTCATGTCCCAAGCATAGTCTAACACATTTTTCTTTTATTATGAAAAATGTAGGGAACTTGAATTTGGAACCATTTAAGAAATATATGCACTTCATAAAACTTTTTGTGGTAAATATTGCTTCTCTACCGGAAGTTACATGTAGCAAAGACTGTAAAGTGATAGTAAAAAATGGGTTTGTTTATCATACTATATGATATGACATATTTATTACAAATGTGTCTAATTGTATGACACATGAGAGTTTTTGAGGGGGTAAATGGTTATTATATGGTCATTTAGTTGCTTTTTTAATCAATAATAGCCACACATTTTGTTAGGCATGTTAAAATTTTCTGTAAAAAACAACGTTTTCTTTTTTCTATATTAGATCGAAACTGTTATAGTGACGTAGACATACAAGTTTATATATTCTGGTCGTAAACAGCATTATATAATCACATATTTGTTAAATATACTATATCATACGGTATATTAAAATTTTCCGTAAAAAACAACGTTTTCTCTTTTTCTACATTAGATGGAAACTGTTGTAGTGACGCAGACATACAGGTTTATATATTCGTCTTTCTAGGTCGTAAGCACCAGATATGCACCACGTGGTACTGTACAGTACAGAGATTAAAAGTTTACCTCATATTGGAAAATTTTCCATTCCTTTTATAGGAAAATAAATTAAACAGAAACTTTTGTCGGTTTTTCTCGAATGACGTCAAAAATCTTACCCAAAGATTCACAACCCCATTCAACCAACCACGCGTCCTAGTCCATAGTGACCTATCACAAATTCACAACGACACCTAACCCTCCCCCCACTCGCACACCTCTCACGTTTTCTCAAAACGAGTCCCTTTCTCTCACGGACTGTCTCACGCGTCCCCACTCGCGTGGAGCCTTTTACGGAGTCCTTGTACCTCAACAGGAATTTGATGTTCTTTTCTAATCAAAAACGACCACGTATTGGGTTTTCTGGAACCTTACCTGGGAGGCCCCACTATCACTAACACTAAGCCCGAGGCTGCCCCACGTGTTGCTTTCCTTTGGGCCAGTGCCTGACACCTTCTGCGATCTGATTGGACGGTAAATGGGACCATCGACTCAATTACGCCCCGGATATGCTACTTTCGCGGCGGGTCCCACCCAGCGAGAAACTAGCCAATAAGATTACACAGTTGTAGCCCTAGCCAGGTGGGAATTGTACCTGTATGTTTCTTCACGCTCCTCTCTTCTCTCTTCTCTCTTCTCTCTTCTCTCTTCTCTCTCATCTCTTCTGGTACTGCGCCATAAATATAAATTTCCGATTGAAAATTAAAGTTATAGAGGAGAGAGAGATGGTGGTTGAGGAGGTGTAGCTAGCAGCGGATCGAAACCATGGAAGGCGGAGAAGGGTGGCGTATGATAAGATGCAGAGCTGGTGCGCATGATAAGAGTGTATTGAATCAGATAATGCTGAGATTTCGGCCGATTGCGCCGAAGCCGGTCGCCGGAGGGTCAGGTTATTCGGGTGAGCCACCGGAAGGTAAGAGTAACGTGATCGGTTTGAGGAGGAGAACGAAGAGAAAGCACGTTAGGGTTAAGAAGAGTGAGGAAAATGGAAAAGAAAAGATGGAGGAGAATAATAAGCGCGTGGTGACACTGCAGCTGTTGCCGAAGATCGAGAAGAGCGGCGACTATGGGGACGGCTCGTCGGACGGCGGATCTAGTTGTTGTGAGTTTGATTCGACTAAGGGTACCAATATTTGTAATCATGAGTGGTTGAGTCTTAGTAAGATCGGAAGAGAGGGTTACATGAGACGTGATACGGCGGCGGATCCGACGGCGGTGATGAGAGGAGCGGAGGAGTCGTGGGTGACGGTGGAGTGTGTGACAGGCACATGCATGAAGGCTGCGCCTCCTCAAGGGTTTGGGATTCTCAGTACGGACGAGGAGAGAGTGAGGAGTCTAGAGGTTGACTCGTGTCCTGGATTTGTTTCCGACGGTTGGAACAGGGTTATGTGGCTGAACGGAGCGTTCAAGAGGATGGTGACGATGACGTGGCAGCCGGAGATAGCCGTGTGGTTAGCGATGAACGAGGAGCTGCCGTATACACACTCGGCGTTTACATGCCAAGTGAAGCTGAGATACACTACTGTGGGCAACAAGAATAATTCGAAGGAGAATTACTGCTACTCGCAAATGGTGCCTTGTGATTTGTGGAGAATGGACGGCGGAGGATTTGCATGGAGGCTCGACGTTAAAGCTGCGCTCACTCTGGCCGTCGATGCAGCTCCACTACATATCTAAGAGGTGGAAGACTGAGCCGAAAATCATAGGTCGAGTGGATGATCAGGTATATCTAATGCTAGCTTATTCTAATGACAAAGGTTTATGCTAACTAGACACTTAAACCCAAATTCTAGAGGCTGCTAATCACGAATCGAATCTTGCTCTTTTGGATGAACACTAGGGATCAAGGCAAATTAAACATATATATGATAAACTCTTAGGTAGGTAGGATTATAAATCTATATGAATTAAGAATGCTCTAAGATTCGATGTCTCTCCAATCTTAGGCTTATATGAGTTGAATAAGTACTCGATTTAATACCCTCTTCCTTGTTTTTTTTGTGGTGACAGGTAAGGTAAAATGATAAAAGAGCAGGACTCGATTGGCCTATTGGTTTAAGTCATGTCAGTAATGTGACCCCATTATTACTTGTACTGTGCTCCCTGCCTTTACATGACCTCTTTAACTTTGGGTCCATCAGCATCTGGGTGGTTTGTCTACATCATGACAGAGGAAACCGAAGTATATTTCATTCAAAGAAAAATAAACTCCTTGGAACCCTAACAGCTAGCTACATTCCAAATATATGGAACAAATAATTTACATGGAAATGGTTCATGTTTGGGATTTGTGTATTTGTGGCAAAACTCAAAAGAGATACTTAGTCAAGCTACACTCTTAAAACAAAACAAGTTTTAGAGTAAAATTGTGCACTAGGTTAAAGATTGCGTGTAATGTTTTATTACTTATGGAGGGTGACATAAGTATACGGCAGGGTAAGTCTGTACAGTGTCGGAAACTGGTGGTAATTGAGTTTTAGAATGAAACTGAACTATTTACTATAATAAGCACTAGTAGAATTATAAGGGAGATAGTTGTGAGGTTAAACATTGATGAGAAATATGGTAGGATGAATATATGACAGTGGTTGCAAGTTTATATCACCTATAATCACCACTGCGTAGTCAATAAATTAGTTATCTTTCGCAAATATAACATAAGTAAATAGTAAAATTTCACATATGATGCGTAATTTCATATAATTAGTTATTTTTCATTATTTTTATTGTTTTTATACAATAATTTGTCAAGACTAGATCAATTGATGTTACGATGCGTTATGCTCTAATCAACTAAGTAGCACATACATGCATATGTATGTTTTACTTGGTTTGTAGTCAACTGATTACTAACTTCTAATAGCTGTGCTAAATTGTTTTTGAACTTAAATACAACGATGGAATACAATAAGATAGTTTTGTGTGCTGTATTGTTTTTCATCTTTGGGTTTGATTCAAGAAAGTCTGCTCACCTGATAATTTTAAGTGGCTATTAAGGACAAGTAAATATGACAGTTGCACAGTTTTAAGTTTTATGATTTCTTATTCTATAGTTGATACATGTGATTAAGATACATTTGTTTCTTACAATCCTTAAAACTGTCATTTAGGAGAGCAAACCTAGCGATTTCAATACTAGTTTAACATAACTGACCGAGTACACACAACATCAATTGACTACCAGAACAGGGATTTAAGTAATAAACTTAGTATTGCTGCGTGTGTGTGCTGCCTTTTATTTTCTTTGAATTTCATGATCCAAACTTAGTATTGGTTCAGCATATATACAAAAGGATTCGATCGATAATGTGGATATATTCGAATCCTCCATCTACGTATACTTTGTCCTCCATTTTAATTTGCATTATTCGACACTGTTGCATTCTCTTGCTTCTACGTGCTTCTCTTTTCCTGATATTTTCTGTATTATCAAAATATATATATATATACACACACACACAGTCCCCTTCCAGAGAGGGATCCCTCTTTAAAATTAAAGTGAGGGACTCCTTATTTCGCTCATTTTCAAGTCGTATTTCCACATCTTAACCGTACAATGTCTAAAACACAGTGTGTAGATCATTCTTGTAAAGTTTCATCAAATTTGAAGATCATTTGGGTACCGAGTTAGATTAAATAAATCAACAGAACAAAAGTTGTCCAAACATAACCGTTCGTGTAAATTATGATTACGGAAGCTCAAATGATCTTCAAATTGATGAAACTTTGCAGAAATGATCTACACACTGTGTTTTAGACATTGTACGGTTGAGATGTGGAAATACGACTTGAAAGTGAGCGAAATAAGGAGTCCCTCATTTTAATTTCAAAGAGGGATCCCTCTCTGGAAGGGGACTGTATATATATATATATATATATAGCGCTCCACAATGATCATGATAATCTTCCATTTCCATTTCGATTGTTCTAATTATATTTAATTCATGCATACATATTCCTGTGCTCATGGTTCCAGCTCAGCTGGTATAATGGAGTATACAAACACGATGTCTCAATCATATACATATGATACTAAATAGTGTTGATCGATATAGCCAATATAAATAGTGTTGATCGATATCAGCTCAGCAGCCGTGCTTATCATCTAATTACAATAATTTGATTTGTTCCTGGCCGGACTAGGTTAATGAAATGACATCTGCATGCAATTGGATGAGAAATAGTTAAACAAATTGATCTCTTTACCAATCGTCTGCTTCGTTCTTTTTTGTTTTGTTTTTTGATTTGATCGGATTCGGGGAGGATTAACTACTATATAGTAACCCGGCCGGCCATGGGTTTATATGTATTGTTTTAGAGTTTTAACTAGTACATCGTATATATTTCATGCATATACGTCATATACCTTTATACTGTTTTCCAGAATGCTACTTAAACTAGACATAAGACATGTATTGTTGTTTTTTCTTGATTACATATTCACAATTGTCCTTTGCAATGTTATTTTCTCAATAAACGATATGTAAGAATCATATCTATATTTAACAGGTTAAATTCATGTAGACGGAAGAGGCGGCTTCTGAAGATCTGAAGCAATAACTGAACAGATGATGAGTACTGATGGATGGAGTATAAGTGTATATATGTGTATGCATGCATGGTAAGATCAACAGATAAGGCAGGCAAGCAAGAAAGCAATGAAACTGATCATCAAGATATATATTAACTAGAAGTGGGAGTGTTGAAGTAGTACGCACCCAAGTTTCTGCTGGAGCTAGCTGATCTGAACAGATTAAGCATATTGGCTGCAAGGGTGAACATGTACGTAGTCTAGGGTTCGAGAGTGGTGCTTTCGTTGTGTCGAACTTCGATTCATTCCAGTGCAAGTATAAAACAACATATAACCTGGTGATCAGCAACATATTGAACACCATGCATGTACTATTTCGAACCTGGTATGTAATCGATCAAGTGTTCTTGTTTTACTTATGCAGTATTAGACATCTTGATTATATATTCATGTCTGTCTCTAAGATGTAATTAACTAAGAACTAGCAGTTTCTCTAATTAAGTTTCTCCTTTATACCTCACCTGTTTGATACGTACGCGCGTGCATGGTACGAAGTTCCATAGATAGCAACATGCGTCCTCATCATCAGTTCACTGACAAGTCCATGACCTTCTCTGATATTTCTGACCATTGTTGGATGTACAGTGTTGGATTTCACCGGCCATATAGATCCTATTTCCTAGAAGTCCAAAACCACAAAAACAGTCGAAAGGATTAAGATTGACGATAAGGCTTCGGGTTCCATCTTTTACCAGGAGTGGTTCATTAAGGTTCTATACATATATGGCTTAAACATGGTGTTCTAGACTAGAGTTTAGAGATCAAAGATGATGCATATAGAGGATGGCAAACATGGTGTTGATCGACTAGCCAATTGGTGTTTTCCAATCGATCGATTGTTATGGTTTCCTTCTTCATTCAGGGTTGGGATTATTAATTATGGTTTCCTTATTTTACTAGGAGTGGTTCATTAAGGGTTTATATATGGCTCAACTAATCCTGTTGCTCTAGAGCTTAGAGATATCGAACATGGCACAGAGACTCTACCCCAAACGCTGCAGCAGCACCTCAGCAGAAACCGTAGCCAACATAGAAGAACTCCTTACCGAAATCCTTTTGCTTCTGCCAGCTAAACCACTGGTCCGCTTCAAATGTGTCTCAAAGCATTGGCTCTCTCTTATTTCCAACCCCAATTTTTGTCACCGCCACACCCTACAATACCCAAACTCCTCCATCTCTGCTGTCTTTTCCAACAGCTGCGAAGACTTGCTTTCATCCCTTTTCCTCCTCATCATGATCCTAGCGGTATATACCATGGATACGGCCGTAACCATAGTTCACCTCGCTGGTATCCTCTTGATGTCATTGCAAACCAATATGGCTGCATCAGGATTATCAACTCCTGCAATGGCCTCTTCTTGTGTCTGCCCATTGTTGCAACAAGTGTTAGTAGATCCCCATATTTTGTTCTCAATCCCACAACTAGCAAGTTCTTGACACTCGCAATCCCCCCAATTAGTGATGGCCAGCAAGTAGAAAACCATATCCTTGGCTGCTCTTTGGCTTTTGACCCTTCCAAATCACCCCATTACAAGGTTATCTGCCTTGAAACTGCAACTGGATCAGATTACCAAGTACAAATATACTCGTCTGAGACTCGAAGTTGGAGGCTTGTTAGTTCTTCTTTCAAGATCCAAGATCATATGATTCATATCTGCTACGAAAAGGGCGTCTACTTCAACGGCGCAGTTCACTGGGTAGGCCTGTATTGTGAGATGTCATACTTTCACATCGATGAAGAGCGTGTTGAGTTCGTTCAGAGTCCTCCTCACTGTCGAGAGAAGAACCCGGAACTAAGGGAGTATAGATACTTTAAAGAGACCAGTGGCGGTCATTTGCATCTCATTGATATTTATTGGCCTATTCAGGCTGGTTATGGATTTGAAGTGTTGGAGATGGGAAGAGACTACTCTGGCTGGTTCGTCAAGTACAATGTTGATCTTAGATCTTGCCCTCCCAGCAGACAGTTTGTTGTTCTCTTTCTTGATCGAGATGAAAATGAAGAAGGGGACGGTTCATCTCTGTGGCTACATTATCCTGGTCAAGTCGTCTCGTGTAATCTTACGAGTAATACTTTCAATTTTTTTGAGTCAACTACTGATCACTGTCTCCTTGTTGAATCTGACAATTTTCCGTTTAAGGAGACTTTGACTTGTGTGTAATATTGCACGGTTTGCACCTACTTGTTATCCTCTTGATTATAATTTGTTCGTCGAAACCAATATCTTAGATTCCATTTCTATTCTTTACATGAGTTGAAGGGAAGCTAGCTTGGTGGTAGGTACGTGGTCTAAAGGACAAAAGAGGGTCGTCGTTTTCAGAATTCTCCTAATTGGATTGGGACTGTATTTCAGTTTTGATTTCTTATTTTACTTCTTTACACTATGAGCCTGTTGATTAATGTTTTAGTGAGGTAGCAGACTTCCACATAGATGAAGAATGTGATGATTTTCTTGATAATAATCCTCCTTACTTTTATGAGAATGAGAAGATCATATTTGCAAGAGGAAACGTACAGGGGGCATATTTACTTGTGTAACCTCAATAATCATCAATTTGATTTCCATGGTCTCTTTCAGTATGGATCGGATCAAGTATCAGGTTTATATACGTATTAATTGGCTATACCTGGCTAGCCTGTTGTGGATGCGTACATGTTCAGCTAGTTATGCGTAGTTGCTCATTTCATTTCCATTGCGTCCTCCAATTTCCCAAGTTTGAAATGTATTGAAAAGGCCGATTCCGGGTCACCCTTGTTTAGCATTATTTGATACTTTGTTACTTTGTCGTCGACTTCACTTCATCGGGGTTACGGGTAGACTTGATGATATAGATAGATGAATGACCCTTTTAATTTGGAAGTGATTTATGCACATTGCAGTCTACGGTCGTCGCTCAAGTATGTATAAATTCCCGACGAAAAGAGAGTGGCCGGCATGTTGGAGCGAAGTATGTTGTAGTTAATTCGTCTTTTACAATAGGTGAACTTACTTATTTCGGCACTTATATGCATCTATCCAAAGTAAACTAAACGAATGTAATGACTGATGATAATAATGCTAATTTGGTGTCCTCTTTCTTCTTATATTATATTTTTTTTCTTGGTTGAAACGATAGCACGGAAGACTATTGTGCTCTTTCACCCCAAATTTCTTATAGAAATACAGAGGCACAATAGCCAATAACCCGGAAGAACGTACAAAACAAAAGACATCAAACTAAACCGATACAATTAACATGAAGATACACTAAATCAATGAAAACGGAAACTAGGGGACCAAGCTTATCCCATCAAACCCACCCAAAACCTCTCAAATGCAAAACCCCTAAACTTACTTAGAACCCTAACCCTAACCCTAAATATTTCTCCAAATCTCGATCTCCTTTATGGTTTGACATCGTCTTCCAAAACCAGAGGATTGTCTGCAAGATCTAGTGGCTGCAAGATCTTCTATCTCATGGCCGAGGGGGAAAGGGTTCTCATTGAGGACCAAGAGTCTCTGAAGCTCTGGAAGCTTGGTAGCGAGTGTAGAGAGAATATTCATATATCATCAAGCTGCAATTGTGGCACCGAAGCTATTGTACCTTCACAAGGCCTTTCCTGAGTAATAGGAGGCTTTTTACGAACTTTCATATATGGCCCTATTTACACAACAACATAACATTATGTGTGGAAATTTTGAATAGGAGTGCATAAATCAATATAATAACCCTTAATCTCTCAGTGAAATACAAGAAGTAGCAAATTCTTTAAGTTTATATTAAGTAAACATAATGAGTCACAGCAGTACAATTTTCTTTCTTTGCGTTTGGCATGAACAAATTGAAACTTTCTAGTGAGAGGCATTATACTTATTCTAGATTACTAAAAGTTCATGTTCATCATTGAAGAAGAAAAAAAAAACTAAAGAAATGTGCCCATATGTTAAAATATTGATCATCCAGCAACAAAACAAAGCTTTGTTAACTAAAACTATATGATAAAAAACAATTGAGGCCCCAAAAAATCGGAAGCCCTATGTGCACATATGTCGAAGTCAAAAGGCCGCCCCGTACCTTCACAAGCCTAAGATAACAACGGAAAAGTTCATAGTTCAACAATGGAAAAGTTCATAGTTCACATTGTTCTTCTTAGAAATGAAGAAAACATTATGGCCTTAAACTTCTGCTTTGATGTATGAGCTGGTGCCATGCAAGGAAATTCATTTTGCATGGACCACCTCCATAGGCGTTCTTCAATTCTAAAAGGTATCAATATTGAAAGAATTTGATATTGCTATCATTACTTCATTAGTTTATGCTATCATTCTTTTAAATTTAGATCATTAGTTTTTTTCTTCTATGATGAACTTTTAGTAATCTAGAATCAGTTTGATGTCTCCCACTAGAAAGTTTGGATATAATCGTGCCAAATGCCAAGAAATGAACTTTTCTACTAGTGTCTTACTCTTTTACTCATTGTGGCTTTTAGGAAAACAACCATCATTCAACATAGCTCACACATGTCTCTTCAATTTTTCAATTGGAACATAATATTATGTTGCTTGTTGTGTAAATTTGAACAATTTTTTGTAAGCTTCTTCGAAAGTTAAATCATTTACCTCATATGAGATTTGGGATTATAAACTATCATGCTCGGCTTTTCAGTTTTTCGGTATAGTGTTGAGTTGCCACGTTGCACACATAGAACCTTGAAACACTTGTGTCAAGAAAACACACTAGGCCAAGTGAATGCCCAACCAACGTGACTAGGTTCTCAAAAGGGATCGAGCTGTCTCAGAATCTCAAGAGAATTATTCTTTTCTCGCCTATTTGGGTTTGGAGAGATAGAGTACCATAGGCGGGGTGATTGGGTCGTGAAAATGGAGGAAGATTCACTTTTCACTCACTAGCAAGCTCCCGTCCTCCTGAAGCTTAAGAGACTCTGGATTGCGGGTTAGGTCCCTTTCCTCCTTGGCCGTGAGGAGGAGGGTCGATCTTGAAGACGATCCTTAGGTTGGGTTTTAGAAGATGTCATCGGGATTTCGATTTGGGGTAATTAGTTTAAGCTTTCTACAATAATTTGGGGCTTTCGAATTGAATTGAGATAGTTGATGGAAAAGAAACAAGAGAGTTTGATTTAGGGTTTCGGGTGGGTTGAGATTTAGGAAACAGGGGGTATTGATATTGCTAAAATAAATCAATATTGCTATCATTCATTTATGTATTGATCGTTAGTTTTTTGTTCTTTTGTGATGAACTATTAGTAATCCAGAATAAGCTGAATGTCTCCCAAAGTTTGTATCTGATTGCGCCAAATGTCAAGAAAAAACTTGTCTACCGGTGTCTGACTCTTTCTTATTACTTCGAAAACTTCACTTATTGTGGTATTTTGACAACCAACCATTGTTGATAGTTCAACATAGCTTACAAATGTTTGTTAGATTTTTTAACACATAATGTTATGTTGCATGTTGTTTATAAATTAAAATAAACATGTGTAAACTATGTTGAACGATGGCTGGTTGTCTAAAGGTTACAATAAGTGAAATATATGTTTGTTAGATTTTTTAACACATAATGTTATGCTGCATGTTGTTTACAAATTGAAATAAACATGTGTAAGTTATGTTGAACGATGACTGGTTGTCTGTTACAATAAGTGAAATATATGTTTGTTATATTTTTTTTAACACATAATGTTATGTTGCATGTTGTTTACAAATTGAAATAAACATGTGTAAGCTATGTTAAACATGTGTATTTGAGAGTGGGTTGGAGAGGGCCATGACTGAAAATTGCATCTTGTTTTGGATACTGCAGTCATGGCCCTCTCTAACCCACTCCCGGATACTGCATTTCTATGCCCAGAGCAGTCCACCTGTTTTGGAAAGTGAGTTTTAATGTTAAATGTCGTATTATATCATATCACTTGAATGATAATGCGGTATCTGATATTATTACCAACTACGATGTCGAAGACATCCCTGGCCTGGAACCTGCTGATTTCATAAGAAGAATGACATTCGATTCAGGCTGTAATGGCCAGATTATGGCCTGTGAACTGACTAAGGGGGAAGATGATGTTGGTCATGTGAGATTGTTTACTTTGCATCTGCCTCATGGTGTGTTGCTTTATGGATTGGTAGTTTAAGTGGTGGTATATTCTAAAATCTTCTTCAGGTACCTTCACGAGCCTTCAGTTCCAAAACGCAAGCAGATGTAAAAGGAAATCCTCTAGTAAGTCTGACATCTTTTCTGTTTAGAACTTCCCTGCTTTAAGGTTTTTGTGGTGTGTTGCTTTATGGATTGGTAGTTTAACTGGGTGGTATATTCTAAAATCTTGTTCAGATACCTCCATGAGCCTTCAGTTCCAACACACAAGCAGATGTAAAAGGAAATCCTCTTGAACGCACTTGTGAGTTTTCATCTCTTGGTGTTTCCTTTTTTGTTAATACAGAGTTCTTGTAAATTAGTAGTTAAAATATGACTTTACTTCAACTGTTAAAATTGGACTTGTACCAATATCCCTTGTACCAATAGCCCTTGTAGAGAACACGGAGAACAAGGATTAATGTAACTTGGAGATTCACAAATGTAATAGGATCAGAAGAAAACTGAAGTTAGTTTTTTTTTTTTTTTGAAACTATATGAGTCGGAACTCGGAAGCACTAGGTAGTAAATATATTACTAACTCACGGTCTGGTATAAGATCACCTTAGAACATTCATGAAAAAGGACAAAGACCATATACAACATCATTAGGTCTTCAATTTAAAACAAACTCCTCCATCACAAAGGGAGACTTAATCCATACTTTCATCCTTATTCTTTTTTTAGTGCCACATTCGTTTTTTTTTCCGGCAACACATTTTACTTTCCTTGAATACTTAAGCAAGATGAACGCACCATTACTAAGCCGTTAGAATAACCGATCAAGGTATAAACGTTATCCTATCAACAAATTATTCTAAGCATAAGATCAATGAAAGTTTGATTGAACAAGTATGCAAAACTAGTGTGGAACGCCTACTTAGCATGCAATCCTTTTTTTTTTTTAATGGACAACTCCTTCCCCCTACACTTGTTATTCATCATCCTTCCACACATACAATACATCACAACATAAGCTCTACTTGGCCCTAAGGACAAATGTAGAGATATCACTATACTAAGCTCAAGGTGAGGATTACATGGGTGATGACAAAAAGGCTTAACATAGGCTCAAAGGGGTTAACTAAGGGTGTGCAGCGCACACAATAGGGACATATGGCAATTTGGTAATGGTGGAATTCGTAAGTCCTTTGAATCCCTTCCAAAATCAAAACATATATCGATAAAAGTCTCGACTAGCACAAAAGTGAGTTCTAGCACTAGAGTCAGTTAAACTTAAACTACGACAAGAAGTCAATCAAGAAGAAAGATAATGAGATCGCTAAGAATTGTCAAGAAAATAGATGATGATTTATTCAATAAGCACTCAGAAAGAATAGCACAATAAAACTCAAATCTCACCAGGATAATTATGAATCAAAACTCATCATTAACATGCTCAAAATTCTGTACTAATGTCAACGAAAAACCACATCTACTACACACTCATATGCTTTGTATATATCGTAATTGACTAAAGAATTCATTTAACATCATCGATCTCAATCTTGTGATCCTCTTTTAGCCATAATTTTAGAGATATATACTCATCCTAGACAATTGAAAGACATGATGACTCACAGAAAAACAAACACAAATTATTATTTTTTTTCAATTTTCAACTTTAACAAAAACAAAATAAAACACAAAATGTATGCATTCCCTTCTCCCACACTTAAACTATGCATTGTCCTCAATGTGAGAACAATATAAATCATGCAATGCATAATAGATGTATAGAGGAAAGTGAACAAAACAAAAGGTAGAAGGTGAGAAAAGCTCCCCCATTGTGTGCTCTGCAGCTAACTTTCAGCTGATATAAGTCCATGTTGCAGCATCCAATGTCTGAGATTCCAATTGGAAAAGAAAGATGGCGTTGCTAGCTTTATGTGAATATGTGGCACGTTTCCTAACTCCAAATGAATTGAAAATGGCAGCCCTGCAAAGTTAGAAGAAAAACAGAATTCACACAGAAAAGTTGAAGCACAAATCTTTACCCATTCAAACCTGATTTCTAATGAGTTCTGGTGCTGGAATGTAAAAGTACCTCAAAGCAAAGTTGAAGCTAACTCAACAAGCTGTTTAGGAATATATGGCTTTCCTCTACAGAATTGCCGGAAGTATCCCCTGTTTTGGCCTTTTTCCAGCTGTACTGCACAAATTCTGGTTTCCTGACAGTGACCTTGCTGCCTTCAACATCGAATTGAGAATGACTCGGGTCTCCAAATCCACTTCTGTAAAATCCTACAGAAACTAGACTCAGATATATTTCTTTTCATATAAAGCACATATTCCCAAGCCCTCCAAAGTCAGAAGAACTGTTTTGCCGAGAGAACTGTTTTGTCTGAATTTGGAGTTTTCTTCAACTTTTCTCAACTCTCACCTGCACACACACAAAACACATCAAAATGAACAAAAACAAAACAAATAAAGACAGAAAGTTGGGTTGTTACGGCTTTTTTTATAACAAGAATGGTCAGGAGGTTCAGGTCGCGGTTCGATCAAATGCTTGACCATTTTCAAAGATATTTCATGGTCCGTTGGTAACAATTTGAGTAACTTGGGAGCAATGGAGATATAGGATGTAAAGCTTTTCTTCTTCTTCTTCTTCCATTGTCTCCAACTTTTCTCAATCTAAATAATAATCTCCTTATCCAATTTGAGACATTCAGGTACCACCATATCTACATGCTCAACAAACTCATCACATGATGCTTGGATAGGAAGAATATGTGAAGACCTTGAGTGATGGAGTGAAGAATCATGTTGTCTTCCATGTACCAGCAAGAAACGTCCAAACATAGGAGCTTTGATGGACTCCTCTTTTAAGTAGTCCTCAAAAGTCTCAACATAGCGTGGCTCTTCATAGGACTCCAAATCTGTTTCTTCATCCTCAAAAAATATTGAATCATGGATTATTGCATCATGAGGTTGAAACGGAGCTGAAGTTGTAGGAAGTTCATGTAGAGTTGTCATCAACGAAGATGGCTGCTCTTGAGATATTAAGGTCAATAAGGTGTCCAAACTCCTTTTAGTTTCTGCCCAACTATCATTGAAAGCTTTTTGCTTCTCACTCTGAGCTTTATTTGAAGAAGCTAGAGCCTCATTCATCTCATTTAAAACCCGAAATTTTGTGACTGCGACACCCTACAAAACCCAAACTCCCCCATCTTTGCTGTCTTTCGCCAAAGTTCCGATAACTTCTCTTTCATCCCTTTTCCTCCTGATCATGATGCCAGTGGCTGTATATTGGGAAATTGATCCCCTGCCACACAAGTGCTAGAAATTAGATGGAAAGAAGAAATAAACAAGTCAAGAAGAACACAAGATTTAACGAGGTTCGGCCAATATCCTTGCCTACGTCCTCGGAGAGTATCACCTTCACTAATGAGAGAATTACACAAGTACAAGATTACACCACTCAAGTTTATACTCAACCCAAGCCCTTGTATCCAAAATGACACCCTTTTTACACCCTCTCTCAACCTAGAAGATTACTCTATCTCAAGAGTTATTCGCACTATTGAACACAACTCAATCTATCTTCTATACACGAAGACCCTCAGAGTTGTTCTCTTCTCTCCTTACCTGATTCAACACAAGCTTCACCTTTTAATAGTCTTTCATAGAAGTCTCTAGAGTTACTCTATCAATGTTCATTCATGACCATGATCAAACCTTTCATATATCTTTCCCGTTATCTCCATGTAACTTCCTAGGAAGACTAAGAGTTATATCATGAATTTAATCATGTACATTTATTCTCACTTAACTATGCATCAATTCCATGCACAACTTAATTATCACCATGAATGCACAAATCAATAACCCTATACGTTCATGCCATGCATAATATCTCCACCATGGAGGGATAAACACCAAACCCAACACCAAAACCACATCTCACCTCACTGGAATCCTTTTGAAGTCATTGTAAACCAATATGGCCGCATCCATATTATCCACTCCTGCAATGGCCTCTTCTTGTGTCTGCCCTTTGCTGGAAGAAGTACTCGTAGGTCCCCATATACAACTAACCGGTTCTCGACACTCCGCAATTCTCCCATGCCCAGCTGCTCCTATTAGTGATGATCACAATGTAGAAACCCCTACCCGTATCATTGGCCGCTCTTTGGCCTTCGACCCTTCCAAGTCACCTCATTACAAGGTTATCTGCTTTGAAACCACTAATGGATTCAAATATTGTCCGGATTATATATTCGTCTGAGACTTGAAGTTAGAGGCTTCTCAATTCTTGTTTCTATAGGCAACCTCATGTTCTGTATGAACAGGGGGTCCACTGCAACGGCGCAATTCACTGGGTAGGTGACAATTGTGAGATGACATATTATCTCATTGATGAAGCCTGTTACGTGAAGTTCTTTGTGAGTCCCAACCACTGTTACGTGAAGAATTTTCATGAAAGGGAGTACAGATACTTTCAAGAAAATGGTGGTCATTTGCATCTCATTGATATTTATAACCCCTGTCTTACTAAATTCGAAGTGTTGGAGATGGGAAGAGACTATTCTGGCTGGTTCGTCAAGTACAATGTTGATATTGATCCTTTGTGCACTAGTTTGCCGAACTTACCTTACGGAAGATTTGTTGTTCTCTTTCTTGATCGAGACGAAAACGAAGAATGTATGTTGCTACATACTTGTGGTAAAGTCACCTCGTGTAATCTAAAGAGTAAGACCTTCAAATCCTACGAGTTAACTACTGATGATCGGTGTTACCTGATTTATCGTTGCAATTTGATGTATAAGGAGAATTTGGCTGGCTTGTGTGTAATGCATGGTTCTCTTTCTAGTTGTGACTAAATGATAAAGAGGAAAGTTCGTCTCTGACTGCTGGTAAACTCATCTCAAATAATCTTGATAGCGAGACCAACAAGTTCTGTGATTACCATAATTATATGTTGAGAGACTTGAGAATTCGATCGGCTTTTGTGTAATGGGAATTCTTCTGTTCTTTTATTTGGTTGTGTAATGATGAACTGTTAGTTTGGCATTAAAAAGGTTATTTACTTGAGTGTGTATTGTTGGAGTGGAGAAATTTCACGTCAGACAATTGATAAATAAAATATAACTTATAAGTAAATTAATCATATTTAATTATACTGAAGTATTTTGTGATTAAGCATGTGATCAATATCGGTACAATGTGATCCACGGGCCACAGAGCGGGTCCCTCTTCAATTACGTCTCCCAAAGTAACGAGAAAAAGTCTCCCAGCATAATGAGCCCAGATTTGGTCATCGAATTGCCATCGGAAAAATTTCGATATGCAGACCTAAAAAGTTAGGTTGCACGTGAGGGAGAATGTTGGAGAGGAAAGATCCTACATTAGAAAATGGATAAATAAAATACAACTTATAAGTGGATGAATCATATCCAATTGTACCGATGTCTTTTGTGATTAAAACTCAACACCTTAAAGGTGGTTAAGTTTAGACAATATCGGTACAATGTGATCCACGAGTCACGCTTGTCCCTGTTAAAATTGTATTTGACAAGAGCTTGTGTAACCTCAATCATTGGATGATTGGATATCTATTGCCTCTTCCATTGCTACCTGCCTGTTGTGGATGTGTACATGTTGATCGTTGCAACTTTCTGTATAAGGGGACTTTGGCTTCTGTGTAATACCAGTATCCTCACTACAAGAGGTTGAAGTGAGCTGTACACCGGTGCACCGGTGCTTAAGAGGTCTATGGGGACCTACATACAATACAAGAGGTTGTAAGAGGACAGGCACCGAAAAATTAATAAAAGTACCAAAGTGCCCAAACAGATTTCAACTCCATGATGCATCAAACGATCTTTTGAATACTATGTAGCAGATCATCCGGTCGATTAGGACTCAGGTACCATATAGGAGGGACTCTTACCTTTTTATACATTAGCTAGCGGCTACATATATACATGTCTAGCTCTATTAGGAGTATGATAGTTATTGTGTTTTGGTTCTTCTGGTTCAACATGCTCTACATGCCTTGTCAGCATAACACCCAACTGCTCACTGCACAAGGCTTGCTGTGCAGTGACTTCGATATCTGCACTATAACTCAATACTCCCAATAAGCTCGTTGTGAACGTGCACATGTTTAATTTGCTAGTTTATGCCTTGGTCTAACGGATAATTCCTTTTCTCGGATATATGAAATACGGGATTTCACCTAAGTTGATTATAAGGAAATCTTGAATCAGATCATTTGTACTTCAACAAAGAAAGCGCGAGCCTCTTTGATAGAAATTTTTTTTGTTGTTGTGCAATTTCTAAAAGAAATTTTCAAGTACCAGAGATGAGATGCTATTATTACTGATATTCAAGATTAGCTGCCAATATTTTTGTGGTTCTATGACCACTTTGTTTCTTGAATTTTGATGCCCTCTTTGAAAAATTTAATTGCAAACTTTTTAGAGGAAACAAATAAAATAAAACCTCTTCATTCAGGATTGGGATTGTTTTGGTTTCCTTCTTCATTCAGGATTGGGTTTGTTATGGTTTCCTCAATTTACTAGGAGTGGTTCTTCATACAGGTTCTATATCTAGCTCAAACCTGCTGCTCTCTAAAGTTTAGAGAAACCAAAGATGGAGCAGAGACTCTACCCCAAACGTGCCCATAGCAGCTTAGCAGAAACCGTAGCCAACTTGGAAGAACTTCTCACCGAAATCCTTTTGCGCGTGCCGGCTAAACCACTGCTCCGCTTCAAATGTGTCTCCAAGCATTGGCTCTCTCTTATCTCTGACCCCAAATTTCGTCACCGCCACACCCTACAAAATCCAAACTCCCCCATCTCTGCTGTCTTTCCTGACAGGTCAACCGATTTTTCTTTCATCCCTTTTCCTCCTGATCATAACCACATCTCAGCTCGCTGGAATCCTCTTGAAGTCATTGCAAACCAATATGGCGACATCTATATTATGCACTCCTGCAATGGCCTCATCTTGTGTCGTCCCCTTGGTGCACCAAGTACGCTGAGGTCCCCGTATTTTGTTCTCAATCCCACAACTAACCAGTTCTCGACACTTGCAATACCTTCATGTCAGCAGGTTGAAACTCATATCCTTGGTTGCTTTTTGGCCTTTGACCCTTCCAAATCACCTCATTACAAGGTTATCTGCCTTGAAACCATTGATGGATTTGAACTTTGTAGGCGTTACCAAATACAAATATATTCGTCTGAGACTCGAAGTTGGAGGCATCTCAATTCTTCTATCTACAGGAAAGATCGTATCGGCTACGAACGGGGGGTCTACTGCAACGGCGCAATTCATTGGGTAGGCCTGTATTCTGAGATGTCATACTTTCACATCGATGAAGAGCGTGTTGAGTTTGTTGAGACTACTCTTCACTGTTACCAGAAGAAATGGCATGAAAGGGAGTACAGATATCTTAGGGAGTCCAGTGGTGGTCATTTGCATCTCATTGATATTTATACATCCTGTCTTACTAACTTTGAAGTGTTGGAAATGGGAAGAGACTACTCTGGCTGGTTTGTCAAGTACCATGTTGATCTTGATCCTTTGTGTCCTGCTTTCCCGCACTTACCTTATGGAGAATTTGTTGTTCTCTTTCTTGACCGAGACAAAAATGAAGAAGACGACAGTCTGTCTCTGTTGCTACATTCTCCTGGTAAAGTCATCTCGTGTATTCTGAAGAGTAAGACCTTCAAATCTTTTGAGTTAACTACTGACCAGTGTTTGCTTGTTGATCATCGTAATTTCATGTATAAGGAGACTTTGGCTTGTGTGTAATGGTTCGCTTGTTATCCTCTTGATTTTATCGAAAACTACATGATTATAATATCAAAAGTCAACTCGTGTAATCTGAAGAGTAAGACCTTCAAATCTTCTCAACTGTGTTTGCTTGTTGATCATGGTAATTTTCAGTGTAAGTGGACTTGGCTTGTGTGTAATGGTTCCATTCTGTTATCCTCCTGATTTTGTTGAATACTAAATGATTATAATATCAAAAGTGTCCAGACTTGTCCTCTCAGCCATCTTCAATTTGATCACGACCATTACCTGTTGAGACTTTTCCTCTGGATTTAAGATCCTTGGGAGAGAAAGCCATCAGCGACTAGTGTTGGATTGATCGACTGGGGTAGGGTTGGATTGTCGACCATGGATCTACTGGGGTCGACGTTCAAGTTCATTCTAGAGCTTTTCTCAGTTTTTCTCTCCATCTAGATTTCTATTTCCTGTGGTTACTTTTTCATTTTTCATTCAGTTCCGCAAATGTAACTTATGAAACGTTTCAGCTTGCTGTTTTTGTTTTTGTTTTTGTTTTTAAAGAATGTGGAACTTTATTTGTATGAAGAGAGGATTGCATCACTTGATAATGATTACAAAGCGGGAAAGTCAATAGCGACGATCCAAAACCAAAGATGAAGGCGGTGTGCACATGCGCTGTCTCTAGTTTTCACTAAAGTACATACACATAAGTTAATTACAAAACACCAAAATATAAAATAGAACAATTTATTTTAGTAAAAATATTCAAAAAAAAACTCTAAAATTAAAAATTTATTTTTGTAACAATAGTGAAAAAAGTTAGTAAAACTTTTGTATGTATATATATTTTTGGAGTTAGAGCAAAACAAAATAAAATAAATTAAAATATGTTTAATATAAAATTTGATAAAATTTTTATCGATATTCGATATTTTCTCAACATAATTTATTTTATTTTATTTTACTTAACATGTAACTCAAAAAATATATATACATACAAGAGTTAACTAACTTTTATCACTATTGTTGCAAAAATAAATATTTAATTTTGGAGTTTTTTTTTTTTTTTTGAATATTTTTGCTAAATTTTTGAATATTTTTGTTAAAGTCAATTGTTCTATTTTGTATTTGATAACCTCAAAAAATAAATTATTTTGTTAAAGTAAATGTAAAAAATGATACATTTATGACAAAAATGTCCTCAAAATTTAACTGTGCTAGTGGTTAGGGTATCAAAATGTTAACAGAATGAAACTTCGGGTATGAAAATGCAAGTTTTTAATAATTATGTATGAAAATGAAAATAACATTATAGTTCGGGTGGTGTTTTGTAATTAATCGTACACATAACTAGTACATACATATATCAAAATGTTAACAGAATGAAACTTCGGGTATGAAAATGCAAGTTTTTAATAATTAGGTATGAAAATGAAAATAACATTATAGTTCGGGTGGTGTTTTGTAATTAATCGTACACATAACTAGTACATACATATAACGAAAACCAATAGGAGCTTGCTGGCTATTCATGATTCTTGAAAACGCACCTATTACAATTTTTTTTTCTGTTTTGAAGGAAGAAAAAAGAGTACACAAAAGTGACAAAATTAAAGTGTGGTGATTCTCATTTCGCTCACTTTTATGTCACATTTTCACATCTCCACATTTCAGTGTCTAGAACATCATGTGTGTAGGTTGCATCCAATTTAAAAATTATTTGGGTACCGAATTAGATTAAATGAATCTACTGAACAAAATCTGTCCAAACGGAACCGTTCTTGTAAATCACAATTACGAAAGCACAAATGATCTCCAAATTAGATGAAACTTTACAGGAGTGATCTACACACTATGTTCTAGACACTGAACTATTGAGATATGAAAATATGACATAAAAGTGAGCGAAATGAGAAACACCACACTTTAATTTCATAACGGTGTCCTACTCTGGAAGGGAACTATATATATATATATATATACACACACACACACACACATACACTCTTCATCCATTTCTTCTGATAGCGATTCTAGTAACACTAGCCAAATTCCAGAATTAAATCAAATGTTTCAAACTTTAAAACTAGACAGAATAATTCATCCAAAGAAAAGACCTTTTAAAACTTGGACAGAACGTCATCTCCCTTTAGATATACAACCTACTAATCATCTTACTAATCAATTCTCTGTTTCTTCGGACAAAACTTATGAATGGAACATTGATAATTTATCAGAACAAGAAATCCTAAATAAATTACATCACATGTCTATGACAACCAATAGTTATGTCACTAATCATAATATCAGCCAGCCTGAAATTATTGACATACTCTTCACATGATTTACAAGAATGCTTCATTCCTAGTGGGAAAAACATCTCACTCCTGACTCTAGATCATCAATTAAAAATGCAATCAAACGTGATGAAGATGGGACTCCCATCTTTGATGATCGCATAGGAATGAGAATTTCTGATGCGGTTAATACCTTATTTTACACAATCATCCAACATTTCATAGGGACCCCTAGTCATATTACATCCAGAATTCATGATCAACTTAGTAACCTTAGGTGTCCTACTTTAAGTGATTTCAAATGGTACAAAGATGTATTTATTTCCCGAGTCATGGTTAGAGACGATAGTAACCAACCATTTTGGAAAGAAAAATTCATCAATGGTCTTCCAAAATTATTTGCTCACAAAATCAGGCAAGTTCTTAGTAACGAAACATGTCACATTAACTATGATTCTTTAACTTATGGAAATATAATTACAGTTATCCAAAAAGAAAGATTAAAAATCTGTATAGATATGAAACTAAATGCTCAAATGAAATCAGATAAGAAAACAGCTAAATACGAACTAGGAAACTTTTGTGAACAATATGGCTTACCTTCTTTACCTTCTTCAAGGAGAAAAAAGACAAGTAATAAATTTACTCCATACCATTCAAAAAGAAAATTTACACCTTATAAAAGTAATTTTGAGCCAAATAATTTTATTCAAAAAACAAATTTCGCAAAAATTGGTCCAAAAAACCAAATCATCAACAAAAAACTAAATCTTTTGATAAAAGTAAAACTAAATGTTTTAAATGCAACAAGACTGGTCACTTTGCAAATAATTGTCCGGTTAAAAATACTATTAATCAATCTTAAGTATTTTTGATTTTGAAATTGCATTCATTAAAGGAAGTGACAACCACATCCCAGATTTTCTAACTCGTGAATTTGAAGACCATATGGTCCTAAGACAATTCCTAGTAAAATGGTGGGATAAATTCCAAACTGAAAGAGTTTTATCCCAATTCAGTGAAGAATTTTCAATTATTCCATCCAGTTCTGGGGTCCCGGTTTCTATTCAGCCGGCTTCTCTGATCCCTCAGTTAACATCTCAGACTCCACAGTCACCATCTTCTTCTAAAAAGAAGAAAGCCTCCAATCCATCATCATCTTCTAAGCAGAAGAATTAAAAGAATTGGCCAAGCAATTATTACAACAAGCAGTCAGATTGTCCACAGATGATGAAGAAGAACACTCTTCATCAGAATCATCATCAACTCACAGTCATCAAAGTTTCCCCAGTCAACCAAAAAGATGGCCGATTATGAAGATAGTCAGGATCCATTTGCAGAATCCGATATATATATATATATGTATATATATATGTATATATATATATATGGTCTTCCAACGAGTGATCTCTAAAAGCAATCTAATGGTGTGGGTCTATCCCTAAAAGCGACAAAAAATAGAGATCACTCGTTGGAAGGGCCATATATATTTGCAATTATTTGCAAAGGATCTATTTTTTAATAGACTTGAATGACTGAGATTAAAACAAAAAACTTAACACTTATGTCAAACCTGCACCGTTCAAGATCATTAAAAATAAATCAAACATTTGGATGACTTAACGATCACCAAACTTTCGAAAAATTTGCATATTTGCATAAGAAATTTACTCATATACACCTACAAATTGAACGGTTGAAATGTGATTTAGTAATCGAGAAGTTTGTCAAATGCCCTATCCCAATAAATGAACAAAAAAAAGGATCCCTCATTGAAAGGGATATATATATATATATATATATATATATATATAGGGAGGATCTAAATAGGACCTCCTTACTTTAAGAATTTGAGGATTTCTACTATTTTACATTTGTAAATAACTTCATTTAACGATCTCAACCGTTGATCTTCTAGATTCATATGCAAGAAACATGTCTTCAAAATACACAGACACTGACACCTTTTCATATACAAACCTCCTTATTTATTCAAAAGGATTTCCTTAATTGACCTAATTTTCGATCATATTTTTTCATCTCAACCGTTCATCTTTTAGGTATATATGAGTATATCATTTCTATAAAATTTCAGCCAAATTGATAATTATTAAGGTATTCAAAACTTTGAATTACACGAACGGTTTCGGTTGAACTGATTTGGTTCGCTTATTGTAATCATATAGTTCAACACCTTAACGATCATCAGTTTAGCTGAAATTTTGTAGAGATAATCATGTCATATATATATACACACACACACACACACACACTAATCGGCTATGATCGAAAAATATGACCAAAAAATGGTTCTATTGGCAAAATCCGTACATTTTAAATAAATAAGGATATTTTGACCTGATAAAGATTATATATATACACACACATATATATATATAGCTCAAACTTGCTGTTATCTAAAGTTTAGAGAAATCAAAGATGGTGCAGAGACTCTACCTTATACACTGCCGCAACAACTTAGTGATAATCGTAGCCAACTTGGAAGAACTGCTTACCGAAATCCTTTTGCGCCTGCTAGCTACACCACTGCTCCGCTTCAATGTGTCTCCAAGCATTGGCTCTCTCTTATTTCCCACCCAAATTTAGTCACCGCCACACCCTACAAAACCCAAACTCCCTCAGCATAAAACTAGTAGAACTAATGAGTCGATAAGTCATGTCCTTGTTAGTTAGGTAGCTTAACCAACAACTTTAAGGTCATGGGTTCAAACCTCAATGATATATGTAAGGATGTGTTAGTTATTTAATAAAAAAAAGTTTAAAAAATAAAAAATAAAAACTAGCAGAACTAATGGTAAAAGATCCATTGCTAGAAGGTCACCAAACAAAACGGTAAGCAGTGGGCTGAGGGGGAAGAGGGATAGCCATAATTTGATTCACTATGTAAGAGGGATAGCATAATTTGATTCACTATGTTCATCAGTAACATATATTGAAGAGAAATGTCAAATGTTCCAAGCACCAAATGAGGTTTGAAGACACACTTTGAAGCAAAAAAATCCTAAATCTCTCTCTCTCTCTCTCTCTCTCTCTCTCTCTCTCCTCTCTCTCTCTCTCTCTCTCTCTAAGTCGGCAGCCAACCATGAAATCCCACCTCATCCGGCGGTGGTCTAAAGCTAGGCGGGTCTCTGGATCTGCTGAAGCCGTATGACTTTTTTGTCGGATGAAGGTAATGTCAGCAACCAAATGCTATAAGAGGTAATTGACCAGAGGTTCTTAACAACTTTTGATCATAGTGACTTTTTCAGATCGGGTTGGAGGTATGGCACCATGGACTCGAGGAGTAGATCTGGTTTCATCTTCCCGTTCCATCTCCGTCCTTGTTATTCATGGGAGAAGTTTTGGTTTGGAGGAGGTGTAGTTTGGTCTCTAAGTTCGTGGCGACGTTGGAGTTTCTTCTCCCCGAAGTGTGCTTGTGGCTGTGCAGGACAAGGTGGCGGTGTCTCATGGCAGCGACGTCTCACGGAGGCAACTTCATCTCACGACGGCGACGGCTACGGTATTCTTCTTCCATGTTCTTCTTGCAACTGTGAAGGAAGACTGGGCTAGATCAACTGTTTTAGGCTTAGGTTTTAGTTCTTTTTGGGCTATGGGTTGCTTTTTTATTTTATAGTTTTCTATTACAATAAGTTCCTTTCATTAGGACCCTAAGCACTTTTGTGTCTAAGCACTTTTTGTGCATCATGGCGTCTTATTGCGTTTTGAGTCTATTTTTCTATTAGTCTTTTTCTAGTTTTCTAGGGGGGATCTTAGCTTATAATCTATTTTCTATTAGATTGTAGGCTCACTTTGTTCTTAAGTGAGAAAAAATTTATAATGATGGTACTATCCATGGGTGACTTCAATGATCTTATTCGCCCTCTGGACACAAGGCGGTGAATCGAACCACTTTGTAACCTCTACTTGATTCGAATGACAAAATTGTCTTTAGTTCAAAAAAATGTTCCAAGCACCATTTGTAATAATGTGACTAACTACACTATCGTAGTCAACATTACTCCTAAACTGATGAGAAATAAGATGAATTAAAGGAAAATGAAACAACCAATTAAACTTCTTTATTGGCAAACGACAGAGAGCATGAATGCTTCTTTATTAGCTCCCTATTGTGTGGAGGAGGTGAAGACAACATTATTCCAAATGCATCCTTCCAAAGTTCCTGGTCCAGATGGCATGCCCCCTTTTTTCTTTCAAAAATATTGGGATCTGGTTGGAGGAGAGGTAAGTCAAGCGGTTATTTCTTTTCTTACTCATAAAGAGATGCCACATGATTTGAATTATACACATGTTGTCTTGATTCCGAAGGTGAAGGAGGTGCAGGATATGTCACAGTTGAGACCTATTGCATTATGTAATGTGATTTTACAAGATTGCATCCAAGGTTTTAGCTAACAGACTCAAAACTTTCTTGCCGGATATTATTTCTCCTCAGCAGAGTGCCTTTGTTCCTGATCGTCTTATTTCTGATAATAGTACTCTAGTTGCTTTAGAATTAGCCCATTATATGCACAAATTACACAGGGTCCAAGAAGTTTTTTTTGGCATTGAAATTAGATATTAGCAAGACTTATGACAGATTGGAATAGAGCTTCTTATAGAAGATTAAGCTCAAGATGGGTTTTAATCCAGGTTGGATGGAGGTAATTATGTTGTGTCTATCTACTGTGAAATATTGTTTTCTGGTCAATGGACATGCAACCGGTCTGATTACTCCCAAGCGGGGCTTGAGGCAAGGGGACCCTATTTCTCCTTATTTATTTTTACTTTGTGCTGAAGGACTATCAACGTTAATCTCGGATGCAGTTACTGAGGGACAGTGGCAGGGCTTGCGGATTTGTGATGGAGCTCCTTCAATAAGTCATCTCCTTTTTGCAGATGATAGTATGTTATATTCTTTGGCATCTACTCAACATTGTGAGATGATCAAAGATTTATTGAGTTTGTATCAGAGAGCATTTGGGCAACAGGAATATTTGTAGAAAAGTAATGTGGTATTCAGTGAGAATGTTCCTCAGGCGACAAGCCAAGAGTTGGCAGATATTTTGGGAGTGCAACTTGTGGAAAAACATGAGAAGTATCTTGGCATTCCTACTTTGGTTGGTAGATCTAAATCAGGTACTTTTGCATATCTGAAGGACAATTTATCTAAGAAACTTACCAGTTGGCGTTCAAAGCTTCTAAGTGCTGCAGGAAGGGAGCTTTTGATTAAGGTAGTTGCTCAGGCTATGCCCTTGTATACAATGAATTGCTATTTGTTGCCTCAGAATTTGATACAGGAACTCCATCAACTTTGTGCCCAATTTTAGTGGGGTAGTACAGACCAAAAGAAGGCCATGCATTGGCGTGCTTGGAATAGTTTGTGTAAGCCTAAAGCTTTGGGAGGTATGGGTTTCCGACACCTATTTGCTTTCAATCTTGCTATGCTAGCGAAACAAGGGTGGAGATTAATTCAAAATCATAATTAGTTAGTAGCAGATTGCTCAAAACTATTTATTTTCCTCATTGCTCTTTTTAGGAGGCTGAGCTTGGAACTAGTCCGTCTTATGCATTGCGGAGCATTCTACAAGGAAGAGATATCCTGCAAGCGGGTGTAAGGAAACACATTGGTAATGACAGACATACTAGTATATAGGATGACAGACATACTAGTATATGGGTAAACACATTGGTATATGATTTGTTTGAATACCAAGGGAGGTGGAATATCCCTCTACTGTCTGAGCTTTTTCCAGCTAATATTGTAGAGTGTATTTTGGCTCTTTCGGTCAGTATTCATAATTATGATAACAAATGGATTTGGGGTGAAGACCGGAGAGGTTGATTCTCTATTAAATCTGCATATCATGTAGCCCACAGGCTAGTTCTGGAGGATGAGACATGACCGAATCCTAGTGCTAATCTTTGGAAAGAAATTTGGAAAGCCCAGGTGCCCAGGAAAGTAAACATTTGTGCTTGGAAAGCGGTCTCCAATAATCTTCCTAGCTACACGGAATAGGCTTAGTCAATGTGGTATTGATATTGACACACAATGTCCGTTCTGTGATGAAGAAGTGGAATCTCCTTTACATGCTTTGAGAGATTGTGTTCATGCTAGTTATTTCTTCCAACTAGCCAACCTTCCAAGCCATATATCAGCTCCTACAGTAGCAGACTCGTTAGTTTCCTTTACTCAACCTAGTATTTCATTCGCTACCATGTTGATGATTATTTGGACTATCTGGATAAACCGTAACACTAAGGTTTGGGATAATGAGGCCAAACCAGCATTCGAGGTTGTTCTTTCTATTATGGGTTGGTATGCTGAATACTGTAAGGTACACGTCAGTAATAATGCGCCTATTTAGGTGCCCAGGCCCCAGAGTTGGTTGGCAGAAACCTCTTAGTGGAATGGTCAAACTTAATGTTGATGCTGCTTTCGATAACCCCAATAGTTTAACAAGAGTTGGGGGTGGTTTTTGGGATGCTAATGGAACCTTTCTTAGGAGTTTTCAGCATTCTTTAACTCATGCAGCCTCTATACGGCATGCAGAACTTCAAGCATTGATTAAGGGGTTGGAATTTGCCTTATCAGATCACCTAGTGTCGTTGATTGTGGAAACTGATTGTCAAGAGTTGGTGTATGCAGTCACAGATCATTCTCTGGACCATTATGATTTGGGTTTCTTGATATCAGATCTGAAACAGCTACTACAACAAGCTGATTCCGCCATTATTTGTCATGTCAGGAGGGAAGATAATATGGTAGCACATACTCTAGCTAGAGAAGCTAAGTTGGTTGTTTATTATGATAATTTTTTTTTACCGTTATTCCTCTTTCTGTGAGGTGTTACTCTCTCAGGATTGTAATAATGTTTAATCAATGAAGTTATTCATTCTCCTTAAAAAAAAAAAAAACAATTAAACTTCCAAATTAACACATTATTACTATATATCCCCAGTAATCCACCTCAAACCATCGATAAGAATATCTTGAGAATCAAAAATGCTTTTCTTAGCAAAAGAATGAGAAGACTTTTTGTTCATTGTAAGAAATGTGGTCGTGTTTAAGGTATTTATTAGTGATTACTCTAACCCACCAATTATTAGGTTGAGTTAGGACCTTCCACCCTAAGGTCATCTCCAACCGATGTGATAAAGTGCCAAACAGTTAGATTATAGCACTCTCATCTTCAACCGATGAGCTAAAGTGCTAAAGAGCTAAAAAAAAAAAAAGAGTTGAATGACACTGTAGCACAGGCCATGTGGTAGCCTACCATTTGCCGGGTGAGATGTGCAACACTTTTTGTCTTAAAAAAATGAAAACGTGAGGAACCTCACACTTAGAATTTTTTTACCAACTTTTGAATAGCTACATCCGGCTTACACGGCTATTTTTTATCCTTACTTTAACATTTTTATTCCTATATATATACACACAATGTTTAACTTGTGCTTTGCATCTCCATTTTATAATATCATCTGTTCTACTCTATTACGAAATTTTATCTATAACTAGTTTGTAAATAAAAAAGTCCGAACACATACATACATACTACTAGTTCGGATGAAAGTTTCATTGTAATTAAATAAGAAAAAAAAGGTCGATAATATATGAAAACCAATAAATATATTAAAGTGTTATAATTTAGCACTAATCGGTTGAAGACGATGAGTTATATCTTGATTAAAGTGCCAAATATATGTGCTAAAACTCAGCATAGGTGCTATTTTTAACACTTTCGATTGGAGATGCAAGACCTGCCCTATTAAAAATATGAGCAAGACTAGATCAAGGCCACCCAACTTTTTTGGAGTAGCAGCTTGAGACCAAGCCACCAAAGAAGGGAAGTGCCCCAAAAAAAAATCTCCTACATTCCTTATCAATTTGAGTGCTATATTTTTTTTGGACATTTAAAACAAGAAATGAAATAATTAGGCATACTTGATAGAATCGCTTTAACCAAAGTAAGTCTGCCTTTTCTTGACAAAGTATGAGCTTTGCATCCTGATATCTACATTTTATCTACGGCTATCCACAATTCTTGTAAACTTACCTATTACATCCTCTAAAAAAATAAACCTATCACAAAATTTCTAGTTTTGAAGGAAGAAATAAGAGTACGCAAAACATATTAACAAAAATTGTTAGTCACTCGATGCTCAAGTAAAAACACATATGGGGCAATTACATATAAGTTTATTTGAAGACGTTTCTCTTACATATGTCCATCCAAACATTTAACATGTAACTTCTACATGAGTTATGAATGAATTTGTTAATTTTGATTAAATAGAATTGAAAAAAAAAAAAAAAACAAAAATTGATCATATGAGCGGATGGAACGCACCATTTGTTGAGTTGCCGACAAACATCAACCAGTAGATATTCTTTTCCGATGAACATTGTTGACGAATCACACTTCATTAAAAATCCTCATATATAAAAAAAGGATCGGAACAACTAAATATAACCACTCCGTTGAGGATTGGGAATTTAGGATTGTTTATGGTATCCTTCTTCATTCAGGATTGGGATTGTTATGATTTACTTATTTTACTAGGAGTGGTTCTTCATTAGGTTCTATATATAGCTCAAACCTACTGGCTCTAGAGTTTAAAGAGATCGAAGATGGTGCAGAGACACTACCCCAAACGCTGCCGCAGCAGCTTAGCAGAAACCGTAGCCAACTTGGAAGAACTCCTTTCCGAAATCCTTTTGCGCGTGCCAGCTACACCACTGCTCCGCTTCAAATGTGTCTCCAAGCATTGGCTCTCTCTTATCTCCGACCCCAAATTTCGTCACCGCCACACCCTACAAAACCCAAACTCCCCCATTTCTGCTGTCTTTCCTGACAGGTCAACCGATTTTTCTTTCATCCCTTTTCCTCGTGATCATAACCACATCTCAGCTCGCTGGAATCCTCTTGAAGTCATTGCAAACCAATATGGCGATGACATCTATATTATGCACTCCTGCAATGGCCTCATCTTGTGTCGTCCCCTTGGTGCACCAAGTACGCTGAGGTCCCCGTATTTTGTTCTCAATCCCACAACTAACCAGTTCTCGACACTCGCAATTCCTCCATGTCAGCAGGTTGAAACTCATATCCTTGGTTGCTTTTTGGCCTTTGACCCTTCCAAATCACCTCATTACAAGGTTATCTGCCTTGAAACCATTGATGGATTTGAACTTTGTAGGCGTTACCAAATACAAATATATTCGTCTGAGACTCGAAGTTGGAGGCATCTCAAGTCTTCTATCTACAGGAAAAATAGTATCTGCTACGAACGGGGGGTCTACTGCAACGGCGCAATTCACTGGGTAGGCTCTTATTCTGACATGTCATACTTTCACATCGATGAAGAGCGTGTTGGGTTTGTTGAGAGCACTCTTTCCTGTTACCAGACTCTTCACTCTTACCAGAAGAAATGGTATGATAGGGAGTACAGATATTTTAGGGAGTCCAGTGGCGGTCTTTTGCATCTCATTGATATCTATAAACCATTTCTTACTAACTTTGAAGTGTTGGAAATGGGAAGAGACTACTCTGGCTGGTTTGTCAAGTACCATGTTGATCTTTATCCTTTGTGCACTGCTTTCCCGGACTTACCTTATGGAGAATTTGTTGTTCTCTTTCTTGATCGAGACGAAAATGAAGAAGACGGCAGTCTGTCCCTGTTGCTACATTCTCCTGGTAATGTCATCTCGTGTAATTTGAAGAGTAAGACCTTCAAATATTTTGAGTTAACTACTGACGAGCGTTTGCTTGTTGATCATCGTAATTTTATGTACAAGGAGACTTTGGCTTGTGTGTAATGCATGGTTCATTTGTTATCCTCTTGATTTTATCGAAAACTACATGATTACAACATCCGAACCGTGTAGACATGTCCTCTCGGCCCTCTACATTTTGATCACGATCAATCCTCTTAAGTTTGCTCAAAACCAATATCATGCATGATGACATGATTGACATCAGAGTTTTTCAGTCCTGCAATGGCCTCTTCCTGTGTTGTGTTCTTCATTCTGAAAATGTAACACGGTGAACCCCGTATTTTATTTTCAATCCTACACAACCAGTTCTCTATACTTTATTCCTCTTCCAGCTACTGCTGTTAACCCTGAACCATATTTCATATCTATTGCTCTGGCTTTTGACCACCCTTCCAAATACCCTCATCACAAGGTGGTCTATCTTCGGACCATTAAAGTTGAAGATTATCGATTCTTCTTTGAGATGGTATTTGACATCCCCTATGCATGTGTGCTATACTAGAACGGTAAAATGTAAAATTGTTAAGTGTCACTTCAATCTTATACTATAGCTTTGAATTAGAAACAGCATCCATGAAGTGTAAAATTGTAGACACTTTAAATGAAAAAGGAATAACCAAATACGTGTGAAATCATATGACAGCGTATTGCAGAGTTGCCAAGTTACATAATGTTATCATGTTCATTCATTATTGTCAAGCAGACGATACATAAACCATCAAGAGAACCAAAAATGAAAATAAAAAATTGTAAACTGAAGACCACTAGTCTTTAAATAGCCAGAGATGAAAATATTGATTAGAAAAGAGCAATAAAAAGAATTCTAGCAAGACCAGAGACATGAGAGGGGTTTTCCTTCCTGGCATGTCTTTACATAACCCGATACTATCTCTCGCAACTGTTTCTCAACATCCTCCATGGTTGAACACGCATCTATGATCTGCATCGGGCACAACAGATTTTAACATCATCCAAGGATTGCACAACAGATTATTTTTTTTTTTTGGAAACAAATGCGGGCTTAAAACCCATTGTATTAATAGTCGTAGGTTAGAATGACACCGATACAGACCCTGAAAGTGATGCACATACCATTACATTGTATATTGTCACTCATCAACAATGAGTCTAGCAAGCTATAATCTAAAGAGATAATTTTGCACGAAAACTTTTGTCTCCAAGGCGCTCAATTGCGGTATGACAAAAAATGTTCACTATCTAGATGTAAAAGAAACATCATATTCTGCAGGCATCAAACCCTACCTAGGATTCCTAGAAACCTAAATTATTGGAAATAAACTAGCAAAAAACTAATTTAAAAACCCTAGAGGCCCAAACAAATGGACTTAGAAAACTAGAAAGAAAAGATGAAATGGACCTAAAGATAGACCTTAGGCCCAATCCATAATAGCACCAGAACAAGACCAAAAAAAAAAATAGGGCTAAGGCCAAACTAGTTCAGCCAACAGCTTTTGGCCCACACCAAACTTCAGCCTAAGCTGCCGAAAACCACCACCATACCAGCCACCGAGTGCACGCCATCGCCGCCGCGTTCGGATCCCAACCAGCGCCAAGATACCGTCTTCGACCGAGCTCCTGCACAACAAACCCTCCACCACAACCCCCCATCATCCTCCTTGAAACATCTGCTTGTGCCGCCGTCGCCATAGCTTAAAACCTAGAAAGCCAAATCCACTCAACCCCAACCCATCATCTGAGCTTGCTCTATGATTCACAACCCATTCGGCCGCGGTCGACAAACGTCGGCGAGGCCGAAGGCCTACACTAACATTGTTGCGTAGCCGGACAAACACTGGTAATCGAAAGGTTAGGGTTTTTCCTAAGGCCTTTTTTTCCTCCATTTGATAAAGGTTGTTGAGTTGATGATGAATTAAGTAAAGTTTATAAAATCCGGACCTTTCAAATTTTTTATTGGTTAAGATATTGCCACATCATCTGATACAAATTTTTGTTGTTAACTCATGTTAGTTTGGAGTAAAAAAAAATAAAAAAATTTCCATTCAAAGTCATTTCTATAGCCGTGAAAAGGGTGCTATTCAGTTCATAAATTCAATTATTAATTTGATTCCACTAGGCATTATCACATTAACCATCGAATGGAAACTAGTGGATTCAAATAGGTATCTAACGAAATTGAAATCTTTCTCACACACTAGTGGGCTAGTGGCCTTAGATTGGTAGGGCGCCAAGAGTATTCCTTCTGTGCCTTTTAATTGATACGTACCGACCGGGAGCAGGTGAGTGACATGTTGCTATCATCAGTGGGACTATATGATTCGCACACCAGATATCTTCATGCCATTTGATCATGATGAACCAATTTGATATAAATTATCAGTTGGACTATATGGAACCAATAAGAAAGCAGTCTACGACATGTTGCACACTAATGACACCCTTACATGATGCATATATATATATATATATATATATATATCAGTTGAAGTATGATATGCCATAAAGATAACGTGTCAAGTGATATTTGTGTTGTGGATATATACAGGTATAATTTCATGTACGTAAATGGAACTTCATGTCAACTGTTAAGCATGATAAGATGATCAACTTCATGCTTACTACCACACTATTTACATAAACATGTAAAACTATATTTAATTCCTCAACTAGCTCACGAATAACAGGCATGTCTAGCTCTCTAGTTCAAACACTACAAACATATATAGTAGCAGTACGTGTCGACACACAGATCTCTCAGTCCCCCTGGTCAAACAATTGTAAGTGAGGTGCCAAGTTGAAAGATAAACACATCATGTTGACCTCTCGGTTACTTACTAGACACTGCTATCAAGAGAAAGAAAACAGCAAGCATAAGTGCCTAACTGTGTTGCTGCATATCGAATACGAGAAGCAAAATCGTATATGGAGAAAGAAAAGGACTCAGCTTCGTTTAGTTGCCGAATTTCTTGAATCTCAGGCCAACAGTAAGAGTGGGTGCCAGCGGTGGGATTACAGAGATTACCACCGAGAAGCTTTTTTGAAGGTGTCGTGCGGGTGCCCAGAGTAACTTGGGTGTCCAGACCAACACCATTTTGTTTCTTTCAGATAGGAACCCAACTTCCTCTTCTTTCTTTAGCTGAAGAACGAAATCACATACTCCTCAGCCAGCAAGATTTGCATATTCCGGGGTCCCGGTGAATTGATCGAGTTGAACCTATTTTGCCATGTTGATTTGCAGACGAGACCAGCGATGCCCGGATTGAAACTCAATGACCTATGCATCCCGAATCGAATTGATATCGTACATTAGGAGGCCAGATGAGTCTTGACCGAGTTGCTTGAGCGGTGCCCCTCCGGCCGAACAAATGATCGACGTTGCTGGTGTACGTCACCGGGATAAGATGATGACCGGCCAGCGGGTGAGATAGGGTCGATGATTCATTCCATCCTTCGACCCAGAAGACCCGGGAGAGCTCATCGATCGGGTCTGACCCGGAAGCTATCTCATAGTTCTCCTGTGGATCTCGCCCGGTTGCCCGGCGATGCCGATCTGATACCCATCGAGACCGAACAAACCGGATGCAGCCGTAGTCACCGGGAGAGGAACCATCAGTGATGCATCGGCAACCGGTAGAGCACAAAACTCCCGGACCTATTGCTTAATTGGATCGGCAGACATATTTGGGCCCGATGGCAGTTGGACCCGGCAGGGCACTTGCTGGCCCGCTGACTAGCTAGCCCTTGCTGGGCTTGGGTACAACCCTATGGACCTATTGCTCTTATAGACTTAAGTGAACTGCCTCTTGATGGAATGCCTATCTCGGTGGAATGCTTCTTGGTGGAATGTCTCTTGGTGGAATGCCTCTCTCAGAATGCCTATCTTGGTGGAATGCTTATCTCGGTGGAATGCCAATCTCTCGGTAGAATGCCTATCTCGGTGGTAGAGCAACGTGACTTTTTGTAATGATTCCCACAGACGGCGCCAAATGTTTCTGCATAATCCCGAAGACTATGTTTCTGCATAATCCCGAAGACTATGTAGAATCACGGTGGAACATATAAACAAGAGACAATCATGGGCAAGAGACAAAGACATATAGTGGTTCACCATGTAATCGGAAGACATGGCTACGCCCACTTAAGATTCTATTATCATTGCCAATATGCCTTTGGGATCGGGAGAGAGAGATTCAGTCCCTTTCTACATAGGAAGTCTTCCTTTTATAGCTAAGGAAGGTTCTTTCTTATTACATGTTACAAATGTGGGACAAACTATACATAACTATTATCATAAGGTCTTCTTGTGGAGCTTGGAGGAACACATTCCCGATGTGGTACCGATGATCTTTCACCATGGTGAGGTAGTCTGGATGTCGGTCTACCGGAAGTATGTCGAGGGCGGGGGTCTCTGTGGCCGGAAAACAGTCTACTCGGTCGTTGCTTATACTTGCGGTATATATACCAACAACAGTTACTAACTCATAGTCTGGTAGTTTCTTTCTTTAATATATATCTTGGGTAAAAGTAGAGCTTCAACTTGCATAATGGATACTGAAGTCAGGTAACAGAAATTAGTAACTGCAGGAGAGTACTAATGCTATTTGCTTTGCTTGCTTTTCCAACTGAATAAATAATTTATTCAAATCTTCTAATAGCTGTCCTAAATTCTGTTTGTTTGTCCTTCAGAAATTTCATTAGTGTGTAGTGAGCCTAGTGGTATGTCTTGCAGTTTTGGTGGTTGCTTCCATTATATGTACATGTATTCTCAGTTGAATATTTGCTGTGCAGCAAAAGTTATCATGGATAGGGATAACGTGAAATTTGAAAATGACATTACTTCAGCAGTTAAAGATGAGGGTACTTACCCGAATTCCTATCTTTGATAGGGATACCAAGAAAATTAATTAAATATGTTACTAAAATCTCGTAAACTTGATCATATCCAGGCGCCAAAAAGCTCAGCAGATATGGAAGATATGGAAAAGACAAAAGCTGTAAAAGCTTAAGGCCAAGCAGCTCCATAGGTAATTGACTTTTACGTCCTGTGGTCTTTCTTTCGTAGTCTCTTTTGTTTTTGTATTGGGAATGCAGAGGGGTAGGAGTATCTAGTTACATCTCACTTGAGTTGGAAGGTCCTTTGCCCCTGCTTTTTGTTCCGAATTGTATAGATAAGTCACATTAAAATATATCAGGATTTTTAGTCCTTAAACCATTTTGGCTTTCATCAGTCACAAGCTATATTTGATGGATTTTATTGTGGTTAACTGGATGGAATTGAAAGTGTTGTTTGTTTAGCGGTATTTCTTTCTTTTTCTCTTATACGAACTGTTCTTGACCTCTTTTTTTTTTTCCTTTCGCTTTCTTAGTTTTGTATTCATCTCCATTCCTTTAGCTGGAGCAGGGGTTCTTGGATCAACTTTTTATGTGTATTTTTGTACCTCAAATAACATGTTGTTAAGAACAGAAGGAGAGTGATTGCAAGAGTAATCTGAACATAAAGTTAGAATACTGATTAGTTGTCGACAGTCTGTGTGCTTTGCAGAATCAGATGATTCAAGCAATCATGATGGTTTTAATGCTTCTAGTCCAGTAAGCTCTAAAAGTCTGTCAATCTTTCTGTTAAATACTTCAACTTTAAATTATGTATGTCTTATGGGCTTTGACTGGTGGTACATTCTAAAATCTTCAGGTGCCACCACAACCCTTCAGCTCAAAAGCTCAAGCAGATTATAAAGGAAATCCTCTCGAACGCACTCGTGAGTTTTAATCCTTTCATCTCATGGTGTTACATTTTTTTGTTGATAGATACTTCTTGTAAATTTGATACACAGAGTTGGCTAGAGTACCGTACCTAAAAGTGGCACACTAGAGTAAATCCTTTGAAACTGCTGTGGGCAGGGTACACTTTATCTGCATTATACCTATTCTAATGGGTTGGCTAGAATACTTTACCTATATATGGCACACTAGTGAATCCTTTGAGATTGTCTTGGGCAGGGTACACTTGTGTTTCATTATACGTGGCCTTCTAACGAGTCATGTATAGAGGCCATAAACCTCACCGTTTTGTAGCAAAGTCAGTCCTTAATGTCCTCTTGCTCTTATCGCTGTGAAGGATCTTGTTTGAATGTGACATTACTTAAGCATCTGAAATTTGAACTATGTAAATATGTTAGTAAATATCTCTTAACCTTGATCTTTTTTCCTGCCAGGCGCCAAAAAGCTCACCAAAGATGGAAAGGAGAAACGCACAAAAGAGCGGGACAAACCATCTGGGGTTTAGAGGCCAGGGTTGGATTTCACAAACAATCTGGTGTTTAGAAGGCTAGGGTTGGATTTCACAAACTATCTGGTGTTTAGAAGGCTAGGGTTGGATTTCACCACTCTGTTTCTTCTTCTATCGTTTGATTGAGACTTACTATTGTAGATGACCTTATTGTTTTTTTCTTCTTGGTTTTACAAGTGCATAGATGTGGATGTTTTGATTACTTAGTTTGTTGAAACTCTTAAGCTGTAAATTCCTCATCTGGGAAATGATTATGACCTTCAGTTGATGTATATATTTGAAGCTACTTTGATTCTTTTTTGCTCCCCAGTTGAGCTACAATTCCTCCCAAAAATTGTTTCTGCTGTCATTGACTTCTGTTATGAAGAGAGGAGGAGGAGGACTGGAAGGGGGGGGGGGGGGGGGGGGGGGTTGTAGGACCTTTTTCCATATTGTTGGCAAAGTTTTTATAGCAAACAAACAGAATAACCTCTCCATTCAGGATTGTTGTTTTCCTTCTTTCAGGATTGGGATTGTTATGATTTCCTTATTTTATTAGGAGTGGTTCTTCATTCAGGTTCTATATATAACGCGAACATTCTGGCTCTAGAGTTTAGAGAGATCGAACATGGCGCAGAGAGACTACCCAAAACGTTGCAGCAACACCATAGCTGCAGAAACTGTAGCCAACATGGAAGAACTCCTTATTGAAATCCTAGTGCGCGTGCCAGCTCGACCTCTGATTCGCTTCAAATGTGTCTCCAAGCATTGGCTCTCTCTTATTTCAAACCCGAAATTTTGTGACCGCCACACCCTACAAAACCCGAACTCCTCCATCTCTGCTGTCTTTCACCACAGTTCCGACTTCCGACAACTTCTCTTTCATCCCTTTCCCTCCTGATCATGATGCCAGTGGCCATAACCACATCTCACCTCACTGGAATCCTTTTGAAGTCATTGTAAACCAATATGGCCCCATCTATATTATCCACTCCTGCAATGGCCTCTTCTTGTGTCTCCTTTTGACTCTAGTTGTTATCAGCTATGAACTAATCCTTTGTACTCGGCCTATATATGCTGTAAGAAGTGCGGTTGCACCTTAGAAATGAAATGAGTATTATCTAGTTTATTTTCAATTTCCTTTCTTTGCACTTCGTTCCCAACACAAATGTAGTGGTATAAAAACAACAGGTGTGAACACAGAGCAGATAAATGGTAATTTTGTAATTAGTTGCGAATCGAGGCATATTTGTCTTTTTCCAGGCTGAATGAACAGTTATAATGCCTTCATGCTATAGTATATAGAATTTTAGTACTAGAGATGTGATCATGTTTTATAGTTACCAGAGATGAGATACTATTATTACTGATATTCAAGATTAGCTGCCAATATTTTTGTGGTTCTATGACCACTTTGTTTCTTGAATTTTGATGCCCTCTTTGAAAAAATTATTTGCAAACTTTTTACAGGAAACAAACAAAATAAAACCTCTTCATTCAGGATTGGGATTGTTTTGGTTTCCTTCTTCATTCAGGATTGGGTTTGCTATGGTTTCCTCAATTTACTAGGAGTGGTTCTTCATACAGGTTCTATATGTAGCTCAAACCTGCTGCTCTCTAAAGTTTAGAGAAACCAAAGATGGAGCAGAGACTCTACCCCAAACGTGCCCGCAGCAGCTTAGCAGAAACCGTAGCCAACTTGGAAGAACTCCTCACCGAAATCCTTTTGCGCGTGCCGGCTAAACCACTGCTCCGTTTCAAATGTGTCTCCAAGCATTGGCTCTCTCTTATCTCCGACCCCAAATTTCGTCACCGCCACACCCTACAAAACCCAAACTCCCCCATCTCTGCTGTCTTTCCTGACAGGTCAACCGATTTTTCTTTCATCCCTTTTCCTCCAGATCATAACCACATCTCAGCTCGCTGGAATCCTCTTGAAGTCATTGCAAACCAATATGGCGATGGCATCTATATTCTGCACTCCTGCAACGGCCTCATATTGTGTCGTCCCCTTGGTGCACCAAGTACGCTGAGGTCCCCGTATTTTGTTCTCAATCCCACAACTAACCAGTTCTCCACACTCGCAATTCCTCCATGTCGGCAAGTTGAAACTCATATCCTTGGTTGCTTTTTGGCCTTTGACCCTTCCAAATCACCTCATTACAAGGTTATCTGCCTTGAAACCATTGATGGATTTGAATTTTGTAGGCGTTACCAAATACAAATATATTCGTCTGAGACTCGAAGTTGGAGGCATCTCAATTCTTCTTTCTACAGGAAAGATCGTATCGGCTACCAAAGGGGGGTCTACTGCAACGGCGCAATTCATTGGGTAGGCCTGTGTTCTGAGATGTCATACTTTCACATCGATGAAGAGCGTGTTGAGTTTGTTGAGACTACTCTTCACTGTTACCAGAAGAAATGGCATGAAAGGGAGTACAGATATCTTAGGGAGTCCAGTGGTGGTCATTTGCATCTCATTGATATTTATACATCCTGTCTTACTAACTTTGAAGTGTTGGAAATGGGAAGAGACTACTCTGGCTGGTTTGTCAAGTACCATGTTGATCTTTATCCTTTGTGCACTGCTTTCCCGGACTTACCTTATGGAGAATTTGTTGTTCTCTTTCTTGATCGAGACGAAAATGAAGAAGACGGCAGTCTGTCCCTGTTGCTACATTCTCCTGGTAATGTCATCTCGTATAATTTGAAGAGTAAGACCTTCAAATCTTTTGAGTTAACTACTGACGAGCGTTTGCTTGTTGATCGTCGTAATTTTATGTACAAGGAGACTTTGGCTTGTGTGTAATGCATGGTTCACTTGTTATCCTCTTGATTTTATCGAAAACTACATGATTACAATATCCAAACTGTGTAGACATGTCCTCTCGACCCTCTTCATTTTGATTACGATCAATCCTCTTAAGTTTGCTCAAAACCAATATCATGCATGATGACATGATTGACATCAGAGTTTTCCTCCAATGGCCTCTTCCTGTGTTGTGTTTTTCATTCTGAAAATGTAACACGGTGAACCCCCTATTTTATTTTCAATCCTACACAACGAGTTCTCTATACTTACTCCTCTTCCAGCTACTGCTGTTACCACTGCTCTTGGTGAACAGGTTGAACCATATTTCATCTCTATTGCTCTGGCTTTTGACCACCCTTCCAAATACCCTCATCACAAGGTGGTCTATCTTCGGACCATTAAAGTTGGAGATTATCGATTCTTCTTTGAGATGGTATTTGTCATCCCTTATGCATGTGTGCTATACTGGAACGGTAAAATGTAAAATTGTTAAGTGTCACTTCAATCTTATACTATTGCTTTGAATTAAAAACAGCATCCATGAAGTGTAAAATTGTAAATACTTAAAATGAAAAAGGAATAACCAAATACGTGTGAAATCATATGACAGCGTATCGCAGAGTTGCCAAGTTACATAATGTTATCATGTTCATTCATTAATTGTCAAGCAGACGATACAGAAACCATCAAGAGAACCAAAAATGAAAAAAAAAAATTGTAAACTGAAGACCACTAGTCTGTAAATATCCAGAGATGAAAATATTGATTAGAAAAGAGCAATAAAAAGAATTCTAGCAAGACCAGAGACATGAGAGGGGTTTTCCTTCCTGGCATGTCTTTACATAACCCAATACTATCTCTCGCAACTGTTTCTCAACATCCTCCATGGTTGAACACGCATCTATGATCTGCATCGGGCACAACAGATTTTAACATCATCCAAGTAATGCAACTCACCCAGTAATACTATACTGCAAGAATGACAGTACAAACCAAAATAATTGTATCTCTGTTGAAGGCTAGTTTTGTTTCATGCCTAAAGTTTTAACAGCTAGTACAATAACCAACCATATGGTTAACATCAAAACATTCAGTGTAGTTTTAACTGCCCCTTATGAGGAACCAGATGTTCCGTTGGTGGTCCAGGTGACACCCACTAGATAGCATCACAACCAAAAACAGTATTCAAGCTCTATATGACAGTAAAGCAATAAACTACCTTCCAATTGGCACTGTGGAGGTCCTTGTATCTTTGGCCAACTTTCTTCTGAAATTCAAGCTGCTCATATCTCTCACCTCCATATCCCCCTCTTTCCGCAGCTTTCTGATATTTAGAATGTCATAGATCAGTTCAAAAACAATTAGGAACTACTAGATTCTAGATACATCTAATTTGCAGGAACCTTATAACAATCTTAAGAGATCAACAATTATCATGAAGGACCTTAATATCAATATATATTCTCCAGTTTGAGAAGCTGTTCTTTGAGAAAAATTGATGTAAATAAAATTCTCATGAGGAGATGTCTGTGAGTCTCAGTAAGACATGTCAGGTTAGATGACATACAATCAGGACACTTTTCTCACCATAACAACCTTAATGTTATATCATCACACTTTAAAATCACGGGACACACTAAAATACAAGTAACAGGATTCTGGTTTAGTCTTCCCATGTTTATTCCCTACTGGTGACAATGAAACATGACACTGTTTACTTACCTCAGGTGGTATGTCAAGGTACAGAACAACATCTGGGGCCAACAACCCAATCTCAGGAGCCTGCAAAAGAAAACCTCATTTTGTTTAGTATTAGATTTCAAAATATACTTCTCTAGGAGAAACAACAAAAACGCAGCATATCACCACCTTACACCATTCAATATCCAGTCCTTTGGCAGATGAGAATGCCACCCCAGAATAAGAATACCGGTCAACGACAAGAGTGGTTCCACTTTTCAATTTACTTTCCATCAATGATCTGCACACAAATTTTAGACCATTTAGTATAACAATTAATGCCGACCTCTTTCTTTATGCAAGAAAGAATTTTAGAAATTATTGAAGCGTGCACACTCTTACAGATGAAACAGTAGCACCTATGACTTTGCAACAAAACATGGGGCAAGGATTTTCTTTTGCTCATAATCTATTCCCAGAGCCTGTGGGAAGCACCACTCCTAAAGGGAAAACAGGTGTTAGGATGGAAAGCCAAAAACTAGGGAATATAACAAATTACTCAGCTTTATTTTTGTACACCCTCTTCCCTTTCACCTCTGAAGTTCTCCTTTCAAAAGTAGGAATAATCAAAATATTGGTTTCATCTTTATGGATTTAACAGACCCAGGAAGTTCACAATCAAACAACATCAAATTAGCATCATTTTAAGACGTTCACGGACACCGTGAGTTGGAAAAACAATGCACTCGGATGCCCAGGAACCCCAAGAACTGAACCCTACAGGTGCATAAAAATTCACTTGGGCCAACCAGACAACTGCACTAACTGATTTACTGCTTACAGATGCACTTCTCATCTCCTTGAAATATTTTACCAATCAGTATGTTATGCTGGTTACTCAAAACAGCTAAATCAAAAGTATTAAAGATTAGGTTCCGACCGACTATAGGATGTCATGCAACTCAATGAGCAAAAGATAATTTTTTTGAAAAGCTATCAGAAGAACATTCAGAAATCTATATCATATATATAGAAACCCACAAGGCAAAGTGTAGCATATACCAACCTCTTCTCCCACCGGTTGGCACTAAAAAGAAGATGGATAGTACGATCATCCAGTTGCGATTTGTTTGAAAGATAAGAAGATATCATTTGCCCAACACTTGTAGTCCTGTCAGGATACCTCCATAATTCAGCTGAATACCCTAAACTCTCCAAGTGTTTAACTAGTCTACTAGACTGTGTTGTCTTCCCGCAACGATCCAAGCCTTCCAAAACAACCAACGCACCTCTTGAATCCTCCTTGCTACCTCTTAGGCTACAGTCATGACTATTATCTGCCATCTGAATCCGCCTGACAAAAGCCTTTTGGGGAAAGTTAAAAGAAAAATTTGATGATCTTCGCAGCGGTCTCACTCCAAAATTCCTGGAGAAACAAAATCAGTCTATCATAGAAGCTCTTCACCAATCTTTTTATTCTGAAAAATGCACAAAGTTCAATATGGGAAGCAAAAAGTAAACCCTTTCGGCTTAAAATGGGGGTCCTTTTCTTATCTAAACAACAACCAAAAAGCACAGTAATCTCATATTTCAATCTCTCATTCCTCTCCTTACTTTCTCAACAAACCCAAACTGACACGAACAAATGCTTAAAGCTAAAAGAAGTAAACAAGCTTGTACAAAAAACATGAGTATTAAGGATTCTTACAAAGCCTTGCAAACTGTGAGATAAGAAGCACGGCTCATGTCCCTCACAACCTGTAACCCAACAACCAAAACGAATACAAATTCATAAACAACAAAGATTTCGATGATTCTGAGCTACTAAACTGGTAAAGTTCATAACTTTCTAGAGAAAAATGTAATCTTTCATGAAGCGATTTGGTTCTTTTTGACTTTCAGAAAACCAAGTAGTGCTCTGTGTAGTCAAATTGTTGAAGCAAATTCGAAGTAGTGAAGAGAGGGAGTCACCTGTGGAGGAATTGGAAGTTGTGTAAGAGTGATCTGATGATCTCACCGGCCGGTGAGGAAGAACGCGCCGCTGAGTTACAGGACGGGCAGAGAGCAAGTGACTGCGAGGGGGAGAGGCAAAAGGTTTTTTTATATATACATATATATATAATATATATACTTTGCTTCGTTTTTATTTTTATATTTTCAAAAAGAAATCAAAAATTCTATTGTAAATTTAGAGCTGTAAATCAATTGTTTTATTGTCGGATTTGATTTGTATGCATATTTTGATTGTAAAAATTTTAAAACTTAGAGGAGCAAAATGGTAAAGAGGTTATAAACGTAATCATGATTTTTTACAGGGACAAACTGAGAATTGACAGCTTATATTGATGAGTGACTTGTGAAATAGTAAGACGGATCTAGAGATCTGGGTAAGAATGAGATTAGAGGTAAGAGAGATTGATAGGCTTTGACGAGTAAGAGTAAGTGGTTAGTATGTAGGAGGGTAGAATTGTGCGTGAGTTTGAGAAACATATGAAAAACTGGTGAGAAAGCTTAGAGCATCTTTAACAATGTTAGCCATTTTTAAGTTAAATTTTAGTCAAATTAGCTAATATGTCATTTTAGTTAGTCATTTTAGAAATGTGGCTGCATGAATGCTCTTTATTTTAGCTAGCATTACATCAATATTATTCTTCAAATAGAAATTAAATAATTTAAATATATTTATATATCATATAAAATATCTTACAAGGAATGTATTAAATTATAGCTAGCTTCATCTGAGTCATCTCGCTAGCTAAATATAGCTAGCGAGGTAGCTAAAAGTCAAAATAGCTCAAATTTAGCTAGTCTGCTGGAGCTCCTAAAACATCCAAAAGAGCTAAACACACTATCTAAAATAACTAAAAACTACAACAGAGAGTGTTAAAGTTGCTCTTACCATTCTTGATAGTCGCAACAGACTGAGTAAGTTGTAATGGTGGGTAAACGTTTTGCTGACTGAAACTCTCACCGTATGACAAGATACTTCAACATATTAGTGATTGTAAAATAGACCGAGTTACACTCAATTTTTTTTATCGGAGTTACACTCAATTTTTTCATTTTCAACCTCATCGATCATTCATATTTATTTATTTTAATTGTTAACAAGCCCGACCCAAACCCAATATTTTGTTGGACTTGAAAGCAGTTGGGTCAACACATTAATCACATACGACACTAATTAATCCAGATCCAGCGGCTGACAGCCATTTATACGTCGGTTATCCAACGGTTGATATCCATCAACCCTATATATAAAACCGAGTCCCCCCAAGTCATTTATTTTTATTTCCTCACCATTCTTTGGCCTTTTTTAATTTCCTTTAAAAAAAATAGAAGAGAGAGCCAAAGACTTGGGCTTGCTCCATTTTCGCCGTCTTCCGATTTCAACCGGTTCGGGCCGTGATCCGGTTACTCTCTGCCGGAGTCTCTCTAGGGCTTGCGTCACTCTTTCTACTCCTCAAATCTTGCTGCGCTGCTCTCGTTTCGCTCTGGAGGTTGAGACGAAGAAGAGAGGCGATGTTTGATCGCGGCGGCGGGGCGTGAAGTCGATTCGGCAAGTGAGGATTAGCGGCTGGTATGTGGTTTAGGGTTTTGAGTCGGTTTCAATTTCGATGAATTTAGGGCTCGATTTTGAAGAGTTTGGGGTTGGCGCTCAAAAGCTAGGGTTTTGATTCGATTTTTTGGGGATTGTGGAGTAGGATTGTAGATAATGAGCTTTTGAAGTTACTATGGAGTTGATATAGCTGTTCTTGAGCTCTCTAGGGGGTTCGTAATTTTGGAGATGAAGAAATTTATAGCTTAATTTTCTTTTTGATAAATGTTTTAGCTGTTTCGAATTTTGACGAATCCGCTTTTGTAATTTGATGCTTAACCTGTTCAGATATCGCTAATAAATCGCACACTGCAAGTCGCTTTTGTGAAGAGAAGGGCTATAGGAGGTTTGTTTGGATATGACAATGGCCAAGAAGAACAGGTACCCTGGAGGGGGAGGGTATTACGGCGGTGTTTTTGAGCCGGCAGGTGAGTATGAGTGCTCGGGTAGCTCAGGAAGAATGGACACAGAAGTATCAGTCTCTGAGGGTTCGAGTGCTCCGAAAAGGAAGTGCATTAGTTCGGTTTCCAATTATAGTGAGGTTTTCAGGGTGCCCAAGCAAGTTCTTCCGGTGTCAAGCATGTTGTCATCAGAAAGGAAGGATTTGATAAGTAAGTTGAGGATGGAGCTTGAACAGATTCAAGTACTTAAGAAGAGAGTTGAAATGCATAGGAGCAATGGTGTTACAGTGTCATCTTCTAGTGATATCCTCAGCTGTAGCAATGGGCTGCATGTGGAAAATTTGCCTAATTCAACAGCACCTTATCTTCTGGACAGGGGAAACCGCAGTACCCTGTGGCTCAGAAAGTGCATGAATTGAATCGCAGTAATTTTGGTAGGTTTAAGTCTGTCAGTCAGGCTTCAACACCTAGCACTGCAACTGTAATGTTGATGAAACAATGCAAGATGGTATTGCAACGGTTAATGAACCAAAAATGTGCACATCCCTTTGTTAAACCTGTTGATATAGTGGCATTAAAGATTCCAGATTACTTCACTATTATCAAGCATCCAATGGATTTGGGTACAATACAGAAAAAGCTAACTTCAGGAGTTTATTCAAGCCCATTGGAGTTTGCTGCTGATGTCAGGCTTACTTTCACCAATGCTATGATTTACAATCCAGGAGACAATCTTGTACATGTATGGGCTGATGATCTTAGTAAGAAGTTTGAACTCTGGTGGAAATCCATTGAGAAGAAAATCCAAAAGGCAGAACCACCAGCTAAAACTCCTGCTCATGAAGACATGGAAACTGCCAAGCCAATCCTCCCCTCAAGAAAGAGGCCAATCACTTCAATGCAACGTGAAGTAAAGTCTGAGCCTGCTAAGCGGGTAATGTCGGTGAAGGACAGGCAAAATCTGGTGAGAGATTTGGAGTCTTTGCTTGCAGAAGAAATTCCTTCAAGTATCATCAATTTCTTGAGGGAACACAGTTCAAAAGGAGAGGACAATCCAGAAGGTGAGATTGAGATTAGCATCGATGACTTCAGTGATGATACCTTGTTTACAATCCGGAAACTCTTGGATGAGCATGCACAAGAGAAAGAAAAGAACCATGTCATGGCTGAGCCTTGTTCAATGGAGGTATTATTTTGGCCTCACTTTATTCTTGGATTCAAAGTAGATTGATATATGAATAATAGGCAACTTGTTTTCAATTATTTCTTGCAGCTTTTGAATGACTCTGGATTGAGCAATTCGTCCATGCAGCCATGTGAAGGTCAGATACTTGCTTCATTTGCTTGTGTAGTTGAAATTCTAACTTTAGCTTATATGAGATGTTTTTTTCCCCTCCTCACATGTGTGCATCTGTAGGGAATGACCTCGATGAGGAGGATGTTGATATTGGTGGAAATGAGCCCCCTGTCTCAAGCTATCCTCCTGTTGAGATAGAAAAGGATACTTGTCACAGACTCAGTAAAAACATAAGCCCAAGCAGCTCCAGTGGTAATTGAATTGTCCTGTTGTGGTCTTTACTACTTTTTTTTTTTTCGTTCGAGTTTCTTAGTTTTGGTAAACATTTCCTCCATCTCTTTAGCTGGAGTAGGGCTTCTAGGAGAAACTTTTTATTTCTAATTTTGTGTACCTCAAATGACATATTGTTAAGAACAGAAGGAGAGTGATTTATGCTTGCAAAGAGCAATCATGATGTTAGAATACTGAATTGTTTTCTGCAATCTGTATGCTTTACAGAGTCGGATTCAAGCAGTTCCGAGAGTGATAGTGACGATGATTCTAAGGCCTCTAGTCCAGTAAGTGCTAAAGTCTGTCAAATTTTTTGTTAACCACTATTATGTCCATTAAGTGCTAAAAGCCTCTGTTATTAAGTTTTTGTGGTACAGTGCTGTATGGTTGGTAGTTTGATTGGCATTATACTTTAAAATCTTCTTCAGGTACTACAACCCTTCTGTTCTGAAGCTCAAGCAGATGAAAAGACAACAGTTGGAAATCCGCTTGAAGGAACTCGTGAGTGTTCCTCCTTTTGATCTCTAGGTGTCACGTTAAAATTCTTTTGATACTTAGTTTTTGTGAATTAGAAACACAGGGTTGGCGAGAATACTGTACCTAAATATGGCACACTAGAGTGAATCAGTTGAAACTGTTGTGGGGAGGGTACACTTGTTCTGCATTATACTTGGCCATAAAACACATCATTTGTGGGTCAAATTAGTTTCTATATCACGATAGATGTGAATGTACTGAGTGATTGAGTACTGTTATTCATCCTCTTGCTCTCAATCGCTTTGAAGGATCCCATTTGAAAAATGACAGTACTTTATCATCTAAAATTAACTTGACAATTTTTTGTTATCAATAGCCCTTCAATAGGTGTCTTTGTAAGAAAACAAATAAAACCTCTCTTGATAGAGAACATCAAGAGCAAGGATTATTGTAACTTGTAGATTTCACAAAGGATGTAGGATCAGAAGAAAATGAAGTTAATTGTGCAGATATATATTAGTGTGCCTCTCATGTCTATAGAAATAGAGCTTAAAAGTCTAAAGCTCTAGCTAGTAATATATTAGTAAAATTTTACATATTTAGCTTAATGATGTGGTATGCATATTGGAGACTGCCAGGATTATTTAGTCAACTACCTTTGCTGAAAAGATATTCTTCACTAGTTCTCATTAAATAACTGATTTGATAATCCATGCTTACAGAGTCTGATAGTGGGTTGGATCAAGTTGAAGAAACTTCCCAGCCAAAGCCAAGTTCTGTTGAATCAGATAGCCGTCAGGATGGTAAGTGGAAGGGTTAACAATTAAAAAGGCAAAACAATTAGGCTGTTATTTATGTGGTAGCATCTCATTGCTGATCTTAAAAAAAAAAAAAAACATTTAGGGGACAGTGCTCCCACAGAGAGGCCAGTCTCCCCTGATAAGCAGCATAGAGCCGCTCTGTTGAAGCATCGCTTTGCTGATACCATTTTAAGAGCTCAAGCGAAAACCTTTGATCAGGTGGGTTATATGAAGTTTGGCTAGTTTTATGGGTTTCATATATACATTTTATTGTGGATGTGATTATTTTATTTGGCTGAGATCAGGGTGACAAAGGGGATCCGGAGAAATTGCGGCGACAGAGGGAGAAACTTGAACTGCAACAGAAGAAAGGTTAGTGGCCTTTGCATTTAACATATACTTCACTTTTGTGTATGGTTTTCATCAATTCGTTTGCTTATACACTTAAAACCTCTCCTGTTTTACTGAATTAATAATGTATATCAACAGAGTTGGCTTATTCTTTACTTTCATTTGCCAAAATATGTGCAGAAAAGGCTCGGTTGCAAGCAGAAGCTAAAGCTGCCGAGGAAGCAAGAAGAAAAAAAGAAGCAGAAGCTCTAGCTGAGGCTAAAAGGAAGAGGGAGCTTGAGAGGGAAGCAGCTAGACAGGCATTGCTGCAGGTAGTTCTTCACATCCCATTGCTGAAGTCCTACTCCTTAATTTATGTGAATTGTTATTGAGCATCTTATGGCATGTGTACAGATGGAGAAGACTGTTGAAATCAATGACTCTCAGTTCCTTCAAGATCTGGAAATGCAAATGCTTACAGCCCCCATGGAGCAGTTACCAATCAAAGTAGATGAAACTACAAGCCCAGATCATTCAGACGATGGATTAGGTGGTTTCAAGTTTCATGGCAGTAACCCCTTGGAACAACTCGGCTTGTTCATGAAAAAGGATCAGGATGACGAGGAAGAAGAAGCTGCTGATCTCGTTGCCCCAAAACCTGTAGATGATATAGAGGAGGGAGAAATCGATATCGAGTAAATGCTGCTTGCTCTTCTTTTTACGCAACTGCTCCCTTTGTACTTGTGAACAACAGCTCAGAAAGTAAAACATAGATTTTTTTTTTCTCCGGTAAAGAAAACCATACAAATGTCTGCAATTCTGGCAGTGTAATGATACAAATGTCTGCAATTTTGGTAGTGTAATGGTAAACCTCAGTAAATCTCTTCAACCTGAAAATTTCCCTCTTCCTCAGAACGATTCATCTTCTCTCTAACTCGGCAACTTCGCTCGGAAAAGTTGTTCATCGTCATCTTTCTGTGTTCTTATAAGTAGTGTAATGATAAACCTCATTAAATCTCTTCAACCTGAAAATTTCCCTCTTTTCTCATAACGATTCATCTTCTCAAGTTGCTACTCCGTCATCTTTCTTTCCGAGTTCTTATAAGTAGAGTTGATTTGTTTTTATCTAACATTAGAATGATTGGGTAAGTTTATTAGTCCATCGGTGATCAGGTGAACATTACTGTCATGTTTCGACAAATAAAAGTTACCATGAAATCATGAATGGTAAGTCAAGACTGTGATACTGTGACACCTGAAAGGTGCTAGTATATATATGAAAAGAGTGATTCTCATTTTCAGAATTCAAACAGTCAGAGAGAGAGAGAGAGAGAGAGAGAGTGTGTGTTCTAGGGTTTCAAATGGAAACACAGAGCCCAATAATCCTCCCACCCCTCCCAATCCTCTTCTCCTTCTTCTTCACCGTCTACCTCATCGCCTACTTCATCGTCTTCCGCACCTGGAGCCCCAAGATTCGACCCGAAGCCTCCAGCTGTCTCATCTCCCTCGCCCACGGCACCCCCGCCGTCTTCTTCTCCTCCTACGCCCTCCTCTCCGATCCCGCCACCGGCTTCGCCGCCGCCAACACGCGCCTCCAGAACTCCGTCCTCGAATTCAGCGTCGCCTATTTCCTCATGGATCTTCTCCACTACCTCGTCTTCTTCCCCGGCGACGTCCTCTTCATCGGCCACCACCTCGCCACGCTCTTCGTCTTCCTCACGTGCCGCTACGTCGCCTCCCGCGGCGCGTTGGCCGTCCTGGGGCTCCTGATCCTCGCTGAGGTCACGAGTCTCTGCCAGAACGTGTGGACGCTCGCCAACGCGCGGCGGAGGGAGGTGGAGTTCGCCGCCAAGGTGTATGATTTCTTGTCTCCTCCTTTTTATGTGCTCTATTCGATTGTGAGGGGCTTTGTGGGCCCTTATTTCGTGTATAGGATGACTGCTTTTTATGCTAGCGGCGCCGCCGAGGGGTTGATCCCCCGGTGGGTGTGGCTTTCGTGGATTGTTGTGGTAGTGGCTGCTATTTCTGTTAGCATTATGTGGATTTCGAATCTTTGGGTGGAGTTGTTTAGAGATAGGAGTGGCAAGTTGGAAAAGAAAACTAGATAGGAGCTTTTTTTTCTTTCTTTCCGAGCGAAAGAAAGGTGTTGAATTTAACAGGGAACGTTTTACGAAACTTGGTGTATGATTTCTCAAGCTTAATAACAATGCGGCTTGATTTACTGTAACAATGTAGCTATGCTTCTGTCATGTATTTCATCAATTTATGTTTAGATGTTGTAGATTGGTGTGTAAATGAGTAGAAGCAATGCTAGGCATACTTTTCTTATCGTGACCGCATAACAGAGACAAGGCAGTTTTTGAATGCATAGCTTTTTCATTTGCGCTTTGCTGTTAAACTTCCAAATTTGACAGGGAGCCTACTTTATGAAAATGCTGGTTAGGTTTGATGATCATAAGGATATTTCTATTATGAGGTTGAAATGAATAAATTGATGTAGTTGAAACTAGGCCACCTACCAATTTGTTGCAAAGGGTTTTGTTCCTTTACTTATAAAGTTGTTGACTTGTTGTATAGGTTAAAGCATTGAAATCCTTCATTTCGGTGGTTGCTTTCCTTCTTCTTTTTCTGCAATATAATGTTCCTCACTTTTTCAGCTACTTAGAGTGCCCTCTTCATGTTGGATTTTTGGTGAGACATTCAGCTTTGGTGAGTTTGGTTGGTAGCCAAGACTCTCATGATCATGATCATGTTTCTATTACCTAACCTGAAAATAATGTTCATTAATTTAAATGATATGTTTTAAAAGGATATATTAATATCAAAGATATTATTTTTCTTGTATCTATTGTGATTGAACCATTGACAATTGTACTTTCTCTGTTATTAAAATCAAATCTACTTCATATATGAAGTGCTTTGCTCTGAAACATTTCCAGTATTAGATGACTGATATTCTAACAGTAATTAGCACACAACGAGTAAAACTCTGACAAGAGACTGTCGGAAACTTGTTTGCGCCTCTTTCATGTTTTCTGTCACACATGGTTGCCTCTGTCTATGCATTGGACTTAAGGTTGACGATCTGTGCATGTACCATGTATCTTTAATTGTAGAAATCGTAGTCCTTCGCTTGATGTATTATATGCCTTAACCCTCCTATAGGTGATAGGATCATGAGCAGGACACCCAGTGTAATGCAAATCTGGAATTGAAGAAGCCAATTTAGAATTGAAGCAGTCTTATTTAATGATAAAGGCTGAAGATGCTTATATATTACTTACCCAGTTAATGAACCAAGATAAGCTAAACTTCCGTGGTTTCTTTATGGTTAGCCAGATTACGCAAGGGAGCTGAAGAGTGAAATCAAGTTAAGACCATGACTAAATTTGATGTGATAGGGTGATAGACTATAGGATGACTTACGAAGTAGGTTGTTGGCGAGAAAGCAAATCCTCCAAAAAATCCCAGAAGTCCACCAAAGAAGGGAAAACTAATGCCCACGAACATTGTGAATGCTGTATTCAAATACCACATTTGAGTGTTCAGTCTGTCTCAAGCAACTGAGCAAGTAACAACACAGCTATCTTACCAACGTATACATTCCTCGTAATGAAGCGTAGAGTTTGTGTAGGTCTAAAATGCAGTTTCTTTACCAGGACGGTTTCTATCATGTCGAATACTGGCATTGCAAATAGCTGCAAAATGATGTAAAGGAAACCTAAGATTTGATCAGAATCCAATCAATCCGCTGAATTATGTATTCGACCTTGATTGAAGAAGCAGAAGTGCAGAACAAACCTGATAACCTCCAATAATATGAACAACCACAAACATGTTGGCTGTTATGATGAGCCATGCAGGCTTCTCCAAGGAGATCAGGATGTTGTCCTCGACTTTATTGCCAAAAGTATAATATCCGATGAAGGCCACCGGGAAATAGCACAAAGCGACGACTGTATAGGCAATAATCACCCCTCTCCACATAAGCTTCTTGGATGGCTTGTCAGGTGAAGAAGGGAGTGTTGCTTGGATCTCCAAAACCACATTATGGCCTGCATAGGCGAACGCGACGTCTCCCAGGCAGTGAAGAAGTTGAAAGCTGTCCCCGATGCAGTATGAGCTTTGTATCCGTATTCTACATCAGCCTGAACACCCTTATGTACGGAAGTTGTCCATGCAATAGTAGAGTAACTGCATCATATTTTCACAGTTCAAAACTTCATTTCATCTTATCTATTGTTTGAGAAAAACTAATTGTTGCACCTTAAACACATGACTGCTGCAGTTAAGGACACGCCAGTAATGGAGCCAAAGCTGGGGAGATGTGCGAGTACAAACTGAGCCGAGGCATAGATCATGATGAAGTAGGTGAGTTTGATCGGGTTCTGGCCTTTGCGAACTATGCTATGCACCTTCTGCAGTGTTTTTCCTCCTGACACCATATACACAATGTTCACACCAACTTCGCAAACTAGCTGTTGGGGCACCACAATCCAAAGACCAAGCTTTTCACCAAAGGCATGCTGACCCAGTTCATGATACCTATCGAATCGCTTCCCAGGTACCATTTCATGCATCTCAACCATTTGCCATAATGTGAATAAAGTGATCACCCATGATAGTACTAGAATAACTACGCCAGGACCCCTGAAATTCAACAAGGAGTTCAAAACTTGTAGTTGGAAGTAAAAACGTGTCTTAAGCTTTAGTGTTAAACATACCATCCTAGATTCGACATGGCATAAGGAAGACTTAGGACACCAACTCCAACCATGGAGTTAACATTATGGAAAGCTGAGTGCCACCAGGTTGCATTCCTTGAGGAAGTAATTGGAAGCCAATCATCAATTTGCTTCTGCCTCTCTAGCTTTTCATCTGTCTGTGATTGCTCCTCCATCTGTGGGTTTAGTGTATTTCCACAGTTCTTAAACAAACTCACAAGCTAAATCCACACCAGTAGCACCATAAGCTTATATAATGTGAAGTTGTGAACATAGTGGTCTTGTGGAATAAATGGTTCATCAAAAAGAATCAAAATCTAGTCAAACTTGGCATGTAAAGGAGAGGCTTACATTGCTGGGAATGGAAGAATTTTCGTCGGTTGGACCTTGAGTTCCCATAGTGCACAGTTAGGCTCAAGAAGTTTTGAGTCGTGTAGAATAAGTGGCCATGAGAGTTGGAAGTTATAACACTCTTGAAGTTGACATATTTGTTTGCTACTGTTTTGTGGGGGAATCTTGTAATTCGGCCAGCAAAATATCTCCAAATTAGTGCTGAATAATAGTAGTACAGAAATTAATCCTTAAACTAGTCAATCACCTGCAGTCAATCACCCGCACTCTGCTGCGGGCTAGTTAATCCTTAAATTTGTTTTCATGTTGATTGGAGAAGAAAGTGACCTTAAGAAGTACTAAAATTTGCTATAAATAAATTTGATTGAGGTAATGTTGAAAACTTCGAACCTGTTTCTCAACTTTAATTCCAACATGAATGTGTTAGTTTGGTGGGGGATCCGGCTCCTCTAAAGTGAGGGAACTGTAAATTTATGTAAATTTCGTCAAATCTCCATCATTTATATAATCCAATGGTTGGAAAGAGAACCACATCACCTAATACAGTAGTCCACAAATACTATTTCATTGCTGCTGAAAGTACATGATAACAGTAAAAGGTTTGTAATGTATGAAGCACACCATACAACACAAAATTAAAAAAATCTACAACTCCAAGAAGAAGCCTAGAAATGTCTCTTCTGCTGTTCCTTGTTCAGTTCAGAGTTCAGACTAGCCAGAAGGAGACCTATTTGTGTATGTCTTCGTTGTCTTATTTGTCACATATGCTTGCATCTATATATCTGCATTGGATTTCAAGGTTACCAACCTGTGCTTGTGCAAAGTACTTTCAATTGTAGAACTTGTAGTTCTTAGCTTTAAGTATGATACTCCTTAACCCTCCAATAGGTGAAAGGATCATGAGCATGAGTCCAATGTAATGCAAATCTGACATTGAAGAAGCCAGCATTTAGAAATGGAGCTGGTTTAGCTTTAAAGAAGATAACGATACCAGTGAATGTATACATACCCAGTTAACGATCCAAGATAAGCTAAACTTTCGCGGTTTCTTGATGGCAAGCCACATGATGCAAGGAGCTGAAGGATGACCATGAGTTGAGGCTTGGTGTCATATAAAAAACTTCACAAAAAACTAACTGACCTCAACTTAAGGGTTTTGTCTAGGAGGACTTACAAAGTATGTTGTTGGGGAAAAGGCAAATCCGCCAAAGAATCCCAGAAGTCCACCAAAGAAGGGAAATGTGATACCGACGAACATTGTGAATGCTGCAGTAAAATGTGACATATGAGTACTCGATGTAAATCACACAGATCTTGCCTCAGCCTAGTGACCAACTGCCCTTGTTACTAGTACTTACCAACATATAAATTGCGGGAAATGAAGCGAAGAGTTGTAGTTGGTCTGAAATTTAGTTTCTTTACCAGGACAGTTTCTATCATGTCAAACACTGGCATTGCATATAGCTGCAGCAGAGCAAAGAAAAAGCCCTCAAGATTTGATCAGAAATCTACCAAGACCATAGCCTTTATGTTTTAGTTCTAGTTTATACGACTTAGATAGGAAAGAAGTAAAACAAACCTGATAACTCCCAATAACATGGACAACAACGAACATGTTTGCCATTATTATGAGCCATTCAGGTTTCTCCAAGGAGATTAAGATGTTGTCCTCAACTTTGTTGCCGAAGGTGTAGTATCCAATGAGAGCCACCGGAAAGTAGCACAAGGCCACAACTATGTAGGCTATCACAACTCCCCTCCACATAGGCTTCTTCGATGGGTTTTCGGGTGTGGAAGGGATTGTTGCTTGGATCTCCAGAACCACATTGTGGCCTGCGTAGGCAAAAGCAACGTCTCCCAGGCGGTGAAGAAGTTAAAGACTGTTCCTGATGTGCTGTGCGCTAAATAACCGTAATCCACATCTGCCTGAACACCCTTATGAACTGAAGCCGTCCATGCAATAGTAGAGTAACTGCAACATTACAATTCAAATGAGTTTAATCTTAGTGTTCCATCATTGTCATTGAGAAGATTAAGCTTATGAAGATTAAGCTTAAGGTAGTAGTGATGAAGCTAACAATATACATCAAGCAAACATTAGCTGATAAGAGAGGTGTACCTTAATGACATGACTGCTGCTGCCAAAGAGATGCCAGAGATGGAGTTGAAGTTGGGGAGATGAGCAAGTACAAAATGAGCAGAGGCAAATATCATGATGAAGTAACTGAGTTTGATCGAGTCCTTTTCGTCTTTACGAACTATGTTATGGACCTTCTGCAGTGATTTTCCTCCTGTGACCATGTACACAATGTCCACACCAACTTCGCAGATCAGTTGTTGGGGCACCACAATCCAAAGGCCAAGTTTTTCACCAAAGGCATGCTGACCCAGTTCATGGTACCTATCAAACCGCTTTCCTGGCACCATTTCATGCATCTCAACCATTTGCCATAATGTGAATAGAGTGATCACCCAGGATAATATCAGAATAACTATACCAGGACCCCTGAAAAACAAGGCGTTAACAACTCAATATATCGGTGTACAAATTTTAGTTTTGATATCAAGTTCATTGGTTATTTTGTGTTCAACATACCATCCAAGATTAGACATGGCAAAGGGAAGACTTAGGACACCAGCTCCAACCATGGCAGTGACATTGTGGAAAGCTGAGTACCACCATTTTGCATTTCTTGATGAAGTAATTGGAAGCCAGTCATCAATTTCCTTCTGCCTCTGCAGTTTTTCGTCTATCTTTGCTTGCTTCTCCGGTTGCTCATCCATCTGTATGTCATTTACTATACAACTTAGAATCCACACAAACAATCACAACACAAACTTCTCTTCCCAGACCTAAAAGTACTAGATTTTTTTTTCTAGAGATTTTTTATTTGTGCTTGATGCCATAACTTAATTAAGAAACCTGCTGCCAGGTTCAAACAACCAAAGGCTAATGGAAGCACCAATATGTGGTGTTTGTCCCAAACAAATAACATCATTTGTTGGTGGTGCATGATTGATAAAATTGGAATTCAAAATCAAACTTCAAGCAGCTAAGAGCAGGGTCCTTAAATAAGATGTAAATTGACTAAATTCCTTTTCTCGTGTGTTCAAGTCACGCATCAAGAGCATCTGAGCATGCATATCTACATCTAGAGAGAAAGAGCTTACATTGCTTGGAGCAAAAGAACTATAGTCGGATGGAGGTTGAGTTCCCATTGATGCACCGAGTAGGCTTCTTCAACTCTTGTGAGGAAATATTAGAACATGGAACATCAAAATGAACAGAGAGATGAAACATATAATGTACTAAGAAGCTGAGCTATGTATGTGCCGAAATGACAGAATGTTAAGCTGCAGAAAACTCCGCCCTAATAAAAGTTGCTGGCAAGTGGCAACTTCCAAGTTCATTTGTTTGCTAGCCTTCTGTCTTCTCTATCAAATACTCAATTCGGCCTGCAAAGTCTCTCTCCAAATGCTGACTGAATCAAGTATCTATGGAATGTACAAATAAATAATCACATTCTTTAAGCTGAAAATGTTGTTTGGGTTAGGAAAAGAAAGTGACGTACCTACCTGCTTATTAAATATTACCAAATGGTTTTATATCTGTTCTCTTTTTCTTGAGGCTATTACTAACTGGTTTTTCTGCATATACAATTATACATATAGACAATTCCATGCTATATGAGGCTTAAAGTTCAAAGGCATGGTCTCCGGCCTATTTCAGCTGGGAAGTTTTCACGAGTGGGTGGTGCCAAAGATGACAGGAAGATCATCCGAGTCAGATTTGTTCACACTTGCTCAAAAGGAATCAATAGACGATGAGAAGATCCCGAGCAGGAAGTCTGATTCTGGTTTAGAACCGTTGAGTAAACTCAAGGAACAAGTAGCAGCACCTCCCAAAGGAAGGAACTTGCTCTTGCCTTTGTGCTACTCAGCAAAAAGTTTCCTACCAGCACATGGAACAGATTAGGTAAAAGCTCCAAACAAAGTGACATTCTCCCACAGTTAAATTTTGAAGGAAAAAACTTCTATTATTATCTTATCTCATTTCACGGATAAGACAACTGGAATTAACAAGGCAACATATACAAATCGAAAATATAAAGCATTTAATCTATTGCATACTAAGAAGTAATAATATAAGAAAAATCAATTACAAAAAAAAGAGTCACAAGGCCTCTCAAAGATAGAGAGCCACCCAATTCATCTACCACATAAACCCCTCAACATCTCTCACTTGGTCATGCAGTCATCTCACTCATCTGTAAACACACAAATATGCACAGTTTTAACAATAGGTTCATTTGATGAGCCTAAGAATGAGCTTCTTCTCTTTAGGAGTTTTGCACCATAAGACAGCCTCAAAGTTCATATCTGTCACTTGGTAATGCGGTCATCTCCCTCATCTGTAAACACACAATTATGCACAGTTTTAACAATAGGTTCATTTGATGACCACAAAACAACAAGAAACACTACACTTCATTTTCCTTTTATTTTCTACAGCTTCTTATACCCAAACAACGAACAACAAATGTACCCTACGGCAGTACAATCGAATCCTAACAATGTGCTTCACATGACAGTACAATCCAATATAAACTATGCATAGGATTTCAAAGAAGATTTCAATATTGCTGATTGTAGAACCCTCATAAGAGATGGTCAACAACGAGATCTAAAGAAGATATTTCGCAAATAAAGAATCTGGTACATGACAGTGATAATAATAAAATAAAAATAAAAATAAAAATAAAAAATCTATGCATAAGTACATACCCTCTGAAGAATCTGGTTTAGCAGAGTCCTGGTAATTGAAACTCAACTTTTGATGTTTCTTCGGTTGCTCCTACTCCTGCTCATCATCTGGTCTTGGCCTCCCCCAAACTTGATGCCTGGACCCTTGTTGTATATGTATCTCTCAGTTCCCACAGTAGATGAAATAAGTGGGGGTTTATCGGTTAAGTCTTGGGCCAAAACTACAGTTCTCTTGAAATTTGATTCGGATGAACAGCTGAAGATGACAATTTGCTTACCGTCCTTGAGGAAGACCAGGTTCATTAGACGATCATCTCTGCCAAGAAAATAAAACAATGGAACATACGGGGCGCGCAACTTCAGCTTCCGGTGCACTGTCAAGCCTGAGATTTCCGATAGGTTGCCAGACACCCTGCCTAAAGGACCAGTTCTTTAGGATTCTGGAAGTGGGGAGGAACAAACATGCAGAGAGCTGCCCTTGCAAACCATGGCCAAGGGTAATTCCTTCAAGATACCTTTGCTCATCTAGGTCTACCTGAGGGAGTGGCAGATCAGTCCTTTCATCGGTCTCAATATTGTAACACATAATCATCAGAGTGCGCCTACGTCCTAGCCAGTAGAGGTTTTGAGCAACTAATTGACCGTGATGTCTTGAATCTGGCACAAAAGGATTTTGAGATCTCTCCACTTCCGGATAACACCCGACACCACCTTTGTAAACCTCTAAGGACTGGTAGTAAATTGACTGACCCTCTGCATTGACCCCTGCCAAGCTTGGTTGCAGCCACCTTATGATTCTAACATCTCTGAGACTCTGTCTCTTGTCCTTCCAAACCCGTATACACCCCCTAAGCCATCTTCTTGATGTCTGATTGTTTCAACTTTTCCCCTGGCACTCACCTTCCATACATAAACTTCCTCCTTCTTGGAGTCTTTGAAGCACACTTCATCTGAAGTGTGCCCTATGACTTCAAGATGAGGACTCGCAAGCTTCCCTGATGGGCAAGTATTTACCTGCTGTTCAGTGGAGCAGTCATCCCTCACCACGAGGAGGATGGGCTGAAATGTATCAATATTCTGATACACATAAACATTGTGCTGAATAGCCATTGGATTCTAGAAGCACTGGTCCAAGAAGAGAGACTGTTAACATTCTACATTTCAAAACCAAACAATCATTCTTACAAAAATACCACAATTTAAGGGCTCACATTACTTGTTTTCAGCCTAATATCAGCAATCACTTCTTCATAAATAGTCAAGAACATCAAGCAAGAGTCTTTAATTTTAGGAAAAATGTCCATTTAGTACTAATTGTAACCCTTCATTGCTCATTTCAATGACAATCTTTTATATGAGCCCATTTGAATGAAATTAAACTTTTTTTGTGCCCAAATAGTCAAATCTTTAATAAAGTCTTAATAAATTATATTATTTTAAGACTATTTTTCCCCCACCTCTTCAACATGAAAAGACTTGGCCGGAACCTCAGACTCCGGTCATCGGCCGCCGGACTCCGGTCACCGAAATTTCCCGTGTAACCAGTTACTGACCCCCAATAACCAGTTAATGACCCCTAATAACCAGTTACTAACCCCCAGTAACCAGTTATTGATTAATTACTGACACCTAGTAACCAGTTACTAACCCCCAATAACCAGTTATTGATTAATTACTGACACCCAGTAACCAGTTACTGACCCCCAATAATCACTTAGTTTTCAGTTACTGACACCCAGTAATCACCCAATAATCATTTACTGACTCTCAATAATCAGGTTACAAACCTCAAATAATAATTTATTGACGACCCCCAGTAACCAGTTACTGACCCCCAATAATCACTTAGTTTTCAGTTACTGACACCCAGTAATCACCCAATAATCATTTACTGACCCTCAATAATCAGGTTACAAACCTCAAATAATAACTTATTGGCCCCAATAATCAGTTATCAATCCTCAAGAATCACTTTCAAATGTAAGGATAAAAAAATTTAAAAAAAAATAAAAAACTAACTGACTTGAACTTGGCACCCATATTTCTTCTCTAGGCACCCACCTTCCCTGACCTCCTCCACCGGCCTCTTCCACTGACCCCGACGCACGCCAGCAAGCAGCGCCCTTCCCCAACCACTATCCAGCCCGGATCGAACTCCAGCTGAGCCGGAAGATGAGCTAGGTAGCAGAGGCAAACGGCGCTGCCAGACTCCTCCGCCGAAGAGAACGAGTCGCAGCAGAGGACGTTGGGTGCTTTCGTCGCCGGAACCAGGTTTTGCGCTCGATGTGGATCACCCACTTGCGGCGGTACACCTGGACGACCTTGCCCTCGCGGCCCTTGTACGTCCCACGGACCACTTGGACCTCGTCGTCCTTGCGCACCGGCATGAACCGGACGCTGTACTTGGTGCGGAGGTCAGAGGAGAGCGGCGCGCTCATCAGGATGCGGCGGACAGACGTCCCTCCACGGAAGAGGTCGCCGGAGATGGTGGAGGCGAGGATGAGGTCACCGACGAAGGATATGTGAGAGAGAGAGAGAGAGCATATCGGGAGGAGAGAGAGAGAGAGAGAGAGAGCAAAGAGCAGATCGGGAGGAGAAGAAGAGAGAGAGAAGAGAAAGAGAAAAAGATGAGATTTGTGTGGGTTTAATTCTATAGAGGGTAATAATGTTTTTTGTATAAGAATCATTGAAATGGGTTAACAGAAAAGATTTACATTGACGTGGGCATTAAAATCCCTGTTTTTGTGCATTTGGCATTTTCTCTTAATTTTAAAGTTTCACCAGGTATTAAATGTGACTACATTTCAGATTTATTATGAAATTTTTTCAGAAATACCATATACATTATGATCAAGTAAGAGCACCACAAAAGAAGACCAACAGAGAGAAAAAAAAGTTCCAATTCTTCAAGAAAGTTATAAGACGCAGATTAGGTAACTGAACCAAAAGTTAGCATCAAGCCTCTAAAAATCGGATATAGCTATATAACATCTAGAAGGATCTTTGTGGGATGTGAATCTGATTCTCCTTAGAAAATATCAGAAATTTCACCAAGTATTACATGTGATTACATTTTCAACACCCATTGTGAGATTCCTTAAGCAATTTTCTGAGAGAAAAATTATATAGATTATGATCAACTTAGAGCATCCAAGCATCATGTAATGTCGAACAACATACCAAATTTAAGCGTAGAAAAACATATTACTAAAATCACTATCACAAAGAAGATCAATTGAGAAAGAAAAAAAAAGGCTTCAGTTCTTCAAGAAAATTATAAGTTGCAAATCTAGTAACTTGATAAAAGTTAGCGTCAAACCTTGAACACCGCCGGAAATCCACAGCCCAGAAATGCAATCGAATCGTAAACCTCTTGAAGAACAACGCAGTGTGAAAAAGGGTTCTTGATTTTTAGGGTTTTGTGGGAACGAAAAGCTGGTTTGGGGTTTCTTGGAAATTTGGGGGAGAAAGAAGAGAGGGAATGGGGACCGTTGCTTCTCTGCGATTCATTTTATTTTAACTTTGTTTTTATAATAGTCGTTGGAATTTTATTTTACCTTTTAGAATCATCGGTGTTTGTAGGTAATTTTTTTTTAATCGAAAATCAATCATTTCATATATTTAGCAAGTAATACCAGGATATATAACACACTCATTAGGGTTGACAATTTAAGCTACATGTTCAGGCTTACAAACCTAATCTAAATTAGACTTAAAAACCTAGATACACTGTAATGCTCTAATTTACACCTCTCTAAATTATGTATGTTACAGTGCCGCGAACCTTTAGAACTCGTGTTCTAAAGAAACGCAAGGCAAATTTACTAAAACCGAAACTTAAAAAATAGTAAAAGTTGGTGGAAAGCGTTGAGCTTAAGGTGAGGTGAAGTCGGTGTTTGAAGCAAGACCTGACCCTTAAACTTGTTGATAAGATCATATAGCTTAGCTTCTCTTCAATATAGGTTGGGTTGTAAATTGCGCAATCACCCATACACTTGCTAACCCGCAACTATTTCATACAACTTTATAAGCTAGTTGCCATCATTTCCAAGTTCCTCAAGAACAAGGTAATTTCCTATATAAAGTTGCTAAACCCTAAACTCTACCTTTTACACAAGGCTAAAATAAGTTCGACTACCTTATTATTTTGCAATCTTTACTATAAAATTTATAAAATTAAACTTGCAGTCTATCACAATGACTATTTAATTAATTAATTGCATACAAGGTGTGAATTCTTTAATGAATCCGACACGAGCATACATAAAAACAGGGTGAGTTTTTTATTTGGTATGCGTCTTTGATAGGGCTGGGCACGGGCCGAGCCCGGCCACAAATTTGGCAGGACCGGGATCGGACCGGACCAACCAGAAACCAGCCGGTCCTTCGGGTCTTCAATCATGTTTTCCTGCATGTATAGCAACACAACCAACACTGCTTTGCTTTAAATTCCAAAAAATGAAGTGACGAAGAAGAGGAGACGGAGAAGGATTTGAGGAAGAGGGAAACGAGTCCTTCAGTGTCAGCCTTCCTAACATATGGGGAAGATAAAAGAGGCTGCGTTCGTGGCAGACGTTGTTAACGTTGGCGCTGCTGGTGGCTTTATGTGGGTGGGCTCGACGGCGGCGAGATCGGCTTCGAGGGAGGAAGGCCAATCGAAGCCGTACATGATGATGCTCACTTTCTCAAAGAGGAGATCAGAGAGTTGAGAGGTGAGAGACAAGTCTTAGACTAAAATGACTAGCAAAAGAGCAAAAGGGAAGGGTTTAATTAGAAATCACCCCTTGTGCTCATCAATTACGCCATCGGCTCACCATCTCATCGACCAACTACTCCGTCTTCGATTGAAGAGGCTGCTCTAGTGGGAGAAAATTAGAGTTGAATGAAAGGGTCTGGGAGAAAAATGAGAAGAATGACTGGAATTTGGGCTTCATTCTATAACATATGTTTACTGTTGAGCTTTCGTGCCTTTATTTTTTTTGAATTTGAGGGACCGGGACCGGCCCATATATAACAAGGCTCAGCCCGAACATGACAAAAACAAATAAGGGACCGGGAAAAAGCCCGGGCTGGCCAGGTCGGGCCAGTCTGTCCGGTTCGATTATTTTTCTTTCCTCGGGTTTTATGCCCAGCTCTAGTCTTTGATGTTCCACAAAAATCGTATTTGTTTCGCTTGTCCAGAGACGACTTAGCGTCGGTGTAGATTGGGTGCAAGCAGGCGGGCGGTTATGGTTCTCTAGAGGTGGTGGTGGGGTTAAGAAGTCAAATTCTTGACGAAGAAAATATATATTTGCTTCTTTTTTTTTTCCGAAAATGATTATGTTTTCTTTTTGAACAAAAAAACATAGTCGAAAATGATTATATTGATGTATTATGAAATGTGGCCATTAACCATCACATTTATGGCTTTTTAATAAATAAAAAAAATCATAGCGATGGGATTTTCTAGTTTTCTATGAAGAATTCTATTTTTTTTTCTTTTTTTTTGATGTAGAACATATAGCGATAGAGATTGAACAACATATTGATCGAAATAAGTCCAAACCCGATTTGCTCCAGATTTGGCGTTTGGTGTCCGATTGACTATTATAATACATTTCTGGAAGCGGAACAACATGTTGCTTTGTCACAATGTATAAGTTTTTTAGGTCATCCGAGTCCGTTTAGGCCTTCAAAATGTAGATTTACTTGTTTTCAGCAATTATTTTTAATAGTTTGTTTTGGATTTGGTTTCTTTTTAACCCATGAGATTTTAGGCTTCAATGTTAGTTGCCCTAGGGTTTATTTTCTCCTATATAAGGACTTTTTATCAGTTGTAGTTGTCAGCTTTTGATTAATAAAAACCTTTGAGATTTTCTCAACTTTTCTGGTGGATTTCATGTTCTCTTGTAGATTCGAAAAAACCAAACTTGTGAATTCAAGTCGCCATTGATGGATTCCAATGTTTATATTTCCGCTGCATCATTTTTGACCTTGAGGATTTTATACTTTATATCCTTTTCTTCAAAAAAGAAGAAAAAAAATAGCAGTGAACCATTTTAATTCCAACTTGGTAAGAAATTTGCTAGACCTTGGAGCCCTTGTTGAGCCCATTTGCAATCCATTTACATAAAACAGGAGAAAAACAGCAGACACATCTTCATTCTTCGACCCTGCAAGTCTGCAACTCCCGTCCCGACCGCGAAACTCAGCCAAGCCAAATCCGGGCAGTGTTGTTTTGTATCGAAACGACAGATTGAAGATCAACTCACCACTCAGTGTGTTTCGGTCTCTGTTGATTTCTACAACCCAAGTAAGCTTTTCTCGCAATTTCACCAATTCCCGATGCTATTGTGTTTGCTCTCTGATCTACACGAATGTTTATTTTCAATCTTCTTTCTAGATATTTGGAATAAGCGCTCCAATTTGACCCACTCCACTATCAATTTGGTTACTTTTCACTTATCCATAACATGTTCCCAAAAAGATTTGAATTTCCCCCTTCAATTTTCATTATTTGTTTCCTTTCGTTTATTTGTTCGTACTGAGGCTTGTGTTATGGGGGTTTGAACGAGGAGATATGTAGAACAAATTTATGTTCTTAGTAATTTTCTATTTGGATTGGGATTAAGCTTTTCCTTTGTTCAACAGGAGTTGTTCGGGAGCCTTGTAAAAGCCTTGTCCGAACAATGCACAAACACCTCATTTAGAATTTAGATGGAGCAAAAATTCTACCCCAAACGCTGCACCAGTAGCAGGTTAGCAGAAACCGTAGCCAACATCAATGAACTCCTTACCGAAATCCTTGTGTGTGTGCCTGCTCGACCTCTGCTCCGCTTTAAATGTGTGTCTCCAAGCATTGGCTCTCTCTTATCTCCGACCCCAAATTCTGTCACCGCCACACCCTCCAAAATCCCCACTCCTCTATCTCCGCTGTCTTTGCTCACGACCTTTCTTTCATCCCTCTGGATCTTGATCATGATCGTAGTAGTAACCCTGGAAACCAAAATCTATCCGATTCTGCAGGGTCTGGTTCACCCAACTGCAATCCCCTTAACTTCGGTCAACACCTACGTGACATCATGATTATCCAGTCCTGTAATGGCCTCTTCTTATGCCGTCCCATCAAAACTATTGACACTACACTTTACGTTCTCAATCCGGCTATTCCGGCTTGCTATTCCGGCTGCTGCTGCTACTGCTGCTGCTTCGTCTGGTCAACCATTTGTTCTCTTCGGTTATGCTTTGGCTTTCAACCCTTCCAAATCACCTCATTACAAGTTGCTCTTCCTTCAAGAGGGTAACCATATCCTTAACTACCACATACATATATATTCATCTGAGACACGAAGTTGGAGACTTCTCAGTTCTTGCTTTGTGAGGCTACCTCTCGTCGACTACGACCAAGCGGTATACTGCAATGGCGCAGTTCATTGGGTTGGGTTGGATAATGAGATCTCGTACTATCACATAGATGATGAGTGTGTCAGAAATGTTTTTTATCCTCCTCCTCCCAAGAAATGCGAGTTGAGAATGTTTAGATATTTTCAGGAGTCTCATTGTGGCAGCCATTTGCATCTTATTGATATCTATGTATCTCATTTGACTCGATTCGAGGTGTAAAAAGTGGGGAGGGACTATTCTGGTTGGTCCCTCAAGTACCATGTGGATCTTGATCCCCAGTTAACTGGCTTCCCGTGGCTCGGGTGGTGTCAATTTACTGTTCTCCTTCTTGTTCCGGAGGAAGCTGGAGAGGAAAGTTCGTCTCTGTTGCTACATAGACCCGGCAAAGTGATCTCTTATAATTTCAAGAGTAACATCTTCAAATCCTTTGAGCTAACATCCAGTCCTGGTGTTGATGATTCCAGACGACTAGTTTATAACCAGAGTCATCGATATATGGCGACTTTGGCTTGTGTGATGGAAGTTTGTATCGGTTGTTGTAACCTCTATATACTCGATACTCGTCTGTATTTGACAATAAGCATCATTCGATGTGCTTGATGGTATTTATCATTATGTATATCGATGATTTTTGAAGTGCCCAGATGATATTTATTTTTGGTCATTAACTTGACAGAAAGTTATGTTGTTTTTTCGACTGTGTGAGGATTATCTTTTCTGAGTGTCCTCATAAAGCAAGCAGTGTGAGTATTTTTTTTTTTTTTAATAACTCACACACCCTACATATGTCAATGAGGTTTGAACCTATGACCTCAAACGAATATATAGCAAACATTGTAATGACGGGGTTGTTGTTAGCAAACATTGGTAGTAGAAGAATATATAGCAATGTTAAATGATACAAGGGTCTACTATTGGTTGATTAGAGAGAATCTTAAGAAAAATTTACAGTTACTTACATCATCCCAAATTACACCAAGATTTGTGTGATCCATGTAGAGTCAGAAACCTATCCATTAGACCTATTGGACTTTCAAATCTTCTACTTGGATTGGGATTAATGTTTTCCTTTGTTCATCAGGAGTGGAGTGGCTGATTAAGGTTTCATAGCCCTTATTCAAACAAGGCAGAGAGACGACCTCCTCATTTAGAATTTAGATGGAGCAGAGATTTTCCCCCAAACGCTGCAGCACCTCAGCAGAAACCGTAGCCAACATCGAAGAACTCCTTACCGAAATCCTTGTGCTTGTTCCAGCTCGACCCCTGGTCCGCTTCAAGTGTGTCTCCAAGCATTGGTTTTCTCTTATCTCCGCCACACCCTTCAAAACCCCCGCTCCTCCATCTCCGCTGTCTTTTCTGTCATCCCTCTCGATCTTGATCATACTAACCATGCAAACCAAAATCTATGAGACTCTGCAGTCTCTGGTTCACCCAATTGCAATCCTCTTAACTTTATTTCACACCTAGATGAAGTCAGGGTCATCCAGTCGTGTAATGGCCTCTTCTTATGCTCTCCCCTCACTATTAGTCCCACTACATTCTATGTTCTCAATCCCATAACCAACAGTTCTCCACACTCATTATTCCAGCTGCTGCTGCTGCATCCTCCTCGGTTACGCTTTGGCTTTCAACCCTTCCAAATCACCTCATTACAAGGTGTTCTTCCTTCAGACCATTACCGAACGTATAGTAGAGGAGGACACTTGCCCTTACTACCGCATACATATATATTCATTTGAGAATCGAAGCTGGAGACTTCTCGGTTCTTCTTTTGTTAGGCAACCTAATGTTGGTTACAAAAATGGGGTATACTGCAATGGCGCAGTTTATTGGATAGGTTTGGAAAATGAGATCACGTACTATCCCATAGATGATGAGCGTGTCAGAGATGTTTATTATCCTCCTCCTCTTCCCCCCATGAAATGTGATGTGACTGAGTTGAGAATGTTTACATATTTTCAGGAGTGTCATTGTGTCAGCCATTTGCATCTTATTAACATCTATGTATCTCATTTTACTCGATTCAAGGTGTTGGAGATGGGGAGAGACTATTCTGGTTGGTTCCTCAAGTACCATGTTGATCTTGATCCCCAGTTAACTGGCTTCCCGTGGCTCGGGTGGTGTCGTTGTACTGTTCTCTTTCTTTTTCCGGAGGAAGTTGAAAGAGAGGAAAGTTCGTCTCTGTTGCTGCATTGTCCTGGTAAAGTGATCTCTTATAATTTCAAGAGTAACATCTTCAAATCCTTTGATCTACCTCCCAGGCCTGGTGTTAATGATTCCATACTACGAACTTATAAACAGAGTCATCGTAGTCATCGTTATATGGAGACTTTGGCTTGTGTGTGATGCAAGTTATGTATTGGTTGTTGCAACCTCTATATCTCGTGTGTATTTGACATTATGTATATCAGTTTCCTCGAAGTGTGATGGTATTGAATTTTGGTCGTTATCAGCTTAACATGAAAGTTATATTGTTTGTCTTACGAATTTGTGCGAGGATTATTGTTCAGTTTCATCTGTGAAGGGATTAACAAACATTGGTAGTCAAAAGATAGATAGCTAACTGAGGAAGGTCTCAGAAGATCTTTCTATACGACTTCTGAATGAAGTGGAGGTCATTAAATGATGGAAGGAGTAGTTGATTAGAGAGAATCATTAAGAAAGGTAGATGATCAGAGCTCGTTTTACTCATCGAGCTAGAGTCTGGGCTACTTTATGATTCCAGAAACCTTATTTCTTAAGAGTTATATCACATGACAAAATGATTATAGGGAAAATGCCAATTTAGTACTAATTGTAACCCTTCACTGCCTATTTCAATCACAATCTTTTATATAAGCCCATTTGAATGAAATTAAACTTTTTTTGTGCCTAAATGGTCAAATCTTTACTAAAATCTTACAAATGATATTATTTTCAGACTATTTGCCCCTACCTCTTCAACATGAAAAAACTTGGCCGGAACCTTGAACTCCGGTCACCGGCCATCGGCCGCCGGACTCCGGAATTTCCCCATAAACCAGTTACTGACCCCAATAACCAACAACTGATCAATTACTGACACCCAATAATTAGTTACTGACCCCCACTGACCAGTTACTGACTCCTAGTAACCAGTTATTGACCCCCACTGACCAGAACATAAGTCACACCTGAGCTTTCTCATTGCTGTTCACTGTGATAAGAACTTGTAAAAGAAGCAAAATCCAATAATTTTCAGTTACTGACACCCAATAATCACTTATTGACCCTCAATAATCAGGTTACAAACCTCAAATAATAACTTACTGACCCCAATAATCACTTATCAATCCTCAATAATCATTTACTGACTCTAATATTCAAATGTAAGGATTTAAAAAAAAATAATCTCTAACTGACTTGAATTGGGCACCCATATTTCTTCTTTGGGCACCCACCTTCCCCGACGGTGAGCACACCGGCTTCCTTCACCTTGCAAATCCATATCTGGTTGGAAATTAGGGTTTGGGTAGAGAGAGATCGGAGGTTTAAGAGAGAGAATATGATATACTCGTAATTTTATTAAAAATCATTGGAATTGGCTAAGAGAAAATATTTACATTGAAGTGGGTATTAAAATCCCGGTTTTTGTGTATTTGGGCATTTTCCCATGATTATAATAAGGTTGATAATATACTTGATGTTCTACATCTTGTATTGATCTTTAATTGGATTTGATATTCTATACATGTTAAGACTTGACACCTTTTACTGCTTTTCTTTTCATTGAATTGATGAATTCTGCATCTTAGATTCTTGTTGCATTAAATAATTTAAATCTAATTACTAATTAATTTTCTCTAATATCTCAGACATGATGCAGTTAAGTTTCGATTCGTAAAATTCTCTTCTTGTAGATTTGTAGTTCAATGTCATGCACACAACATCACACAATACCTCTGTGTTTACAGGTAACTCAATTTGTATATCATGCCATTCCGTTCTAGTTCAAATGGGTAAATGGCAAATATTGTGTGTACATGTAATTGAATCCAACTTTGAACACTAAAGAGCTGCAAATATGACTCTTAAAGTTCAACAAATCTGTCAAACAAAAATATAACTACACTTTGTTTGAAGCTTTAGCTAATCTGCTCACCTATTAAGTCCAAACCTACAACAAGAAATGACAAGCCTTGGAAAAGCAGGAAATAGAAGTGAACTCCATGTGCTGATAGGAAACTTCTTGCTGATGCTGTGAGTAGCAGAAAAGCAAGAGCAAGTTCCTTCCTATAAATCCCATTTTTCTTCTTCTTCTTGGGAGGTGCTGCTGCTTCTTGTTCCTTGAGTTTACTTAACAATTCTAACCCAGACTCAGAGTTCCTCCTAAGGATCTTCTCATCATTTGACGATTCCCTTTCAGCTAACGCAAACAAATCTGACTCAGATGATCTTCCGGTCTTCTTTGTCACCACCCACTCATAAGAACTTCCCAGCTGAAATAGGCCAGAGACCATGGCATTGAATTTTGTGACAGACATTGTGTTTTCAAAGAGTAGGTATGGGACTAGGAAAGGGAAAGATTTTGGGGATGGTAGAATATTGAGGAAGGACATAAAAATAGGTACATAGCAAATTACCCAAAGAGGTAATTCAGCCTCAGGTATGAACATGGTCAATGGAAGTATGATACAGAACAATGTGAAGGAGTAAAAGGGAAGAATCAGCTTCCTCAAAAGAAAGAATAGAAATATCAGGTTTGCCTTCTTGAATATAGATATCTGCACAATGATAATTTTAAAATGGTTACAAAATTCATATATATATATATATATATATATATATATATATATATATATATATGGTTACAAAATTCATATATATATATATATAAGCAGTTTTTGAAAGTAATCGAAAATTTAATATGAAAAGTGAAAAAACCAACCTTGGAAGTTAAGATAGCAGGAAGGCATAATCTGAAGAGTTGCATTGGACCCGAATGCCATCGATGCTGCTGCTTCTTATAAGTTTCATAAGACTCTGGTAATTCACAGAGGGCTTCTACATCATTGAGGAAGATGAATTTCCATCCATTCAAGTGTGCTCGAACTGCAATGTCCATATCTTCAACTGTTGTTCTCTCTAGCCAACCTCCTGATTCTTCCAGGGCCTTAATTCTCCAAACTCCTGCGGTTCCATTGAATCCGAAGAAATTGAGAAAGATACCATTAACCTGCTGCTCCACTTCAAAATGGAAGCACAAGTTGATGTTTTGCAGCCTTGTAAGTAAATTCTCATCCTTGTTCACAAATGACCACCTTGCCTGGACTAGTCCTAATTCTGGATTTCCCTGTGACAAGTTATAAGATTGTTAGTGGCTACTTAGAAAACACTGCATCTAATCTACTGAGAACATATTATAATAACACTAGTCAATCAATCACCTTGAAGTGAGGAACAGTGAGTTTAAGAAAATCAGGATTGGGTGTGAAATCAGCATCAAAAATTGCCACAAACTCGTAGTCTTTGACATACTCACATCCCATGGCCGAGTTAAGATTCCCAGCTTTGTAGCCAGTTCTGATCAATCTATGCCTGTAGATTATGTTGATACCTTTCTGACTCCATGCTGAGATTTCATCTTGGATTAAATTCTGTAGAACTATGTCATCCGAGTCGTCCAAAACTTGAATCAAAAGTCTGTCTCTAGGCCAATCCATCTGGCAGGCTGCCGAAATGGATTGTTCGTACACCTGAAGCAATTAAACATATTAGAAGCTACATTAGAATCCAACACAAAAGGACTAGTTGTAACAGAAAGTACAACTAGTTTGTTCTGTTAATTACCTCTCTCTCATTGCACATTGGAATCTGAAGGAGGACCATTGGGAAGCTAGAAGGGTCTTCAACATCATAAGCATCTGGCTCAATGGTAGGCTTTACCTTCTTGAACTTGATCCAGAAGCATCCAAGACACAAGACCAATCTATCAAAAGACTGAATCAGGAACAGAACAATGCAGAACTTAGAAAGGAAGATAGCCACTGGTGCAATATAGTCAACTCTGAAAGACAACCAAGCCATATAGAACCAATGCACCAGACCCTGAACCTCCCAAGGTTGATGAACAAGATTCAAGTTCCAGTTCTTGTAATGAGCTACAACCTCAACTCCCAAAGCCACAATTGACAACATAAGAAAAGCCTTGATGAATGTGTACAACTTCCCTCGATTTCTCGGCTCCTCATCACTCATATCCGATAGAGCAACGCGTTTCCTGAATGCCATTGGAAGCCATGAAAGACGAGCAAAGATTCTGTTGACTTTGAGAAGAAGAACCCATGTAAACTGCTTGGGGCTCGCTGCTTTCTGCTTCTCAAAGAACACAGACGAGTCCAAAGACTTGGCCTTTGATAACGAGTTGTCTGGCTTCTGGATTGTGACTGCAACAAAGTTGTTTGGAGCCATAACCAACAAAGGAAGAAGCAAAATGATGAACAGCCGGAGGGGACTATATGCTATGTAAGGAAAGAAGCCATGAACATAAATCTGGGATCTCTTGGAAGACAAGGAAGATTATATACAACTAATTACAATCCTAATCCTAACTCTGATGCATGATATGATGGTTCTGAAAGGGAACCATCAACCATGTAAGCCACGTTGACATTTGACTTTTCACTCGCAGTAGTATAAGTTCATAACATGGGGACGACAAATGGAGGACTTCAACATAGCCTTGAGTTTTGATTAGCTTGATTGCTAGCTCATATATAAACCTCCAAGTTAGACCCTTCCATTTTTCTTTTATATATTTCAAACAACACAAAGTATGTAGCTAGCTAATTACATATTCATATATGTTCAAAATCCCAGTACAATAATAATTGAATCAATAGGAATGGGTATGTCATGGTTTTTAATTAGTGGTTTCCATGTGAGCTAAAACCAGTGCAGGCTCTCTCTGGTGAAATATACAGATCCATGACAGTTTCACAACCCAGCAAGCTGAAGTTAAACTGTTAAAACGGTTATTATTTACTAACCATGTACACGTAATGCTTGGTAGATTATGATTTAGCTATGGAAAATTGGAAAGAGATACAGTAGCAAGGGATGGGGCATATGGCACAAAATGTGTATCTTAATTTTTGTCTAGGCAAGAGTCACATGGATTAAGATCACTATGTTAAGCTTGGTAGCCACACCAGCACTACAAGTTCCATGTGAGTTTGATTAGCTATACCCTGGACTTCGCTGTACACGTCAATATGTTTAGACTAATTATTCAACATGTTGAATTAACTAGTTTATATAGTACTACTGCTACACTACCAGCACTTGCTAGAGGACTGAGATTAATTAGTATCTCTAAAAAACATCATTACGTTAATCGCATCTCTTAGTTGCCTTCTTTTTATATATGTATCATCAGAAAATTAGTATAGAAGATGTGCGGGGAAATCCTCAAAGATTGCGTTTAAGTTGCATTAGCCATTAATCATTGGCTTAATCTAGCTCAATTTTATCGGATCGGAGTGTGATCGATCAGCATTTACATAATTACATTCATATATAGACAAAGCTCGTCGGTTTAAGCTCAAGGGTCAGCACCATGTTCGTATTGCTTGACGATCATTGTGTACGTGGGATTGGTATGTTAGAAATTTAGGGTTAATGATCTTATAGCTAGGATCGAATTGGAATCGAAGAGTTAAACTATATATAACGTACTCTTGAGCAGCAATGTGTGAAGCAAAGATATACTCGATGATCACATAGAGAATGCATGTCTTTTTGGCGGTGTATCTGATACACTGGACTGGTAACAAACATAGAACATGTACAACTTGTTGGCACTAGATATGTACAATATATAGTCACACTCGCATCAAATCAAAGCTTACAAATTGGCCAGCACGCCAGGATCATATATACAAGTTAAATGTGATATATCGATGTCTACCTTGATCATGTCTATATATCACTATCATTGCATAATATTGCCGACAGACTAATTGATACATAACAAGAGAGGTGTCTGCTGTGTGCCCTCACCAAATGACACACCCATGTATCAACAAGTTCGACAATCTAGCTAGATCGAAATACTACTTGGCCAGCTAGCTTTATATATATCTTCGTGTCTAACAGGATTGAAATCGATTAGATCGACAAAAGGACTACTCAATATGATCGCTACAGTTCCATGTATATGTGTTTGATTAGCTATATATGCTTATCCAACACTTTGGCTAGCTCTTTATCAAAAAAAAAAAAAAAAAAACTTTGGCTAGCTGTAGATTATGTAGAATTAACTAGATTACACGTACTGCAGCAGTCTTTCACTCCCCAGCGAGATGGGATTAACCACGAGTTAATCACCAGGTCATGACAAATGATAATTTCATGAAATCCATGCATGCATTTACAATTTTCCATGATATGCCTGTGACGCTTTTATCCTAAGTTCCATGTGAAGCTTTGATCCAGACAAAAATTCTATGCAATACTGATATATGTGTGTGTACCTAAACTTTATGGTATCAAAATAAATTTGATGCACATTTGTTTAAGAAAATTAAAGGTCCTAGACTCTCGAGGTATTGGAAAAGACTAAGCATGATAGTCTTATCAATTTTGCATCAGAATGGACGACTCATAGGTCTTTCTTCCACTCATGCAATTAGTCATACAAGATGGAGCTTGGAGAGTACCTACAAACCTTTTTAAGTGTAACAATGGAGCTTGGATCCTTGCGGGAGGAGTTCTAAGCAACACCATTTGAAAATATCCTCTAAGAACAAGGCTATAGGAGAAACAAGAAAATCAAGAGAGTTCTGTTGTCCAAATGATAAACTCAAAGATATTACTTCCACTCTTGGCTCAATGTATTTGTTTGGTTTAGTTCATTGCCTTGTACTACCTGGTTTCTGAATACACAAAATAATGAAATCTTTGCTTGCTTTCATTTTAATTGGTCCTGCTTTCTATATCATGTCTAGAACTTGAATGTGATTTCACATCGAATGCATAGCAATCAATTTGGTAGTTGTGTTGTTGAATACCGTGATCCAAAAACTTGTGTGACGGATGAAAAATATGCTTAGTACATGTAACATGGGATGCAAGGGTGGAGGTTTTGTTGCGTTGATGTACAGGGGAGAAAAAATGTTACGTACAACCATTTAAGATACATAGTTTGCCTTCTTCTAATAAGTTTTCTGCTTATGAAATGTACCTACAACCCTCTATTACCGATCGACCCTTGGCTTCATTTTTGACTAACTCGATGTATAGATCAGAAACAGAATCAAGAATGCTGTTTCAGACTCAAAGCTAGATGAAGTTACACACAGTATGATACTATGATGAATCCAACGCCAGCGTATCTATCATGTGAAATCATGTAAAGTTAAACACATGATATGTTTAGTATAAATCGATAGGGATATGTTTTGCAGCCACCTGATTACAGTAAGATCTATGTGGCCTATTGGTGTTTACCGTAGTCTATTGTTTTTGTTGGGTGTTCTTAGTAGCGATGGACTTCTCTGATGACTTGGAATGCGAGGTATCGGTAAAGGTATGTATGTGTATTTACAGGCATGCAAACTTCAACTAGAATGCTAGTACAAAGGAATTCCTCCATTCCCTCCAGAATCCAGATAAACCTATTGGAGGTATTTCAAGAAACCAATTTAGACCATGAGTCTGATTTCTGATCCGAAATAGAAGCAACACTCACTGTCTCATTGTTTCTAGAAAACAATTATCTGGCAGTTAACATCACTGTGATATTCAACTCCACATTTTATGTTAGTTTACATTCATTGCGACAAAATTCAACAAATTTAAACCTGTTTGAGCTAAATTACTAATCAATCAAATACAGGTACAATTAAAGACTGAACTTACAGATGCAATGAATGATAGCTAGGAACATCATTGTGCAAAGTAAAAGGCAGGTAGAATTCATCATTGATCCAAAGTCCAAACTGAATGCAGGCAGCAATGGGATACCATTTAATCCTTCATTAGAATTTCAACTGAACACAGATGTCAAAAGAATACAAGTTTTCTAATACAAAGTAAACCAAAAGAAAAGTAACAAGGTAACACAAAGCCCATCACACACAAGCCAATGTTTCTATATACCAATAACTGTTACATCCGACTCGAAAGAGACTATCATCAAGACCGGCATGGGAGCCAAGTCAAAAGATTTGGTGGTCTTACTCTTAAGATTATAAGAGAAGGCTTTGCCAGGCATGTGCATCAACAGAGATAAACATTCCTCTCCTTCATTTTCTTCTTGAGCTAGAAAGAGAATCTGAACCATCTTCCTTTGAAAACTGGGGTAAACGGTAGATATAGGATCAAGGTCAACAAGGTACTTGACAAACCAGCCAGAGTAGTCATTTCCCATTTCCAGAACTTCAAATTGACTGATACAAGGGTTATAAATATCAATAAGTTGCAAATGGCGCTTGTCAACAGACTCCCGAAAATATCTATATATCCTCCTTCCCCAGCACTTTTCTCTGCTCATATAGCGAGGATGAGGAGGTACATGACCGATACGCTCTTCATCCACTTGAAAGTATGAAAGCTCACAAGTCAGGCCTACCCAGTGAATTGCTCCATTGAGGAATACAGCGTCATTTAAACAGATTCGATCATGTATAGAGAAAGAAGAATCAAGAAGCCTCCAACTTTGAGTCTCAACGAATAGATGAGAATGTGGAAGTGCTGGCAGACCATGGTTCCATCAATGGTGCGTACGCAGACAACCTTGTAGTGAGGTGATTTGGAAGGGTCAAAAGCCAAAGCAATGCTGACGATGTAGGGCGCCTCCACTTGTTGACCAGCATCGTTAGTAACAGCAGTAGCCAGAGGAGGAATGAGTTCGGCCAGAGGAGGAATGAGTTCGGCCAGAGGAGGAATGAGTTCGGAGAACTGGTTGGTTGTGGGATTGAGAATAATATATGGGGGATTCAATTTTTTTGCATCCAAAAGATGCACAACAACAGGCCGCTGCAGGACTGGATAACTTTGATGTGCTCGTCATATTCGTGCTGAAAGATATTCAGAGGATTGAAGGGTGAACCAAACTCAAGATGATCATCCAGAGGAATAGGGATGAAACCACATTTGGTGGATCTGTAAGGAAAGACGGCGGAGATGGGAGTGTTTGGGTTTCGAAGGGTGTGACGGTGACAGAATTTGGGGTCGGAGATAAGAGAGAGCCAATGCTGGGAGACACATTTGAAGCGGACCAGAGGTCTAGCCGGAACACGCACAAGGATTTCGGTAAGGAGTTCATCAATGTTGCCTACGGTTTCTGCTAAGCTACTGGTGCAGCGTTTGGGGTAGAATCTATGCTCCATCTTCGATTTTTCTAAAAATCACTCTATACGACGTTTTGGTTTTATACACCTTAATCAACCCCTCCTAAACAAAATGAGAAAATTAAATCCCAATCCCAAACTGAATAGGTTCACTTGGTCCTAACTCAAATCCAAGTCGGACTAGGCTTAATTCAAATGTATAGACTGAAATATAGGATCCTGAAATATAAAATACATAACCATAGATGAGTCAGTGAAGAACGTAACCAACATCTGTGGAGGGAGTTTCGATTCTCAACACCCAGCTTTCACTATTCGCTTCTGATGGTTAACCAAACTTCGTCTCCTTCGGCTTTCTGCTTTTCCGTTGTTCACTTTTCCGCAGATCTGATGTTCTGATTCTGATAGATGGGCTTCTGAGTTTGGGTCTTCTAGTTCCAGAGGTGGTGCGTTTAAAAACGCCACGTGGCTTTCAAGACATATATGTTTTGTTTGTTTGTAATTTGACCCAAAATCCGAATAGCAAACATATAAGTCCTCATTTTTTCACGGAAAATGCTTGAGGTCTCAAATATTTATACAAAATTAGGATCCCAAATGATGTGGCAGAAACCATGTCAATGGTTTGAAAAAATATTAGTGATGTGGAATTTCATTATTTTGTTTTATAATATATATATATATATTTGTTGTAAATTGAAGACTGAAAAATAAAAAATAAAAATCTAATCTCTTCTCCATTTACTGATAGTTGTCTCCATCACCATCAGTGGCGGATCCATGATTGAGAACCGGTTGGGCTTGAAATTTTTTAACTTCTAATTCACTGAATTGATAAGAAAATTTACCTATCAATTTTTAACTAACTACATTGGGTATCTAGAACTACCATTTAATTGCTTACTAGACACAAAAGGAAAAAAAATTCTTCGAAACATATATTATAAAAGAGTTTATCCAAAATACAAATAATATTTTTAGTGAAAGATAGTAAAATAACCACTCACAATAGTTATAAACATGCGCCTTAACATCTATAGACGAATACTATTACCTAAATAATTGAGATCCTAAAGATTCAATAGACTCGAAGCCACACATAAAGAAGACCCATAGTCCAATTTGAGCCCGGTATGCATTAGGAAATTCAGAAGAAACAATTTAAAGAGATGAGAAAAATAAGATGTAAAATGTAAAAAAAATGGAGAGACTTCCATAGCTAGGAGTCGAACCCAGGTGGGGGTAGGGCTGGACGCGGGCCGAGACCGGCAATAATTTTGGAAGGACTGGGCCTGGACCTGTGACTGTTACGCAGGGTCGGTTTTTTGCACGAAAAATTGTTAGGACCGACAAAAGCCCGGACCGGCGAAAGGATTCGTCTCAGTCGAGGCAGCGAACAACAAGCAAAAAGGGAGTTCATGTTAATCGACAAAGTTTCTTTCTCCTCTTCGAGATCTTATCTCATGGCAGACCATTTCAAATTTTAATCACCACCAAATCAGGTCTCCCCACCGACCATCACCAACACTTTCATCGCCGACCAACACTCATCTCAAGCTCAAAATCTAGAATTACCTTTTAAGGTTTTAGAAGCTGATAAATAAAAGAGAAAATGCCCATTTGCACATAAACAAGAATTTTAAAGCCCATTTAAATTAAAATAAGACCTCATGACCCATTTCAATAAAACTAAACAAAAATACGACCTTGCCCTCGCTACATTCAACTAAACTAAACCTCACAATCCCGATCTGATTTCTTCTCTCTCTTCTCTCTCTTTCCTCTTCCTCTTTCCTCCTTTCCTCTCTCTCTCTCTCTCTCTCTCTCTCTCTCTCTCTCTCTCTCTCTCTCTCTCTCTCTCTCTCTGACTCAACGATAACGGCGACTCAGCCGAGAAGGTCGACAAATCCTCCTCTCCTCCGCCATCTCCAACGCGCCGAGAAGGTCGACCAACTCCTCCTCTCCTCCTCCATCAACAACGACGCAGAGATGGAGAAGATGCAAATCCAAAAGAAACAAGAGGAAGAGATGCGCGAATTATAAGGCTAATCCGCCGCTGCCTCCTCCTCCGAGGTCGCAACCGATGGTGGTGCATTGGTGCTTTGACCTTCGAGTCAAACTCCAACGTTGCCGCAATCACCAGCTCTGTCCCGCCATCCTCGGCCTCCAAAGCCCCAATCGACGACTCGATCTCAGACTGGATGAAGGAGATCAGGAGGTCGTCGGCGTTGTCACAGCTGAGGAGGTATTACTTCATCAACATATGAGATACTATTGCTTCAAGATCTCTGTATGCTTTGTGTTTTGGGTATTCAAACTCGTATGTGAAAAAATTGTTGCTTACTTAATTCAAAGTATCTCATGTTGATGAAATATGGCTGCATTGAAGTTGTGACTAGACTCTTGCTATCTCATGTAATTTTACAGCACTTCGCAATTTACTTTTCATCTACTTTCATTGTCATTGCACGTGTATGGAGTTTGAAAAGTTTATTAGGAGTCAGTAACTGATTATTGAGGGTTAGTAACTAAGTTATTAGGGATCAGTAACTGATTATTGGGGGCCAGTAACCAAGTTATTAGGGGCCAGTAACCAAATTATTGGGGGTCAATAACTGATTATTGAGGTCAGTAACTGATTATTGGGGTCAATAACTGATTATTAGGGGTCAGTAACCGAGTTACCGGTGACCGAAATTCGACGACCGGAGAAAATCTGAGTTATCAGGGGTCAATAACCCGCGACCGAATAAATTCCGGCAACCGGTGACCGATGACCGGAGTCCCGCGATCAGAGTCTGACGACCGGGGACCGGAGTCCGTGAGGTTCTGTCAAAGTCTTCTCACTTTTTCACTTTCTCTCTCCTTATACATGTTGAAGTTGTAAGGGTAAATTGTCTTAAAAATATACAAAAATTATTATTTTATTATAGCTTTAATATAGATTTGTGTATTTGGGCACAAATAAAATCACCTTATATTAGAATTGACTCATGTCTATTAAATTCATTAAAATGAGACTTAAATTAGTACTAAATAAGTATTTTCTTTAAATAAAAGTTATCTCAAGGAAAAAAAAAATCAAAAACCTGGGTTGTTGATGATGGGTGAGATGCAATTGCAGTGAGGTGGAACCCGACCCTCTTTCTCAATCAGGTTAGCGATCGATTAGAGAGAGAGAGAGAGAGAGAGGGTTTTGTATGTTTGTTCACGTGGAGGCTAGACCAAAGAGTCTGAGAGAGAGAGTTGAGAGTTATAGGATTAGGCTTGACTAATAATTACATGTGATAGTTCCTAGGATATTACTATAAGACTAATAAAAGACCCAATAATAGAATGACAACACCCATTTGACCAAACAAGAATGACAACACGGTCAACACCAATATGTTGTGCTTTCGGGCCTTTTAATTTCTTCTATTTTAAGGACCGGGCCGGTCTGTTACTAACTGGGACTGGACCGGACAGTCAAAAACACTTACTGCGACCGGGAAAAAGCCCGGCCGGTTCGGGTCGGTTTACCGGTCCTTTTTTTCGACTGCGGGCTTTATGCCCAGCCCTAGGTGGGAGTGGAATGGTGTATAAGTTAAACCAAGCTTGTTATATATACTTTTCTACAAATAGAACATACACTATAGAATTTATCAGAAAAACCTTGGTTGAGCTTGAGCCCTGTTAAGTTCCTACTTGGCTCCACGCCTGATCACCATACCAATACCTTTGCTTCAGAAACATTTTCTCAAATCTTCATCCAAGTTAAAGGACCATTGCTGCAAATCTGAGAACCAAACCCATCAAGCTGCACATCATTGTTTTCATATTCATAATTCTATCAAACTGCTAAATTAGAGTTCACAACATACGGATATTGACAACCCTTTAACTCTCAAAATTGCCATAGTTTCGCATGAAGGTTGATGTTTGTAAACGATTTCATGGTGGCATGGCAATATCAGTTTCTTTTGTAGGGAGAAGCACATTTGAAAGAATTCTTGAGATTTGTGAATTAGGGTTTCAGTTTTTTTTAGTTTTTTTTTATTAAATTTTTCAATTCAAATTTGATCATATTAAATATTTATTTTCGGTTGAATAACGATAGAAATGGTAATATTTTCTTTCTCTTCTTTTTTCGCAATCACAAAGCTACCGAGGTTGTTTTCCGTGATACTTCATGATTACGATTAGCAACGGCTAATTTGAAAGGGTTTAACTATAAAAGCAGCAACGGTCGCCCCCAAATTAAAGAAAGAAAACCCTAAAGAAGTTCCAGAAAAATTGAAAACTCTCTCTCCCTCTCTCGCTCTCTCTGTCTCTCTCACCCAATTTCATATTTTCCGGCCACCCACCGCCCTCGGTACACCCACAATTCCCACATTCTCAGTCGACCCACTTTCCCGGCGACCCGAAACCATGAAAAGGCGATCCCGATTCTCCTCCTCCTCCTCGTCGAAGAAGAAGGTGAAGCTACCACCACCCACCACGGCCGCTCCGCCAAAACCAGTCCCAGATTTCAACCCATTACCCCGAGGCCCAAGAAACGAGCGGCATCACAACCAAGAACGGATCTTTCTGCACCATTCAAACCACACGGTTCATCCCAAGATCCTATTTGTTAGAGATGATGGCGAAGTGGAGACAAAGACGACTGCTTTACCTTCCTCCGGTGCACATCTTGAGCTCGTCGGCCAGTCCCGGGATAAGGTGTGTTTCCTGAATCATTCGGCCAACACGCTGGGCATATGGGATTTGAAGAAACAGAGAATGGAACAAGAAGTCGCCGTTGACACGGGGGTACCGGCGGCCCACGGGTTTGGTCATTCCAGGAACGGAGACTTGAAGATCGTCAGGCTCCTAGTCCCACCCACTGTTCTAAGGGATCAAATTTACACCGTGGAGATCTGCAGAGAGGACCCGGAGGAGAGGAAGCTTGTTTGGGTCAGGAGGGAGGTGAACTCTGCGGTGTCTTTTCATCTGGCGCAAGGTTTTGCGAAACTGGTGTGCGAGGGAGAGGATCGATTCCTGTTTTGGAAAGGGGGCTATGCAAGTGTCACACAGATTCAGATCATAAAGTTTGATCTGGAAAGAGAATCCTTGGGGTTTGTGGGAGCCCCTCCAGATGATTCTTTAAGACATGAGACATGTGTATTGGCCATGGATTTCAAGGCAGGCTGGCCTTGTGTCTGTATATGTTCCTTCATCGGATGAAGAGACTTTTTCGATGCTGCGTGTGTGGACTCTTGAGAGGAATGATGAAGGAAATAACTTCTTTTGGCATAGGCTGCTCACCCTTCCTATGGAGGCCTCCTGTTTTCTTGAGCCCTTTGTTCCTTTATCCTTCTTCTATGGAAGAGGTGATTCAGGAATGAACTTTCTGTTCCACAGGAATAACAATGAGGTCTTTCACATTGTTCTGAGAGGTGACGAGGTTGTGAGCGCTCCGATTACTATACCAGCCTTCACCTACCGTCAAGGACCTTTTGTTGGTAGGCAGTTCCAAGCCACTCGCCTCCGTCCCAAAATATCCTTCATTCTGGAGCCTTCACTGCCCAAAGTTGAGAGGACAAGCCGATGAGATGGGATCCCAGTCTCAGTTTTGCAGATGACACTGAATAAAAGAAGGTAGATTTCCCTTAAGCTATTCCTTTGGGGCAAATTTAATGTGTGTTATTAAATGCTGGCTATCGAATAGGGTCTGATTTTGCTTATTTTGCACCCTAGAAACGCATTTAGCTTTGGTCGAAATGATTTGAAAAGATTTGTTCGTATATAGTCCAAGTCAGTTGAATGTTTGAATATGGTATGGTGGCATGTGTGACTTTTTCATTTGCTAGTGTTAAAAACTCAATTGGATGCTGATGGCAGGTTTTACTATGTCTAGCTCCTCCTTTGATTCAATCATTCACAGTACATATATTTAGATAACTGCATACATGTAGCATGTTGTCTTACTAGATTTGAAGTGTTGGATATGGGGAGAAACTACTCTGGTTGGTTTGTGAAGTACTATATTGGTCTTGATCTTTATATGCTTTATAATTGTGCATGTCTTCTGGGCTTCTAACTCGTATTACTGAGCTGCATCTAGCCATATATACTGCATGAGCAGTAGCGAGGTGACCTTGTCATGTTTATCTTCAATTGGAGCTATAGCCATGTAGTTCAGTTTATGAGCTCAAGCTGCTGGGACTATAGCCATCATGAACTTCTGGATGCTTCTTTTTTGTCGTTTTCTTTTAACTTCAAGAGCCGATAGCTTCAGTCTGTTGTGCTTCTCACTTTTGATTTGTCATCTGGATAAACCCCACTTTGCCACTTTGTTATTGTTTTAAGTTGCTTGCCCATCAGTTTTTTGATTTGTCATCCTGGAAAACCTTGCTATGTTTACTTGTGCTTATTATTAGACTTTGTTTCTTTTGATTTGTAAAGTTCATGGTTGTCCTTTTTGTATGCTGTGTGTGTATATAGTTGTTGGTGAGGAGATTAAACTAATTTCTGTCTGAATTCTTTCATGAAAGTTCATCGGCATGTCCAGTACGAATGCTATGACCTGATGCTGAAAGCTGAATGGAGAGAGACTGCTAACAGAAGAGTTGGAGCATATGACCTGGGAAAGACATCTCCTGATTGCAATAATGGGAGGTTAACAATGCTTTGTGATTACATTGATTTGTAAATTTTGCAATGGGTTGGAGATTTTCTTTTGGTTTTGAAATGTAAATGTAGTATATGAACTTTACTGTGAATTGCTTGGGGCTCGCTGCTTTCTGCTTCTCAAAGAACACAGAGGAGTCCAAAGACTTGGCCTTTGATAAAGAGTTGTCTAGCTTCTGGCTTGTCATTGTGTACATGGGGTTTTTTTTTTTTTTTAATTGTGTACATGGTGTTTTTTTTTTTAATCGATCGGAATAATTGAAGACTTAAATAACCCTTTGACTCTTTGAGCAGTAATCTGTGAAGCAAAAATATACTCGATCATCACACTGGTTTGGTTTCAAAACTGTCTGTTATTATGTGCAAACATAGAACATTTACAACTTTTTGGCACTAGAGTCGCATCAAATGGAAGCTTACAAATTGGTCAGGTGCATCATATATACAATTTATATATCCATGTCTCTACCTCGATCATGTCTATGTACGCACTATCATTGCATATTGCTGACAGATTAATTGAATGATACATAACAAGAGGGGCGTCTGATGTGTGCCCTCACCAAAAGACACATCCACAAGTTGGACAACGTAGCTAGGTCGAAATACTTGGCCAGTTGTACTAATATCATGTATATAACAAGATCGAAATCGATTAGATCGACAAAAGGACTACTCGATATTCAAATAAGAATTAGCTCGGCACATCAGAATGAGCGCAGATCGAATCGTTAGCAATAGCTCACAGTCGTACGTGAAGAATGTAGCTAGCAGAGGAGGACTATTTTATGTGCGGGCACATCCTCAACATCAAAGTGCATACTACATTGCTTTCTTTTTCTCTTGGATAAACAGAGAACGGGCAAAGAAAAGATAATCACACATGTTACTCTCCTAATAGACTAACAAAACAAAGAAAAATTCAAGCTATAAAACAAAGGGGAAATTGAAGGAAATGAAAGGAAGTCCCAAATAGTCTTTAATTACCACTATATTACCATACTATAATCTGCTCATTTTTTATCCCATGTTCCAAGCTATACCATGTAAGCTATCAACCAACAAAGTCATGCATGGATTTGAGGAGTTGCTCTCCTATCATGTTCTCATGTATCAAAGATGCTAACCCAAAGTTACGAAGTTGGAATCATAGACTTAGCATTTTTTATTTTTTTGATCAAATGAAATATCATTCGGAAAATGTTATAAGCGGTATGAATAATACAAGTAAGGCCACTAACGGACCACTTATAACAAATCTCAGACCGAAAGACCCGAAAAATCACTTCCTAAAAGAGCTACCAAATCTTTGGCACATCATGAGACAAGAAAATGATCATCAAGACTATAAGACTCGTTCGACAAACTGCCAACAGAGTTGGTAAGAAAGCGTCAGCATCCCCAATGGGTAACGACTCTAACCCCATGCAGGACAACAACTCGAGTTAACTCCTCCACCTCCTGATTCGTGAATACACGTGATAATTACGGGTGTAAACAATCATCACTATATAAGCGGTGCATTGTAATCAGCCTAAACACGACCACAGAGGTTCAAAATTATTCAAACACAAATAACAAAACAAGCAAATAAACAAGAGAGATGCACAAAACCTTCTAGGTCAACGAGACCAGACCCAAGCTGGAAAGGCCCAAAAGCCCCATCCAAGGCCCAGTCCAAGCCAGCCTTGGCCCAGACCCAAGAGCACCCCAACTTCTCTGCTACCATTAGCAACCTCCAAAGCGACCCTCAGCGCCTCCGCCATACTATAGTTAGTTGATAACCGAGGCCAGCACCCACCGGCCTACCTCGTCGCCGCCGTCGAAGCATCCTTTTTTAGATCTGCAGCCCACCTCACCTTGCTTCAAACCAACTCCTGGGACATTTCACCAAAGACACTAATGAGGATCCGATTGAAATCAGATCACCATAGATCCTCACCACAATCAGCTACATGCCCAAACTAGCCCGATCTGAACAAGAGGACACCAGATTGGGGCACGCAACCCCCAACATCTATAAAGGTCCTAGAGGGGGTGAATAGGCCTTTTTCAGATTTTCAATTGCTTCTGCAACTGAGGATAGCAATGACTTGTGTTATCCCAGATTGACAGGGTGCGAGTTGAAATAGTAAGAGATAGCAAGAGAACCAATGAACACAAAGATGTTTTTTACTCGCAGAAACCCTAAACTCAGGGAGAAAAACTGCGTGCTCCTAACTCTTGAGGGACAAACTTTCCAATATGTAAACCACTTCTTACACAATAGTTGCTCTAGGGATACAACAGCTTACAACTATCCTACCTAGTCTGAATACTAGTCTAGACCTATACTACTGATTTCTAAGAGGCAACAAATGAAAGTTCTTTGAGAAGTCTTGTTCCTGAAACCAACTACAGACTAGTAGGTGTCTCAACTTTGAACACTTCTTGGGTTGATTGCACTACCAACATCTCTCATGGTATGCACTGATGCAATGAGTTCATGAAAAGATTTTTTCGTCCAAGCTCTTAGGTTTATAATCACAATGAAGACTTAGAAGCATGGACATGCAAGCTAAAAACCAGACTCAATAAGAAAACGTAAAGCTACTGTTTTCAACAACCATCAAGCATAGCCAAGCTATAACAATATATAGGCAAAAGAGACATCAAGGGATGATGTCAGCTCTCCGTCAAGTTGTATCAGAAATGGTTTTTGGACACAAGTGTTTGGCTGTGATACTGAAAGTGATGTAAACAAAGGAGAGTGGACAACAACCAACTCAGTGAGACAAAGAACCCTTTCCTAGAACAAGACCGATTCAAAAAAGGAGCAATAAGGTTATAGAACCTCTTACTTAGTCCATTAGTGGACCATGACCCAATCAACAACGACTGGTCATTGAACCAAAACTGGTCCAGCTTTACATTGGTCTATGTACCATAAGAACCAAGTTGGAGCCTTGGACATAAACCATTTGGTCACGGGTTGACATAGCAAAAGATCTCAATTCCCTAGACTGGTTTGAGTGCCAAGACAAAAACACAATCTCAGTTGTGAAAAAAAAAAACTAGCTTGTAATACCAAAGAACTTGCTATAATATAATAACAAGAACTTCTGAAACTTTAGACAACTTGAGGACTCAGAGAACATGATAGCTGTGTAAAACAGATGATATGCAAATGCATGAGATACCTGAGACCATGAGAGATGTTATTGACTTTGAGCTTGTTTCTTGACAGTAGACACAGCTCTTCAGGTGTTTTGTTGGGATAGAAGGACTGTCAACTATCCTTGTACCTTCAATCTACCTCTCCACCAATGCTGCACTCAGATCTCCATTCTTTCCCGGCCGACGGATCTGCAAACACTTCCACTCACCTCTTAACCAAACCAGACACCAACCCAAGATGGTAGATTGAGGCTAGGGCAGACAAAAGCATTTGCACCCCATCCTAACCGAAACGCAGCGGCAGGAACACCGGCAGCGTTCGACCAAGAGAGGAGCAACTCTCTCTGGCATTATTTTTTTTTTTGGGCGCGTGGGAATTTCCTTTATGTTAAGAGCGATTAATCCTTTCTCTAGACCGGGAGTGTTGCTATTAGAGCCGGCGACACCTCCCCCTCTTTTCTAGACATCGGCACGACGTTTTCTACTGTTGCCGTTGTCCCCGCATTAAAGGATAATCCCAAATAAGTTAATCACATTAGCATATATACAATTCCCGTTTGTATGATCAAAATCAAGTCTCGTTGGTAATTCCAAACCAACTTGGAGGACCTAGAGAACTTGATGATGATCGAATCCGCTAAAGATTATGGATCATGATGCCATAAAAGATCATCGACAATATGTAGTCAATTAAAGTGGTAAGCAATCCACTTGACTAATAACTCAACAAGTAGAGTTATATGAACGTTTCAAGAAACGCTCCATAAGTGCATTCCACAGTACTTTGTGGTCATTACTTTTTGCACAGATTGTCATTGAAGACTTTTGTCGATGTGGCGCTTCAAAAACTTTGAGCGCATGAGATGTGAAATCTCGGCATCTAGGCTTGTTAGCCTGGGGGTCAAAACATGTGGTTTAATCATTTCCAATGAAAGGTTCCATAGATACCAAGCGAAGATCTGCCTTAGGCATCTAGTACGTCAAAACTCAAAGGAGCAGAATGTTACATTGCTCTTGCATACAAAACCAAGCTATTATGAAACTCGATAGAGGTCACAAACAATGTTTTTAATGGTTTGTCATTCGGATTGATCACACACAATCCGAAAAAAGCCGCGGACTGATCAAACACAATTCGGAAAAAGGCCTCGGATTGATCAAACACAACCCGGACAAGGAAACAAAAGTGATCAACACACTCTTGACCCGCGAATAAATTTTCGGGATTTTTGGTACCTGCACACACAAAATCCCAAGCATAGAATGAAGATGGAGAAGGGAGGAAAGGATTTTATCCTCCCCGAGTTATTGAACTTGGAAAAGTTTAGGGTTTCAAAACATACCATTTTGAAACTCAAACGCTTTAAGAAGTCAAAATTATAGTCGGAGGAAACCAAGAATCGTCGGCAGGCGGTGGCCAAGGGATTGGCCGCCGGTGATGTCAGACGGTGGCCGGAAAAACGGGTGGCTGCAGTTGTCGGATAGAGGAGCCGAAAAACAGTTTTTAAGGTTTCTAAAATAAATGGTAAGCTATTGGCTTTAGGGTTAGAACAAAGTGCATAATAACGTGATTAATGATAAAGTGTAGAGACAAAGAGATAGCAAGAGAATCATCATCTTATTCATTGATAGGAGCCCTTTATATAGGGAATTACACAACATCAATATGGTAAAGATAATGAATACATAGATGTAGTCAAACTACATATCCTATTGGCATAAGGTCAAAGACACACATAAAGAATATCTAGAAAGATACAGAATATCCTAAAACAATAACCTGTTATTATAAATTTTTTTTTTTTTTTTTAGAGTTCAACTTCAAAATCAAAGTTTTATCTTTGTAGTCATTATACGCATTTAGCTTGGCACCATTTCCTTCGCATAAAGTTCAAAACTCGTACATTTTCATTTTACTTTCTCCGGTCTCCCTTTGTATGTACCTATTTGAGCTTTGTAATGTCCTCCTAGGCTTGTAGCCAGCATGTTACTACACTCATCCAGGTTTAGGAATGTCTAAACCTATATTTGTGAATCTATTCTGGGTAACAATCATAGTAAAAGCTGATGGAAAAACTGAAAACAATGCTGCTTATAATGATTTTTATTTCGGCTCATAACTATCAAACACTAGCAACTTTGGAGGACCAATAGTCCAACACCGATCGACATACCACATTGGTATATTGCGGTTCATGTAACATTAGACTTCAAGAATGCTGTTTCCGACTCAAAACTGAAGTTACGCACTGATGAATCCGAGGCAGCGTATCTATGACGTGAAGTCATGCAAAGTTAAACACATGATAGCTATCAATAGAATTGTAAATCAACTGTAGCCTTGGTAGGCATCTTACAACTAATGACTGATCCAATTTAAAAGAAGCAATGGAATAACATTTGTAAGAACCAAAATGATGTCAAATGAACACAAATAATTAGCAGTTTTCTAATACAAAATTCTTACAACCAGAAGCAAAAACCACACAGCAGCAGCAAGAGGATATAAACCATATCACTCACAGGCCAAAGTCTCCACATATCGAAAATTAGATGCTTGAACTCGAAAGAGAGAATGATCATCAGGCCAAAGTCTCCACATACCTCACCATACTGGCCTAACCAGTTAATTGCTCCATTCCAGTATAGCATTCGTCCGTAAGGGATGCTATATACTTTGTAAAAAGTAGAATCGAGAACTCAGATGAATAATTTGCAGTTTTTGGTTCCGTCAATGGTGCGTAGGCAGACAACCTTGTAAGTTGTAATGAGGTGATTTGGAAGGGTCAAAGGCCAAAGCAACAGAGATGATATAAGGTTTATCTGCTTGTTCATCACCAGTAGTAGTAACAGTAGCTGGAGGAGGAATACTTGTAGAGAACTTATTGGTTGTAGATTGAGAATGAAATAGGAGTACTTTTTAGAACAAGTCTTAAGACATAAGCGGTCTACATGTTGACAATGAAAAAGACAACACAGGAAGAGACCATTGCAGGATTGAATAATTCTGATGTCACCATATATGATATTGGTTCTGAGAAAACTTAAAGAGGATTGAAAGGGGGTGAGCCAGAGGGAGATGGGTTTTGGTTTGCATGGTTACTCGTATTACCGCTAGTTCCATGTATGTGACCAAGATCGAGAGGATGAACCAAAGGGTTGGATGGAAGTGTCAGAGAAGACGGCTGAGATGGGAGGGTTTGGGTTTTGAAGGGTGTGGAGGCGACATAATCTGGGGTCGGAGGAGACACTTTGAAGCGGACCAGAGGTCTAGCAGGCACACGCACAAGGATTTCGGTAAGGAGTTCTTCGGTGTTGGCTACGGTTTCTGCTAGCTACTGGTGCAGCGTTTGGGACAGAATTTGTGCTCCATCTAATTCTAAACGAGGAGAGGTTTGGTCTTTCTAGGCTTTTATAAGGCTACTAAACCTAACAACCACTCCTGATGAACAAAGGAAAACATCAAATCCCAATCCCAATCACACAGAAAATAAAAACAAAATTTCCAGATAGACACCTTAATACAATGAGCTTAGAATGCCGAAAAATATCAGTAAGATACAGATGGTGGCCATCGCCACTCTAGCTATATTTCTACTGTGAGTACAAGTGAGGAGGTATAGAACAAAACCGTCGCGTTTGTCATCTACATGAAAGTCTGCTACATCATTAAACATGCCTAACCAATTACAGCACACGAGAATAGAGGATGGGAGATACCCTCTTGAAAGAAGAATCGAGAATCCTCCAACTTTGAGTCTCAGATGAATATATCACTATGTGATAGCTACATAGTGCCTGACTTTGGATCCATCGATGCTCGGAAGACATACCACCTTGTAATGCGGTGATCTGGAAGGGTCAAAAGCCAAAGCAAATAGAGATGACACAAGGTTGTACTCCTTCACCAATCACCAGTAGCTGGAGGAATAAGTGTGGAGAACTGGCGGCGCTCATTGTCTCATTGTTTCTAGAAAGCAATCATCTGGCAGATAACATCACTGTGATATTCAACTCCACATTTTATGTTAGTTTACATTCATTGAGACAAAATTGAACAAATTTAAACCTGTTTCAGCTAAATTACTAATCAATCAAATACAGGTACAATTAAAGGCTGAACATACAGATGCACTGAATGATAGCTAGGTACATCTGTCAGAAATGTGCAAGTAAAACGCAGGAAACATAACAATAAAACTGATACAGGTAGATAGGGTAGAATTCATCATTGATCCCAAGTCCAAACTGAAAGCAGGCAGCAATGGGATACCATTTAATCCCTCATTGAAATTTCAACTGAACACAGATGTCAAAAGGAATACAAGTTTTCTAATACAAAGTACAAACATCTCGCAACCAAAAGAAAAGTTACAAGGTAACACAAGCAGGAAGATAAATTAATTAAATTCCATCACACACAAGCCAATGTTTCTATATACCAATAATTGTTACTTCCGACTCGTAAGAGTCTATCATCAAGACCAGGTATGGGAGCCAAGTCAAAAGATTTGGCGGTCTTGCTCTTAAGATTATAAGAGAAGGCTTTGCCAGGTGTGTGCATCAACAGAGATGAACATTCCTCCCCTTCTTTTTCTTCTTGAGCTAGAAAGAGAATCTGAACGTGATACCTTTGAAACCTTGGGTAAACGGTAGATATAGGATCAAGGTCAACAAGGTACTTGACAAACCAGCCAGAGTAGTCATTTCCCATTTCCAGAACTTCAAATTGACTGATACAAGGGCGATAAATATCAATAAGTTGCAAATGGCGCTTGTCAACAGACTCTTGAAAATATCTAGATAACCTCCTTCCCCAGGACTTTTCTATTTCCATAAAGCGAGGATGAGAAGGTACATGACCGATACGCTCTTCATCCACGTGAAAGTATGAAAGCTCACAATGCAGGCCTACCCAGTGAATTGCTCCATTGAGGAATACAACATCATTGAAACGGATTCGATCATTTATAGAGAAAGAAGAATCAAGAAGCCTCCAACTTCGAGTCTCAGACGAATAGATAAGAATGTGTAAGTGCTGGCCGTCTATGGCTCCATCAATGGTGCGTACGCAGACGACCTTGTAGTGAGGTGATTTGGAAGGGTCAAAAGCCAGAGCAATGCTGATGTAGGCCTCTAGGTGTTGACCAGCATCGTTACTAGCTGGAGGAATGAGTTCGGAGAACTGGTTGGTTGTGGGATTGAAAATATATATGGGGGATTCAATTTTGCATCCAAAAGATTGCACAAGAAGAGGCCGTTGCAGGACTGGATAACTTTGATGTGCTCGTCATATTCGTGTTGAAAGATATTCAGAGGATTGAAGGGTGAACCAACTCAAGATGATCATCCAGAGGAATAGGGATGAAACCACATTTGGTGGATCTGTCAGGAAAGACGGCGGAGATGGGAGTGTTTGGGTTTCGAAGGGTGTGACGGTGACAGAATTTGGGGTCGGAGATAAGAGAGAGCCAATGCTGGGAGACACATTTGAAGCGGACCAGAGGTCTAGCCGGAACACGCACAAGGATTTCGGTAAGGAGTTCATCAATGTTGCCTACGGTTTCTGCTAAGCTACTGGTGCAGCGTTTGGGGTAGAATCTGTGCTCCATCTTCGATTTTTCTAAAAATCACTCTAGGCGAGTTTGGTTTTATTCACCGTAACCAATCCCCTCCTAAACAAAATGGGAAAACATTAATCCCAATCCCAAACTAGTTTCACTTGGTCCTGGCTCAAATCCTAGCCGGATTAGGCTTAATTCAAATGTATAGATTGAAATATAGGATATTGAAATATAAAATACGTAACCATAGATGAGTCAGTGAAGAACGTACCAACTAAAACCTCGTCTGTGGAGTTTCGATTCTCGACACCCAGCTTTCGCTTGTCGATGCTGGTAGTTACCTCGTCTCCTTCGGCTTTCTGCTTTTCCGGTGTTCGGTTGTTCACTTGTCAGCAGATCTGATATTCTGACTTTGGATCTTCTAGATCCAGAGTTTTATGCGATTAAAAACGCCCACGTGGCTTTCGTGACATGTTTGTTTTGTTGCTGGTAATTTGCCCAAAAATTCGAAAATTAAATGGCAAACATAAGCCCACAGATCATCATTATTCTATTCAAAATAAATAAGTATCATATCTAAAATGGAAAAACACGTCAGTATCATTTGATCTAGTGATATAATTTTTTATTAATAAGTAGAGATCGTGAGTCGACTAATTATAACATTTAAATTATTTACTTGATCATAAAAATGGTCTAACGTATGTCAATAACAAAAAATTGACATGTCATAACATTTAGTCTTCACTATCACCGCATTGTTCAACAAATCTTGAATGGTTTTCTCAATTTTTGTCTTTTGAAAGTTGGGATATCAATAGGGGTCTTTCAAGCCTCATATGAAAAATGGCAACCCTAGAGTTATCCAAAAAAGCCTTGTAAATTTCTCTGTGTAAATCTCTACGAAATCAGACTGTGACATCATTGCTAAAGCTGAATGGTAGTGTAGTAGTACGTCCACTGAACTCTCTCACGAGCAATTCAGATAACCCTGCCCAAGAGTTAGAAAACTCACGTCTAAACATAAACCACATATCTCAGACCAAAAAAAAAAAAAAAACATAAACCACGTATCTGATATCTGAAGCTTCTTAGTTAAATATGTAAAGTTGCAAGGACCAACTTTGTATTTTCAGCAATTTAGTAAAATTCAAAATCTGTTGATTTTTATTTAACCACTCAATTAGATCACCTCCCCTGAAAGTACTGAGTTCCAACTTCATTTGTGTCATAATGAGTATGTTAGGGTCAAAGGTCGCACGATGAGGCTGTTGTGTCACCTGAGGCTCAAAATGAGGGATATGTGCAGCACCAAAATGGTTTGTAACTTGAGAAAATCTTCCGTGGGGCAAACGTACCACGTGGCTTGTGCGACCAGCCACTCATTTGTTGACACGTATACAGTTTTATACGCAAGCTAACGACGCAACTCCGTCACCTTCCTCGTTCAACTCTTCTTCTTCCCATTTCTCAAACTTCTGTTATTCTCTTTTCCTAGAAATATTCCCAGAATAGTTTTTCAATCTGATTTGTTTGTCTCCATCCGAAGATTATTACAATGAGATTGAGAGAGAGAGAGAGAGAGAACAAAATCTGAAGAAAAAGAGAGACGATTGAAAACAAAAATGGTGCGTTGAATCAGAGAAAGGAAAAAGATGGATACAAGAGAAGGATTTTAGTCATTTTACAGTGGAAGAGGAGAGATGAAATGATGGAAGGGGATCCGGATCGGAGACCTCTCAGACCGTGGATCTGATAAAAAAAAAACTCAGGGGATTTCTCGAATTGCTTCCCACAAAGTATTCAATTTGGGTGAAGCTTAGGTTTGATTGTGGGTTCACCATACTTGATTATCTCTGAGGTTGATCTTCACTTGAAAGAAACAAGAGAGAGAAAATGGGAGATTTGTTTTAATGAAAATGGAGAGTCGAAGGTGAAGGGGAGGGAGGAAGATGGTGGAGAGAGAAGTAGTCGAATCAATAATTGACGGAGTTAGTTTTGACAGGCTAGCGTGAAAAAATTTGATAAGTGTCACTTGTGGGGTGGTTGGTCGCACAGGCCACGGGGTTGTAACTTTGCGGTGCTGATCACCTGACCACTGACCAGGCTACTACCTTGGTCAGTCACCGTCTGATCTGAGAAAAACCGGCCGGGTCCCACCAGATAGGACGGTGACTGACTGACCAGGTGATCGGGACTGTGTAACTTTGTATATTCTGGAGAGAAATTCTTAGCACCCAACCATCTTTTGACACGTGTTCCCCCCCCCCAACAGCTGCCTTCTTCTTCTTCTTCTCTTCCTTCCTCCGGCGAAGCTTCTCCTTCCTTTACACGGGTTGTTTCGAGCTCGGAGCGGTGAGGCTTACGGTAGAGACGACGGCGACGGGGTTGCAGAGAGAAAGAAGATCGGAGGGGATCGGTTTCCGACCGGAGAAAGGAAGAAGAAGAACGCAGGTGGGGAGGTTGGGGAAAAAAAACACGTGTCGCTGTGTGACTGGTGGGTCGCACATGACACGTGGTTAGCCGCATCTAAGACTCTATTCTGGAATGGGAGTTGTGGTGGCTACACAGTCTCGTTCACCTGCTTACCTACTGATCAGGAACGTTAGATCAGTCCAGTTTAAACTAATGGCCGAGAGATTATGAGGTTGAATAGAACTAAAAATTATTAGTTTATATTTTTAATCATTATCAATTACTATACTCTAGCTTTTCTACCCATAAATCCCAATCTCCTCGTATTCTCCGTCTCCTGTTCTCACAAAACTCATACCAAGATCAACACCACAATTTCCATGATTTCCAGTTTTCCACTCTAATTTCCAATTTCCATAACCTTCTTGCTTGCTTCTCAGAGTCGAGCACGGTGAGATTATCAAATAACGAGAAGACCAATACACTGGGTCTTCACCATTTTTGCTTCCGATATAAACCACATACACCTAAAACCCAGCATAAGAAATCAAACCCATAAATCAAGACAAAAAACCCAGGATACAACCAATCCCAGAATCAAAGCAGTCACCTTGGATAATAAACAAGTGCTAATTTGAGCAACAATAAGCAAAATTTGGTCCCGGGGCCATTGCCCATGGCTGGAGAGCGAAATTTGGTCCTCCATGCCACCTTCCGCGTTGGGTCTCCAGCTCCGGAGAATCTCCCGATCCCTCAACCACTACACCCAGCTCTCCCTTTCAAAACCACATTAACCCACATTCAAAACCTTTTCAGGAAGAGCAGAGATCCTCTGTTTTTAATTAAGAGTAGCAACCCAACCTCAAACCAGTGAAACCACACCCATAATTTTTAGTTATGTGGATAGATCACTGATACCCAGCTTCTCTGTTGAAGATTATGGGTTTTAATAAACATGATACAAGTAACTGAAACTGTTTAAAAATAAAAGATAATAGATTTTATTTAAATTAAACGTCTTATATTACAACCGTTGGATTTAAACTGGACTAATCTGACGGCAGATGATCATATGTTTCCTGGTCAGCAGGTGACCAGGTGAACGGGACTGGGTGGTTACATTAGTGAACACAGAGTGAGGCATGGACTAGGAGTGATAGTTCCCAAAATTGTTTGAGTTGAACTTGGATGGTGCAAAAACAAATCAAGTTTGAAGTGGGATGGTTGTGGTGGTGTAACCTGCATATGGACAATATTTGATAGTACAAAACTGGCGACAAAATGGCTCTGTGCAAAATTGGGTGAACAAACTCATGTTGTGTAAAACATAGTTTAGAAATATTGGGTGAAAACTGTGTTTTGAACGAATTTGTGAGTGCTTAAATGGTTGAGCAAAATTAGTATGTTTAAAAAAACTGATTTTTCTCATATCCAAACCCTTGTGACTTAGTCCTACACTCCTACCAAACTGACCCTTCTAGAAACTTGTGGCCTTTCCTTCTCCCGCAAAGGGTTTGGGACAAGTCACCTTAGTCATAGATAGAGGAGGCAAACAGGCTGGCTCGACCCGGCCTGGCCCTCTTAATTGGGCTTCAGACTAAGTTTGGGCCGGTTCATGAAGTGTCACTTCTTAACGGGCTCGGGTCTTGAGTCGGTCCATTTACTCAAATATAAGTCCTGACCCAGCCCACAACCCAAGCCTATAACGTGGTGGGCCGTGGGCCAGGCCCTATGAATGGGTCGTGTCGAAAAATAAAAATAGTCGAGGTGAATGACATATATCACCGCTTCTGCTCGCATAATCTCAACTTTTAATTATACACAATACGGTTATAAACCAAAACTAATTCTGACAATCTATCCATCATTTTTTCTTTGTCAACAATTTTTTTTGCTCAACAAACTAAAGAAATAAGTGATAAATGCTCATTTATCACAATTAATAAATTTTTAGAATAAACGTACTTCTTAATTATGGGTCTAGAGGAATCCAAATTCATACTCAAATAAATAATTATTAACATATAAGTTTATTATTCACACTCAAAACTAAGTTTATTATTTATAAATATGTTATCTTGATATTAGAAATGAAAAAAAATTACATTTTAGAGCAGGCCGGGCCATGGGTCTCAATTTATCGTGCTTGAGCCGTGCCGGCTCATGTGCTCATTTTTCTAGGCCCAGCCTGATCCATTAGAATAACGTGTTTGGGCCGGGTCGGGCCTAAACGGGCTTGGGCCGTATCGGACCGCTTTTATTATAGGCCGACTGCAGAAGTTGCTCAACCTCCATAAGTAGCGATCAAACCTAAGGGTTGAGAACCTTACCTCCCTGTGAACTAGAAGTAGTGCTCACCATAGGTTAAGTGGAGGCAACCGAGTCATGGATGACCCCAAGGTTTTAGATCCACCCATCAGTTGTCTGATTTGAACTTGAGAGGTGAAATTGGCCATAGTTTCGCATGAAGGTTGATGTTTGTAAACAATTTCATGGTGGCATGGCAATATCAGTTTCTTTTGTAGGGAGAAGCACATTTGAAAGAATTCTTGAGATTTGTGAATTAGAGTTTCAGTTTTTTTTAGTTTTTTTTTTTATCAAATTTTCCAATTCAAATTTGATCATATTAAATATTTCTTTTCGGTTGAATACCGATAGAAATGGTAATATTTTCTTTTCTTCTTCTTTTTCGCATCACAAAGCTACCGAGGTTGTTTTCCGTGATACTTCATGATTACGATTTAGCAACGGCTAATTTGAAAGGGTTTAACTATAAAAGCAGCAACAGTCGCCCCCAAATTAAAGAAAGAAAACCCTAAAGAAGTTCTAGGAAAATTGAAAACTCTCTCTCCCTCTCTCGCTCTCTCTGTCTCTCTCACCCAATTTCATATTTTCCGGCCACCCACCGCCCTCGGTACACCCACAATTCCCACATTCTCAGTCGACCCACTTTCCCAGCGACCCATCTCTCAAATTTCCCGGCGACCTGAAACCATGAAAAGGCAATCCCGATTATACTCCTCCTCGTCGAAGAAGAAGACGAAGCTACCACCACGGCCGCTCCGCCAAAACCAGTCCCCGATTTCAACCAATTACCCCGAGGCCCAAGAAACGAGCAGCATCACAACCAAGAACGAACGCAACATCGAAAAAGTCTCTTCATCCGATGTAGGAACACATACAGACAAGGCCAGCCTGCCTTGAAATAGATCCATGGCCAATACTCATGTTTTCATGTCTTAAAAATCATCTGGAGGGACTTCCACAAGCCCGATTCTCTTTCCAGATCAAACTTTATGATCTGAATATGTGTGGCATTTACATAGCCCCGTTTCCAAAACAGGAATTGATCCTGTCCCTCACACACCAGTTTCGCAAAACCTTGCGCCAGATGGAAAAACACCGCAGAGTTCACCTCCTTCCTGAACCAAACAAGCTTCCTCTCCTCCGGGTCCTTTCTGCAGATCTCCACGGTGTAAACTTGATCTGTTGGAACAGTGGGTGGGATTATGAGCCTGACGATCTTTAAGTCTTCGTTCATGGAATGACCAAATCCATGGGCCGCCGGTACCCCAGTGTCAACGGCGACTTTTTGTTCCATTCTCTGTTTCTTCAAATCCCAAATCCGCAGCGTGTTAGCCGAATGGTTCAGGAAACACACCTTATCCCGAGACTGGCCGAAGGAAGGTAAAGCAGTAGTCGTTGTCTCAATCAATCTTTCTACACAGCTTGAGCTCGTCGGCCACTCCCGGGATAAGGTGTGTTTCCTGAACCATTCGGCCAACACGATGAGCATATGAGATTTGAAGAAACAGAGAGTGGAACAAGAAGTCGCCGTTGACACGGGGGTACCGGCGGCCCATGGATTTGGTCATTCCAGGAACGGAGACTTAAAGATTGTCAGGCTCATAATCCCACCCATTGTTCCAACGGATCAAGTTTACACCGTGGAGATCTGCAGAGAGGACCTGGAGGAGAGGAAGCTTGTTTCATTTAGGAAGGAGGTGAACTCTGCGGTGTCTTTCCATCTGGCGCAAGGTTTTGCGAAACTGGTGTGTGAGGGACGAGATCGATTACTGTTTTGGAAACGGGGCTATACGAGTACCACACAAATTCAGATCATAAAGTTTGATCTGGAAAGAGAATCCTTGGGGCTTGTGGAAGTCCCTCCATATGATTCTTTTAAGGCATGAGTATTGGCCATGGATCGATTTCAAGGCAGGCTGGCCTTGTCTTTATATGTTCCTACATCGGATGAAGAGACTTTTTCGATGCTGCGTGTGGACTCTTGAGGGGAATGATGGAGGAAATAACTTCTTTTGGCATAGGCTGCTCACCCTTCCTATGGAGGCCTCCTGTGTGCTTGTGCCCTTTGTTCCTTTATCCTTCTTCTATGGAAGAGGTTTCAGGACTGAACTTTCTGTTCCACATGAATAACGATCAGGTCTTTCACATTTGGAAGGTCAAATTGTAGGCAAAAGGATTGATGATGTAGAATTATATTCTATGGTGGTCAGACTTGGATTCCAACCTCATTGTATTAAGAACTAGTGTTTTCTAGGATACCTCTAGAGAATTGAGCTTAATTAGAGTCGTGTGTGATTTTCAAAAGGGTCGACCTGCAACTTTTGCATGATGTATTGGATAAGAATAGCGGAAGACAATGTTGACATATGCATAATAACTTACCAGTTATTTTTGTCATGACAAATTGGAAAAAGAACTTGTCAGATATATCAAATTATCAACATTACAAAGAATGCTAGTACAAAGGAATTCCTCCATTCCCTCCAGTCGCCCCCAAATTAAAGAAAGAAAACCCAGGAAAATTGAAAATTCTCTCTCTCTCGCTCTCTCTGTCTCTCTCACCCAATTTCATATTTTCCGGCCACCCACCGCCCTCGGTACACCCACAATTCCCACATTCTCAGTCGACCCACTTTCCCAGCGACCCATCTCTCAAATTTCCCGGTGACCCGAAACCATGAAAAGGCAATCCCGATTATCCTCCTCCTCGTCGAAGAAGAAGACGAAGCTACCACCACGGCCGCTCCGCCAAAACCAGTCCCCGATTTCAACCCATTACCCCGAGGCCCAAGAAACGAGCAGCATCACAACCAAGAACGAACGCAACATCGAAAAAGTCTCTTCATCCGATGTAGGAAACATACAAACAAGGCCAGCCTGCCTTGAAATAGATCCATGGCCAATACTCATGTTTTCATGCCTTAAAAATCATCTGGAGGGACTTCCACAAGCCCGATTCTCTTTCCAGATCAAACTTTATGATCTGAATATGTGTGGCATTTACATAGCCCCGTTTCCAAAACAGGAATTGATCCTGTCCCTCACACACCAGTTTCGCAAAACCTTGCGCCAGATGGAAAAACACCGCAGAGTTCACCTCCTTCCTGAACCAAACAAGCTTCCTCTCCTCCGGGTCCTTTCTGCAGATCTCCACGGTGTAAACTTGATCTGTTGGAATAGTGGGTGGGATTATGAGCCTGACGATCTTTAAGTCTCCGTTCCTGGAATGGCCAAATCCATGGGCCGCCAGTACCCCAGTGTCAACGGCGACTTCTTGTTCCATTCTCTGTTTCTTCAAATCCCAAATGCGCAGCGTGTTGGCCGAATGGTTCAGGAAACACACCTTATCCCGAGACTGGCCGAAGGAAGGTAAAGCAGTAGTCGTTGTCTCAATCATTCTTTCTACACAGCTTGAGCTCATCGGCCACTCCCGGAATAAGGTGTGTTTCCTGAACCATTCGGCCAACACGATGAGCATATGAGATTTGAAGAAACAGAGAGTGGAACAAGAAGTCGCTGTTGACACGGGGGTACCGGCGGCCCATGGATTTGGTCATTCCAGGAACGGAAACTTAAAGATTGTCAGGCTCATAATCCCACCCATTGTTCCAACGAATCAAGTTTACACCGTGGAGATCTGCAGAGAGGACCCGGAGGAGAGGAAGCTTGTTTGGTTTAGGAAGGAGGTGAACTCTGCGGTGTCTTTCCATCTGGCGCAAGGTTTTGCGAAACTGGTGTGTGAGGGACGAGATCGATTACTGTTTTGGAAACGGGGCTATGCGAGTACCACACAAATTCAGATCATAAAGTTTGATCTGGAAAGTGAATCCTTGGGGCTTGTGGAAGTCCCGCCATATGATTCTTTTAAGGCATGAGTATTGGCCATGGATCGATTTCAAGGCAGGCTAGCCTTGTCTTTATATGTTCCTACATCGGATGAAGAGACTTTTTCGATGCTGCGTGTGGACTCTTGAGGGGAATGATGGAGGAAATAACTTCTTTTGGCATAGGCTGCTCACCCTTCCTATGGAGGCCTCGTGTGTGCTTGAGCCCTTTGTTCCTTTATCCTTCTTCTATGGAAGAGGTTTCAGGACTGAACTTTCTGTTCCACAGGAATAACGATTAGGTCTTTCACATTGTTCTGAGAGGTGACGAGGTTGTGAGTGCTCCGATTACTATACCATCATTTACCTACCGTCAAGGACCTTTTGTTGGTAGGCAGTTCCAAGCCACTCGCCTCCGTCCGAAAATATCCTACAGTCTGGAGCCTTCACTGCCAAAGTTGAGGAGGACAAGCCGATGAGATGGGATCCCAGTCTCAGTTTTGCAGATGACACTGAATAAAAGAAGGTAGATTTCCCTTAAGCTATTCCTTTGGGGCAAATTTAATGCTGGTTATCGAATAGGGTCTGATTTCCTTATTATGCACCCTAGATAATGCATTTAGCTTTGGTCGAAATGATTTGAAAAGATTTGTTCGTATATAGTCCGAAGTCAGTTGAATGTTTGAATATGGAATGGTGGCATGTGTGACTTTTTCATGTGCTAGTGTTAAAACTCAATTGGATGCTGGTGGCAGGTTTTACTATGTCTAGCTCCTCCTTTGATTCAATCATTCACAGTACATATATTTAGAAAACTGCATACATGTAGCATGTTGTCTTACTAGATTTCAAGTGTTGGAGATGGGGGAGAAACTACTCTGGTTGGTTTGTGAAGTACCATATTGGTCTTGATCTTTATATGCTTTATAATTGTGCATGTCTTCTGGGCTTCTAACTCGTATTACTGAGCTGCATCTAGCCATATATACTGCATGAGCAGTAGAGAGGCGACCTTGTCATGTTTATCTTCAATTGGAGATACAGCCATGTAGTTCAGTTTAGGAGCTTCAGTGTGTTGTGTTGTGTTGCAAGTTATTTGATAAGATCTGTTCTTACAGTCACAAGTCAGGTTTTTGTACTAAATGATTTGTGTTGTGGTAAGACTTCTGTTTATTGATCATAGTAGTTTGCTTTATGTCTGCAGGACGAATATTCAAACTGTACAGGACGATTTAGGAAGGGAGGTAGTTGTGTTGATGAAGACCAGCGCTTTGTGTCTGCAGGAAAAATATACAAACCGTACAGGGAGACTTAGGAGGGGAGGTAGCTGTATTGATGAAGACTAGCGCTTTGAGTCTGCAGGAAGAATATACAAACCGTACAGGGAGATTTAGGAGGGGAGGTAGCTGTGTTGATGAAGACTAGTGTTTTGTTCCTTAAAAGGATGAAAAAATGTTTCCTTTGCAACTATGTTACAGTGAATCATAGAGATATTGGATTTAAGCTTTTCAATGTTTGTTGCTATATGTTAATAGTGAATCTGTTGGATAAATCTGGTAGCTTTAATCATATGCTGTTCTGTTTCTTGGTTAAAACAAAATGATGAATCGTATAGTTCATCTTCGTTGCTGCATTCTCCTGGTAAAGTGTTGAGTTTACTGATCAGCATTTACTAATGAACAGAACAATGCAGAATTTAGAGAGGAAGATAGCCACTGGTGCAATATAGTCAACTCTGAAAGACAACCAAGCCATATAGGACCAATGCACCAGACCCTGAACCTCCCAAGGTTGATGAACTAGATTCAAGTTCCAGTTCTTGTAATGAGCAATAACCTCAACTCCCAAAGCCACAATTGACAACATAAGAAAAGCCTTGATGAATGTATACAACTTTCCTCGATTTCTCGGCTCCTCATCGCTCATATCCGATAGAGCAATGCGTTTCCTGAATGCCATTGGAATCCATGAAAGACAAGCAAAGATTCTGTTGACTTTGAGAAGAAGAACCCATGTAAACTGCTTGGGGCTCGCAGCTTTCTGCTTCTCAAAGAACACAGAGGAGTCCAAAGACTTGGGGGTAGTAATGTGTACTTACTGTTTGAAGCGGACCAAAGGTCTAGCCGGAACACGCAAAAGAATTTCGGTAAGGACTACTGTTTCTGCTAAACTACTGGTGCAGCGTTTGGGGTAGATACTGAGCTCCATCTGAATTTTTAACCAGGAGAAGTTTGGTCTTTTCTAGGCTTTTATAAGGCTACTGAACCTATCAACCACTCCTGATGGAAAAAGGACAATATTAAATCCCAATCCCAATCAAACAGAAAATTAATAATAATAATAATAAATATATATATGTATATTAGGTTTGGTCGTCTAGATCATTCATGAATTTCTGGAACTTCATGAATGCTATTCCAACCCAAACCTTGAGTTATATACAGCAGGATATGAATCCAAAGCAAAACATATCGTGCTTAATCATGTAGTGTTAAACACATGATAGCTATCAATAAAATTGCAAATTTATTGTAGCCTTAAATGTAAAGCTAATAATTGATCAATAAAAACAACAAAATAACATTTATAAGAGCTTAAATGTGAGTGTCAAATGAACAAATGTATAATAAGACTTTTCTAATACAAGGATTTTACAACCAGAAGCAGAAACTACACAGCACCAGCAAGGTGATAGTATCACACAGAGGCCAAAGACTCATATATCGAAAATTAGATGGTTCAACTCGTAAGAGATGATTCTTTACTCCGGCCTTGGGAGTTAACTCAAAAGATTTGTAAGTCCCGCACTTAAGATTATAAGATATGAGTTTGCCTGGAGTATGCACCAACAGATACGAACTTTCCTCTTCCTCATTCTTGTCTTGATCTATAAATAAAACAACATATCGTTCAGACGGGGTCAGCCGGCGGCATATAGGATCTAGGTCAACAACGTACTTAACAAACCAGCCAGAGTAGTCTTTTCCCATCTCCAACACTTCAAATTTAGTAAGAGAATGCCGAAAAATATCAATAAGATGCAAATGGTGGCCGTCACTAGACTCCAGAAAGTATCTATATTTTCTACTCTCATTTAACCTATCGTACAAGTGAGGAGGTAAACGAACAAAACCGTCGCGTTCTTCATCTACGTGAAAGTACGCTACATCATTAAAAAAGCCTAACCAATTAATTGCTCCATTCCAGTATAGCACGCGTGAATAGAGGATGGAAGATACCCTCTTGAAAGTTGAATTGAGAATCCTCCAACTTTGAGTCTCAGATGAATATATCACTATGTGATAGATAGTGCCGTCTATGGATCCATCAATGGTTCGAAGACAGACCAGCTTGTAATGAGGTGACTTGGAAGGGTCAAAAGCCAAAGCAATAGAGATGACACAAGGTTGTACTCCTTCACCAGTAGCTGGAGGAATAAGTGTGGAGAACTGGTTGGTTGTAGGATTGAAAATAAAATATGGGGGCCTTGCTTTGGAGAATAAAGTAGACGACACAGGAAGAGGCCATTGCAGGACTGGATGATTTTGATGTCAGCATGATATTGGTTTTGAGCAAACTTAAGAGGATTGAAAGGGGGTGAGCCAGACGGAGATGGGTTTTGGATTTCATGGTTACTGGTATTAATACTAGTACTACAAGCTCCACGCAAGTGATCAAAATCAATAGGGATGAAACAAAAGATTCGATTGGATTTGTCACAAAAGACAGCAGAGACAGGAGGATTTGGGTTTTGAAGGTGTGGCGGTGACAGAATTTTGGGTCGGAAATAAGAGAAAGCCAATGCTTGGAGACGCACTTGAAGCGTACTAGGGGTTTAGCTGGCACATGCACAAGGATTTCGGTAAGGACTTGTTCTATGCTGGCTATTGTTTCTGCTAAGCTGCTACTGGTGCACCGTTTGGGGTAGAATCCCTGCTCCATCTAAATTCTAAATGAGGATCAGGTATGGTCGTTCAGCCTTGATTAAATAACAATCCTGATGAACCCTTAATCAAAACACTCCTGAATCCTGATGAACAAAGGAATACATTAAATCCTAATCCAAATAGAAAAGTACTGAAAACATAAATTTGTGCTAACCTATCTCCTCGCTCATGTCTCCACAACACAACCCTCAACTAAACTAACTCAGCTTCAATTCAATTCAACTCACTTTTTCTTCAACACAACACTATGTAAGGATTGGAGAATGAATCAAGGTAGATAATCTGGTCTAGTACCAACAAATTAACGAAACGAAACAAATAATAAAAATTTGAACGGAAATTCAAATCGTTTTGGGAAATATGTTATGGATCAATTTGATTGCGGAGTGGGTCAATTTGGAGCTCTTCTTCCACATATCTCGGAAGAAGATTGAAAACAACAACATTGTAAATCAGAGACCAAATACAATAGCATCGGAATTGGTGGAATTACGAGAAAAGCTTACTTGGGTGGGTGGTAGATATCAACAGAGACCGAAACACGCACTGGGTGAGTTGATCTTCAATCTGTCGTCGTTTCGATACCAAACCACACTCTGCCTGGATTTCGCGGCGGCCGGGATGGAAGTTGAAGTTGTAGGTCGAAGAATGACGAGGCATGCTCTCTCTTCTCCTTTTATATTACACTGCCACGTTTGTCTTCTTTTAGGAAAAATAACCAGAATTTTATTATAAAAAAATAAAAAATAACAACAATTTTATTCAATTACAATGCATGGGAATGACCAAATTCAAACTTGCGCGTCCATTATTACGAGTGACATCCATGAGTCGAAAGAGGGGCCTAACCCCTAACCCAACCAGTTACATGCTCGAAACGAGCTATACCAAAATTTTAGAGTAATGATACAGTCTCTTTTTCAAACCAAACTAATCTAATTCTCATTCTTTAACACCATGTTTAGATATCATCATACCACGTGCAAAATCAATTCACCCTCATGTTGACAACTAGATAGTACCGAAATGAAAAACCTATAATCCATAGAAGTGATGCCACATAAGTAGCACGACCCCATAAAAAGACACATGAACTCTCGTTCGATAGAGGAGAAAATCCAACCATAAAAGCCTAAAGATAAAACCAGAAAATAAAGTCCTAGTCTGGCCCATATGGAGGGACCAAACCAAACAGTAAACCCAAACATCCAGTCTGCTCCCGTCCCCGAGCTGCTAACGCCTCAGTCAAGACTAAGCGGTGACAATTCGATCTGCAATTGAGACCGGTCAATAGGTATCAAAACTCTGAACCCCGCAGTCATGATCTCCTCAACCACCTTCTCAAACTTCCAAACATATTGAAGAACCACCAATGATCAAATCCTACACTAGAGAGACTCATTCAATGACGGCGTCATTAGACGTGCCGTCTGACGGAAAGAGGACAAAAACCAACGAAACTCACTAGTTTTGTGGAGCGACATTTTTGTGAGTCCTTCTTTCCCTTTTTTGGTCAAGTGAGTCCATGTTTCTACTGTCACGTTTGTTTGTTCTTTTGTGTTTGTGGAATTTAAGTATACACCCAATTTATATTCTGAGCAGTTGACATAACTACTATTATGTTCTTTTTATAACATATATGTATCATTTTATTATTAAAGTTTGTTTTCTAATATTAATGTCACAGAATGCGCGTAGGACAGAACGATACATTATAAAGTCCTTATAAAGGAGGATTGTATCGGTACATCTAAATATCTTCGCCTCACCTATTTGGAGTTTACAAATTCAAAACTCATTTTAAAGACAGAGATAACTATATAGATAGTAATCTTTGTCAATTCCGGTGTTTTAGAATACTATCATTATCAAAATCTCAAAGAATCAAAGCAAAATTGGACCTAAATTAAGCCCAACCCAACAATATACCTAGTAGACAACCTCAAAAGACCAACGGCTAAGATGGAATTTTGTAGAAAGAAAAGAACGGCTAGGATTGAAACTTGGAGGGGTCTCACGTTTGGGACTATAACTACAACGGTCTCCCCCAAACTTAGAAACCCTACACCGCTGAATTTGAATTTGATTCTCTGTCTCTCCAAGAAACCCACCCAAATTCTAATTCAAATTCCGGCGACGGCGACCCGCCACCCTGATCTCAACCCCAAAACCCTCCTTTTCTAGAAACCCTAAACCGCTGAATTTGAATTTGATTATCTGTCTCTCCAAGAAACCCACCCAATTTCTAATCCAAATTCCGGCGACGGCGAGCCACGACCCAGATTTCAACCCCAAAACCCTTTTCTTGAAACCCTAAAGCGCTGAATCTGAATTTGATTCTCTGTCTCTCCAAGAAACCCTAATTCAAATTCCGGCGACGGCGACCCACGACCCATATTTCAACCCCAAAACCCTTTTCTTGAAACCCTAAAGCGCTGAATCTGAATTGATTCTCCGTCTCTCCAAGAAACCTTAATTCAAATTCCGGCGACGGCGACTCTCAACCCCAAAATTCACCGGAATTTACCCTGAACCAGAATTCACCGGCGACCATGGAAGTCAGTGGCCAATTACGACCCAACTCTCCCGGCTCTGAGGAAGAAGAAGAAACGTGGCCGTGGACTGTTCTGAACCACATTCCTCAGGTTCCAACTGAGGATCGAATGCTTCGCGAAGAAAGAGTCTACCTTTTTCAGGGAAACCCAACAAACGCACCCAAGCTTTTAAGACTGTTCGCCGATGGGAGTTTCTTTCATGAGCGCAAGTTTTGTCCCTCTGACACAGACGTGCTTGAAATGATTGGCCATTCTAGGGGTCTAGTATGCTTTACAAATGCAAGCATGAGGCAGATATTGGTTTGGGATTTGCAACGTCAAAGAGTAAGGACGATTGTTGCGGAAGTGGATGAAGGAGGAGAATCAAGCTATGGCTTTGGCCACAGAAATGGGGTTTATATGATTGTTAGGCTGGGAAGGCCGGCTTTGTTTTACAATAGGCAGTATTTTGAGTACCACATCCATACTTTTGTTGAGGGACAGCAAGGACCCTGGACCAGATTTGAATTTCGGTTGGATGCTCACTTCAATTTCAGAACCGGTGGGACTGGAATATGGGTCTCCGAGAATGGCATGATGTATTGGAAAGCAGAGGAGCTTGATGGGGGTGCTTCCATTATCACATATAATTTGGAGACCCAACAATTGGACACCTTGGTAGCGCCTCGAGAGGATGAGTTTAATAACTCAGATATGGCCTTAGGCCATGGTTTTAAAGGGCAGCTCTCTGCATCTGTGTATGTGCCGCCTGCAGAGCATGATGACTACTCCATGTTACACATCTGGGTTTTGCAAAGAGAAGATCAGTCATTCTATCGGTGGCACAAGCTGGTTGCCTTCCGTTCCATTGTATTCAATGCAGATGATCTCTTCATCCCCCTTGTCTGCTACTATGGCAGGGAGGATGGGGCGATTCATATACTGCTCCACAGGAACAGGGAAGAAATTGTCTGTGTGATCCCAGCTAAAAAACAGGTTCTACCAGTAGATGGTGCAGCATTTCAAGCAGCCCCAGCAGGCATCCTGGCCGTCCCGTCTGGCATTGCTATGGAAGTTGCAGATGCAAGGAAATTCAAAGCGACACAGACTTCTAGGTATTGAGGTAGGTAGATTGAATGGTGGTCCTGTACCATTCCTCTACTTCTCCCCTTTTGTAAGCTAGCAGATAGGATACAATCTCTATAAATCAGTGCCCTGCTCTTTATGCTTTTATCAAGATGTAGAGAGCTGTTATCTTTAGCAGTATATTGAATGGTGGTCCTGTACCATTCCTCTACTTCTCCCCTTATGTAAGCAAGCAGATGGGATACAATCTCTGTAAATCAATATTCTTGGCCAGATATGGCAATTAATAAATGAAATACTAGAAGTTTTGGATACAATCTCTGTTGCTAGCTTAGTGTTTGCTAAATGTATAGCAATGTTGTTGACTGGACGTCATGTTTACAGTGTTTTTCTTGCGGGTGTTTTCTTGTTATTGCTTAGTAGATTCAGCCATGATGTTGAGAGTGATATGAACTGCCTGAAAAGTATAAGAGCAGCATTGGAGGACCCTCTAGACATGTTAAGCTCTTCATGAGATCTCTTTTAACAATGCCACGGAAGGTGTCATCTGTAACTTTCTGGGAGTGGAGTGTTGGCACCCTCATGAGAGCAAAGTTTCAGAATAAGAATTATATATTGCAGCTTGTCTTATGGCAGTTTTGGGAGGTTAGGAAGCATAGGTGTGAGAGAGTAATGAATCATCTAAACCGAATCCTGCCTATGCTATAGAGAAGATCAATCGAACTTAAATGAGTGGTCTCGACTCAAGAGTGTGTCAGGAACCCCATTGACACCCCTTCTGACTCGGATTGCAGGAACTGGCACCCTCCTCCCTTTTGGTCTCAAGGTTAATGTGGATGGTGCCTGTGACTCTAAGAGTAAGCGGAGTGGCATTGGTGTGGTCATCCGTAACCATCAGGGTTCTTGTGTTGCTGAAGCTAGCATTTTTGGGATTCGTAACTCAGCTATTGAGTTGAAGCTGATACAGTGGTTTGTGGAATGAAGCTTGTCAAGCACCTTGGTCTACACTATTGCTCTAGAAAGTGATTGTCTTGAAGTATTTCAGGCCCAATGTAGCTAGATTTTATCCCCTTGAGTCTCTTTTGTGCTGTACTGTTGTTTTTTGTTCTTTCTGGTGTTTTTCTTCCCTTGTATGTGTTCTTTTTTTCCTCTTAATGAAATATTATTTCAGACCGAAAGAACAAAACCATATTGTTATAGTATAGCTTCCATCATCATTTGATTTATATATATAAATATATATATATTTGGTTTTCTATGGATTCTCCAAAAACATAGACTAATCTTATATCAGGAGTTCAAGACATCTCTTCACTACCAGCTAGTCTTAATTCACATAATCTGGTAAACGAAAAAGCACAACAAACTAGTTCATTGACAACATGGTACGTAAACAAAATTGCAGCACAAAATTCCCTTTCTAAGAAACAAAGTGATACACCTGGATTGCATTAGCCAGGCGAATCCAAGCTAAATGAACAATGCTGATAAGTGAAAATAGACATAACTAGCTCAAAATCTGACGTATTATAGGATCAATCAGTATTTGGGAATTAAGAATTCACACATATCCACCTAAGAATGCAGAAACAAACACAAGAAGAAAGATCATATACATGATGACATGCACAACCAAATACATAATGAAGAGAAGGAAACAGAAGAGCGCCCTTTGGAAATTAATCTCATAATGAAAGATTCTTTTCCCTGATACATGGCGATCGCGACCAGTATTCCACTCCATAAATAACCTTATTCATTTCTTTGTCCGCAGCTTACTTGCTGCTCAAGGTATTTACTCCATAATTTCTTCCTCATCTTCATCAGAGAAACGACTCGATGTTTTTTCTTTTCTTCTAAAAAAACTACTACCACCCCTTTCAGGCTTGTTGCTTGGAAGGATGATGATCAATAGCTTATGAGTAGAATTTGTAGGTCTTGGCTTTAACTATGATTGATCTCAGCCCTCCAATTGGTGATAGAACCATCAAAAGAACACCAAAGAATATGCAGATCTGAAATTAACAAGTCAAAATAAGATTAACTCAAATATCTGCAATCAAAAGGAAGTAAAATGCATGTTTAAGAATCATAAAAGTATATAAAGATTAACCAAACTGAACATACATAGTTGCAGCACCAGGATAAGCTGAACCTCTTGGTTTGTAGATGGCAAGCCACATTACACAAGGGAGCTGAAAATAATAACACGTTCATTAGACGTGTGAAAACGAAAATCAGAACATCAATTCATTAGAATGTAATGGAACAGACTGTGAGCTTACAAAATATGTTGTTGGGGCAAAAGCAAATCCTCCGAAAAATCCAAGGAGACCACTAAAGAATGGGAATGTTTTCCAAGAAACATGGTAATTGCTGCAAGGAAACGTCAATTTTAATCCATCAGTGTATATCCAGCTTGATCTCGAAGCAATAGCATAAACTTGATGAGATTAAGGTCAGCAGTAACTTACCAACATATGAAGTTCGTGTAACAAACGAAGCATAAAAGTTGGCCTGAAATCCAACTTCTTTACCAGTAGAGTCTCCATCATGTCAAACACTGGCATTGCATAAATCTGCAGCAGAGATTATAGAGTCAGACTAAATGTTTGAGAACAGAAAATGAAATTAGAAATCTAGGCAATATGATCCTCGATCAGTCCATCACCTGATAGCTTCCAATAACATGGATGACAACAAACATGTTGGCCGTTGCAATAAGCCATTTGGGTTTTTCCAATGAGACGAGGATGTTGTCCTCAAGTGAATTTCCATAAATGTAATATCCCACCAGAGCAACTGGGAAGTAGCACAAAGCCACAATTATGTAGGCAACAATGACTCCTTTCCACATTGGTACCTTGGAAGGCTTCTCAGGTGTAGAAGGAATTGTTGCTTGGATTTCAAGGACTACATTATGGCCAGCATACGCAAAAGCCACTTCACCCAATGCGGCTAAGAAGTTGAAGAAATTTCCAGTAGTAGTCTTGGATTTGTAACTATAATCGACATTTTCTACCGTACCCTTGTCTAGTGCAGCAGTCCATGCTATGGTAGAGTAACTGCACAAACATGCATCACAATTAGTATCCAAGAGTTAATGAATCAAATCACATACGCAATAACATAACTTGGAAAGAAAGCTGATGGAGTTGAAGACTAGCACAAGTATCTCACCTCAAGGACATGACAGCTGCGGCCAAAGACACACCGGAGATGGAGTTGAAGTTGGGAAGGTGGGAAAGCACAAAGTGCACAGAGGCAAAGATCATGATGAAGTAAGTCAATTTGATATTTTTGCAGTCTGAGCACACAGTGTCATGGACCTTTTGCAGCGATGTTCCTCCGGTGACCATGTACACAATGCAAACACCAACTTCAACAATGAGTTGCTGAGGCACCACTATGTAAAGACCAAGCTTTTCACCAAATGCATGCTGACCCAATTCGTGGTAACGATCAAAACGTTTCCCTGGAACCATCTCATGCATCTCAACCATTTGCCATAGTGTGTAGAATGTGATGATCCATGAAAGGATCAAAATAGTTATACCAGGACCCCTGAATTACACAATGAGATGAATCCATTTACATTAATTAGTTACTACAAGCTAGTGTTAAATTTGCTGCTTAACTGGACTGGAATATAGAATAGTTGACATACCATCCAAGCTCTGCCATGGCATAAGGGAGACCGAGAACACCAGCTCCAACCATGGCGTGACATTGTGAAAAGCCGAATACCACCATTTTGCATTCCTTGATGAAGTAATCGGAAGCCAATCTTTAATTGCCTTTTCCTTGGCTAACTTCTCGTCGAGCTATCATGAAAAATTGAACGCAATTTAGTACATAAACTCAGTTGTGTTGAATATGCTTTCATGAACAATATATGCACACCAAATCGATCACTTCAAAATTTACAATCAAACGCCACTAGTTTATCCATAGTTCCTAGGAATCCTAGCTATGGCGTAGGAAACTTGGAGGGAGGGTAGCAGTGGTAATTTAGGGACTTTGGAGCAAGGAAGAAAATTTCGATGATTACGGAATTTTGAGGAAATATCGATTGTAGGTAAAAATTAGAAAATTGACGGAAATTTTAAGAAAAACAAGAAAATTTTAAACCAAACTTTTAAGAATTATTAACGGTCAGCACTAACATTTTCAACTTAACTTATTACAACTCCCTATAAATTAATGTTTATTCAAGGTTTTTATTTCAAATATAATACATAATCTTGTTTTTTTTTTTTATTACTGGAAACCCAAAGGGAGGCTAGGCCATCACACCTAATTAGTTGGGGATTAGACATTTACCTAATTTTTTACTTTTCAAAATCGGAAAAAAAAACCAATATATATTATAAAGATACCATAATATATAAGTTAGATAGTTAGTTAGGTTGGTTAAGGTGTTAACTTTGTACCAATCTAACCAACTTTCGAATCACCTTGGCTGCTAAAATTTAGCATTTTGCGTGGTCAAACTGTCAAAAAGTCACACATGGGCACATGGAATCAAAGTTCGGCAGGGAGATTATTCAAGTTTGGGCGGGAAAGTAGAAAAATCATTTCAGCTGGGTTAAGTGAATCTTGGGATATTGGTATCCCAAAATTTGGGGAATGGAATCAAACGTCAGTTGTCAATTTGTAATGTCTTACTGTGATATTTTTTTTGAACGTTGATTTTTTCTATTTTGGCCTAATTTTGGATTATTATTAGAAGCACGTGCCATACATAATTTCAAACCTAATCTTCTTATAATTATAGTGACAACCAGCTAGATAGTGTTAAAAGAAATCTAACGATGTCTATCGGTGTAGAAAATACTAAAATGTAAGAGCATCTCCAACAGTTTTTTCAAAAATTTTCTAAAATAAGAAAGCAAAAACTAAAATCTCTGAAAAATTTATGCTAAAAATCCAACAACTTCTCCATTTTGGAGATTTAGTCATTTAATACAACAATAAAATATACTATATCATTATTAATTATAACAAAAGACCATTATATATTTCATTGTAACAATAAAATACACAATAAAATATTATTCTATTGTTGTCTTGAATTCGTTGGAGCACGTGAAAAATTAAATTTTAGGGAAGGAAGGCTTTGCTGCAAATTTAGGGAATGAAAGATTCTCTTTCTTCTCTATTCCCATTTTGGGGAATGAGATGGAAAACTGTTGGACCTAAAAACAGTTCTATATTCCTCAAAATTGAGAAATTCAAGAAAATGAGGAAGCTATTAGAGATGCTCTAAGTAAGAATAGTCAATGTGTGCTCAAATTGGAGAGTCTTGACTTATCTTAGTTTGAAAATAATACCTTTGAGGGTTTCGTTTGTGTACTCAAAGATGAAACAAAAATGACAAGAAATGATGTCTAGAGTGTAAATTATTGAAAGTTTGGCCTATAAGAAACAAATGAGATTTATTGGTTTTAGGATTGCAGCATAGTAGGCTAACCAACAATAATAAGGTTATGGATTCAAATCTCACCGACGTATGTAAGGTGCGTGAGTTTATAATAAAGAAAATTGAAAAAAGAAAAAGAAAAAGATTGCAGTATGGTAAAAATGTTATCTTGAAGATGAGAAACAAAATGAAGTACATATCGTCAATTCCATCGAGATGGGAAGAGTTGGCTTGAAAAATCAAAGTGAGGCCAAAGGTGCCGTAAGCCATAGGATAGTTAGAACAACCAAACCGGAAGACACTCATCACTCATGAGCTCCAGAACTCGATCAGATTCCGAGCATACGTCAGGACATAAAAAGCTAAAACAAATTGGGCAACCAAGACATGAAATTTTCTCATATCGTTCTTTATGAAATAAAACATATGCAAACCAATAGCTCATGATCAGATGATCACCCCAATGTAAACAAGATCATCACAGCATCATTTTCCGAAAGTTTCAGATAGGGGGAAGGAGAAAGATAACACTAACCTCTGTCTGGTTGTAGGTATTATCGGCATCGTTCGGAGCTTGAGTTCCCATGGCGACTCAGTCAGGATTTGAAGAGAGAGGAGTGGATGGATATATGCAGTAGCTGATGATATAGGTGAAGACCGATAAATGAAGCTCTCTGGCTACTCTCTTTCTCTCTCACTCCCGCACAGAAAATGAGGAGGGTGCTCTATGCTATATAAATAGAGAAGCTCTCTTAAAACTATGAGATTTTAAGTCTTCAAACTCATCAGCTTCGTCCTTTTGTCGTGTGAAAGAGGAGAGCTGGAGTCATTCGAATTCCAGACTCCTTTTTTTCTTAGAGGTGCCACGTGTCCTTTAGTGATATGACAAATTTGTTCTTCGTATATTAAAAAAAAAAAAAAACTACTCCTGGTGGACAAAGGAAATCATCATATCCCAATGTCAATCGAAATCTGAATAGAAATTTAATAAAAACCCCATATCATTCGTATACCTGCTCACAATTTCTATGTTTCTTACTCCAACTGTACGTTTATCTCATTCTCTCTCACTTACGGCTAAAACTCAAGCTAGCCTCAGCTCAGTCCTTCAGCTATATTTGGTACCGTTTTCTTTTCTTTTATCTCATTGCTTTGATTATCAGTTGTTTAATATGGAATTTTCCTTGGTATATATGTTTAGTATAAATCGATTACAGTAAGATCTATGTGGCCTATTGGTGTTTACCGTAGTCTATTGTAATGTTTGGTGTTCTTAGTGGCGATGGACTTCTCTGATGACTTGGAATGCGAGGTATCGGTAAAGGTTTGTGTATTTACGGGCATGCAAACTTAAACTGCTTATAGTGTTGAGAAGGACGGCTCCTCCCTCTACATCATGCAGACTCAGATTGGGTATTCCAAATGCCAAGTATGTTTCAGAATTCCATTTGGAAGGTCAAATTGTATTAAGAACTAGTGTTTTCTAGGAAACCTCAATTCATTTGTAGAGAATTGAGCTTAATTAGAGTCGTGTGTGATTTTCAAAAGAGTCGACCTGCAACTTTTGCATGATGTATTGGATAAGAATAACGGAAGACAATGTTTACATCTGCATAATAACTTACCAGTTACTTTTGTCATCACGAATTGGAAATAGAACTTGTCAGATATATATCAAATTATCAACATTACAAAGAATGCTAGTACAAAGGAATTCCTCCATTCCCTCCAGTTAAACCTAGCTATTGGAGGTATTTCAAGAAACCAATTTAGACCATGAGGTCTGATTTCTGATCCGAAATAGAAGCAACACTCAGTCTCATTGTTTCTAGAAAACAATCATCTGGCAGTTAACATCACTGTGATATTCAACCCCACATTTTATGTTAGTTTACATTCATTGCGACAAAATTCAACAAATTTATACCTGTTTGAGCTAAATTACTAATCAATCAATTAAATACAGGTACAATTAAAGACTGAACTTACAGACGCACTGAATGAAAGCTAGGTACATCATTGTGCAAAGTAAAAGGCAGGTAGAATTCATCATTGATCCAAAGTCCAAACTGAATGCAGGCAGCAATGGGATACCCATTAATCCTTCATTAGAATTTCTACTGAACACAGATGTCAAAAGGAATACAAGTTTTCTAATACAAAGTAAACCAAAAAAAAAGTTACAAGGTAACACAAGAAGGAAGATAAATTAATTAAATTCCATCACACACAAGCCAATGTTTCTACATACCAATGATTGTTACTTCCGACTCGTAAGAGACTATCATCAAGACCGGGCATGGGAGCCAAGTCAAAAGATTTGGCGGTCTTACTCTTAAGATTATAAGAGAAGGCTTTGCCAGGCATGTGCATCAAAAGAGATAAACATTCCTCTCCTTCATCTTCTTCTTGAGCTAGAAAGAGAATCTGAACCATATTCCTTTGAAAACTGGGGTAAAGGGTAGATATAGGATCAAGGTCAACAAGGTACTTGACAAACCAGCCAGAGTAGTCATTTCCCATTTCCAGAACTTCAAATCGACTGATACAAGGGTTATAAATATCAATAAGTTGCAAACGGCGCTTGTCAACATACTCCCGAAAATATCTAGATATCCTCCTTCCCCAGCACTTTTCTCTGCTCATATAGCGAGGATGAGGAGGTACATGACCGATACGCTCTTCATCCACGTGAAAGTATGAAAGCTCACAATGCAGGCCTACCCAGTGAATTGCTCCATTGAGGAATACAACATCATTGAAACGGATTTGATCATTTATAGAGAAAGAAGAATCAATAAGCCTCCAACTTCGAGTCTCAGACGAATAGATGAGAATGTGTAATGCTGATGTAGGCCTCTAGTTGTTGACCAGCATCGTTACTAGCTGGAGGAATGAGTTCGGAGAACTGGTTGGTTGTGGGATTGAAAATAATATATGGGGGTTTCAATTCTGCATCCAAAAGATTGCACAAGAAGAGGCCGTTGCAGGACTCGATAACTTTGATGAAAGATATTCAGAGGATTGAAGGGTGAACCAAACTCAAGATGACCACCCAGAGGAATAGGGATGAAACCACATTTGGTGGATCTGTACGGAAAGACCACGGAGATGGGAGTGTTTGGGTTTCGAAGGGTGTGACGGTGATAGAATTTGGGGTCAGAGATAAGAGAGAGCCAATGCTGGGAGACACATTTGAAGCGGACCAAAGGTCTAGCCGGAACACGCAAAAGGATTTCGGTAAGGAGTTCATCAATGTTACCTACTGTTTCTGCTAAGCTACTGGTGCAGCGTTTGGGGTAGATACTGAGCTCCATCTGATTTTTTAACCAGGAGAAGTTTGGTCTTTCCTAGGCTTTTATAAGGCTACTGAACCTATCAACCACTCCTGATGGAAAAAGGACAATATTAAATCCCAATCCCAATCCCAATCAAACAGAAAATTAATAATAATAATAAAATATATATATATATATATTAGGTTTGGTCGTCTAGATCATTCATGAATTTCTGGAACTTCATGAATGCTATTTCCAACCCAAACCTGGAGTTATATACAGCAGGATATGAATACAAAGCAAAACATATCGTGCTTAATCATGTAGCGTTAAACACATGATAGCTATCAATAAAATTGCAAATTTATTGTAGCCTTAAATGTAAAGCTAATAATTGATCAATAAAAACAACAGAATAACATTTATAAGAGCTTAAATGTGAGTGTCAAATGAACACATGTATAATAAGACTTTTCTAATACAAGGATTTTACAACCAGAAGCAGAAACCACACAGCACCAGCAAGGTGATAGTATCACACAGAGGCCAAAGACTCAATATATCGAAAATTAGATGGTTCAACTCGTAAGAGATGATTCTTTACTCCGGCCTTGGGAGTTAACTCAAAGATTTGCAAGTCCCGCACTTAAGATTATAAGATATGAGTTTGCCTGGAGTATGCAGCAACAGATACGAACTTTCCTCTTCCTCATTCTTGTCTTGCTGTATAAATAAAACAACATATTGTTCAGACGGGGTCAGCTGGCGGCATATAGGATCTAGGTCAACAAAGCACTTAACAAACCAGCCAGAGTAGTCTTTTCCCATCTCCAACACTTCTAATTTAGTAAGAGAATGCGGAAAAATATCAATAAGATGCAAATGGCGGCCGTCACTAGACTCCAGAAAGTATCTATATTTTCTACTCTCAAATAACCAATCGTACAAGTGAGCAAGTGGACAATAATAACCGTCGCGTTCTTCATCTACGTGAAAGTATGCTACATCATTATGCGTGCCTAACCAATTAATTGCTCCATTCCAGTATAGCACACGTGAATAGAGGATGGAAGATACCCTCTTGAAAGTTGAATCGAGAATCCTCCAACTTTTAGTCTCAGAAGAATATATCACTATGTGATAGATAGTGCCGTCTATGGATCCATCAATGGTTCGAAGACAGACCACCTTGTAATGAGGTGACTTGGAAGGGTCAAAAGCCAAAGCAATAGAGATGACACAAGGTTGTACTCCTTCACCAGTAGCTGGAGGAATAAGTGTGGAGAACTGGTTGGTTGTAGGATTGAAAATAAAATATGGGGGGTCTTGCTTTGGAGAAGAAAGTAGACACAACAGGAAGAGACCATTGCAGGACTGGATGATTTTGATGTCAGCAGGATTGAAAGGGGGTGAGCTAGACGGAGATGGGTTTTGGATTTCATGGTTCCTGGTATTAATACTAGTACTACAAGCTCCACGCAAGTGATCAAAATCAATAGGATGAAACAAAAGATTCGGTTGGATTTGTCACAAAAGACAGCAGAGACAGGAGGATTTGGGTTTTGAAGGGTGTGGCGGTGACAGAATTTTGGGTCGGAAATAAGAGAAAGCCAATGCTTGGAGACGCACTTGAAGCGTACTAGGGGTTTAGCTGGCACACGCACAAGGATTTCGGTAAGGACTTGTTCTATGCTGGCTATTGTTTCTGCTAAGCTGCTACTGGTGCACCGTTTGGGGTAGAATCCCTGCTCCATCTAAATTCTAAATGAGGATCAGGTATGGTCGTTCAGCCTTGATTAAATAACAATCCTGATGAACCCTTAATCAAAACACTCCTGAATCCTGATGAACAAAGGAATACATTAATCCTAATCCAAATAAAAAAGTACTGAAAACATAATTTGTGCGAACCTATCTCCTCGCTCATGTCTCCACAACACAACCCTCAACTAAACTAACTCAGCTTCAATTCAATTCAACTCACTTTTTCTTCAACACAACACTATGTAAGGATTGGAGAATGGATCAAGGTATATAATCTGGTCTAGTACCAACAAATTAACGAAACGAAACAAATAATAAAAATTGAATGGAAATTCAAATCGTTTTGGGAAATATGTTATGGATCAATTTGATTGCGGAGTGGGTCAATTTGGAGCTCTTCTTCCACATATCTCGGAAGAAGATTGAAAACAACAACATTGTAAATCAGAGACCAAACATAATAGCATCGGAATTGGTGGAATTACGAGAAAAGCTTACTTGGGTTGGGTCGTAGATATCAACAGAGACCGAAACACGCACTGGGTGAGCACTGGGTGAGTTGATCTTCAATCTATCGTCGTTTCGATACCAAACCACACTCTGCCTGGATTTCGCGGCCGGGATGGAAGTTGAAGTTGTAGGTCGAAGAATGACGAGGCATGCTCTTTCTCTTCTCCTTTTATTTACACTGCCACGTTTGTCCTCTTTTCTTTTAAAAAATAACAATTTATTATAAAAAAAAATAAAAAATAACAAGAATTTTATTCAATTACAATGCACGGATTGACTAAATTCAAACTTGCGTATCCATTATTACGAGTGACATCCATGAGTCGAAAGGGAGGCCTAACTCCTAACCGAACCCAGTTACATGCTCGAAAGGAGCTACCAAAATTTTAGAGTAACGACACAGTCTCTTTTTCAAACCAAACTAATCTAATTCTCATTCTTTAATACCATATCTGGATATCATCATACCATGTGCAAAGTCAATTCACCCTCATGTTGACAACTAGATAGCACCGAAATGAAAAACCCATAATCCATAGAAATGACACCACATAAGTAGCATAACGACCCTAGAAAAAGACACCTAAACTCTCACTGGATAGAGGAGAAAATCCAACCATAAAAACCTAAAGATAAAACCAGAGAATAAAGTCCTAGTCTGGCCCATATGGAGGAACCAAACCCAAACATCTGGTCCGCTCCCGTCCCCAAGCTGCTAACGCCTCAGTCAAGACTCAGTGTTACACTGCTGTGACTGGGTGTACAGATCTCAAGTTTACCCCGACGAAACCGTGCGAAAGACTGATTGGTGAAGTTGCAAAATCTTAGGGAACCAGCAACTCCGAGAGGCCTTTGTTGTCGATCAACTTTACAGCCTATCTAACATGTGTCACATATAGTTCGACCTGACATTGATAAGAAACTTTTCAGATTTGAAGCTATATATACCTGGGTTAAGCGTGAGTAGTCTAAGGGATTGTATTGGTGACTTGTTGAACAACAATGAGGGTAGTAATCTTGAAGTAACTGTACGTAGTTGTAGTTTGAGCTGAATGCTTTTTGAATAGTTTGAGCTGTAGTTTGATCACCTCATCAGCAGACCCGAACTTTTTTATGACTTATGACAAGATAAAGGAGCTAGTTAGAGATGATCGATCTGTCATATTCACATGTTTATGGGTGTCCAACATTCCAACTATTTATATGGTCTGCATCGAGACCCTAGTTTTCAGTGGCATGGTGTCTCTTTATGGCGTATCCCATGGTAAGTTGCATTCGGCAATTTTCGACTTACCAAACTTGGCATTCACTTTTTCATTTGGTCAGTAGATGTGCCACTTTTCAATTTCCAAGTGTGGATATATAAGCATGTATCTCTGGATGAATGCTGCACTGAGGTAGCTAGACAACAGCGACTCCAGGCCAGATTTGCTGAATTGTGGGATACGATAACATGCAGGGAGAAATTTGATTAATGTGCTGGCCAGTTAAGCTAGTCCATTGACTCGATTCCATATGTTCCTTTGTATTTTTGAGCTACTAGTTTTCAAAAGCTAGCTTCGTCCTATTATATTTCTGAAGCAGTTAAACTAGTTTTCAATTCGGTACTGGAATAACCAATCTCTTATTTGCGTCACAGAGAACTAGTGAAGAATTTCGTCACGATATCAACGGCCTTGCATACACATGAAATTATGAAAATAAGGATTTTTTTATTTTTTTATTTTTTTTTATAGTTCTTCTAGTCCCTAGTAAAAAATTGACTAAGTCCTAGATGACTCCTCTTTGCAGAAGATAGTGATCGAAGTCAAGTGTCACGTTACTATGATGATGTATGTATTAATGAATTTTTTTTTTGGTCGAAATGTAAAGTTGTATTAGATGATCCAACGGACCCACAACACTACAAAATGTACAAACATGAAACAAAGACACATAAACCTAACAATTAAGACACATGCCCAACAAAAGAAAAATAAAGTCTTTAAAAGACTTGATGAATTCTATAATATCGATTTCTAGAAGGCGAGCTATAAAAACTTAATGATCTACTACTCCTAAACTCTTACCCAGTGGATAAGGGGATCAATAACATGTGAGATTCTACCCTGACTGAAAACCTCATAATAATTTTTGCCTGCCAAGTTTATGAATATAGGTATATATTATTTCCTAGGTTTATGTTTTATAATCGCATCTTGTTTGCATGCCTCAATCCTTATCTGGTCTCTATTAAATGCAAAAACCCTTTCTTTCTACCATGATTTTTATGCCATTTAAGTATGTATGCAAAACAACTAATCATGCAATGCATGTCCCAAGAGTGGCCATCAAGTATGCATGAGCTTCTTTTCGCTTTTTTCTTTGTTTGCTCACTTTCGGTTAATCTGGGAATTACTTGTGAATATATGAGACAATAGGATATTTAGAAACCCAATTCTTGATCATATTTCTATATGTTTTAAAAAGCAGAAAACCAGGAGTGATATCTCAAACTATCGTTTCTGCATCCTATACTCCTATGTATCATAGTGACATCGTCACTACATCATTTAAAGATAAGTTCTCCTAGTAAGGCCAGGATTCGTTTCCAATTTTCTCTTTGATTTTTTTTTTTAAAATCACTTTGATTTTCAAAATTAAATTTCATGATTTCGCCAATTAAGTTTCTGGACTGCAGGATTGAGGGGGCCTATCTTCTTTCTCTTTTTCTTAAAAGAAAAAGAAATGATAAAGAGAGTATGATCTTATTACCGGCGGAAGAGACTTTCCACCTTATTGCTATGATACTATTCATATGCAATTGCATGATGACCTATTTCATAATAAATTTCTTCCTATTTCTTGAGAATCATTTGTCCTGACTTGTATGGCTACAGGGCTGGCAAAATCAATCTTGATCAAGTAAACTATTCCAACGTTGTTTAAGTGAATCATATGCACTGGAACAGGAAATAGCCTGTAGAGTAATCCTTCCATCAATACTTGTTTCTGCAGCAAGCCCCAGTCTTAATAATGTAGCAATTGCCTTGTCCACTGGCATTTCAACCTGCATCATGTTAAACCAACAGTCACGATCAAAAAGGATGTATCCAGAGGTAGCCATAGCTCTAATCCTTACACAGCGAAAAATTGTTCGTTAGAAAGATTTCCGTTCTTACCTTTACTTTAAACACATCATACATAAATCTTTCGCATTTGTCTCCAACACTCTCACGACTTGTAAGCTGCAGTCATAAACATCTTGGTGATGATGCAGCTGACAAAATGATGATAAGGAAAGCAACAGACAACATTTTCCATGGCCTGTTTATCAGCTAAGTGAGATGTTAACCCAGATACCATATACCAGTCGCATCTTACAAGCAAGTTTCTCTTCTTCTTTTTTTCTTCTTTTTTTTTCAGAATATCTCTCGGGACTTTAAATTCAAAATTATGATCAAGCTCAGCTGTTATGTCGTGTTTTGGTTAGTGGATAAAGTTTCAAAAAAAATAAAAATATAGTTAGGATCATATTCTTCTGCTATGAATATGATAACAAAAAATATAATAGTTCCTAAGATGGAACTTGGTTTCATCAGTCTCGACCATCTCCATCTCCTTGTTATTGCTATTCTTATCACTGTTTATGAAGTTGGTTACCCAACAGAAGTAAATGAACCTACTATATACTTCAACAAAATACTAGAATTACACAAGGGTAATAATTAGCAGCATAGATACTCCATATAACTAAAGAAGATTATGATTCAATTTCTACTTCTAAACAGGCATATACAGCATTTTGAACTTTTATGATGAGATACTGGAAAGGTTCAAAGTTGCCAGGAGAACAAACCTTTCCATTCTTAGCTTTGAGAAGGATTGCATATGCCAAAATCGCTTCCTTGTACTGCATATTGGGGACAAAAGAAATATTATTTAAATCTTGGAACAGTGATTGTACACATGGGTTCGTTGTACAATGTTTTTGATAAAACAGAAGTTTTCATGTAGATCACATAGATCAATCGAAAATTTGACAGAATTGATAAACTGATGTATCTCATCTAGAGATGTCTGATATTAAAAAATCAGGGATTATATTAAGAGGAAACAGAGATATGATTTTTCCAATCAGAGAGACTCACTTATGAGTCACACAGGGTCATTGGAGATGTCAGGGAGAGAAACTAGTACCTATCAGAACATGTAACCAAACATACTAGGGAACCTAACCAAATGAGGCAACTAGCTAAAACTATCTCTTCTGATGTACTTTAGAGGATGAAACAGTTTTTTTAGCATTCTTATCTCTTTTCATTTATAACTGGGAAAGTTCCTTAATTGATTAAATCTAGTGAACCCCCAACAGATGAAAGAAGCACAAATCATTTCTCCCTTCTCCCTTCCTATACATATTTAGCAAAGTTGAGTAAATGAAATAGTGGCTCACTTGTTGCTGTTCAGAAGCATCCAGCAAAAAATGAACTGAGCCGAATCCACTAGCCAAGGTTTTCTCATAAAGCGTCTTGTTGACCAAAAGCTGTGATTAAGAGCCAAACTATGAGTTCAAATAAATACCTCCAATTTTTTATTTTTTTTTAGAAGAAAAATACCTCCAACTTAAAAAGCATACAACTACAAACTCTGGAGAGAAGACTGAAGTTGACTCACTTGATACCTATCCCAGGTCTGTTTGTATCCCAGAACCACACGGGAGATATATATTACAAGAGCACTAATAGCGACCACATCAAGATATATTGCTGACCTGTTATAATATAAAGATGCAACTTGGTGAAAATTTCAAAGAGAAACTAAACTCGAAAGTGACAATACAAATAAACTCGCTCTCAGTAGAAAAATATGCAACACAAAGGGAAAATATTAGTGAAACCGTGAAAGAAAAGGCTTAAACGCATGCAGAAAGTAGCCAAAACATAAGGTGATGCTCTGGAAACCATGATGGTATGACCGAAAATAAGGGAGTAGACTACATTGTTCCATTGTTCATTTTCAATATAATAAGAGAGAGATAGAGATAGAGATAGAGATAGAGAGAGAGAGAGAGAGAGAGAGAGAGAGGAAAGGGAGAGATAGATAGAGACAGAAAGAGAGAGCATACGGCGAAGATAACACATTAACGAATCTGTAGTTTATGAAGTATGCCGAAAGCGCCAATGTTGAAGCAATGTCCAATCGTACCTGAAAGTCAACAGCATATGGTCTGATGGTCATGCAGATAAAGGTTTGAAAAAGGACTGTGATATCCTTTTTCTTTTTTTTTGCCTTAAATGTCAATCACAGTACGCATAAGCATAGTGACCAGAATTCAGTTACTCTACAAGAATGAAGTCAGATTTTGGCTGCAAAGGTGGACGGGGGTACTAGAATACTCTTCAATATAATTCATATATGCTAATAATATAAACAGATAATTAGAAACAGAAGGCCGACATGATGAAGATGATTATTGAAATTTGCCTGTCCTCAAGTCTTTCAGTAAATAGTTGAGACATCACTGACTGCTAGAAGAGTTTTAGAGGCTGAATAGGCACTCGGAACTAGACTACCTAGTCTCTTGGCATAGTCGCAAAAGTAAACACCTGTGCTGTAACTAGACTACCTAGTCTCTTGGCATAGACATAACAGTTCCTAAAAAAAAATCAGAGACAAGTAGAATTACAGATTGCTTCTGTGAAAGAAACTGATCGATATACCTCCACATAAACTAACAACTATAGCAAAATTAAGATTCGATGCAAACTGGAGTGGAAACAAATGTTGATTACTTATTCACTTATATTTCTTAACTGATCCTTGTTTCCTTTGACTACAAAGCCGTGATCCAGGTCTTTCTAGACATGGATATACGAAAGGAGGGAGGGGGAATTAGAGAAAAGCCTACTTACTAATATCATATACAGCAGAGAAGAATCAGAAAAAATACGAACAAGTACTGCATGCTTTAGCGTAAAGAATTCTCAGCATGTAACGAGTTCTACATACCGTGTCTATGATACGGAAAGAGAGCTTTTTGTGGGGAAAGATGACCTACACAAAATAATGAGATAATTCATGGGCATACACTAGTAAATAAAGTGTAACTATGAAACTCATAGCACTAAAGCAATGTCAATTACATTGGATGAGGGTTAAAATTGAGACAGAATTATTTACTGGTAAATCCGGAATAGGGATTTTCTCATAAATCTTTAACTGCAACGATGGAACCGAAGCACTATCTTCAGTGTTCCTGTCATCTCGTTCTTTGGTATAAAGCAAAATCAATTCTTGATATGCTGCCTCCTACTTTGCAAAAACATGAAATACTATCACCACATCTTGCAACTTGTACATCTATAATAGAAAAATAAGATCATTTATCCTAGAAGGCTTTGCATACACAAAAAGATAAGTCGGGAAGTAAAAATAACTTCAACAATACCTGGAGGATTGACTTTGAGAAAAGAATGGATACAGAAGTCTTCAACATTTTCCAAATATTCTTATCACAGTATTTCCATGAAGCAGGCCTCCATATGTCACTGAGTGATCTCCTTGATAAGAAGATGGGCCTGGAAAAAGAAGTACTGGCATAAGATCACAATCACATAGTTCCACTCTATAAATATCCATGACTAGAATAGCAAGAAAACCGATAGAGAAAACAATAAATAGAATTCACTAATTACTTAATTAGCATGGTTATTACATTCAATGGACATTTATAGTGTCAGTTAGATTCAGTGTTTTGATCAATTGACCTTTTAACTTCAATCTCAACTTTCCTAGTCATCCTCTATTCTAACAGTTGCTTCTGTTTAAGCGTTGAATAAGAGGAATACAACATTAAGAGTGTGCAATATCTTCTAGGGAACGAATCAATAATTTTTTTTTTTTCGAAATAATTTGTTGGTTGTACAATCAATTTATGATCTTTAGGTTGCAAGAAGATCTTTAAACGGCCATTTCTCACAAATGGCATCAATTAACATAAAAAGGAAATTTAAGATATATAGGAACATAGATACTGAGCAGGAACTCATTTTTGGTGAAGACGACTGATACTTGGTACTGATTTCATTTAAGTTCAATATTGTTCCTAAATAGAGGAAAATCAGTAAACAAGTGGAAAAAGTACTCCCGGATAATGATATGTAAAAGATAAAAGTCCAATGGGAAAACCTTGCATAAGGATCAGAAGCATTAGCATCGCCATCAAGCTCAAATGGTGTTTCTGGGGTAAGGGAAATAAGTCCAATCCATGAAAGCAACTTCCTTAAGAGCCTTCCACGGGGTCCAACTGGTGATAAAATTCCTTCATAACGAGATACAGCTCTCTGTGCTGCCAGCCATATCGGAAGTTCCCTATCTGATAGTTGATCTACCCCCAGCAGATCATCGGAAGTTTGTTCGTTAGTACGAAATGCTTGCTGAAAAACAGAGAGTTCCTTTAGCCAAACTTTCATTTTTTCAGTCCAATCTTGTACCTCTGGTGTCTGAGAAGCAACTTTCAATGACTGTCCTAAAGCAAGAGAAACAAAGAGTCAGATTATGTGTGGAAAGACTGGATGCCACCTCATCAGAAGGCTGTTATGGTTCTGTAAAAGACAATGACCTCAGTTATCCAGCTCCCAATTTCCCCCAATGGTTTCGATACAATGAAGAAGATTCCTCGTAGAAGCTTGGATTGTACATACTCCAGCTTTTCAACCAGTAGTAGACCCTTCTGTCTTTCAGTTGCATATCCTCGCCTGTCAGATGGAATTGATATGTGAAATAAATATTTTGCAAGTGAACTATCGCAAAATGGAAAGTATAGCATAGTAGCATACAATGGATACACAAATCAACTGTTCATTGGTACTACCCATAAATAATCATGTTCTTTTTATATAATTTGGTTATTGTTCATCACAGCTTCATGTTTTAGCTTAAAAATATTGTATATTTCAAACGATGATGGAAAAAACAGACGATTCAGCTTAAAATACTAGTATCACCTGTATATTATTGCATTGGACTCAGAAGCCTTCTTCCAGTCAACATATATTGGCAAAGTAAGGAGATAATCTGAGTTCAATGCAGATGTCAGCATTAAATCCCTTGCTGATAGTTCTTCAAACTGAGCGTCATAAAGAAGCTGCATGAAAGAGCATTGGAAACGAGTGGCCACAGCAACTCTACATAGATTTTGAAAATTTCCATATCATGAGAATGAACAATTGAGAATAAAAGAAAAGCATACATTGTGTTAGCCTCCTAAAGCTACCCTCAGAAACCGAAATAGTACCCTTATTGTCCGAATTTCTCTAATAGCAGTTAATTTATAGCATGAATTGAGAGTTCTTTACTGAATTTGTGTGCCACAGTCACATGATTATACATATAAGAGTACTAATAAAGCTAATTCCTACCTCTAATGGTTATCAAAAGCTCCAAATTTCACATGCTGAGCTTTTCAATAGCTTGCGAAATTCAGCATTAAAACAATTGTATAAACAGAGATCATATTGTTGCCAAAAACAACTTGGTGATACCTTTTGACGTCCTTAACTGAAGACCCCAACAGGTTCCTCAATCCCTCAACATAATCGAACCGCATCGAGTTTTCAGCTCCATTGTCATCACTCTCATTTCCATCTACACTCCCAACTCCATTGATCCCCTTAGCCATTGCTTCTTCACTGAACTCCTCCATTGCTTGCTTGTACTCCACAGAATTCGAATCCGAATAATCGGCTCGCATTTCCTCCAATATGCTCTTATGCTCCGCATGCAGAATCGAATCCAAGCACCTGCAAATCAACCAAAACTTTCAACTCCGATTCTTTCATATATCACTAATCAACCAAATCAAAGCATCGAATCATGACTCACTTAGAGAGAAGAAGAAACTGCTCCAAATCACCGTCATCATCCGGAAAGAGCTTCGAAACGACGCCGTCTAGCAGCTCGGCCTTGGAGACCGGGATGTACTTCTGCCTGGGAACCGGAACTTTGGAAATTGCCTGATCCTCTTCGTCTTCGCCGTCTCGATTCTTCCGCGAGACGGCGTCGCTTTGCTGCTTGAGCGCTTCGGTGAAGCTTGTAGCGTCGGGCTGGGGCTGCTTAGGCTCGGCGGAGATTTCTCGGAAGCCGGTGAGGGAAGAAGAGCGGGGAGCTGTGACGGAGTGAGGTGGTGAGGGGATTATACGACGGCGTTTTGAGGTCAAGGAAGAGAAGGCGGTGAGGCTGGTGAGAGTGTGCCAAGAAGAAGCTGACATGTCATCAGAGAGCGGTGCGGTGGTGGTGGATAAGAAAATGCTCTGCTTTCAGCCGTCAATATTTTTCAGCTTATTTTATTTTGCGGAGAAGCTGAGAAAGGCTAACCGCTAACCGTCGGGAAAGGGCTTAACAGCTTTTCCCACCAAGTTTTACACTGAAAGTGTAACGTGAACCAAAATGGACATTCCGACACGATCCGATGACACAACTCGTAAGGCCATACGTTTAATGCAAGATCATTTGTGTTGGTACAGCCTACAACAATTTACATACCAATCCGCTAGATAAACATACATAAACTTGTCAATTTATTATTGTAAATTTATAATAAATCGGTCTACTAAAAAGATCAGGTTTCGTTATTTATTTTGTTATTCACACGCTCCTAATAAAATATGTAATTTTTTTATATTTTGCTTCAGGATTAAATGTCTAAACCGGGGCAAGTAGTAAATTAAAGTGTGTATTATTTGTACGAAAGTGAAAGTGAGCAGGTGAATGGCACAACTATGAAGAATTAGTCGGGGCTTCGATTCGAAAGAATGACATGCATGTCGATCAAAGAGTGGAGTATTCCCCCAAACGAGACTTCAACTTCAGTCCTTGATCGCAAAATTTACTGCCCAGCAATGCATCCTGGTATATCACGACCAGTCGACCAAACAGGAAAACATCAAAAATACGAAACTAGTACGTACACAAATCATTGGAAGCAGGAAACATACAAGATTCTATGACATGTATTTCAAAATGGATGTAGTTTCGAACTTACTATGTACAGAAGAGGCAGTGAGCATTGAGACAATTAGAGCATGCAACACATGGATTCAAACCACTCACCTTAATTGGCTGCAAGTAGTCATGACTCATGAGCACCACTTTTCAACAGCATCATCAGTTTCAGGCAAATCCCCATGGTTGCGTGCTGCTTGATGTGTACACTTGCATTCACCTACAAGATCGTAACAAACTTCGCAAAGTTTATACATGTACAGATAGAGCAGCTAAAGGCACAAATATGCCATGGTTAATTAGCACCAATATATAGTCAGAAATGCTGTCTCTTCTTCTTTCTTCAATGATATTCTCTCAACACAAAGAGAATCACAGTCACACATAAACAAGTCCAACTCAACAAGAAACAGTTGAACTTATATATTCAGATAGATGAGCAGCGGAATAAACACAATTTCCTCTTAAACGCCAAGCATGCAGAGCTGCGCTTTCATATATTAAACGTCTCTTTTATACAGCAGCAATAACCTCACGCTAGCAACCCTAATCCTTGTCTCAAAAGGAATATTCATCATAGTTAAAGACCTTCCAATAAAAACAAGAAATTGATCTATTTAAACCATAAAAGAATATCCTATGTGAAATAGGATTTCTTTCCCTCACACGGCATATCTACTCTAATCAGAAAATGCCTATCTTCCTTTACCAAACATATATCAATAAATAAAATATCTCAAATCAAATAATAATCAGATATATATACCTAATCACATTAGGTTTCCTTCATTTTTCTTTTTCATAAAATCTGCTATGCAAGGAAGCCTAACATAATTAGGACTTCTCCACATCCAAATACATTTGAATATATATATATATATATATATATATATATATATATATATATACAGTTTTTATCCAGAGCGAAGCTTCACTTTGAAATTAAAGTGTGAAGTTCCTTATTTGACTCACTTTTCGGTCATATTTCCATATCTCTACCTTTCAGTTTGTAGAACCTAATGTATAGATCACTTACCAAGTTTCATCCAAATTGGTAATCGTTAAGGTACCGAATTAGATTAAATCAACGAACGGACCATAAGTCTGTCTATTCAGAACTATTTGTGTAAATAACGATTATGAAAACCCAAACGATCATCAAATTCAATGAAACTTGGTAGAAGTGATCTATGCATTAGGTTCTACAAACTGAATGGTGGAGATGTGGAAATATGATCGAAAAGTGAGTCAAATAAGGAACTTCACACTTTAATTTCAAAGTGAAGCTTCGCTCTGGATAGGAACTATATTATATATATATATATATATATATATATATATATAATGGGAATCAATTAAATAAGATATTCAATGCATAAAAGATACTAACCAAAATAGAACTTTTATGACCCTCACAATTCTAGCACGTTAAGTAGAGAAACAAGTCATTGCAATTTGATTACAAACTGTATTTTGTTTTGTATAGGAACGCCAACACAAATATATATTAACAATCTCCCCCTTTGGCATTTCTATATAAAATCACCAATAACACGGATAAACATTAATCCATGTTATATGCAACTCTGCGCTCAACAATAGTGGCAGCGCCTTCTTGCTTCCAATTCAACTCACATTACCTGAAACACTTTCAGAAAATAACCAAGTGAAAAGCAAGAGAAGTAGATGATCATAAGAATATCAAAGACACACATTATCATAACATATTCCAAATAATAATGTGCATGTTTAGCTCTCCCCCTAAAAACAACATTCTCCCCCTTTTTGTCTAGGAATGACAAAGGTGAATCACCCAAGCAAATATACTCCAAGTATTAATACTCCCCCTAAGAGTGATCATGATATAGAGAATGCAAGAATGAAATGCAAACATGCATAATGAACTGGGTTGTCTTCCATGAAATATCTGAAGAGGAGAAGCAAAGCATTCAACCAAGGTACAAGTCATAGCTTTACACATATAAAATAGACAAACTCAATTTTCATGCTTGACTCAATCAACACAACCTTGTAAGCAAGAAGCATAGGTTGACCAATCATGTACCTTGTGTGAAGTAAGTGAACAATCTTTGCTATGGGGTGAGACATCTCAAGCTTTCAACAACGTACTAGCATAAGAAACGATATCACAACTTCCTTATAACTCCTGTTGGCACTTCACATATTTTCCTTTTCTTTTTGGCCTTTCACATATTTCTTAATATTTGAACTTTTAACCCATGTAGCAAGTATAATATCAGCAGCTCCCAAGCCAGTTGGCTTTAGGGTACTAGGTGTAACAAAGACACCCCTAAGGACATTTACTCGAGTCAAAATCTATGAACCACCGTGGTGACCAAACCATTTCCGTTTCTCCCCATAACCTCATATCGTTCACCACGACCAAGGCATGGTTACTTTAGAAATAGTTTAGCCAATTTTCAGATAATCACTGGGGTGGTCAAACCATTCTCGTTTCTTCCCATAACCATGTATCGTTCGTCACGACCATGGCATGTTTACTTTGAGAATAGCCTGACCATGCTCCATACAAACACGCATTAATATTATCCTTTCCTGGAGCAATCAAATTTTATATCATAGAAACACATCAAGATATTCTCATACCACCACAACAAAAGATAGCGTGCTAGTGCAATTTTCAAGGCAACAATGATTATTCTAGCATGTTCAAGATTATAAAATCATGTCAATCAATATCGAAACCTGCAAACAAGTTTATCAATCTTATACATATAAAGCCATGACAACTAACTTGGTAATCTCAATTCAACTCACTCTTTCAGACAGTTCAGGATTGAAACCCAGCATGCAATCCTTACGAAATCTGAAATTTATTTGTTCAAAATAAATATATATATATGTTCTAGGATATTCTCTATGTGTGTCTTGGCCTTATGCCAATAAGATATGTAGTTAGACTAGATCTATGTATTCATATCCTTACCATATTGGTAATGTGTAATTCCCTATATAAAGGGCTCCTATCAATGAATAAGATGATGATTCTCTTGCGATCTTTTTGTCTCTACACCTTATCCTTCATCACGTTATCATGCACTTTGTGCTAACCCTAGAGCCAATAGCCCACCATTTGTTTTCCAAAACCCTAAAATCGGGCAGCCTTGTTTTTCTCGATTTCCGACCAAAATTCTGACTGCCCTCCGCCGAAATTTTATATACCCAGAAAGCTCTCTCCGTCCCGGATCCAACGCCACCGGCCTCACCCTGAGAACCGGCCGGAAAGTCTCTGAACCGGCCGCCGGAAGATTCCAGACCGCCGCCGCTACCGACCACCGGTTCACCACCTTCCCTTGCTCCGATCAACCTGAATTTTTGATAGAAGCTTCCTCATCCATAGCTGCTCCTCCTGTCAAAATTCAGCCCGAAATTCGAAGTAGAAGTAGACAAAACGTTGTTTCTCCTCTCGACCGCCGCCGCCGTTGTCCGCTCCGCTGCTTTCTTTTCATCCGATCAAGCATCCAAGTGTTTACGGTATGTTTATTTTACAACCCTAAAACTTCCAAGTTCAATAACTTCGGGGGAGATAAAGTGTTTTCTCTCCTTCTTCTACTCCATTCTATGTTTGGGTCGGTGTATTTGCAGGTACCAAAAATCCTGGAATTGTCACGACATAGGTGGTCAATCACATGTAGAAAACAATAATATACATGATTAGCACATTTAATCATATATATTTGATTTGATTCCCATAAATAATAAGTAATTAATTGTGTTGTTCTAAAATAGTAAATAACTGAAGCAGTAATCACATTTTAGTTATACTATTTCAATTTATACAAAACAATAAAGAGTAACTTTGTAGATAGGAAATAGTAACCCTAAATTCACCGTACAATAATTTTATAAAACCACGAGAAATTCGTCCGAATGGTATACGAACTTTTGCTTCTTATAAACTTTGGTTTATCAAGTTTTGAAAATATCATAACGGTATCTTATGTTTTCATCCCGACCTAAGATTGATATATATATATATATATATATATATATATATATATATATATATAGCCATTAACATGACCAATTTACCCTTAAGTTCTCTTTTTTTTTTTTAGTTTTTTTATTATTTGTTTTCATATTTCAGAAATATTAGAAGAGGTTTGGAATTTGATTGATGGGTTGACCTTTATAAACTTAAAGAAGATTGAAGATGAGAAACATACAGAAGTTCAATCTTTATTGTTTCTGCTCACACTCAAGGATCTTGTTGTTGCCGTTGACATTTAAGGATGATTGAGATGAAAAACTGATTATTAGTAAGGAGAAGGAGAAAGTGACGATGAATTTTTTCTCTACGTTCCTAAAAGTATAAAAAAACCAAAAAAAGAAAATTGGAATATGAAAACATGGATAGTTTAACCATCTTTAGGGTGTTTTGTTTTTCTGAAAATCCAAAAATTACAACAAAAACCACAACAGAAAAACACTGCTATTATCTCATGGGCATATGCCAAACATGGATATTAAAATTCTGAACCCACACAAGTTCTAAAATACTTTCAAGTTCCATGTAGTGTTCATATTGAAAGCAAATCCAACTTATTTCTAATCACGTTCAGCTTCACAACAAAGCACATAGCTTTGAGAATCATGATCTTTCACCTCAGAAATCCTCATGATCTGCATCTACTCCCCGCATCTTTCACCCCAACGAAGGATTCTTTGCTCTCGAGCTCACTCTGTCCAACAACAGAGTGAGAAAGCTCTTAGTTTATAATCTGCAACTTCCTTAGCTTGTGTGTCAAGTTCTTGATTGCTGTCAGATGAGAAAGCTCGGCAATAAATAAATACAGACCACCTTCACAAATGCATAACTTTTTAGACCCGAGCTGGTTTCATGTTTACACTACCTTTCACCACTTCCACCCTTCGATCTGTACATGCTACAAAATTATATGTGCTTGAAAGGGAGTGCAAGTGTGAAGTTTGCTGAAAAGAGGAGCGTGGAAATCAGTCCCTTATATCATTTGTATTATGTTAGATCTCCCTGAGTAAAACCAATTCTTTCTAGAACAACAGATAACCAGAAGGGCTGAAGGAATTCCTTTAGATCTGCCTGCAAATGTTACAAAGCAATCAAATTTTAGTCTCAAAAGTAATGAATTTGACTTGATGAATCACTGACAATTGTGCTTTCTCTTTCACTAAATAAACACAAAATATTTAGTAATACCTTGAGTTTACTTGCATCTTGGACGCAACTTCTTGAAAAAACAGATTCAGACATCCACATTGACCATCCTATGACCTGCATATACAAGGCATAAGTGCATAACATTCACGACAGGTAAGGAATACTTGAATGAAAAAGCTCATGACCAATAAACCAAAGATTTACTAAAAGCAGGCACTCTTTCCTAAGAAAAGAAAAATCTAACAACTGATGTTAATATCATTGAAACACATCATTCATCCATTTATATTCTAAGTAAACCCTTTAGAGAGGTAACTATATGTAAAATTAGATCTTTCTCTTGCTCTTCTTTCTTTTATTTTTCTTTTCATTTCGCTTTTGCTTTCAGACAGACAAATTATCGCTTGTACAGTAGAGTCCGGTAACAAAGCTGGGGTGCCCCAAACTCAAGAGGCAGAATTAAAACAAAAAATCATAAAACACCCAGGAATGTAAACATAATGCCAATAAAAGCTGGGGTGCCCCAATCTCAAGAGGCAGAACTTAAACATAATCCTAAAGCACCCAAGAACATAAGCAAATGCCATTTAAAAGTGGTATATGTTAGATAAAGTATTAATAATTAATAAATGAGCTGAAGCGAAGAGTAGTTGACTTATAAAGCATCCATCATCGATCTCCACATGCTGACAAGACATCTAAGTTGGAACATACCGGACTGTATCTTGCTGATGTTTTTGCTACAGCTACTAAACTGCCGATGAAACCTGACCACTGCATATGTAAATTTAGTTCTAAATCAGCAGTGTTGAAGTAGTGCAAAGAACACACATATGAAGCAAACAAAAATTAAAACTGCCTTACCCTTTAAATGACTGGTTTCCAGCTCTATACACTCTAGGAACTGCAGCAAGTAGAGTTAAGTAACTCAAAAGCTAAGATATCTTGAAAACTTTCAAACACAATTATGAGCAGCTAATTTCACATTGCAACTAATACTTTCAAAAACTAGTTTACAAAATTTTCTTTTGGGTGCATTACTGTTTCCAACCATAGAAGTATAACAGCATATGTAATAGGATTAAATGTATATTGATACAGTGTTCAAACTATCACCACCCGAAAGAAGTTAATCAGTAACAATCACATAAATGAGTTGAGTATGTAGCATTACCAATTAACGTTGCTTATGAGAATCCGCCAATCCAATTCCTTAACGACGCCGTTTAACCTTGTGTATGCATTCTCCGAAATCGCCTGAAACGATTGAACAATTAGACCAAGTCCACCAATAAAAACAAGAAATTCCAATTCTAATAATTAGAACCTGAACGAGATTGGTAAAGAGGCCTGAGATGCAATGAGATGAACGATTAGCGGATGGAGGACCACCACCACTGAAAACAGGATTCCAAGTGCAATCGCCATGGGCGAAACTACCAGAGAACACCGAACGAGTTTCAAATCGCGAAGAAAATAGACTCAACCTTAGGGTTTCAGAGCAGAGCGTCATAGACGATTCGGTTAGGTGTTCGAGAACAAAATCTGGTGAAAATTACAACTGCACCCTCCCAAAAATATTTCGCGCCTTAGATCCAATAGCCGTACAATTTAACGGGCGTTAGATTTTAGACCAAAGACGTGGACTTGAACCACAGCAAAAACCCACATAAGGACCATTCGTCTCCCCGTACCAATTGACGGCGTTAGCATTTGAACCAAAGACGTGAACTTGAAAAACCCAAAACCCATAAAAGGACACCGAAACTCCATTGTTGTACTTGGCGAGCTCCAGAACTCCAATTTTAGCGATTCGACGAGTGGTCTTTTCTTCTATGGCGGAGAGGAAGCTTCCTGGTTCCCCTACTCCTTGGTTAGTTACTTAATCAGCTCTGACTGCAGGGGATTCATTGCACTCGAGCATGGTAGCTTCCTACACACGCTGATTCAGATTGTGAATTGTCTTCTCAGTACACTCGCTGGTCGGCGCTTTGGCTATCATTGGAGGTGGATGACACTGCTCGGCTCTCTGCTTCATGTTTTACTGATTGGGTTATTTCATCTTTGGCTTAGGCTAGGTGCCTAGGTGGTTTCCATCTTTCTTGACTCTTTCATTTTGTCTTAGATAACTCCTAATTTCTCACAACTCTTTACTTCTTTTAGCTTATCTGTTCATAAAAAGGTAGAAAAAGGATATGATCAGCTGATCACCCCTTATTAATTAGAGCATGTTTTCCAGGACTTGCAACGTACTAGCATTGTTTTCCAGTTAGGGGAAAAGTTAGAAAATACTTTCAAGATGGTTGTTCATTGCTAGAAAAGCAATTCACTTTAAATTTATTCAGCTATGCCGTGCACCTTTTCTTCTTCTGAACTAGAGATGGTAGAACTAGAGATGGTAATGTCGACCTCTGTCTTTGGTCAGTTTTATTGGGAGTATATGAATGATCTGTACCTTCCACTTTTGTTGAACTATACAATTGATGTTTCATTGCCCAATTTAGCCTTGTACGAGTATTGTCATAAGATTTCAGGTGGAAGGTAAATAAATTAACTGAGACTTGTTAGATATTTGGGTCGAGGATGCATGGTTAAGAACTTAAGATTTTACTAGTCTTAATCGCCATCAGATCATAGGCAGCCCTAATTGCCGGTCATAATTTTTAACAATTTTAGACTACCATTATATACACAAGTCTAATAGAAAACTTTCTGGATCGTCCGTCACCAATCTGTACAAACAGGGAGCACCGAGATCGATTCACAAACAATATGAATGAACACGCCACGACTTGAAGTCCCTCCGACTTCACAGGACGCTATTTCTCAGCACCATCCCCCCGGCTCTCTCTTTTAAACTCAACTTCGATGGTGCCACTGATCTTGAAAATGGTCGATGTGGTTTGGGTGTTGTTGTTCGTGACTCTGACGGTCACCTTGAAAGGTTGTTTTCGGCTAGGGCGGTAGAGGCTATGGCTCTCCGTTATGGCCTTCAGTTTGCACTTTTTTACGGGGTTTTCAAATCTTCACATTGAAGGGGATATACCCTCACTGTTATCAATGCTATGTCCTGCTCCTATGTTGCACGGACACACTCCACATGGGTGAAGTGTCGGAGTGTGTCCGACACGGCGACACGCACTTGATAACGCGTCCGACATGCCACGTGGCGTGTCGTAAAATTTGACTTTTCCGACACGTTGACCGACTCGTCACGTCATCTTTCGACACGCCACGTCAACTTTTGTTACTTTTTAAAAAATAAAAAAAGAAAAGAAAAATAGAACGAAAACCTAAATAAGCAATAGAAGTCGCGCGGTCGTGCAGTCGCACACAAACAAAGAGAGGAAACGACGCAGATGAAGAAAAAGACAAAGACGTCGCCCATTCAATCTCTTCTTATATTATATTAGATCAATTATGGAATAACAAAGTTTGGATGGATTATGGATATGATAATTATATTACTTCATCTTCTTTGTATTGGGTGCTAGAGGTTAATGGTTGCTAAGTTGCTACTGCTCAGTTTTAAAAGAAAGCTAGTGCCCAGTTTGAAAGCAAAGCTACTGTCTAGTTTTGAAAGCAAAGCTACTGCCCAGTTTATGAAAGTAAGCTAATGCCTAGTTTGAAAGCAACATACTCCTTTTTTTTTCTTAATGTTATATTTTAGGTGCTAGAGGTCTGCGACTTTTAATGTTGTAAGTTATGCACTTTAATGTTGCAAGTTATGCACTTTTATCATTTGCATTTGACTCTCTTTAATGTTATTTTTTATGGTTATACAATAGATTGAATTTAAAACATTATTTAGTAATATAATAAACTTATTTCATATTTTAATTTTTTTATCTATTAAAAATACATAAATATATAATTATATTGATGTATCAGAAACTTGATTTTTAAATTTTACCGTGTCGTCAAATTTGTATTAGTTTTGTTCGTCGTATTTTCTATTTCTTATGTTGATTTTGTTTGTCGCGTCTGTAATCATATGTCGCTCACAAGCTTGCAAAATCTCCCTGCTTTATATTTTCAGTCTGGGCCGTCCCCAACACGCGCTCCAAGACCAACCGCTTCTTGCTGAGTGCTTTTACACACTACTCCTGTAACCATTTCACTTCGTCTTTTAAAAAAAACAAAAAACACGCCACAGATGGGCTTGAGGTGATATCAGACTATCATTATTATATACAGAAGTCCACTAGAGAACTTTTTGTATTGTTCGTCTGGTCACTTGAATATGATCCCAACTCAAGAAACCATAAGCTTTTTCCATATCCGAATTTACCACCAATCTACATCACAAGGGAGTATATTAAGGGTTTCAAAAAATTCCACAATCAACACTTCACAGATGGGCTTCAGTTGATCTGACCAGGTAATGTTTGCTATAACTGCTCCCATCAAACACCGCAACATCGAAAGCACTCCACATCCAAACAGAGCAAGCATCTGGCCAGTAAAGAGGGCAGCACTAGATACAAGCAGTGTAGAACGGCAGACAAAGTTGAGCTTTAGAGCCCACAACAAAATTGAAGATATAACAACCTGCACCAAACAACAGTTAATTAGCAGGACATTCAAGACACCCCTACAACCCATATATAGGCAACACTCATCACATGCTAATAAAGAAGAATTGAGTGGCAAGTCGGTAATTAATCAGTACAAGTCTCCTACCAAGAAACACTCTGGTGGCCGACCAATCGCTTGCAATCCTTTATCACCAAATCTGTGCTCTGCTTTATGTTCGTCCAATGATGCATCCTGGCATACCAGAAGCAAACAGTCAAAATCAGGAAACTAGTACACAAATCATTAACAAGACTAGTAGTCTGTTGAGGGCAGTAATAAGATTCTATTAAAATATACGTAGTCCTATATGATAGTCAAATGCAAGAAAAACAACACCATGGAACACAGTATCGAAATCACCTTGGCTGCAAGTATTTCTCTGCACAACTTTTCCACAGCATCATCAGTTTGAAGCCATTTTTTAGTCGCATGCCTCTTGATGTACACATGCACCTGCAAGACAGTAACAACTAACCAACTAAGCAGGTTTTCCAATATATACGATAAGCACAAACTAAATTGGCCCTGCATTATGATGAACTATCATTGATTTATATCAACAATATTCTTATGACACTCAAAATAAATTCAACATGGAGGTATCATTTAATAAAGGACATGGATGCTCAGCTACAAAAAATAGACATTGCTTGGATGTGTTTGCATTTGAATCCAAACTGGTGAAAAGAAACCCAGGGGCTGGTGGTAGTGAGACATGCCAGAGGCAAACAATTAAAAGGTGGATTAAATACCACATTATCCCGGCATGTTTCTACTACAAGAGAACATGTCCAAAAAAAAAAACAGCAGAAGAATGGAGTTTAGTGCTACCAATGAAGGAGAAGAGCTTAGGATTCTCTAGACATTTACATCCAGAGATGATATTCAAAATTTTATAGTACCCAAAGGAAAACTCCCTAAGCATGAATTGTGAACTGCAACTACGAGACACTGTTTAGTTTTTGAATATATATTAACAATTGCCAAACGTTTGATTATGGAGAAAGAACAAAAAATATCTCATTCCCAAATTTATCTGTGGTTATGGAAAAATCTACAAAGAAAGAAGACATAACGCCCATAACCAAAAAAAAAAAAAAAGGAAAAAGAGAATAGTGAAGAACGACTACAAGAACAGTGCGCGCCCAAGAAAACATAGATATACTGAATTAAACATGCAGTCACCAATCGCTACAGAAAAGTTTAAAAATACTCAGAATTTCAAATGCTAATACAGTCTTTGTGAACTGCCGAGTACGTAAGGCTTACCACAGAATGTCCCCCTTTAATTACACTTTCAAGTGTGAGTGCAGGTGAAGTTTTAGGAATCGCCACTGTTATAACATAAATGTCTGGAACAGCAGAGTACACACGTTTTACTGCATATACTAAATCCTGCAAGCAACAGAATTTGAGATAAGCTAGATCACATGTAACATTTAATACTGTCTGAAGCAGGTTCTAGAACACTATACTTATTGTGATGGAGAGTCGATAACCGACCCGAAATGGAAAAGACAGTACAACGAACTAAAACTATTATTACTTGGTTAAGATAGTAAATGAATAGACACAGTTGTACCTTCGTATCAGAACTCAAAACCTTGCTAGGCACAGGAAGCATCTGTGCAGCTTGAAGATCTCCCTGAGTAAAACCAGTTCTTTCCAGAACAAAGAAACCAAAAGGGCTGAAGGAAGTCCTTTAGATCTGACTGCATTCAAATTTTAGTCTCATAAATAAGTGAATTTGACTTGATGAATCAATAAAAATTGTGCTATCTCTTTCACTAAATAAACACAAAATATTCAGTAATACCACAGTGAGTTTACTTGCATCATGGACGCAACATCTTGAAAAAACAGATTCAGAAATCCACATTGACCATCCTATGACCTGCATATACAAGGCATAACATACTCAAATGAAAAAGCTCATGATCAATAAACCAAAACTATACTCAGAGCAGGCATTCTTTCTAAGAAGAAAAGTCTAACAATTGATGTTAATATCATTAAAACACATCATTCATCCATTTCTTTACAAATTAAACCCTTAGAAAGGTATGTATATTCAAATTAGATCTAAACATGTTCACACGGCCTTCTTTGAACTTTCACTTGCTCTTCTTTTATTTTCTTTTTCATTTCGCTTTCGCTTTTGCTTTGAGACAGACAGAAATTATGGCTTCTACAGTCTAAGAGCCCGATAACAAAGCTGAAGTGCCCCAAACTAAAGAGGCAGAATTAAAACAAAATCATCAAACACCCAGAGCATAAACATAATGCCAATACAAGCTGGGGCCCCAATCTCAAGAGGCAGAATTTAAACATAATCCTAAAGCACCCAAGAACATAAACATATTGTCATTTAAAAGTGGAATACGTTACATAAGTATTAGTAAATGAGCTGAAGAGAAGAGTTGACTTAAAAAGCTTCTTGTCCACATGGTGACAAGACATCTAAGTTGGAACATACCGGACTGTATCTTGCTGATGTCTTTACTACAGCCACTAAAATGCCGAGGAAACCTGACCACTGCATATGTAAATTTAGTAAATTTAGTTCTACATCAGCAGTGTTGAAGTAGTGCAAAGAAATTACAGGTGCATGCATATTTAAAAAATAAATGCAGTAGCAACAGTGTTGGGGTTCCAAATACAATGTCTGTGAGCCAACATCATTCACAGTCGGAATAATATTGGGGCAGGTACAATGTAATCAAGGGTCTATTATAGTTCAATGAGTTTTTTAGGAACTTTTTACATAGATTAATCTGAAACCTATATCAGGTTCACTTGTAAGGCAAATCAGATTGGATGTTACATTCTCCTATCTTAGTCTCTTATTGTCCTCATAACAGCTATAAACACAATTTTCCATTTCTTAATTTATGTCTATCTAAGCCACACAACCATTCTCACACCACCCCTATCCTACATCAGTAGCTTTCCAACTTAGTATAATAACACAAACAGATGACGTGCCAATCAAATAAATATACACAAATGTACGGGCATGGTTTTCAGTATTGTGCTTTCTTTGGTGCCCACAGGCCATTATTCATATAGAGTACGTGAGCAAAGACTGATTCAACCATGTATGCATCATACGTATGAGTTCAACAGACAAACTAATAATGTATTTATATTCAAACATCTGATGAAGTACTATAACCCGCATGCCTATCGGTTATAGACATGATATGTAAACTCAGTACCTGAGCGAGAACCAGATCCAGAAGACAATCGGCATCATTTTTAGCATTGGATATGATGACTTCAAGTTCTTCGCCTATAAATAAGAAACACAGGCAGATAGATAACAGGTTCTGACCCCCTTTTGCAATATATACTTTAGTCTTAAACATAAATATGTATGAAGCAAACAAAAATCAAATTTGCCTTAACATTTGAAAGACTGATTTCCTGCTCTATACAGCCTTGGAGCTGCAGCAAGTAGAGTTAAGTAAATCAAAAGCTAAGATTCCTTCTGTAGTATAATAAAAATTAGAACTTTCAAACAGTTATAAACAACTAATTTCACATTATAACTAATACTTTCAGTAAATAGTTTACAAAATCAATAGAAAATAAAAGAATAGAAGCATAACAGTATTGGTAATATACTGATGCAGTCTTCCAACTATCGCGACCCAAATACGAGTCATATTAGTATGGTAACACACTACCCCCTAACTCATCTACCCGTATATCCCACATCAAACCAGCACACAGTTCATAAGGAAAACAAAACAAGCTCGCAAAACCCACACACAAATCATGATGCAGTACAAAATGTCCAGACATACAATGATACAAAAAAGAACTTGAAAAGTTATCAGTAATATAAAATAAAACTCGAACAAATCTGATAACACCGTTATAATCTTGAATTTAAAAGAAGTTAAACAAGTAACAATCGCAAAAATGAGTTGAGGAATGTACCATTACAAGGCCAGCCCACCAATTAATGATGCGTAGTAGAACCTGCATATCCAAGTGTTTAACGATGCGGTTTATCCTTGTGTATATATTCTCCGAAATCGGCCGGATACAAATAAAGCAAAGCGCCTAAAACAATTGAACGGTTACCAAGAAATTCGAAGCACCAAGACTAAATTACTAACAAGATTTCGAATTCTAAGATGGTAAGGAAGACGAAGCAGAAGTAGAGGTAGGACCTGAACGAGATTAGTAAAGAGGCCGGAGATGCAGAGCAGAACCGCCGCAAAGAGATGAACGATTAGCGGATGGAGGACCACCACCACTGAAAACAGGATTCCAAGTGAAATCTCCATGGGCGAAACCAACAGAGAACCGAACCGATTCAGAAAACACCGAACGAGATTCAAATCGCGAAGAAAGAAAATTGAGGCAGACTAAACATTAGGATTTCAGAGCGTGAAAGATGATGAAGACGATTCGGTTTGGAAATTTTTTGAGCGCAAAATCTATATATAACGATGTTTATAATAAAAAGGATATGAAACTACAATTTCACCCTCTTAACAGAAGAAATATCATATGTTAATTTAAAATGTTTTTAATAAACAAGGGACAGGAACGTAATAAGAAAATTACTTCCCACTGACGTTTTCTGTTTTCGGTTTATATTACGGGAAAAAGACAATCTGCAAAACAGAAAAAGTCAAACCATATTTAATCTTTTTTATTAGCCCATTTGAATACAAGGTACTTATTTTAAGCCTAAATACACAAATTTTTATTAAAATATAATAAAATTATATTTTAAAGACTTTTTTACCCTTAGCTTTTACTTAAAGAGAAAAAATGAAAAAGATGGAGAGAAAACTTTGCCGGAAGCACACCAGGCTCCGGCACCAGTCACGGCGGCCGCATTCCGGTCGCCGGATGGTAATTTTTCGGCCGCCGGAATCCGGTCACCGGTGACCGGAATTTTCCGACGATCGGAAAATTGCCGGCATCCGGTGGCCGGAATTTTCCAGAAATCTCACTGGATTTTTTTAAATGCCATAGGAATTTACGTAATCTTAACCCAAGTACGAAAAAAAAGTTTACTATCCCTAGTAAACTTTTACTGAGGATAGTAAACTCAAAATAAAGTTTCTCCATGACCATTATACACTTTAAAACAGTGAAAAATCAACTTAGCTGTAGAAAAATAAAGTTTGCTACCCCTAGTAAACTTCTGTTAGGGGTAGTAAATTTGCAATACAGTTTTCCTATGACCATTATATACCTTAAAGGAGAGAAAAATCAACATATATGCAAAAAAATAAAGTTTACCACTCCTAGGAAACATCTTACTGGAGGTAGTAATCTTGCAAAATAATATCTCCAAGGCTATAAGTACACATTAAAACGGAGAAAAATCAACTTAGATGCGAAAAAAATAAAATTTACTACCCCTAGTAAATTTTTACTGGGGGTAGTAAACTTGCAAAATAGTATTTTCAAGACCATAATACACACTAAAACAGAGGAAGAACAATTTAGATTCGAAAAACTAAAGTTACTACCCCTAGTAAACTTTTATTAGGGGTAGTAAACTTGTAAAAAAATATTTTCAATGTCATAATACACACTAAAACAGAGGAATAACAACCTAGATGTGAAAAAATAAAGTTTATTACCCCCAGTAAACTTATACTGGGGGTAGTAAGCTTGCAAAACAATATCTCCAAGGCCATAAGTACACATTAAAACAGAGAAAAATCAACTTAGATGCAAAAAAATAAAATTTACTACCCCTAGTAAACTTTTACTGGGAGTAGTAAACTTACAAAACAATATTTTCAAGGCCATAATACATACTAAAACAGAGGAAGAACAATTTAGATTCGAAAAACTAAAGTTTACTACCCCCAGTAAACTTTTATTGGGGGTAGTAAACTTGCAAAAAAATATTTTCAAGGCCATAATACATACTAAAACAGAGGAAGAACAACTTAGATGCAAAAAAATAAAGTTTACTACCTCCATTAAACTTTTACTGGGGGTAGTAAACTTGCAATCTATTATCTCCAGAGAAAAATCAACACACAAGCAAATAATAGAAAATTACTACCCCTAGTAATTTTATATTTTGAGTGCAGAACACAAAAATAAGATTCTATGAAATATTACTACCGTAAGTAAGAATCTTAATTATTCCATATACATCAACGCCAAAACGTATCTAACAGTTCTATCTAACCAAAACTGATTTCATAATTATCAAAAATCAATTAGAGATCGGAGCTCCGCTGCTCGACGCGACCGCGCTGGTGAAGAAGCATCGACGAAGCTTGTGCTGGAGTCGGCAGATCTGAGAACTTTGCTGGCGAATCTAAGAACGTTGCAGGCAACCTCAATCTCGTCAGTGGCGAAGGCGCATTGGAGATGTGAGAAAGTGGACAAATGAACTCGACGACGTTGCAGGTGGAGGAGATCGGGTGCGGTCGAGTCCGGCTATGAGGCCGACGAAGATGAACGGTGGAGCTTTTTGGAGAGAGAGAGAGAGAGAGAGAGAGAGAGAATTGAGAGAGGAGATAAGAGAGAGAATGGGTGGTTGAAAAGAGAGAGAGAGGAGATCGAGCAGAGAGAGAACTGAGAGAGGAGATAGGAGAGAGGATGGGTGGTTGAAATTATATGATGGGTACAAAAATCTTTCCACCCAAATAATTAAGATGAGCATTAGAAAAATGTTTTCATTGATTTGAGCAATAAGACCTTTAAATTAGTACTAAAGTGACATTTGCTCTTATATTTATTATTAAGGTATTGCTATTAACAGACTTTTTTTTATTATTAACACACCATATCTATTTTCCTATCCATAGTGTTAATAACAAAAAATGGTACGTTAATCGCATAACGTGTAGTTTTGTTTGTAATACGTGGCCTCGTGATTTTTTTGACTATCATATTTACATTTATCTAAAGCCTGAACGGTAGGATACAAAGTTTTTGTTGCACTCATGAAAAGGTAATCCTCAATTCCTCATCAAGCTAGTCATAAATTTTCTAGTTACAGGATATTTCATTCTACCATTGTATACAGAAGTGTAATAAAAAACGATTCGTCATCAATCCATACAAAGATCGAGCAACAGGACACATTCAAAAAAACTGTTCATCAACACTTCACAGATGGGCTTGAGGTGCTCCGACCAAGTAATGTTTGCTATGGCGGCTCCCATTAAACAATGCAACATCAAAAGCACTCCACAGCCAAACACATCAAGCATCCGGCCAGTCAAGAAGGCAGCACTCGATACAAGCAGTGTAGAACGGCAGACAAAGTTGAGCTTTAGAGCCCACAACAAAATTGAAGATATAACAACCTGCACCAAGCAACAGTTAATTAGCAGGACATTCAAGACACCCCTACAACCCATATATAGGCAACACTCATCACATGCTAATAGAGAAGAATTGAGTGGCAAGTTGATAATCAATCAGCACAAGTCTCCTACCAAGAAACACTTTGGTGGCCGACCAATAGCTTGCAATCCTTTATCATCGAATGTGTGCTCTGCTATATGTTCGTCGAATAATGCATCCTGGCATACCAGAAGCAAACAGTCAAAATCAGGAAACTAGTACACAAATCATTGGAAGCATAACCAGACTAGTAGTCTTTTTAGGCATGTAACAACACACACACACACATGACAGATGTAGAATCCATACAGTAAAAGGCAAGCAAAACAACGCCATGAAACACAGTATTAAAATCACCTTGGCTGCAAGTATTTCTGTGCACCACTTTTCAACAGCATCATCAGTTTCAGGCCATTTTTCAGTCACATGCGGCTTGATGTATACATGCACCTGCAAGACAGTAACAACTGGCACTAAGCAGGTTTTCCAATACATAGGACAAGCACAAACTAAATGGCATATATATATATATAGGCCGAATCAGGAGCGGACGTCTGCACAGCCCTTAAAGTGCGGACATCCCTCCGTTCTCCACCGTCCGGCTCCACCTGAGCGGCCACCAGAGGCGTCCCCGACCACTTTCCCTTCTCGGTAAATCCGCCGAATTCCAGTTTTCCGGCGAGATCAATCTTGTCTGAAGTTTTGGGTGGAGGTTGCTGCCCAGACCTTCCCGACGAGATCGATTTGAAGGTCTGGGCAGCAACCTCCACCCAAAACTTCAGACAAGATTGATCTCACCGGAAAACTGGAATTCGACGGACTTGCCGAGAAGGGAAAGTGGTCAGGGACACCTCTGGTGTCCACTCGGGTGGAGGCGCGCCGTCGGCGGCGCCGAACGGTGAAGAACGGAGGGACGTCCGCACTTTAAGGCCTGTGCGGACGTTCACTTCTGAATGGATCCGTGTGTGTGTGTGTATATATATACATATATTTATATCGACAATATTCTTATGACATATTCAAAATATATTCAACATGGTGGTATCACTAACGGTACATGGATGCTCAGCTACAAAAAAGGCATTGCCTGGTGAAAAGAAACCCAAAAACTGATTATGAGACGTGCCATTTAATAAGGAAAATTATTAGAAGGTTGATTAAATACCACATCATCCCATAATGTTTCTACTGCAGGAGCAAATGTCAAAAAAAAAAAAAAACAGACGAATGGAAACTAGTGCTGTCAAAGTAAGCAGAAGAGATTAGGATTCTGTAGAAATTTACATCCATAGATGATATTCAACATTTTTATAATAACCAAAGGAAAACTTCCCTGAAGCATGAGTTGTGAACTGCAACTATGAGATAGTTCCTGTACATTTGTTCAATAGATAATTGTCTAACATTTGATGATGAAAAAAGAAAAAGAAAATCTCATTCCCAGTTTTATCAGTGGTTATAGAAAAATCTAGCCAGAAAGAGGTCATAATTCCCATAAAAAAATAAATAAAAAATAAAAAAGTAAAAGCAAAGAATGACTTCAAAAAGAGAGATATACTGACATAAAACATGCACTCACCAGTTACAACAGAAAAGGAAGTATACACAATTTCAAATACTAATACAACCTTCGCAACATGTCAAGTATGTTAGGCTTACCACAGAAGGTCCTCCTTTAATTACACTTTCAAATGTGGGTGGAGGACCTTTTAGGAATGGCCACTGTTATAACATAAATGGCTGGAACAGCAGAGTACGCACGTCTTACTGCATAGGCTAAATCCTGCAAGCAACAGAATTTGAGATAAGCTAGATCACATGTAACATTTAGTACTGGTTCTGAAGCAGGATTCTAGAACACTATATGCGGTAATTGTGATGGAGAGTTGAAATAATCAGCCCGAAATGGAAAGACATTACAAGGAATCAACTATTATTACTTGGTTAAAACAGTAGTAAATAGACACAGTTGTACCTTAGTATCAGAACTCAAAACCTTGCTAGGGACAGGAAGCCTCTGAGCAGCTCGAAGATCTCCCTGAGTAAACCCAGTTCTTTCGAGGACAACAGATAGCCAAAAGGGCTGAGGGAAGTCCTTCAGAGCTGACTGCAAACGTTACCACAGCATTCAAAGATTATTCTGTGAGTTATTTGACTTGACGATGAATGAAAGTTATGCTCTCACATAAACACAAAATTACTTTGAGTTTACTTGCATCATGGACGCTACTTCTTGAAATAACATATTCACAAATCCACATTGACCATCCTATGACCTGCACATATAAGGAATAACATTCCCCGACAAGGAATACTTGAATGAAAAAGCACATGATCAATAAACCAAGATCTACTTAGAGCAGGCACTCTTTCTAAAAAAAGAAAGGTGAATATCAAACAAGATGTTTGATATCATTGATATCATTGGAATATATCATTCATACATTTCTTTTCTAATTAAAACCTTTAAGAAGGTAAGTCTGTGTAACAATAGATCTAAACTTCTTCAAATTGGCTTTCTGTGAACTTTGTCTCATTCTTCTTTCTTTTATTTTCTCTTCTAATTTCACTTTTGCTTTTCAGACAGACAGGAATGATTACTTCTACAGTCTAGAGTCAGGTCACAAAGCTAGGGTTCCCCAAACTCAAGAGGCAGAATTAAAACATAATCTAAAGCACCCAAGAACATAAAAATAATGCCATTAACGAGTGGACTATGGTATATAAAGTACTAATAAATGAGCTGAAGAGTACTTGACTTAAAAAGCTTCATCTCCACATGCTCACAAGACATCTCAGTTGGAACATACCGGACTGTATCTTGCTGATGCCTTTATTACAGCTAATGAACTGCCAAGCAAACCAGACCACTGCATATGTAAATTTAGTTCTAAATCAGCAATATTCAAGTGGTGCGCACCAGACTATGCTCACCCACCTTTTAAAACCCTTTTGGTCCAGAGAGAATTCTCTGTGGTAGAAAGACTCTGTCAACGGAAACAAAAATCTATCTAAAGGCTCCAAATACAATGTCTGTGAGCTAATATCATTAATAGTCTTGAAAATCTTGGGTAAGTACAATATCATCAAGGGTCCATAATTGTTCAATGAGTTTTACATGAATTTTCACAGAAAAATGTATCTGAAACCTATATCAGGTTCACTTGTATGGCAAATTAGATTGGGTATTATTACATTCTCCTATCTTAGTCTCTATTGTCCTAACAAGATCTATAAACCTCATCTTCCATTTCGTAAAATTTATCTATCTAAGGCACCATAAGCATTCTCACACCACCTTTGCTTTGTCCTATATCCAGTAGCTTTCCAAGATAAGTTATAACTTAAACAGATCATGTGCCCAATCAATAAATACAACATTGAGTATGGGCATGCTTTTTGAGTATTGTGCTTTTTCTGGTAGCCCACAAGCCATTATTCATATAGTGAGTACCTGAGCAAGGAATGATTTAACCGTGTATACATCATACATATACGTTCAAATAGACAAACTAACAATGTATTTGTATTCACACATCTGATAAAGTACTACAATGCATGCCTAGCAAATTAAAGACATGATATGTAAACTGAGTACCTGAGCGAGAACCTGTTCCAGAAGAGGATCGGCATCATTTCTAACATTGGATATGACAAGTTCACATTCTTCCCCTTTAAGTAAGAAACACAAGCAGATAAATAACATATTCTGCCCACCTCTGAGAATAATTATGTATACTTAGTCTTATACACAAACACATATGAATCTAACAAAAATTAAATTTGCCTTACTCTTTAAGTGACTGGTTTCCTGCTCTATGCACTCTAGGATCTGCAACAAGTAGAGTTAAGTAAATCAAAAGATAATATTTCATATCTAGCAACATAAACGAGAACTTCCAAACCCAGTTATAAGCAACTAATTTCAAATTACGCCTACTACTTTAAGTAACAAAATTACAAAATACTAGGGATCGATGGGTTGTGCTTCATCCCAATTTATCAACTCAGCCAATAGAAAAAATATAATAGGTATAATGAAATTCCTCAAATCATGCCTATCAACTCAGCCAGTAGACAAACACAAACTAGCAGAAATTAACTTCTCCACATCAAGTAGCTGACGCGGTTCTAATTGTGGATCATGATTCTCATGTAACCATCAATCAATGCAATTGTAGTAGTAAGTTTTGAATAACCTGACTTCAGTTACCTTCTAATCTCATTGTGACCAATACACAAGAATTCCTACCCGTTTTATCAGTATATGTAATAGAAAAGAAAACGAACTAAATAAAAGGGTTGAGAATTGAGATATATACACTAACGCCAGCCCAATTAACGATGTTTATCAGAACCCGCCAATCCAATTCTTCAACGACGCCGTTTAACCTTGTGTATGCATTCTCCGAGATCGGCCAAATACAAACGAAGCAAATCGCCTGAAGTAATTGAAAATTTAGACCAAGAAAAAACAAGAAATCGTAATTCCAAGAAGAAGAAGAAGTAGTACCTGAACCAGATTGGTAAAGAGGCCTGAGATGCAGAGCAGCACCGCCGGAATGAGATGAACGATTAGCGGATGGAGGACCACCACTAGTGAATACAGGATTCCGAGTGCAATCGCCATGGGCGAAACTACCAGAGAACCGAATCGATTCAGAGAACCCCAACGAGATTCAAATTTAGGGTTTCAGAGCAGAGCGGGAAAGACGATGAGGAGATTTGAGAATAAAACCTATATGAGTGCGGCTATTGGGATCTCCAGATTTGCCCAATATACCTCCATATGTTTTGACTTATTGAAATACAAATATAACCTCATACAAAATGACAATAATAGATATTAAATTTAAAAAAAAAATTATAATCAAATTAATATTCTTTCATTTTTTTGTTCAAGTTAACGATACAAAACGGAGTCTATAAACCATAAACCTAAGTGTAACCGTTGCTCAAAGAACTACTACACCTAATGGAAGAATCTCCATTGACGAGACATAATCCTCCGTTTTAAAACTTTCAGACAAGGTATCTTTTCAATACTAATATATATAATTTTTGTTTCGATTCATGATATGTTCTTCTTCTTCTTCCTCCTGATTTTCGTTTAGTTTAGAAAATGTCTTCTTCGTAATCTTCTTCTTGGACTTCTTCTTCCTTGTCTTGTTCTTCTTCTTATGGAGTGGTGGTCAACGAGATTGGCCTTTTTAGGAGTTTTCTTCTAGGTTGAAGATTTTTGGGTGCATATGGATAACTTTTATAGGTTTTTTTTTTTTCTCTGGAACATTAATATGAAAATGCCATCGCTATTCTACAAAAGAAAGGTCTTACTTTAATAGTTATTGTGAATGAATCTTCTTCTCGAGGACTTGCTTCATGGAGTGGTGATCAATGAGATTGGCCTTCTTAGGGTTTTTTTTCTAGGTCAAAGGTTTCTGGGTGCATATTATTAATTTATATATTTTATTACTTTGTAATTGATTGTGAAAACGATTCATGATTTGAATTTTTTTTTTTAAATCGTTGTCATCAAAAAATCGTTCTTACAACTTGATCAAATAATAGAGGTTAATGAAAAAAAATCAAGGAATTAAGGTTGCCGAAGAGTTTTCATGAATAAAGAGAAGAAGAAAAGAGAAATCAAGCAATCGAGGTCTGACACAGATGTTTGCATGAAAAAAGAAAAAAGAATTAAAGTGTGGGAGGTGTAGAGAGTGAATAAGAGGTATAATGAGTAAATTATTGAAATATATATGAATAACAAACCTAAGTTATTTTAGGAATTTAAATGAAGGTTTAATGAGCAAATGCTTGTTTTTAAAAATAAAATGGAGGTGTAAAGAGACATGGAGGTATACTGAGTAAAACTAGAGGTCCCAGTAGCCGCACTCTACCTATATATAGCGATGGTTATGATAGAGATGTGACAAGTTTACAACTGTACCCATATAAGAGAACAATTATCACTCTTAAACCATATGTTAATTTAAAACGATTTTAAATAAACAAGGGATCAGAACGTAATAAAAAAAAAAGTTAAATCCACACATCCCAAATTGTAATACACAACCCACTTTCTATTTTTAGTAACTTAAATTTTGTCCTTAGTGATTTAAATCTTCTCTTCATATAAAAATGATTACTAAAAATGAAAAGTGGGTGTGTGGATTACAATTTAGGGTGTGTGGATTTCACATTCCTAAAAAAATTAACATCCCACTTGCCGTTTTCAGTCTAAAAATAACAGATATGGGTTTTGGGTTTATTGGGCAGAAGAAATACTCTGACTGAAAATTGGAAATAACTAAGAATTATGTTGTAAATATTATAATATATGTGGATGTCTTTGTAAATACTCATTAGTTATGTCCTTAAGATGTAAATTATACTCCTATATAAAGGAGCCTAATGAGAATGAAAGTGACACTTCTTCCTCTTCCCACATTTTGTTCTTCTCTTTTCTCTCTACGTATTCTTTAGTTAATAACACGTTATCAGCACGTTTTCGCTCATTCGTTCCATAAACTCCATGACGATCTATGAGATGTTGGTGCAACTTTTGTTAGTTATTATCCATACTCATGATCTATAAGTTCACTTCTATTTTGATTATATTTTGTCTACATATATACTTTGTTTATATTACTCAATTATATGTTTACAATTATTTATATTAGTGAGCCTGAAGTTTTGCTAATAATTCTCAAATATGAACCTTTTGAGATTATGAACCTGAAGTTCAAATATTACAGTAGATTTGCAATTCTAATTGTTTGCATAAACCTGAAGTTTTGTGCATGTACATATGATCCATTATTCACAAGATTCGAACATGAAGTTTTGAACTTGAAGTTTCAGTTTAGTTATCTGGAACCTGAAGTTTCTGGCACCAAATTTATTTGAACTAGAAGTTCAACATATGAAATCTGAGAACTTATAGTTCTAACATTATAAATTTGAACTTGAAGATTCGATTACATATATGATTGGTGGCTCCAAAAGAACACATAATATCCTCTCTTTACAAGAAGTGGCTTCAATATGGTTCCAGAATATGTATATATTGAGATCCCACATCGCCCGAAGGAGGGGAGGAGATGTGTTGCAAACATACCTCCTCATAGTGAAATTAATTTTGGGTTGACAACTCAAGCACAAAATTGTAGAGCGAGTGAGATCCAAAGTGGACAGTATCTCGCTATGTCGCCTATTACGTGTGTTAAATTCTACAATATAGTGAGACACATAATGTCATGAACCAAAAGTTCATTGAAACAAATTAATTATTTTGGCATGACTAGTTACATCATATTTTACCGACAATGTTGCTTGAAATCAGTAACAACTTTTGATGTCTACTAGCTAATGCTACTCATAGCAAATTGTTTATTTGCTGCATATTTTTTTGTTAGTTTGTCACTTTAATGAGACACTTCTCTTGTTATGAAATGGAGAAAGATTGTTCCTAAAGAACAACATGAATTGTTGTGGAATATTTACCTATTGTCTCATTTTGAGCTTGAGGAATATCACAGTTAGTGACTTAATAAAAACTATTGATGACAAAATTATATGCTAGCGGAAGAAAATTTACTTGGGTAAAATCCTTGAGACCAACCATATTAACAAAAATAACCTTGCCCCTGTTTGATTTGTGGGAATAATGAGTATCTAAGTGGCATGGTTCTCCTAACGAGAATGTCATTAAAAATGTCCGAGTTCCTAATATGGCGGCTACAATATTACACACACAAAGGTTAAAAGTACACTATCAGATGATGATATCTTGGTGATACAATTATACATCAATATGGTTGATACTCATGAATTTAGTATTTTTGACCTTAAACTTGGTTTGGGTTCGCCATCAGCCAATGGGTCCATCTTCACTCGAAAGGAAGTGATATACATTTAAACGCATTTTTATGCATGGTCATAATAAGACAGTGTTCCTGCCGTTAGGGGGAGAGAAAAGACTACTATCATTTGAATAACGGCATGAATTTAGAGTGGAATGTATCCACCAGGTCTAAAGTTTTAAGCTCCTGAAAATGGAAGATTATACATGTCATATAATGTTTTATGGTATTATGAATATAGATTCACATTCACTAAATATAATTCATCTATGAGAGATGTTTGTCGTAGAAGTGACAATATTTGCCTCAGAAGTGGCATGGGTACCTAATATTAATAAGCTCATAGTAGCTAATGCATGCATATAAGAATGTGTGAGATCTATGAATGATGATCATCGATGAAAATTTACATATGGTAGCTACCAAAGACCGTTAAGAACTGTATGATGCAATACCACATTTCATTATGAATGTCGACAAAACATATTATTGGCCAAATTTGATAGAGGCAATTCCAATGAACTGAATATATGAAACGTGATGAGATACTTAGACTTTTAACCCTATATGATACAAAAGGGTATTAATCACAGTGAAAATAAATCACTATATATGGCACAATGTCAACAAGTCATATGGGGATTACAAATATCTTTCCTTATACGTGACAATTTTCTGTAAGTACAGTGTTACATATAGTTATTGACGAGAGACTTACGGCAGTTGTCATCGTATATTATAAGGATCTTAAAAGACTTTGTTAAAAGCAAAACCCCAAAAGTACAGCATCATTATAAGCGTATCGCTTATCAAATCCTTAAAGGATCCAAGTACATGAATGATTCGAACGTAAATCGATCCATGAATCCTTGAGAGAGTCTGAATATGAGATTCATTATCGCTTAAGGGAAATGACGTAATGTGTCTTATACATACAAACACAACTCTCATTAGTGAGACGTGTCTTGGGTTGGAACCCAAGAAAAAAGCCATGAGGGGGAGGCCCAAAGGCGAGCATATCTAGTTAGGTTGGGCTAGCTGTTAAACTAAAGTTAACTCATGCAATCGATAGTCTAAAGCTAGCTCATATATATTTATTGTGTTATAGTTAACGTGATCAAAATTGCCTCAATGAGTATTATGATTGGACTACAAAATCGAATTCGGATTATGTTGCTACATATTCTAACTTTCGCGAAGTTATGAATTGCTTAAAGCTCTTGAAGAGCATATACAAGATGTATCAGTAAACGAAGATATTGATATGAGTGGCTAGATATGTCATGCTGATCTTCCAATGGTTTTGAACCATACATAGTAATGTGTTAATTAGCTTCTACTGCTTAGTTATTACATAATGTATAATGTATGAATTTGAACATGTGAGGTTGTTTCTAACATTACTACATGAGGTAAGACCTATTAAATTGTATAGCTCTGTTGGTATCGATAGAACCATCAAAAGAACACCAAAGAATATGCAGATCTGAAATTAACAAGTCAAAATAAGATTAACTCAAATATCTGCAATCAAAAGGAAGTAAAATGCATGTTTGAGAATCATAAAAGTATATAAAGATTAACCAAACTGAACATACATAGTTGCAGCCCCAGGATAAGCTGAACCTCTTTGGTTTGTAGATGGCAAGCCACATTACACAAGGGAGCTGAAAATAATAACATGTTCATTAGACGTGTGAAAACGAAAATCAGAACATCAATTCATTAGAATGTAATGGAACAGACTGTGAGCTTACAAAATATGTTGTTGGGGCAAAAGCAAATCCTCCGAAAAATCCAAGGAGACCACTAAAGAATGGGAATGTTATTCCAGCAAACATGGTAATTGCTGCAAGGAAACGTCAATTTTAATCCATCAGTGTATATCCAGCTTGATCTCGAAGCAATAGCATAAACTTGATGAGATTAAGGTCAGCAGTAACTTACCAACATATGAAGTTCGTGTAACAAAACGAAGCATAAAAGTTGGCCTGAAATCCAACTTCTTTACCAGTAGAGTCTCCATCATGTCAAACACTGGCATTGCATAAATCTGCAGCAGAGATCATAGAGTCAGACTAAATGTTTGAGAACAGAAAATGAAATTTAAAGATCTGGGCAATATGATCCTCGATCGGTCCATCACCTGATAGCTTCCAATAACATGGATGACAACAAACATGTTGGCCGTTGCAATAAGCCATTTGGGTTTTTCCAATGAGACGAGGATGTTGTCCTCAACTGAATTTCCATAAATGTAATATCCCACCAGAGCAACTGGGAAGTAACACAAAGCCACAATTATGTAGGCAACAATGATTCCTTTCCACATTGGTACCTTGGAAGGCTTCTCAGGTGTAGAAGGAATTGTTGCTTGGATTTCAAGGACTACATTATGGCCAGCATACGCAAAAGCCACTTCACCCAATGCGGCTAAGAAGTTGAAGAAATTTCCAGTAGTAGTCTTGGCTTTGTAACTATAATCGACATTTTCTACCGTACCCTTGTCTAGTGCAGCAGTCCATGCTATGGTAGAGTAACTGCACAAACATGCATCACAATCCAAGACGTTAATGAATCAAATCACATACACAACAACATAACTTGGAAATAGAAAGCTAATGGAGTTGAAGACTAGCACAAATGTCTGACCTCAAAGACATGACAGCTGCGGCCAAAGACACGCCGGAGATGGAGTTGAAGTTGGGAAGGTGGGAAAGCACAAAGTGCACAGAGGCAAAGATCATGATGAAGTAAGTTAATTTGATATTTTTGCAGTCTGAGCACACAGTGTCATGGACCTTTTGCAGCGATTTTCCTCCGGTGACCATGTACACAATGCAAACACCAACTTCAACAATGAGTTGCTGAGGCACCACTATGTAAAGACCAAGCTTTTCACCAAATGCATGCTGACCCAATTCGTGGTAACGATCAAAACGTTTCCCTGGAACCATCTCATGCATCTCAACCATTTGCCATAGTGTGTACAATGTGATGATCCATGAAAGGATCAAAATAGTTATACCAGGACCCCTGAATTACACAATGAGATGAATCCAGTTACATTAGTTACTATAAGCTAGTGTTAAATTTGCTTCTTAACTGGAATATAGAATAGTTGACATACCATCCAAGCTCTGCCATGGCATAAGGGAGACCGAGAACACCAGCTCCAACCATGGCCGTGACATTGTGAAAAGCCGAATACCACCATTTTGCATTCCTTGATGAAGTAATCGGAAGCCAATCTTAATTGCCTTTTCCTTGGCTAACTTCTCGTCGAGCTATCATGAAAAATTGAACGCAATTTATTAAGATTATAAGAGAAGGCTTTGCCAGGCATGTGCATCAAAAGAGATAAACATTCCTCTCCTTCATCTTCTTCTTGAGCTAGAAAGAGAATCTGAACCATATTCCTTTGAAAACTGGGGTAAAGGGTAGATATAGGATCAAGGTCAACAAGGTACTTGACAAACCAGCCAGAGTAGTCATTTCCCATTTCCAGAACTTCAAATCGACTGATACAAGGGTTATAAATATCAATAAGTTGCAAACGGCGCTTGTCAACATACTCCCGAAAATATCTAGATATCCTCCTTCCCCAGCACTTTTCTCTGCTCATATAGCGAGGATGAGGAGGTACATGACCGATACGCTCTTCATCCACGTGAAAGTATGAAAGCTCACAATGCAGGCCTACCCAGTGAATTGCTCCATTGAGGAATACAACATCATTGAAACGGATTTGATCATTTATAGAGAAAGAAGAATCAATAAGCCTCCAACTTCGAGTCTCAGACGAATAGATGAGAATGTGTAATGCTGATGTAGGCCTCTAGTTGTTGACCAGCATCGTTACTAGCTGGAGGAATGAGTTCGGAGAACTGGTTGGTTGTGGGATTGAAAATAATATATGGGGGTTTCAATTCTGCATCCAAAAGATTGCACAAGAAGAGGCCGTTGCAGGACTCGATAACTTTGATGAAAGATATTCAGAGGATTGAAGGGTGAACCAAACTCAAGATGACCACCCAGAGGAATAGGGATGAAATCACATTTGGTGGATCTGTAAGGAAAGACCGCGGAGATGGGAGTGTTTGGGTTTCGAAGGGGGTGACGGTGACAGAATTTGGGGTCGGAGATAAGAGAGAGCCAATGCTGGGAGACACATTTGAAACAGACCAGAGGTCTAGCCGGGCGGTAAGGAGTTCATCAATGTTACCTACTGTTTCTGCTAAGCTACTGATGCAGCGTTTGGGGTAGATAGTGAGCTCCATCTGAATTTTTAACCAGGAGAAGTTTGGTCTTTTCTAGGCTTTTATAAGGCTACTGAACCTATCAACCACTCCTGATGGAAAAAGGACAATATTAAATCCCAATCAAACAGAAAATTAATAATAATAATAATAATAATAAATAAATAAATAAATATATATATATATAGAGAGGATGTGAAGCGGACATCCGCACTCGGCTTAAAGTGCGGACCGTCTGTCCGTTCTCCACCCTCTGGCGCCGGCGACAGCGCGCCTCCACCCCAGAAGACTCCAGCAGCGTTCCCGACCACTTTTCCTCCCCGGCGAGTCCATTTTTTTCGAGTTTTCCGGCAAGATCGACTTTGTTTGAAGTTTTGGGTGATCTCGCCGGAAAACTGGAAAAGAATGGACTCACCGGGGAGGGAAAGTGGTCGGGGACGCTGCTGGAGTCTTCTGAGGTGGAGGCGCGTCGTCACCGGCCCCGGAGGGTGGAGAACGGACGGACGTCCGCACTTTAAGACCGGACAATTCGATCTCCAAAATCGAGACTAAGCAAAAACTAAAATCTCCAAAAAGTTTATGTTAAAAATCTAACAATTTCTTCAGATTTAAGCATTTAATACAACAATAAAATATACTATATCATTATTAATTATAACAAAAGACCATTATATATTTCATTGTAACAATAAAATACCCAATAAAATATTCTATTGTTGTATTGAATTCGTTGGAGCATGTGAAGAATTAAATTTTGGGGAAGGAAGGCTTTGCTGCAAATTTGAGGAATGAAAGCTTCTCTTTGTTTTCTATTCTCATTTTGGGGAATGAGATGAGAAAACTGTTGGACCTAAAAACAGTTATATATTCCTTAAAATTGAGAAATTCAAGAAAATGGGGAAGCTGTTGGAGATGCTCTAAGTAGGAATAGTCAATATGTGCTCTACATTGGAGACTTGACTGATCTTAGTTTGAAAATAATATCTTTCAGGGTTTCGTTTGTGTACTCAAAGATGAAAAAAATGACAAGAAATGATGTCTAGAGTACTGTAAATTATTAAAAGTTTGGCCTATAAGAAACAATTGAGATTTATTGGTTTTAGGATTGCAGCATGGTAGGCTAACTAACAATACTAAGGTTATGGATTCAAACCTCACCGACGTATGTAAGGTGCGTGAGTTTATAATAAAAATAAATAAATAAAAGAAAAGAAAAAGATTGCAGTATGGTAAAAATGTTATCTTGTATAAGATCAACGTACGTTTTAATTAAATTATAGAGAACTGTCTCGTTCTATGAAATATGAAGATGAGAAACAAAATGAAGAACATATCAGTCAATTCCATCGAGATGGGAAGAGTTGGCTTGAAAAATCAAAGTGAGGCCAAAGGTGCCGTAAGCCATAGGATAGTTAGAACACCCAAACCGGAAGACACTCATCACTCATGAGCTCCAGAACTCGATCAGATTCCGAGCATACGTCAGGACATAAAAAGCTAAAACAAAATGGGCAACCAAGACATGAAATTTTCTCATATCATTCTTTATGAAATAAAACATATGCAAACCTATAGCTCATGATCAGATGATCACCCCAATGTAAACAAGATCATCACAGCATCATTTTCCGAAAGTTTCAGATAGGGGGAAGGAGAAAGATAACACTAACCTCTGTCTGGTTGTAGGTATTATCGGCATCGTTCGGAGCTTGAGTTTCCATGGCGACTTACTCAGGATTTGAAGAGAGAGGAGTGGATGGATATATGCAGTAGCTGATGATATAGGTGAAGACCGATAAATGGAGCTCTCTGGCTACTCTCTCTCTCTCTCACTCCGGCACAGAAAATGAGGAGGGTGCTCTATGCTATATAAATAGACAAGCTCTCTTAAAACTATGAGATTTTAAGTCTTCAAACTCATCAGCTTCGTCCTTTTGTCGTGTGAAAGAGGAGAGCTGGAGTCATTTGAATTCCAGACTCCTTTTTTTCTTAGAGGTGCCACGTGTCCTTTAGTGATATGACAAATTTGTTCTTTGTATATTAAAAAAAAAAAAAAACTACTCCTGGTGGACAAAGGAAATCATCATATCCCAATTTCGGTAAGGAGTTCATCAATGTTGCCAACGGTTTCTGCTAAGCTACTGGTGCAGCGTTTGGAGTAGAATCTGTGCTCTATCTTCGATTTTTCTAAAAATCACTCTCGTCTACGCGAGTTTGGTTTTATACACCATAGTCAACCCCTCCTAAACAAAATGGGAAAACATTAATCCCAATCCCAAACTGAATAGTTTCACTTGGTCCTAGCTCAAATCCGAGTCGGACTAGGCTTAATTCAAATGTATAGAAAGAGAAAATACATAACCATAGATGAGTCAGTGAAGAACGTACCAACTTAAACCTCGTCTGTGGAGTTTCGATTCTCGACACCCAGCTTTCGCTTTCGCTTTTCGCTGGTGGTTACCTCGTCTCCTTCGGCTTTGTGCTTTTACGGTGTTCACTTCTCAGCAGATCTGATATTCTGATAGATGGGCTTCTGAGTTTGGGTCTTCTAGGTCCAGACGACTGAACATATTAATAGTTACTGCAGATGAGGTAACTAACTAAGGAAATATGCTTATTTAATACTAATTTAATAATTATTACCGACATACATGAGTAGATAATTTTTTGCAAAGTTAACAACCAAAATATTCAAATTAGTAAATCAATCACCAACTCATGTCAAAATCCTTGCATCAAATCCAAAAACATCACAATTCTACATGTTATGCATGTGACGTTTTAATCCCAATTAAGTTCCATGTGACGCTTTAATCCAAACAAAAATTCTATGCAATGCAAATATATAACCTCAACTCTCTAAAAAAATTTAGCAGTTGTAGCAATTCATTTAAGTTCCATGTTCCATAAAATAATTTTATGCACATTTGTTTAAGAAAAAGTACAAGACTCTTGAGATTTTGGAAGAGATTAAACATGATGAGTAGATATTTAGAATAAATTGTGTCTACTACTATGACAAAGAAGATGTGCCAATTCATTTAGTTCTTCACATAAACAAGTAAGGTATCGTATGTGTCATACCAGCAAACAAGCATGTTGTTGTACCAACAAAGGGTGCTGCGTTTCATGCAGAGCCAAGCCAGGCATACAAGCCATACCGTCAGGCTCCTATGGAACTTGGATCCCGTAGGAAGTTCAAAGCAACACATATATACTTCTAGGTTGACTTTCTAGATCAACTCGATCCTATGCTTAATATCATCAACTCATTAGACCCATTAGATGTAGAGAGCTCTTATATCGTTCTTGTTAATATATCAATCTCACATCGGGAATATGAGAACTTGTCTGTGAGTTTATAAAGGTTTGAGCCACTCCATCCGATATGAAGCCATACTACTTTATCAGATTTGTACACTTGGATATGAACCCAGACTACTTTATCAGATTTGTACTCTTGGCCGGTATTGTCAATTAATAAATGAAATATGTTTAAACCGTGGAATTTCCTTTCTTTACCTTATCGTTATAGTTTTAGCCGGTCTTAGAAAATGCGCAACAAACTAGTTCATTGACAACATGGTACATAAACAAAATTTAGCCGGTCTTAGAAAATGCGCAGCAAACTAGTTCATTAACATGGTACATAAACAAAATTGCAGCACAAAATTCCCTTTCTAAGAAACAAAGTGAAAGTTAATTTGATATTTTTGCAGTCTGAGCACACAGTGTCATGGACCTTTTGCAGCGATTTTCCTCCGGTGACCATGTACACAATGCAAACACCAACTTCCACAATGAGTTGCTGAGGCACCACTATGTAAAGACCAAGCTTTTCACCAAATGCATGCTGACCCAATTCGTGGTAACGATCAAAACGTTTCCCTGGAACCATCTCATGCATCTCAACCATTTGCCATAGTGTGTACAATGTGATGATCCATGAAAGGATCAAAATAGTTATACCAGGACCCCTGAATTACACAATGAGATGAATCCAGTTACATTAGTTACTATAAGCTAGTGTTAAATTTGCTGCTTAACTGGAATATAGAATAGTTGACATACCATCCAAGCTCTGCCATGGCATAAGGGAGACCGAGAACACCAGCTCCAACCATGGCCGTGACATTGTGAAAAGCCGAATACCACCATTTTGCATTCCTTGATGAAGTAATCGGAAGCCAATCGTTAATTGCCTTTTCCTTGGCTAACTTCTCGTCGAGCTATCATGAAAAAATTGAACGCAATTTAGTACATAAACTCAGTTGTGTTGAATATGCTTTCATGAACAATATATGCACACCAAATCGACCACTTCAAAATTTACAAATCAAACATCAGTAGTTTATCCCTAGTTCCTAGGAATCCTAGCTATAGCATAGGAGACTTGGAGGGAGGGTAGCAGTGGTAATTTTGGGACTTTGGAGGGTCTTTTGGGAAATCTAGCTGAGTTCAGTGAATCTTGGGATATTGGTATCCCCAAATTTGGGGAATGGAATCAAACGTCAGTTGTCAATTTGTAATGTCTTATTAGCTTTCTGGGCCCATATCTCATAATGGCCCAGTACTTGTGGAACCCATCAACGTGTTCATACTAAATATTTTTTTGTTCTTCTGTGATATGTTTTTTTGAATGTTGATTTTTTCTATTTTGGCCTAATTTTGGATTATTATTAGAAGTACGTGCCATACATAATTTCAAACCTAATCTTCTTGAAATTATAGTGACAACTAGATAGTGTTAAAAGAAATCTAATGCTGCCAACGAAGCACGTATTGGTGTAGGAAATACTAAAATGCAAGTAGGATTGGAATAGTCAATGTGTGCTCTACATTGGAGACTTGAAGGATCTTAGTTGAAAATAATATCTTTCGGGGTTTTATTTATCTACTAAAAGATGAAACAAAAATGACAAGAAATGATGTCTAGAGTGTAAATTATTGAAAGTTCGGCCTATAAGAAACAAATGAGATTTACTGTCAATGTTGAGGTTATGGATTCAAATCTCATTGACGTATGTAGAGTGTGAGTTTATAATAAAAAAAGTTTAAAAAAAAAAAAAAAGGATTGCAGCATGGTAAAAATGCTATCTTGTATAAGATCAACGTAGGTTTTAAGTTAATTATAGATAACTGTCTCTTTCTAATTTCTATGAAATATGAAGATGAGAAACAAATTCAATGAAGTATATATATCAGTCAATTCCATCGAGATGTGAAGAGTTGGCTTGAAAAATCAAAGTGAGGCCAAAGGTGCCGTAAGCCATAGGATAATTAGAACAACCGAAACCGGAAGACACTCATGAGCTCCAGAACTCGATCAGATTCCGAGCATACGTCAAGACTTTAAAAGCTAAAACAAAATGGGCAACCAAGACATGAAATTTTCTTCATTCTTTATGAAATGAAACATATGCAAACCTATAGCTCATGATCAGATAATCACCCCAATGTAAACAAGATCATCACAGCATCATTTTCCGAAAGTTTCAGATAGGGGGACGGAGAAAAGGACACTAACCTCTGTCTGGTTGTAGGTATTATCGGCATCGTTCGGAGCTTGAGTTCCCATGGAGATAGCTAGGTATTCTCTTCAGGATCTGAAGAGAGAGGAGTAGATGGATATATGCAGCAGTAGCTGATGATATAGGTGAAGACCGATAAATGGAGCTCTCTGGCTACTCTCTCTCTCTCTCACTCCAGCACAGAAAATGAGGAGGGTGCTCTATGCTATATAAATAGACAAGCTCTCTTAAAACTATGAGATTTTAAGTCTTCAAACTCATCAGCTTCGTCCTTTTGTCGTGTGAAAGAGGAGAGCTGGAGTCATTCGAATTCCTGAGCGCTTTTTTTGTTTGACTTTCCAAATAACAAGGAAAAACACCTTTTTTTTTTCTTCCTTTCAAAGGCTGAAGTTTCCAGGCAACGACGTCGTTGTGGCCTGGCGTGTAGCTAGCTAATTTATGTTACAAGTTTCCGATTTTGAATATATTCTATGTATTCAAGTATATTAGTCTTCGACTATCAATAAAATACGTGTTACATTCCCATAGATATAACGGGCATATGGAGAGCGAGAGGCCTATCCAGATCCTTGTTGAGATTGAAACTATATCCCATGTATGTAGTTTTTGACGGCAATGATTCCACTCTTATGTTTTCTTATAGAATCTATGGAAGTATAACCCTAGCTAAAACACGGCCACACGGGATAGTTCTATCTTGTAAGAGAATGTAGTATGGCTGCTACTAGCCATGGCTTACTACCAGAATAATTGATGAAATATTGTGCAGTATATACACATAGAGATTCCATATTGCTAATTCTAGGGTTAACTCATTTGCCACTTGCATTTTTATGATGAATTCGTAGAGCTAGCTAGGACCAATCGATCTTACCAAAGTGGGTAGTATATATGCCAGTCCATATATACACATGCAATCTTCTCTAGCTACACGACTCCATCAATTAAGAAAATTTGGAGCCTAATAGCTAGCTTCACACACGTTACAACTTGTATGAAACCATAACGTGTCCTTGTCGTTAATTTGCTTAGGCATCATTTGATTCTTCAACCCGGCCGAAGATCTTTTTTTTTTTGTTTTTGAGATTTTCATTGTATAGTAGACACTCTTGGATACGTACCTACGTCGATATATACAATTTTTTCCCAATCATACGTATATTATACGTACATAGCTAGCGAGACTGACAAGGGATGATGGCCAGCACAGCCACAACTGGTTATGGCCTAATCAATAGACTAATCATACATTCATTTCTTAATAGGATGAAAGACAGATATGTTGAAGTTGCTGCAAAGATGAACAACAAATTAAGTAAGCTCTAAACAAATATCTTTGACACATTATGGATTCTAGCTAGTAATATGCGGAACACATCTGATACGTGTATATTCTTATAACTAATTAAAGAATCTAATAGCTACAAACCAGTCAGTCGGTGTCTTAATTTGGAATCTCATATTAAATTTAACCTAATTCTTCTCCATTCTATAGTATTTGGCTTTTGCTATAGCAACAGATGTACAGAAGGAATGAATGTCAACTATATATGTGAGCAAAATGGGTATGTATGGCAAGCAATAATAACTTTATAGAAAAAAATATATATATATATCGATGAAATTGTTCTTGTAATTTGGTGGAAACTGCTAGGCCGGCGTGGAGTAGGGTGTGACCAGATCGAAAACAAAAGAAGAAGAAGACGTACGCGCGACAATGGTTGCCCAATAATTCGATAAATCACGAGGCCGGGAGGAACCAATGGAAGTCAATGCCAAAAAAGATCGCATGAACCAGGAATCTACTAGAATCAAAATGAAATATGAAGATTCATCGGTATCTAGCTAGAATATTGTGGAAAAAGTTGAATTCTAGCTAAAAGGTGGTAGAACAATTAAGTTGTACATGAATCATGATGATGAAATTAGCAGATATTTCTGTCGACTTCTCTCTGGCACACGACGTATCATGGATATTTTGATGGCCCAGAAACACTAACAAGCTTCTAAATCTTTACTTTTCAATCTCTCATCAGTTCGTGTTAGGTTTTTCACTGTGGCATTAGCAACAGTGTCGACGATCTACTTTCTATGAGAACATGATGGAGGAGCAGCCAACATTTTATTGGATGCTTTTTGATTGATCATCATGTGCTTGAATGGAGCTGGCTAGCAATCCAAGTTTGATTTCTGAAGCAAACACAATGAGAACATTGACCTGCATTATTCGATCGATCAGAATCTGCAAATACATATTTTAGTGTGGCTGTGCCGGAAATGATGTGATCAAGAGTTGAATTGTTGCAAAAGCAACATGATTACGGCCGGAGAAGGATTAGATTATTTTGTAACAGATCGAGGATTCGGCGGTCCTCTAAATATGCTCAGCCATATATATTCTATGATTTATGAGAATTTGTCAATGGGATGAAATTTCCAAACGTTTTTAATTGATCAATCAATCTTCTTATTGATAGATCAGCACGCTGAATACATTGATTCGATTCTAAATTACAAAATGTGATTGAAACTTGGAAGCAATTATTGAGATATAAATCTCACATCGGGGAAATGAGACTACTTAATTTATCATGTATAAGAGCGGGTTACCCGTATCCACGTGTGAAGTCAAATGACCACACAAACTTCACGTCACCCAAATGTTGTCCACGTGTTAGGCTTGAAGATTCGCTACACGTGCGAGGGCGTGTTGAGATATAAATCTCACACTAGGGAAATAAGACTTTACATGTGGTTTATAAGAGTTTGAGTCACTCCATCCATTACCAATTAATTTTAGATACAAACGTCAGACTACTTTATCAGCATCTTTGTCACAAATTACCAAAATTCCTAATTGGGTGATTTGGGTCTTCATCAACATTGTCCCAATCGGAAGAACAAACCATGAAATAGCAGTGGGAGCCAAAAATGTGGAAATTTCCGCAAAACTGCTAGGGCACACAACAAGAAGACTTTGACTCCAGAAAACATTGTTATACGCAATTAATAATAGTCAACACTTTACGCCAATGATCGAATATGAATATGATTCGAACGATGCCTACACTTCACTTAACATCTTACAAATCCCAGAAAGAAACCATGAATGCAGTAGAGTCCTGGTCGATAACTACAGCCATGTAAGTTTTCATCAAAAAAAAAACTACAGCCATGTAAGAGCACCAGCATTTTTCTTTTTCTTTTTTGCTTTCACTAATTGACCTACTTACAAGTGCTGCATGTTTGATTATCTCCTATATGCTTGAATAGGCTTACGTGTTGCATTCAGTGTTGTCTTCAACATATATGGGTTTCTTTTCAGGGTTTGTGAACTATTGAATTTTCTTCAATATCAATCTTCACGTAATTTGATAAGAATTTTCTCAAATTCGGGTTCAAAAAACCTGCCAATAAGTGCCAAACTCGACGTTCGGAAGTAGGTTTCCTTCTAATTTTAGAGTGTCTTTATCCTTAATTAAAGATGAAGACTAAAGAATAGAGTAAGCTAACATGGTTTGTTGCCCTAATCGTAAGCTTATCTTGTCTTAATTTAACCATTCACATGCAGATACGAAGTTTGTGGTATGCTAGTTTAAACAAATTTAGGGTTAATTTGCTGCATTTAGCTTAATAATGAAACACAGAGGTGGACAAACTCCTATCAAGTGGCATGACATGGATGGCCGGGACTAGCTAGTACAACTTGTAATGTCAAATTTTCCTTTCTAAAACTAGCCGATTCGACCATATGTACGTATCTTATATATTCAAACTAGAAGAAGAAGAAGCTAGCCACACGTTTTCCCATTGGCTAACATTTAGCCAATTTGCTACCGATGCCGATATATATATATATATATATCCCATGACGACCCCAAGTCCACCATGAGAACCCCCAAGTCGTTCACACAAGCGAGCTGAAGTCGACAATTGCAGGCAGAGATAGCTACTACATTAGAAGTCGAAACGTATAAATGTACGTAACAAAGTTACAAATCGAAACCGCTTGAGGTTTAGTTCAACTCTATCCGGGAAAAGTTTGAGAAGTTGGAATTGATTTATGTACACTCATGATGAACATTAACGTCAATCGGAGACTAATGTTCATATAATTGTAGCGGTCAAGAAAGGACAGAGAGACAATGAAGCAGCAGGTACGTACAATAAGTTCAAGTGGAATTTTCTGCAAGTAGGGAAATATGTGTGCCAATGAAGTACGAAATGGTCAAGAAATTAGAAACTAAGACTGTCACAGCTGCGGAAGCTTGTGCTTGTACTCACCCTGGTGATGTTAACATGGAAGAATTTCATTTGGTGGCTAGCATTGATCTCGTAATCAACTCGATTAAGCTAAAATAAACTTCATATATATGCTATGGTGTTTTCAACTTCGATTGTGTGCCAAGTGGTTCAAATCTGTTCATTCTGGTACAGTTAATTCTGCGAATTAAGAGGAGTCAGCGTGACGATTCTAGCGTGTAATAATCCATAACGTATGGGAATGGAATAAGAGACAATGAAGTAAAGGTTCAATTGCAGGGAGTTGGTTCTTGATTAAAACTTCTTCGGCTGAGCTCAGCTTTATTCGTTGCTCAGCTTTATCCTAGCTAGGTTTGACGTTGTTATATCATTGCTTGATTCCCAGCTAGTTCAAGGCTCCATTTTTTTTTACTTATATATGCAAGATAGTCGAATTAATTTATAATTCAAATTGTCGAATCGACCGGCCAGTCTTCCCAGCCGCCCGGTCGATTCTCCATTAGCCACAATGGGTGTAGAGGGTGTGGACTTCTGTGAGTCAGAACTTGGTTTGAATGTCTTCTACGCGATGTGGTCGCAGTCGACTGATGCAGCGGCTGTCTGGCAACGCCCCTAGCCTCTCTTCTAGTCAGTTTGAGTGCGAAACTGAATAGCATACGATCCACAAATCATATCGATTTGCCACATCGGAAGGTGTGGATTGTAAGATGACGGAAGGCTCATTGTGGCTAATGGAGCAGCAGTGGCCTTAGGCCAGATTTCTATTAGTGATCATAGCCAAAGCACCAACCGAAAGCTCTGTCTGTACTAAAACACTAAAACACATATGAAACACATATGTTGTGAAACACATATGAACCTCGATCGTATGATACACACCTCACGCATATCTCTCATTTTCAAAGGCAGTGGTACCAATAATATATAGCTAGTATGTATTAGTTGTATTAGTTTTAGGGTTTGTCTACTATACATATGTGTATGATATATACAAACTTAAAAAGTAGTTCACTTACTATATAAAAGGGCATATAAAAAACATTTTGAGAGGATAAAATTGTCAATTTATTATATTTTCAAGTAATGATAGCCATATTTAGTTTGTATGGTGCAAATTTGCAAACTAGAATTTTCTTTTTCGTAATATATGTAATATCGAACATCCATACATATCTTTTTCAAAGAGGATGTACACAACAACAAGTGGAAAATCAGAAGAAGTTGTAGGAGAAACAATTATGAATAGTTGGCGTTGTTCGAGCAAGAATTGAAATCTCACCTTACGACCTGTAGATATCGTAGTAGCAACAATTATTTCTGTGAAGTTCTTGCTTGCAGATCAACACTGCGTACAAAATTGATATTCCAAAGTTGACGTTGACTTGCATTATTTTGGGTGGTTGCTAGTGTAAGATTGACCAATTCTATATATATCTCACTATCAACTGCTTTTCGATTTTCTTCATTATTGCGCATGTGTTTCTGCATATATTGTGTTATTAATTTCTTGTGTATGATCTGGATAACAGAGTTTCCTGTCAATGAGGCACGCCACTCGTTGGAAAATCTATTCAAATTTCATATATAATGTTACAAAACTTGGGATGGGGTATTGTACGTGTGTGCTAGAATGAATTGGATTTGACAAGTTAAATCCTTAAGGCAAACCCAGAACAAGATTGACTACTATAGACGACCATTGCAGAATTAGGCGACTACTTATATTAGTCTTAGATGGTCATAAGCCCATTCCATCATAAGTCTTAGTGATCACTCTAGAGGTGCTGGATCTTTTTGTGTCTCAAAGGTTAGTTTAGCTCTTGAACCAAATGTGTTAAACAAAAACAGGTACTGGCTACAAAGGTTAATTGCATCTCCTCCTTTTAACAATATGATTGAAAAGGAAAATGCAAGTATTGGAGCTGAATGTCCATGTGAGAATTAACCAGTATAGATTTTAGACCCTAAACCAATGAAAAATCTTCTGTGTTCTTAAACCCTTGCGGATTTTCGTTTTGGGCAGTAAATTACCCTCTTGTGGGCTGGGGCCATCGTTGGCATGCAAAACAATAACAAGGATAACAGTTTCCCGCGGCAACGACATCGTTTCTGATTCATTACTCAGGGTCGTTGCGCGACTAAGAGACCGAAAGTTATTATTACCCTAAGGTACCTGATTTATTTATGGATAATTTTCCGGCCGTTTCCTACTATTTCTGGCAGTTGCGGTCAGATCAACGTGTAGCCGGCAAGTGCGGATCTAGGGCAATCAACACTGCCACTCAAGTCCCACCCTAATTTTTTGGGGAAAAAAAATATACATAGTTATCTCACCGTACTATTATGGTGTCCAACTTCAACCCAAGTCTTACTCCAAGTGCCCAATTTATTTTGTGTTTGTTACAAAGAGAGAGAGAGTTGTCGTCTTCTATTTTACTAAAACATAGAGACTTATCATCGTTTTCACCCTCTCAAAACGATTCTCGTGGTTAGATTTAGTTAGTTGAGCTATGTTTTACATCATATATATTTGTATTTTGTGCTGCATTAATATGTTTATTTAGATTCTTTGTGTATTATATCTATGAATCTTGTTTTGTATAAGCATGTATTAGAGGGGTAAGACTCAATCGTCTCTCTTCTATCTTAGGAATATCTTTCTTTTCAATCTTAAATTGCTCTTATACCGTTGAGATTTTTTTATGGTGAAAAGTGAAGTCCCACCGAATTTCAATTCCTGGATCCGCCTCTGGTAGCCGGTGTCTTGTAGATTAGAAATTTGTTTATGGAAACACGTCGGAAACGCCCGAAAACGTATTCGTAAATAAGTTGGATACGTGAGGAATATATTGACTTTTGATCTTATAAAAAAGTAGAGAATAAATCTGTGTCTAAGGTCTAAGAAGTAAGCCGACGTCATTTCTAATTAATTACTTGGGTCGTTACGGCACTTGGAGGCCCAAAGTCATTATTACTCACTTGTACCCAATTTATTTACGGATAAGTTTCCGGCCTTTTGCAGCCATTTCTAACCATTTACGAGTTACGACCGTTCCAGTCATATCAATGCGTAGCCAGTGCCTTGTAGATTAGGAATTTATTGCCGAAAACGCGTCAGAAACATATGCGTAAATAAGTCGAATACATAAGGGCAATATGACTTTTGACAGATAGCAAAGAGTAGAAAATAAAATAAAGCTGTGTCTACGAGTTTGGTAGGCTCTGGCAGAAGTTTCGTCACCCGCAGCTCCAACACACAAGAAAGATAGATCTCAACTACTATGAGAATAGTACATTAACTGAAGCAGTTTTCAGTTTTAACTAACAAGTTAAAACAAGCAAGCAAAAACATATCAACAGAAACACTAAAATGTTCAAGTAGTACTAGTAGCACCAGCTAGCTGAACTGAACTTACTGATCATCTTCCTCTATGTTAGTTCAATCATTTAAGCAACTGAAATAACAGGAGGAGCCTTGAAGCCTTGGTTCTGATGTTGCCTGCTAACCGGGTGCTTCACAGATATGCCTGATGCGCCGAAACAGAAGTAATGCCTCCTCAACTTTCTGTTACACAAATTTGGGGTGTCATCATCAGCTACTTGATTGGACCAAGATGGTCCGGCTGCATCATTGTCAATGCATACACCTTTCTGTTTATCTATAGAACTCGGTGAAGAGAGTGATGATGATTTCGAAAATGAGCTAGAGCGCGAACGGCCTGGGACAGTTATGTGTGGGATTGCTTGCATTACACCATGCCTTAAACCTGAGGCGAACTTCTTCTTGGCGGTTGGACTTGATTGGTTACTCCTCACTGCGAGTGTTCTTTTGTTATTAGGAAGTGGTGAAGAGGCCTTTGAGAATCTCTGCCGAAGTGGTGTGGGAGCTGCCTCATCTGAAATAGTGCTGCCAAAATCTACTGAATTCTTGAATCTTTCAGGCTTCTTCTCTTTGATCCGGGGCCACCCTATTGCGCGTTTCAGTCGTTGCGCTGCATGGTTTACAGAACCTGAAGGCTTTTTAGTACTGATTGAGGTCTGGTTTTCATCAGTGGTGTTGTGTGGATTTAGTTCCGTTGAAGATACATTGCTACCTATACTAAGCTTATGCTGATGACCAGCACTGGCAACCGGTACATTTTCAATTCCTGTATGCAGAAAGATTTCAGTGTCGGAGATTTTAAACGATGTTCCAGGACTGCCTCCATCGCCTTGCATTTTTAAGTGTGAAGCAATGGCTTTTCTTGCATTGTAATAGTCCGGACAACCAAAGATCCCACCAGCCGAAATCAACTGCCTGATTAGTATATCAGACGATGCAGAACGAGGCCATTGCCTAAGGTAATCAAGTGCTGTCATGCCATCCACATCGCGGACATTGACATCAATTGTTTGAGACATCATAAGAAGTTGCACCAAGTCAGAGTGAACATTACCAATGATTGCTGTGTGAAGGGCAGTCCGGCCTTCATTATTCTTGGCATTGATGACTTCTTCAATGTCAAACACTCTCCCACAAACCAAGATCTTCAGGAGCTGAATCTGCCGGTCCAATCTACGGAAGGCAGGAGTTTGGAAACCGGATATAACCTTATGGAGAAATGTTTCTCCAGAGTTGTTTGTCGTAGAAATCATTGACGAAGGAAATGCAGATAGAAGAGCTTCAACTGCAGCTAAGTGGCCCCTAGACGCTGCTACATGCAATGCTGTGTTTCCTTGATGGTCTCTGGAGTTTATGATATCATAGGTGGCTGTAAGATACTTCACTACCTGCATCGATAACAAAGATCATTATCAAATGTACAGACCAAATAATTACAAAATTTCAGTCAGGGCTTAAAATAAGTGATTTCAACCAGGGAGGGACAACATATGCCTTAATGCCTTATACAGAACAGCTACAAGCTGGAATTCTCTTCATTAATAATCGCAAAGAAGTTAAATCTGAATGAAGTAGATAGAAGATGAAGATGAAGATGTAGCTAACAAGAAGTGATTTTTATTTTTCATAGTGAATACACAGTAAGAATCGATAAGTTTTTCGAACAATCATGAATCGGCCGAGGAATTATGCCGCCTTGAAGTTATAACTGTAATCCATGATTCATGACATGACTCGAGTAGTAACACAAACACAAATAGAGCACACAGAATCATGTCATTCACCTTATTCTCTCTTCATGCTACTGTATCCATTTACATACAACAAATCAACCATAACTTCATATTGGCAGAGGTTATTAGCATCTGGAGTCATTCCCAACTCCAAAAATTAGTCAATTACCAAGAAAATAGATTAAGAGATATCTTTGAAATTTATGCAGCATGCTTATACAAGTGAAAGAAGAATACGCAAAAGAAAAAAGCTTTTCAATATGCACATAAATGGAAGATAGAAGCCTCACCTCAACCCGTCCTTTTCCAGCAGCTGCATGTAGAATAGTGGATCCTTGAACATCTCTATAAGTCAGAACATCATTGCAATCCGAAAGAAGCTCCTTCAAGACCAACAAGTTTCCTCCTCTAGCAGCAGCATGAACCGCCCTATTAACCATCTCCCTCTTATAAACACAAGGAATTTCCCCGATGTGTTCCTCCAACTCCCCACCTCTGCCTGAAAATCGCGGCGAAACTGCAAAGTCAAACAGCAGCCTGAAAACTTCTGCATTCTTGCTCTTAGCAGCAGCATACAGTATATCAGTAACGCCAAACTCTCCTTCCCCAAAAACAAGAAGAGGGTTTCTCTCTAGCATTTCTTGCACAAAACCAAGCTGACCAGCTGAGGCAGCTGTGTAAATGAGCCATCCACCATAACCAGCTCGGATGAGAGAGTTCTTTCCCTTCTTGGACTCACATTCATGAAAAAGCTTTCGTGCAACATGTGCACGGCACTTCGCTACATCGTGGAACTGTTCTTCATCGTCCCAAACAGTCTCAAGGCGGCGAATTCTGCGTAGTGAGGTGAGCTTAATGAGGTGGTTGCTGTCAATGCGGAGGAGCTCTCGGACCAAATCATACTGTCCATTGGCAGCTGCATAGTCTATCGGAGAAGCATACCACCATTGGTCTCCGGTGCTCTCCCACCGTAGAGGAAAATGTGTAGGAGGCATTCTGTAGAATGTGCTTAGCAAAATATAATGCAATGCTACTAAGAATACCAAAGTTAGTGAGACTTGATGAAAGCTCACACAATGAGAGGAGAAGAGGACCCTGGTTTGGTATTAATTTAAGGAGTTGAACTACTTCCTGCTGTTCCAATTCATATAGAAATATGAAAATGGAAATGAAGAATTAACAAAAGGAAAGCACATGCAGCAAAGGGGATTAAGAATTGCCTCAAGTGTGGAGGCCAAGGTTAGAGAGGAATAGTTAATATATCAAGTAGATGAGATGAGAAGGGAAACAATCATCATTGCTTACACAAATGGAAGACAGAAAAAGAAACAGGTCCTTTGAGATATGTTACAATAAAATAGGGTCAATATCGAATATTTTCAGAAGATATCAAAGGCAGATGATAAATATTTGGTTGTGACAGATAAGGGACTGGTGGATAGGATATAAACTATATATGACTTGAATGCTATGCTATGGTTTGAGGAAGAAAAACTAAGATTAAAACGATATTTCAAGGTGAAATTAAAGGAGATTCCTCTTGTACAGTGAAAGTTACAGATGCAGAGATGATGATGATGTTAAGCAATAAGATAGATTAGACTAAAGTTTACTGGTAGGAGTAATGATAATGATCATAGAGGAGAGGAAGAATTACCGTGATCAAAGATGTCGGAATGATAAAAAAAGTCTGAGGCAGAACTGAAGGAAGGCAGAGAGCTTTTCAGAAATGGAGGTGGAGCTTTTCAGAGAGAGAGAGAGTTTATGACATAAGAAAATTCTTAGTGACCCTTAAACATATCATTAGTATAACTTTTGGTTTCCACACTTGTAATTATTATAATTTTGCTTTATTCTTTGATCTGTTAGCTACTCTATTTAGACAGAAATGGGCTAAAGTGACATTCTACCTGCATCATCATCCACTTAATTTGTTGTTCCAGTCAAGTACTCAACCAAAGATAACAGTGATGTTCAGCATTTGACTCCAGAATCTGGTGTATATATTTCAGGAAATTTTATTCAAAAGAAATTTGAATCCAACTTAGATTTAGAGGAACTTAATGTTGGGATGGTGATAGGTAGCTTACTCAAACAACTTCTATGTGCTAACCTAAATGGCTCATCTATTATCAACTGCATAAATTAATTTTGGGTCGGTGCATACCCAACTAGAACATCTTTGACATATATGTTCCAAAACTCGACTTATAAATTCCAACCATGAGAAATAAATAGGTATTATTCCTTATCATTCAAGACTCAGAAGGTTTATTATTCCTTATCATTCAAGACTCAGAAGGTTTAGAAAACCCTTCAAGAGATTTTAATCATCTGCTTTTCTCATCATTCTCTTCCCTCTTGCAGAACGGAAGTATCAGCATTCAGCAGATCAAATTCTAGAGGGGAAGAGATGGTATAGCCTAGTTGGGTTTGTTAACTCATTCCAAGAGAAACTGAACTATAAGGTTCGGAAGGTGAAGTCCTCTTATTGAAACATACAGCTAAGTCTCCCTAAAAGCAAAAGATGCCATATGAAATGTGGGATAGAGGCATGCACCAGCATTTCTAACTTTTTGAGAAGAACAAGATTCAAAAGCTATGAATTGGGAATAGTGGGTTACTACCCCAATACTGACTTTACAAAGCCTTTAACAATAATAATGCATGCTGCATGTGACATATCAAATTTCCATGAGTCTCTTTCTTTGCTTTGATAGAATCCATTGAAGCCTAACCCTTCACATGGAAATTCCAGAAAGTAAAAGCATGTTGGGTTTATCGGTTTATCCTAGTATGTATAAGCATGCATGAGAGTGATAGATGATATATATAGTTCTTTGTATTTCTACAACAAGCTAGATAAGTTCTGCATAGATGTGATAGAGTCAGGACCTTGATGAATGAGGACAATGGATGGATGACCAAGTTGATGTGATAATGATGGAGGGAAAAGGGAAAAGCATGTAGCTTTCTGTGAATCGATCACTAGTGATGAGATAGGAATAGGATTGGAAGTAGGATCAAACAGAATCCGACCCACCATTTGTTATAAACTTAAGTTGGGTAGTACCTAATGGGGGACATCAGTAGGACAGGAGGATGGTGCCTTCCACCACATACGAATATGATGTTCAATAACCAATCTCCTAAAGTTTAGGGCCCAACTGAATGATGCATTAATCAAATTCTATAAAGCATAGCTGGGATTAACGTGTTCTTGGTATGTATATATAAGAAGCATCTTATATTTAGGCATAACTTCCTTGCATATATCAGATAGAAACTAGTTATGCATATAGATTGATGTTCAAAGGGAACTCAAGTGAAGCAAGAGTCTTGATCGATCGTGTGGCCAATGGTGGTTATTAACGCTTCGATTAAAATCGCAAGAGTGCTAGTGAAGTTATTCTTATGTACTAGTGAAAATTGTTTGCCTAGAGATGAAATTAATGGTTATTGAGATTTGTATGTAGTGTACTAATCAAAGGCTCAGCTGCTGCAAGTCCAAGTCCAAGGCATACCCTTTCCCTTTCATAAAGCATATCTTCTTTCTAAACTAAAAGTCTAGAACTGCTGTGTGAAAGTCGATCATAGAAGCAATAGTGAACTGTGAAAGAGAACCTTTCTTTAACTAGCAGAGTAAAGGTAGACTCCATTATAAGCTATAACAGTAATGAGGTTACTGAGTGATTGAGTGTGTAATTGTTCAGGCTCCACAAATGAGCTAAGATCATTTCTTCGATTCCTTTTCTTCTTTAATATTCCATCACATAATCTCCTCACATGCAAAAGACACAATCATTCAAAGGAAATCCCAGAAGATTCAGAAGCATAACAAAGTAGTAAAATTGGTACCTGTCTTCTACTTATTTGTATTAATCTTCCAGACTCGTCTGATCTTTAGGGTTTTGGCACCAAGATCACAATGCTGTCAATGCATGGTCTGTAAACTAGGGCCCAAGCTCACCCATGAAACCCACTAATGCTAGCAGAAATGTCATCACCCAAACTCTCATTGGAATCTTTCTAGGGTTTCTTTCCCGGTGTATATCTGCTTAGGGTTTCGACTAGTGATGACAGCGACGAGGAAAAAGAGGGATTTATGGTTTAGGGATCTCGGCATCGATCCATATTCTGCTATGCTACACGTACCTTCCTCTTAATGCATCTAGCTCGATCAATTCCTTCTATTTGATTAGGGTGGAGTTCATCGGAATCATTGCTTTGAACATTTTGTCCCTCCAACGCTAACATCATTTTGCCAAATCCTTTTTTGATCACTGGCAAACTGATATTAGCATTGGAGGGAAACAATGTTTGAGGCAATGAACTCCACCCTACCCTAGTCTCCCTTTTATACACTTGAACTAAAGAAGGGATTGCCCGTGCTTTTTATCCTATTCTTTGCTCTTACCCTAAAGTATAAATTGGTTTAAATTACCCAAAAATAGTTTCATTGTGACTTGTGAGGGCAACAAGTTCATTATATTCTTATAGCTCTCTCGACTTCACTTCATTCAGAGCTTTACAAGTCTAAGAAAAGTTTCCCTAAAGTATACATGTATAATGTATTTTTATTTATTTACTCTTGTGCCTCCATCATGACTCCCTTATCGAGTTATTAGGTATTATGCTTGATGCATAAGTTGTCCACAATTTCAGAATTTTGAGACATATTTGACCGTTCCATAATAAAAGTGTCTTGTTACATATCATTCGAAAGTTCGAGACTAAAATTATATATGTTTTTGTTCATTCCGAAAAGATGAATGAAAATTGTTACATAACATGATTTTATTAGAGAAAAATCATGCGATATGTAAAAGTGGTGGGTATTACCGTATTAGGCTCACGATTACTTTGCAACGGTTTAGTAACAAGCATCAAAAGAAATCAACCAACCCTATAGTTGAAGGATAAAAAGTAATTCAATCTAGATAAAACGGTAAAAGACGACGGCCCAAAGTCACAACAAGAAGCTACCTATAAGCCCAGCCCAACCCACCTTCAGCGAATTGCCCTCTTGCCCAAGTAGTTAAAGGGTTTTAATAGCGTGACATAAACCCTAGTACCCTCAGAAACCCCACACATTTCAATCCCAAATCTCCCTTCTCCTTCTCTCTGAGATTCCTCCAAAATGAGCAACCAGGCCGCCGTGTCCTTCCTCACCAACCTCGCACGCGCCGCCTTCGGCCTCGGCGCCGGCGCCACCATCGTCAACTCCGCCCTCTACACCGTCGACGGCGGCCAGCGCGCCGTCCTCTTCGACCGTTTCCGCGGCGTCATCGACGAAACCGTCGGCGAAGGGACCCACTTCCTGGTCCCGTGGCTCCAGAAGCCCTACATCTTCGACATCAGGACCAGGCCCCACACCTTCTCCTCCGTCTCCGGCACCAAGGATCTCCAGATGGTCAACCTCACCCTTAGGGTTCTCTCCCGCCCCGAGGTCAACCGTCTCCCTCAGATCTTCAAAACCCTAGGGCTCGAGTACGACGAGAAGGTCCTCCCTTCCATCGGCAACGAGGTTCTCAAGGCCGTCGTGGCGCAGTTCAACGCCGATCAGCTCCTGACGGAGCGCCCGCACGTCTCGGCGCTTGTGAGGGAGAGCCTGATCCGTAGGGCTAGGGATTTCAACATTGTGCTGGATGACGTGGCGATCACGCACCTTTCGTACGGGGCGGAGTTCTCGCGCGCCGTGGAGCAGAAGCAGGTGGCGCAGCAGGAGGCGGAGAGGTCTAAGTTTGTGGTGGCCAAGGCCGAGCAGGAGAGGAGGGCCGCGATTATCAGGGCGCAGGGTGAGAGTGAGGCTGCTAAGCTGATTTCGGAGGCGACTGCCACTGCTGGTAATGACCTGATTGAGCTGAGGAGGATTGAGGCCAGCAGAGAGATTGCCGGAACACTTGCCAAGTCGCCCAATGTCAACTACCTGCCGAAGGGGAACAATGTGCTCTTTGGCCTCGGTGGCCGTTGAAGGTAATGCCGTCAATTTCTCTGCAATTGTGTTGTTTCTTACGATTATGTTATGCTTGTTTTGCTGTGCATTTGCTTGCTTTTATTGTGAATTGAGACCTTGATGCTAGGCATTAGTGTGAATTGAGACCTTGATGCTATGAATTAGTGTGAATTGAGACCTCCATGCTATGGATTAGAATAGAGAGCAACATTACTTGTCTGTTCTCATTGCGAATTGATAACTGAATGGTATTCTTTAGTATTTTATTTCAGTAGGTTTAGGTAGACATAAAGAGCAACACTATATGAACTGATTAATCAGAATAATGTGGTCAAATTCTAGCTTAGTGACGGCATTTTGATTAGTTATGATATGATAAACATTTAAGTAAATTAAAACCTGTCCTGATGAGAACTGATAAACTTCTAGTTTAGTTCAGACTGCTTATGATATAATAAAGCATTAATGTAACCAAGTATCTATGGTGGTTAAACAACAAATGAAGATGATTGATAACTAATAACCAAGTTTGGTTACATTCTGTGTCTGTTTTCGTTGCAAATTGATAGCTGAAAGATATGCATTTGTGTTTTGTTTCAGTATCTTTAGGTAAATGGAAAGAAAACCTTTGAACTTATTAATCCGAATAACATGGTCAAATTTCTAGCATAGTTCATTTAAGTAAATTAAACCTGTCTTGATGAGAACTAATAACTAGAATACAGACTTCTAGTTTAGTTTAGACCGCTTATGATATGATAAAGCATTAATGTAACCAAGCATCTATGGTGGTTAAACAAATTGGAGCCTCGAGTGAAGATCAGAGAGCCATGCGCTTGTTACTTCTCATAGTGCTCCGGAAATTGATTACCTTGCTGTTTCAGAAGGATGGTTTTCCATTTTTTTGTGAATATTAAGGGATATGATACATCATGTAATTAAGGGATATGATAGTTTTTGTGAACGTCTGGATGTGATCCTTTTCTGTTGCTTTTGCCTTTTACTATAAGAGGGGGAAGCTTCAATGTGGTGTGCTTCTCACCCTTGTAGCCATATAAGAGCTTACATGAGCATTGACATGTTACTTTAGTTGACATGCTTAAAGTCCCCTGCGACATATTGTTATTGCCTATGCTGATGGCTAGCACCAACCAAGAATTTCTGTTAATCTTAGTCGGCAATGCAGTACTGGAAGAATTGATGAAAATAATTGTTATATATCCTTGTTACTTGATTTAGTTCATTTTGGAATTTAATGCAAGCTATTGCTAAAAATTTTGCAGGTTCCTCAACGAGTAGCATCAACATGATCGGATCATAAATAGTCAGAAGAGAACACTATTGGAACTTCTGTTTTTGCGTGGAAATAGTTTATCGGAAACTCCATAATGATAAAAACTGATGGAATTAGCCTTTTAGGTGTCTGAATGTCGTTTAAATGTCTGAATTTATGAATGTTTGTTCGTACTTTTGATAGAGATTTTGGAGCCTTTTGTTAATATGCTGCTGTGTTGCCCCCTGATCTATCATTATTATCTGTTTCCTTATATCTATAATGATTTCCTTATATCTTCCTCAGTTCTGATGAATTTTTGATTCATCTTGTCAAACATGAAACTATGGTAATGAGCAAGGCAGAAGTGTATGTTCAAGGGAATAGTCTGCTTGTATTTCATCGTAGCCATAGCTACTCCAAATGAAATGCACACCTTGTACCTACTCGAGTACCGGTGTTCAACTCTTTACAAAATGGAAGAAAATCTACATCTTGAGGTCAAGAATTAGCTGCCTGTGAACTTTCATCTTGGCTAACAGAGGCCATGTGACAGATCAAGTCGATCACTCGTGTGCTGCAAAGTGCGTCACACTGTTTTAGTATCCTACTGTGATGTTAAAGGAACCCAGATTGCATAATGAAGACAGTGAGATACTTACCTATAAGCCCATTCGTTGTCATACCAAGAGACGAGCTTTACAAAGTTGTCATTCAGAGCAATTCCAGCCTCGGCATCGAAAATGCTGGACCTGCAGCATAACAAATGATGCACTCATTGAGAAATGCTCCTGCAATTTCCATTAGAAAGGTTGAAAAGAAAGGCGCACAACCAGAAACTACTGAAAATTCAATCTGCATAGGCATCACACTGCATTATATGTCCGTCGATTTGTACTAGTATATATGAAAACCCTCACCTATTGTCACCTAAAAAGTCGGTGGAAACCACATCATCATCTGTGTATCCAAGGATTCCTTCAGGCTACCCTCAGATTCTGTCCTGCAATTTGCAGCAGAACAAGACTGTAGATGAGCAGATCATCAAAGATTAAGTTGTACCATCAAACAGAACAATCTGGCAAATAGATTGTTACATCCTCATTCTTACTTGATAGCATTTTTGATCTCTTCATAACTTGCCTGCTTCTCAAGTCTCACGGTGAGGTCAACCACAGAAACATCGACAGTGGTAATGCAGAAGGCCATTCCTTTCAGTTTCCCATCTAGTGCTGGCAGCACTTTACCAACAGCCTACAAATATCAAATCAGCTCTGATTCTCAACATTTCTGGAAAAAAAAAAAAAGAAGATTGGTGAAAAAAACTAAGATAAGTAGCACAGACAGAAAGGTCTAGGTCGATATCATTCCTAGCAGTATTGGAGCTAGGAATGATGTTGCGCCCAGCAGCTCTTCCGATTCTCCAGTCTTTCTGACAATGTGCATCAACAACCTTTTGAACACCTCCTGCATTGCATCGAAAAATTACAGTGCTACCTTACTTTCTGCTGAAATGGATACATGTACACTAATTTATGCAAGCCTCAGATTTCTCAACTTGGGATTCTACAATTTCCAACAAGATCGAAAACAGGCTGAGCTTGCAACTGAGATGAATTCATTTTACATACATACTGACCAGCCATAGAGTGGACCGTAGTCATTAGACCCTCCACAATACCGAATTCTCATGGATAACCTGTCAAGATATGTATCTTAGTTAGTTACCCAGTTAATCAAGTGACCAATATGAAACTAAGCTGGTTACCTTTGCCAATGGAGCAAGACAGTTGATAGCGCAGCTTGCATTGGAAACAACTTTAAGGTCGGGAGTGTAGTCCTTCTCATTTACACCTACAACGAACATAGGAGCATCGATACTTGGAGCTGTGATTACAACCTTCCTTGCACCAAACTGTATGTATATAAACAAAGTTAGCGTATAGTAAACACAAAATCATCACAATTGATTAACATCTAAGCTAATTCACCTGCATATGAGCAACAGCTCTGGCGTAATCCGTCATATATCCGGAGGCCTCGACCACATATTAAGCCTGGAGCTCTTCCAATGGGAGGTAGGAGGGATCCCTAGTTAACCAAACGTACAGGAAACTTGGTATTTCAGTACTCTAGCGAACAAAGTAGACATAGGATCGAGTTAAGGTCTAATTGGTAACTAACTAATTCAGTACTATACCTGCCCTCAAAAACTCTAATTGGGGTGGTCACCAAAGAGAATGGTCTTGTCATCCTTAAGCTTAAGTTCATGGTGGTGCTTCCACTTCCCGTGAACACTGTCCTACTTAAACATGTAGATCTGCGTAAGACAATCCCATGAGAAATCAAGTCCGATGCGCAAGACATGCATACATTTACATACCGATGCAAGAGTAGCTAACCGGTTAGCTTCATATTACTCTAAACTAACACATCCGACAATGTTACATTATCATTTTGCGAAATTGTGTACATACCATATACTTGGCGTTGATATTAGGATCATTTATAGCAACGATTTCGATATCATCTCTTTGTAGAGCAACCCTAGTCACCAAGCGGCCGATTCTTCCATACCCTTCACCACATAACATCAGATCAAGAACATTGATGTAATGCATGCAAATAGCTCAGCGGCAATGAAGAAATAATGCATATAATACCATTTATGACAATCTTGATCTTGGCCATGAGGAATGCTGCAATGTAAGTAAAATGCAAAGAGAGTGATACTGAAAATTGCTTTGAGATTATGAAAGAGGAAGAATGAAAGACAGTGTAGTTATGTATGAGTAAAAGACCACCATGGACGACACCTTAGGCGAACGAAATGGGCGCTGCACTATCACTTACCGTATAAACTCTAGTGAGGTGGCATGGACGCCGTTCCATTCGAACAAAGATCAATGAATTGGTAAACAGTGAATATGAAAGAAATCCAATATAAGGAAATAAATAACATCTTTATTCACATAAATGATAGTTAAATAGCTACGTAAGCGAATTTGCCGACCATCTTTTACTTACCAATCTCAATACTCATCATCTAGATTAATGACACCTTATAACACATAACTTTCTTTAGGTTTTTTAGTAACCAAACCAAAGCAACAATTTACCATTAATTAGGGACTATATATACCTACTGACCCTTAATAACTAGAAATTTCTCAAGTGACCTTCAAGGCCTAGCGTTGTTGGAGGCTCGGTTACTTTGTTGTTTTGGACCGTTGTTCTAGCCACGTTTAGATTATTGCACAAGGTTTAATTGTTGTTTTGGATCCTGCTAATGATAATAATTATAGTAGGATTTATGTAGTTATCCGTAAGAAGTCTATTAACTTTTTGTCTCAACTTCAAGCCTCAAACTCAATGTACTTTGCATATTACAGTGCTAATTACAAACTGAATTAATTGCGAATCAAATGTATTCGATATAATTGTGGTAGGCGCCTAGGCGGGTAGATACTGTAGTATGAATTAAACAGGTAGCTCATTCATTATCTGGTTCTGGTTTTGTGCTTCATGCTCAGTCCAGCGGCATATCCTGATCATGATGATCAGCTCCTTCAGTCTTTCAGAGGCACGAACAATTCCTGCAACTGTGAAACTCTCCATCAAGTCGCCACTCATCACGATTAGCTTCTCTTTCAATTCACCAATGGCTAGAACAAGAGCTGAGACTCCACTTTCACATAATGTTTTCAAGTATTGGTATGACTTGCTCGCAACACTAACAAAACAGATGCTCCAGATGAAGAGAACGAGCCAACCAAAAGGTGGAAAGAGGATGAGCAGCTCTAAAGTGAAAGCCAGAGTTCCCAACATGACGATAATCCTATTCATGAATTTACGAAAGTCTACTGTACCGTGATCATTTTGGAGTATCATGACACCTATTGACCCGAAGTAGGCCGATATGTCGATAACAAACAGCCTCATCAATAGTGTACTGTTGTAGTCTGGAGATGAATTTGCAAATTTCAATTGGAGGCAAAAGCCAAGGATGGTGATGAGAGAAACAATACATTTGTTCAATCCCACCATAGATTTTCTCCTTGGTGCACCCTGCTCCATTCTGTTATTTATTAAGACCATAAGAAAATTGATTGAGTTAAAAATTATTCATCAAATTAGTGAAAAAGATCGACTATGGCTACGAATGAGTTGCAGCTAGGAAGGTTTATCCCTTGCCTTGGTTCCTCCTAGCTACATGGAATTTCCCTATATTCTTCAATATCTGAAAGAGATACTTGAGTTTTAATGATGAAAAATCAATTGAGCATGTTGATTATGCGCAGTAAGAAGGTAATATTGGATTTAATTCCACCAACTTCAGACTACAATTTGAAGGAAACCCAATTAAATGGAGGACATAATGTATTTCCCCTCAGTAATATGCTAGAGTTCCTGAGTATAATTGAGCAAGAAGCATGAAATGGAGACGACAACGACGGAGACTGAACAGAAATAGCTAACTAGGAGTTACGACAGCATGCAGTAGCTCTACATTTCTATCACATGTCTAAAGCATGAAGATCATATTAATATTAACGGAAACCATGAAGATCATAAGCAAGTGAAAGAATATATATAAGCTAGTAAGATGACTAACACTGGCAAGTTAACAGAACTGCTGTTCTCCATCTCTGTGGAGCTCAAACCTTCCTCCCTCTCGCTTCTTACTCCCTTGGGCTATATAAGAAATGAAGTTATACATTACAATATATAAGCAATGTTCAAAATCCCCTGTGTTCTAGTTATACATTACAATATATACCTCTTCTAGTTATACATTACAATATATAAGCACTGTTTGTCACAATATATAGCAATGTTTGTCAGCATCTCATCCCACCCTCTTCTAGTTATACATTACAATATCCCGCAACGTATAAGCACTGTGCAATATATATACATTACAATATATATATTTGTCAGCATCTCATCCCGCAATGTTTGTCAGCATCTCATCCCGCAATGTTTGTCAGCATCTCATCCCACCCTCTTCTAGTTATACATTACAATATCCCGCAACGTATAAGCACTGTGCAATATATATACATTACAATATATATATTTGTCAGCATCTCATCCCGCAATGTTTGTCAGCATCTCATCCCACCCTCTTCTAGTTATACATTACAATATCCCGCAATGTATAAGCAATGTGCAATATATATACATTACAATATATAAGCAATGTGCAATGTTTGTCAGCATCTCATCCCACACCCTCTTCTAGTTATACATTACAATATATAAGCAATGTTCAAAATCCCCTGTGCTCGTCCTTTTGTCAGGGGTTGAGGGTAATTTCGTCATTTAATCAGGTCAGAATCCCATCAGTTGCAGCAACGACGACTGGGGGATTCGAACAAGTGATGTTAGGGAATAGCAACCCACAACTGCGCTAGCTAATGATACTGGTAGATTGTAAACAAAGAACTTATATATACCATTTCTAGCTTATTCACTATATTCTTTGATGCATTGTAATGGAGACGACAATAACGACAACGACGGAGACTGAACAGAAATAGCTAGCTAGGAGTTGCGACAGCATGCAGTAGCTCTACATTTCTATCAACAGGTCTAAAGCATGAAGATCATATTAATATTAACGGAAACCATGAAGATGATAAGCAAGTGAAAGAATATATATATATGCTAAGACTACTAAAGCATGCAAAATATATTGTAGCTAGCTAGGAAGATGACTAACACTGGCAAGTTAACAGAACTGCTGTTCCCCATTCCGCAGCTTCTCGATCTCTGTGGAGCTCAAACTGGATATATAAGAAATGAAGTTATAAGGATTAGACATACTTATAGAAATTTTCGTGTGATTTTTCAAACTGCTTTGCTTGTCTGCCCTCGTCCTGCTGGCTTTAATCAGAGGTCTTGATGCTTTGGTCTTGCTTCACTCGTCCTGCTGCTTTGAGGGTAATTTCGTCATTTAATCAGGGTCTTGATGCTTGGTTACTTTGGTCTTCTTCCCTAATCAGGGTCTTGATGCGTTGGTCTCACTTCCCTCGTCCTGCATGCTACTTTGCTTTGCAATCTTTGATGCATTATATAATTCTTTGATGCATCCTTTTGTCAATCTTTGATGCATTATATAATTCTTTGATGCATTTTCTTGTGATTTTCCACTCCGCCAGGTCAGGGTTTGAGGGCGACTAGGGGATTCGAACAAGTGGATGTTTCCCCACTAGGGAATTGCAACCCAACCACTGCGCTAGCTAATGATACTGGTAGATCGTTAACAAAGAACTTTTAGACATTGAAAATAATTTTGTAGTAGGTATTGAACTTTGATTTTTATTTTTAAAAAAATGAATCGTACCATATTGTCAATTTTGCCTATTTCACATGGGTTATGAAATAGTAGGTTAATGTTGGTATATTTATATCAATACCTATTACAGGAAGTGAAATTCAATGTCATGTAATTCATTTAATCTAGCAAGTTTGTGAATGCATGTGGAAACACAGGATATACATCCCACCATAAAATCTAGCAAGCAAGTTTGTGAATGCATGTGGAAACACAGGATACACATCCCACCATAAAATCTAGCAAGTTTGTGATGGAGGGTTCTACGGAGATAGTTTGTATAGAAGAATTTTATTTATTTTTTGGTTGCAAACAAGGCGTGTATAGAAGAATTTTAATTTTAGAAGAGAAGGATCCTGGAAATGTGGGAATTTTGGTTGAAGATAAATAACTGGCAAACTATATATAATTTGGAATTTGGATCAGCAAAATAAAGGTCAAAGGTCAAAGAGCAGAATTTTTTTTTATTATTTTGATCAGCAAAATGTTGGAAAGTAAATCTTCTATATTTAGAATAGTTATATTCTGGACATGTACATGCCTTTTATATTCCTTTCTTGTAGCTAGTCGTAGCTTGATTGTGGGAGAGGAAAATGATATCATACCTTTTAGAATAGCTTGATTGATTCCTCGTTAGTGTAATAGTCTCATGTATATATAGAGCTTGTAGTCTCTTCGTAAAGGTGAATACAATCAATATATTCAGATCACTTTGTCTTCAGTATTCCATCTTGTCTTCAGTTTTTCATGGTATCAGAACATGACTAGATCCTGACTCTATAATCATTGCATCTTATCTCTCGTGCAGCGATCCTTTTACTCATTCTGTTGTACTGTATACTGTATATCTCGTACAACAAATCTTTTCGTCTCCATGACTAATCAAAATTTCAAGTCTTTTTTCATTGATCATTCAGATCATCCGTCCTTGATGATAGTGTTCAACCAATGTAATCGATTGAATCAATCTATTCGGCAAAACCGTTTCTCTGTTCGCATTCCTCTCCCCAAGCAACAATATCAACGTGCTTTGGCTATTTTGAATCACAAGGGATCTGATAATACGCAAGTCAATGCGGCAACTACCAAACCAAATTTTTCTCATATCACTTCTCGTCGTTGGATCATCGATAGCGGCACAACAGATCATATCTCTTCGACTCAAAGTGCACTATTACACGGGGATAAAACTTGTTCATTGCCTCCCGTATTGTTGCCTAGTAGAGAAAAGGCTAATAATCGGTTGTGCTTCATCTTTGTGTTTCATCAAAAAAATCCAAGTGAATCTAGTGTAATCATCAACGATTGTAAGAAAGTAATGGGCACCAGAAAGAGAGGGATGTTTATAACAACCCTAAATATCACAATGAATTAAATCAAAGGGTTTTTCAGTTGAGATGGAACTAGAACCGAAAGGCAAGCGATGTTGCTAAGCCAAAGGACAAATAGGGCAAGCATCGACAGGCTGAACTGGAATATTTAAGTAGTTCTTAGCAATGAAATTCAAAGGAAGATGAGAAACGTGACCTAGACGGCTATGCCAGAGATTAGTAGGAGAGATGGTGAGGTTGCAGGCTGGTTGATGGTCAGATGATGAATGAGAATTGGTTGAGGTTTTCTTTGTCGCTAATGCTGCCAGGTAATATAATCCATCACGTTGTTTACCCAAACCAATCATCCTCCCCGTAGCCAGATCCTGCAAAACACACCAATATGGAAAAAAGGTCACTGAACAATTCATGCCTCTCGTTACCTCGACTCACAGACATTAGATTAACTTTGAATGTAGGGACACATAACACATCATGCAAATAATACTCAGAATTCAATGGCAGAGAACCCTTAGCGATTTTAAAGCGCTTTTTCAGTTATGTTTTCACTTAATTCACATCTCATATAAAGGCTTTTCACAGTGACAATGGTGGCGAGTTCCTTTCTCTTCGTTCTTTCTTCAATGACAATGGTGTAATTTTTCAACATTTTTGTGTTTACACGCCTTACAAAATGGGGTTGTGGAACGAAAACATCGTCACATTTTACAAGTAGCCCGAGCTTTAAGATTTCATGCTCAACTCCCTATCCAATTTTGGGGAGAATGTGCACTTCATGCTGTTCACATCATCAATCGATTACCTACCCCTCTTTTTTCCTTCAAAACCCCATTCGAGCGTGTTTACTCGAAACCACCTTCTTATCACCATCTTCGTGTATTTGGTTGTCTTGCTTATGCTACCAATGTTCACACTTTGCACAAATTTGATTTTCGTGCTGTGGCTGACATTTTTATTGGTTATCTTGTCGGCCAAAAGGCCTACAAATTATACAATCCTTCCACCAAAAAGATTTTCACAAGTAGAGATGTCGTTTTTCACAAAACTATTTTTCCTTATGCTTCTGACAAATCAACTTCAGTTTCCTCTCACTTGGGCCACTCTTCAAGCCCAATTTCAAATCTAGTCTATGGCCCAGCTGACTTTTCTTATCCTATCTCATCCACCACAAACTCAACCAATCCGTCTTCTCCTTCAAACTCATCCCCTTCTCCACCTCCTTCTCCACGTGCTTCTTCTTCTACTACAACTCCAACACCCCAAACTTCTGATCCAACACCTTCATCTCCAGACCCCGTCTCGTCTTCTCCGACTCCACCACCGGCACGACCGCCGGCACCACTACCGGTGCCACCATCCCTTCTCCAATATTCTCGTTGCCCAAAGGCGACCTCCGTGCCTCCTCAACCACCCATGCCCACATCTCCTCCATCCACTCCTTCGGTCGCACCAGCTCCGCCTCCCTTGGCGTCGCATCCCTCAGCGTCGCCGTCCTCACCATCCTTTCTGATTCTCCGGTCTTTCCCTCTCCTCCCTCACCCGAACCGCGGTCTTCTCACCCGATCCATCACCCGAACCACCTATCATCTCTCCTCCATCACCCGACTCTTCCCTCTTCTCCCCTGACCTAGCGGTGCCATTTCCCAAACCTCTTCGTCGCTCAAGCCGTGTCACCGCTCCACCGGTGAAACTTCGTGATTATGTTTGCAATAATGTCACACATGTTTCCCTAGATCAATCGTCCACTTTGTTTTCAGGTTCGAAGAAAGGCACCCGCTACCCATTGGCGAATTTTGTCTCTTATCATCGATACAAGCCAGAGCATCGGTCCTTCATTGCTAATATCAGTGCAGTCACAGAACCACAATCCTATGCTGAAGCCACCGCTCATCCAGAATGGCGGGCGGCGATGCAATCTGAACTGGAAGCTCTCAGTGCTAATGGCACATGGACCCTTACCTCCCTTCTTGCTGGCAAGAAACCGATTGACTGCCGTTGGGTTTATAAAGTCAAACACAAAGCTGATGGTTCCATTGACCGATACAAGGCACGGTTAGTGGCCAAGGGGTTCACCCAATTGGAGGGTGTCGATTACCAGGACACATTTTCCCCTACTGCCAAGATTACTTATGTCCGGTGTTTACTCTCATTAGCTGCGGCTCAGGGTTGGTCTCTCCATCAGTTAGACGTCAACAACGCCTTCCTCCATGTCGACCTCGAAGAAGAAATTTATATGTCTCCGCCACCAGGGCTCTAGAGACAGGGGGAGGAGCAATTGGTTTGTCGGTTACATAAATCCTTGTAGACTTGAAACAGGCATCACGGCAATGGTTTGCCAAATTCTCTGATGTTATCCGAGCTGCCGGTTTTGTTCAGTCCCGAGCTGATTATTCTCTCTTCACCAAGAAACAAGGCAAGTCCTTTATTGCTCTCTTGATTTATGTTGATGATATTTTAATTACTGGGAACGATTCTGTGAGCATTGTTGCGATTAAGAAATTCTTACATAACAGTTTCCGCCTTAAAGATCTTGGTGAATTGAAATATTTTCTAGGAATTGAGATTTCAATTTCTAAAAATGGGATTTTTATGTGCTAGCACAAGTATGCTTTAGAGATTATCAAAGATTTGGGGCTGTTAGGCGCAGCCCCAGTTGATACTCCAATGGAGAGAGGTTTAAAATTGTCAGACAAGAGTGACTTACTCAGAGATCTAGGCCGTTATAGAAGATTAGTGGGTCGTTTGATATATCTTACTGTGTCAAGGCCAGATATTACATATGCTGTCCATGTCTTGAGTAGGTTCATGCACCAACCTCAGATGCATCATATGGAGGCAGCTCTTTGTGTTGTCCGGTATTTGAAAGGTGCACCTGGCCATGGCTTGTTTTTCTCTTCACATAGTGATTTAAAACTGCGAGCCTATTGTGATTCAGATTGGGCAGGCTGTCCACTCACTAGAAGATCTACTACTGGTTATTGTGTTTTTCTCGGACCTTCATTGATATCCTGGAAATCAAAACGACAGAAAACAGTGTCCTTGTCCTCAGCTGAAGCTGAATATCATGCAATGACTGGAGCTTGTTGTGAGTTAACATGGCTTCGGTATCTATTGAGAGACTTAGGACTTGTTCACCATGAACCTGCCTCATTGTGTTGTGACAATAAGGCTGCTTTACACATAGCAGCCAATCCAGTTTTTCATGAGCGGACTCGACATATTGAGATGGACTGCCATTATATTCGAGACAAGATTCAAGATGGTTCTGTACTTACAAAGCATGCCAGCTCTGCGCACCAATTGGCCGACGTCATGACTAAACCTTTGGGAAAAGAAGCTTTTGTTCCTATGGTTCACAAGTTGGGAGTGCAAGACATTCACTCTCCAACTTGAGGGGGAGTGTTGGAAAGTAAATCTTCTATATTTAGAATAGTTATATTCTGAATATGTACATGCCTTTTATATTCCTTTCTTGTAGCTAGTCGTAGCTTGATTGTGGGAGAGGAAATTGATATCATACCTTTTAGAATAGCTTGATTGATTCCTCATTAGTGTAATAGTCTCATGTATATATAGAGCTTGTAGTCTCTTCGTAAAGGTGAATACAATCAATATATTCACTTCGAGAAATTTTTCACAAAATAAAGAAGATAATTTGGATCAGCAAAATAAAGTTTGTTTTGGCAGAAGATAATTCAGTTCCTGTGTGCTCTTGCACAATGAAGAAGACAAATCAAATGTCCAATTATTTAATTAATTTTTTTTAAATTTTTTTTTACGTTGAATGCCAGAATACCGTCCATCCTTTTTTTTTTTCATACCAAAAAGAAGAAAACCTCAAGCTAAGTATGTACCATGTTGACAATGTAAACCATGAGAATCAAAATCAGAGAAGTTTAATTTAACTACACACCCAAAACTCACATCCTTTTTTTTATATATTTCAAATTAGATTTATATGTCACCTTGGCAACAACACTATAGTGGCATTGATGAAATTTCCTTTACAGCGGCTTGCAACATTTTTATGGGATCCTCGATCTCTATTAGTGTCTATTGGATCGGCTATTATTGATGCAGTGTCAGTGGATCCGATCGTTGTTAGAGAGATGGTGATGGCGGAAAATGCTTATGGTCAAAAAGAGGAGTTGGCATGGCTCTAAGTTGCTTCATTAAGCACAGGCTCAGACTTGAATAGAATCTTAAGAGTCTTGCGACTCAGGGTCCAGAAATCTAAGTGGCCTAAAAATATTTTTTTAAACTAATTTCAGTCTATCCCCATTAACTTTAGGCCGATCCCAATTTTCATGTTAGTCATTCTTCTTTCAATTTCATCAAAAACACCCCTCGACTCTCAATTTTCATCAGCCGTGTCCAAATCTCCGTTCTTCATCCAATTCATTCGTCAAGTGATGACACTACTACAACAAAAGCTTTAATGACAGTAAATTTATGACGTTTGCCCGAAAAAGTTATTGTATATTCTTTCCATGACATTTTCGGACGCAAATGTCATGGATCTAAATTTCGTCTGAAATTTATGACGTTTGTCAAATGTCATTGTAGGTCTCACTATTTAATGACGTTTTTCACGTGTCATCTTTTTTATGATGATTACCAAATGTCATGAAACGTATTTCTATGACGTTTGAAAAATGTCGTGAATGAAAATAGGCCATGACAATTAAAAAACGTCATGGAAAATATTTTAATAGCGTTTGATAAATGACACCTAGTGTAACACTTATAAATTTCTTCAGGTTTCTTAGTAACCAAACCAAAGCAACAATTTATCATTAATTAGGGAATATATATACCTACTGACCCTTGATAACTAAAAATTTCTCACAAGGTTTAATTGTTGTTTTGGATCCTCAAACCGTCACCCATTAATACAACACCAACATTATTTGATTTCAAATTCAGAGCAATTCCTATCGTACCCTCTTCAAAATTCTACTAATTCACCCGCCATTACTTCATCAAGACCATAAATACGAGCAATGCCATCTCCTACTTGAAGCACAGTACCCGTATTTAAAACCTTTACCTCTCGGTTGTATTGCTAATGATAATTATAGTAGGATTTATGTAGTTATCCGTAAGAAGTCTATTAATTTTTTTATCTCAACTTCAAGCCTCAAACTCAATGTACTTTGCATATTAGAGTGAAAATTACAAACTGAATTAATTGCGAATCAAATATATTCGATACAATTGTGGTAGGCGCCTAGGCGGGTAGATACTGTAGTATGAATTAAACAGGTAGCTCATTCATGTTCTGGTTCTGGTTTTGTGCTTCATGCTCAGTCCAGCGGCATATCCTGATGATCAGCTCCTTCAGTCTTTCAGAGGCACGAACAATTCCTGCAACTGCGAAACTCTCCATCAAGTCGCCACTCATCACGATTAGCTTCTCATTCAATTCACCAATGGCTAGAACAAGAGCTGAGACTCCACTTTCACATAATGTATTCAAGTATTGGTATGACTTGCTCGCAACACTAACAAAACAGATGCTCCAGATGAAGAGAACGAGCCAACCAAACGGTGGAAAGAGGATGAGCAGCTCTAAAGTGAAAGCCAGAGTTCCCAACATGATGATAATCCTATTCATGAATTTACGAAAGTCTACTGTACCGTGATCATTTTGGAGTATCATGACACCTATTGACCCGAAGTAGGCCGATATGTCGATAACAAACAGCCTCATCAATAGTGTACTGTTGTAGTCTGGAGTTGAATTTGCAAATTTCAATTGGAGACAAAAGCCAAGGATGGTGATGAGAGAAACAATACATTTGTTCAATCCCACCATAGATTTGCTCCTAGGTGCACCCTGCTCCATTCTGTTAGACCATAAGAAAATTGATCGAGTTAAAAATTATTTATCAAATTAGTGAAAAAGATCGACTATGGCTACGAATGAGTTGCAGGCTTGCAGCTAGCTAGGAAGGTTTATCCATTGCCTTGGTTCCTCCTACATGGAATTTCCCTATATATATTCTTCAATATCTGAAAGAGATCCTTGAGTTTTAATGACGAAAAATCAATTGAGCATGTTGATTATGCGCAGTAAGAAGGTAATGTTGGATTTAATTTCACCAACTTCAGACTACAATTTGAAGGAAACCCAATTAAATGGAGAACATGCTAGAGTAATATGCTAGAGTTCCTCGGTATAATTGAGCAAGAAGCATGAAATGGAGACGACAACGACGGAGACTGAACAGACATAGTTAGCTAGGAGTTGCAACAGCAGTAGCTCTGCATTTCTATCAACAGGTCTAAAGCATGAAGATCATATAATATTAACGGAAGCCATGAAGATCATAAGCAAGTAAAAAATTATATAAGCTAAGACTACTAGAGCATGCAAAATATATTGTAGCTAGAAAGATGACTAACACTGGCAAGTTACCAGAACTGCTGTTCCCCATTCCGCAGCTTCTCGATCTCTGTGGAGCTCAAACCTTGGGATATATAAGAAAGAGAAATGTTCAATGTTCAGTATCTCCTTGGGATATATAAGAAAGAGAAATGTTCAAAATCCCTGTCATCGATGATGTCAAATTCCTGATGAGGTCCTTGTCAAATCCCTGCTCATCCCCTGATATTCCTGATGAGGTCCTTGTCAAATTCCTGATGAGGTCCTTGTCAAATCCCTGCTCATCCCCTTTTTTTGTCTTTTTCCTGGTCATCCCCTTTTTTTTTCAAATCCTTGGTTTCCCAGGGGGATGATGCCCTGCCTGCTACTCGTCCTTGTCAAACAATTTCGTCATTTAGGTCAGAGTTTCGACTCGGGGATTCGAACAGGTGACGTTCACCACCAGGGAAATAGCAACCCAACCTCTGCGCTAGCTAATGAGATACTAGTAGATTATAAACAAAGAACTTATATATACCATTTCTAGCTTATTCACTATATTTCTTTGATGCATTGTAACATTTTTTTATTAATTAAATTGTAACATATTATTTAGGATGGAGAAATTATTTAGAAACATGTAATACTTGAGATAAATTAATATATATATATATAATATTCTTTTTAATTACGATGTAGTAAATCTTAACTTAATTTTTGGATCAAAAAAAATCTAAAGGCATTGAAAAAAAATTTGTAGTAGGTATTGAACTTTGATTTTTATTTACAAAAAATGAATCGTACCATATTGGTCATTCCATTGCCTTTTTCATAAGGGTTATGAAATAGTAGGTTAATGTTAGTATATTTATATCAATACCTATTTTAGGAAGTGAAATTCCATGTCATTAATTCATTTAATCTAGCAAGTTTGTGAATGCATGTGGAAACACAGGGTACACATCCCACCATAAAATCTAGCAAGTTTGTGATGGAGGGTTCTACGGAGACAGTTTGTATAGAAGATTTTTTTTTTTTTTTTTTTTTTTTGTTTACAAACGAGGCGTGTATAGAAGAATTTTTTTAGAAGAGAAGGATCCTGGAAATGTGGGAATTTTGGTTGAAGATAAATAACTGGCAAACTATATATAATTTGGAATTTGGATCAGCAAAATAAAGAAGATAATTTGGATCGGCAAAATAAAGTTTGTTTTGGCAGAAGATACTTCAGTTCCTGTGTTGGCTTCTTGCACAATGAAGAAGACAAATCAAATGTCTAATTAATTAAAGAACTTATATATACTATTTCTAGCTTATTCACTATATTTCTTTGATACATTGTAACATTTTACCTTGCACAATGTTTAATTTGAAGGGACCAGAACTCTTGGAAATGTGGAATGGATCCGGCTCCTCTAAAGTGAGCAAACCGTGAAATTAGTAAATTTTATGAAATCTCCAATCTCTATCTAATCTAATTGTTCAAACATATCCACTTTAATTAAAAATATCAATTGTTATATTTTTTATTTATTTATTCCATCCAAGTGATTTTTTTTCTCTAACAACAAACTTAAAAGAAAAAAGAAAAAAAAAAAACTTTTAACCCGTACGTACATACGTGTTGTTTTTTTTGTTTTTGTTTTTTGAATGAAAGGGGTTTAACCTGTGTTCATAAACATGAGATCAAGCGAGTCTTCTCTTGATATCTGATTGAAGGGTGAATTCATAATTTATAACTTGGATGTTTTAAGATTGAATAGAAAAGCTTTAGTTTCTTAATTTATTCAAGAGGTGTCTTTAATTGGATCAACTACCATCGATCAGCCTCTAAAATCTAGGTTTTGTAATTTGCATTCTATTTTGATTTCCGGAGAAGATGGCCATATGGGCAAATATAGTTGGTTTTCCAATTAATAATTGAATTGTAGGCATGGACCATCTTTCCTACTTTTGGTTTATAAATCGATTGGAATACTAATCGCAATTGTTCATGGACTGCCTTAGTCTTATGACTCTTATCGATGTGAGGTACTATGAAGCACTCATGTACCATGAATCTGGCAATTTACTTTTACAGAGAGAATTCATGGAAGCACAGGTTCACATAGCAAGAACAAAGATGAAGGTTGACTAATGACAATAAGAAGAAAAGAAAAAGATAAAATTTCGAATTAACATTATTAAAAAATAAATTTTCAATATTTTCTAAGTACGTAATTGATGTAGATATTTTTTAGCCATTAGATTAGATGGAGACGAGAGATTTTATGAAATTTATGAACTTCATGGTTTGCTCACTTTAGCGGAGCCAGATCCATGTGGAATTCCTCTCCCAACTGGTTATTTGTATTCATCATTCATCAATCTCTCTATACTATTCATCTTTTCTTTTTCTTTTTTTTTTGTGTGGAGAAGAACAATCTTAACACAAATCAAAGCAAAACCAAAATCTCTCCCTCGTGTTTGCTCATTCAATTTTGGATTAACAACAGAAAAGTGGTACTGAAGGCCTCCCAAACAAATATGTAACACTCAAGAGTCAGCTGAACTATTCCAATAAAAAAATTTGTAGCCATGGTTGAAACCTAGCTAGCTGCATGCAATGGTCACCAAAGAGAATGGTCTTGTCATCCTTAAGCTTAAGTTTATGGTGGTGCTTCCACTTCCCGTGAACACTGTCGTACTTAAACATGTAGATCTGCGTAAGACAATCCCATGAGAAATCAAGTCCGATGCGCTAGACATGCATACATTTACATACCGATGCAAGAGTAGCTATCCGGTTAGCTTCATATTACTCTAAACCAACTCATCTGACAATGTTACATTATCATTTTGAGAAATTGTGTACATACCATATACTTGGCGTTGATATTAGGATCATTTATAGCAACGATTTCGATGTCACCTCTTTGTAGAGCAACCCTAGTCACCAAGCGGCCGATTCTTCCAAACCCTTCACCACATAACATCAGATCAAGAACATTGATGTAATGCATGCGAATAGCTCAGCGGCAATGAAGAAATAATGCATATAATACCATTTATGACAATCTTGATCTTGGCCATGAGGAATGCTGCAATGTAGGTAAAATGCAAAGAGAGTGATACTGAAAATTGCTTTGAGATTATGAAAGAGGAAGAATGAAAGACAGTGTAGTTATGTATGAGTAAAAGACCACCATGGACGACACCTTAGGCGAACGAAATGGGCGCTTCACTATCAGTTACCGTATAAACTCTAGTGAGGTGGCATGGACGCCGTTCCATTCGAACAAAGATGGATGAATTGGTAAACAGTGACTATGAAGGAAATCCAATATAAGGAAATAAATAACATCTTTCTTCACATAAATGATAATTAAATAGCTACGTAAGTGAATTTGCCAACCATCTTTTACTTACCAATCTCAATACTCATTATCTACATCAGTGACGTCACCTTAGTTTTTGCATTATGTTTTAAGGTCGTACTCGGAACACAGTAACACTTATAACTTTCTTCAGGTTTCTTAGTAACCAAACCAAAGCAACAATTTACCATTTTTTGGGAAATTACAATTTACCATTAATTAGGGACTATATATACCTACTGACTCTTAATAACTAGAAATTTCTCAAGTGACCTTCAAGGCCTAGCGTTGTTGGAGGCTCGGTTACTTTGTTGTTTTGGACCGTTGTTCTAGCCACGTTTAGATTATTGCACAAGGTTTAATTGTAGTTATCCGTAAGAAGTCTATTAATTTTTTGTCTCAACTTCAAGCCTCAAACTCGGTCAATGTACTCTGCATATTAGAGTGAAAATTACAAACTGAATTAATTGCGAATCAAATTTATTCGATACAATTGTGGTAGGCACCTAGGCGGGTAGATACTGTAGTATGAATTAAACAGGTAGCTCATTCATGATCTGGTTCTGGTTTTGTGCTACATGCTCAGTCCAGCGGCATACCCTGATGATCAGCTCCTTCAGTCTTTCAGAGGCACGAACAATTCCTGCAACTGCGAAACTCTCCATCAAGTCGCCACTCATCACGATTAGCTTCTCTTTCAATTCACCAGTGGCTAGAACAAGAGCTGAGACTCCACTTTTACATAATGTTTTCAAGTATTGGTATGACTTGCACGCAACACAAACAAAACAGATGCTCCAGATGAAGAGAACGAGCCAACCAAAAGGTGGAAAGAGGATGAGCAGCTCTAAAGTGAAAGCCAGAGTTCCCAACATGATGATAATCCTATTCATGAATTTACGAAAGTCTACTGTACCGTGATCATTTTGGAGTATCATGACACCTATTGACCCGAAGTAAGCCGATACGTCGATAACAAACAGCCTCATCAATACTGTACTGATGTAGTCTGGAGATGAATTTGCAAATTTCAATTGGAGGCAAAAGCCAACGATGGTGATGAGAGAAACAATACATTTGTTCAATCCCACCATAGATTTGCTCCTAGGTGCACCCTGCTCCATTCTGTTATTAGACCATAAGAAAATTGATAGAGTTAAAAAAAATTATTTATCAAATTAGTGAAAAAGATCGACTCTGGCTACGAATGAGTTGCAGCTAGGAAGGTTAATCCATTGCCTCGGTTCCTCCTAGCTACATGGAATTTCCCTATATTCTTCAATATCTGAAAGAGATGCTTGAGTTTTAATGATGAAAAATCAATTGAGCATGTTGATTATGCGCAGTAATAAGGTAATATTCGATTTAATTTCACCTAACTTCAGACTACAATTGGAAGGAACCTAATTAAAGGCTCCAAATTTCTTCCAGAAAGTTTAGATTAGATCGAGAACATAATGTATTTCCCCTCAGCAATATGCTAGAGTTCCTCAGCATAATTGAGCAAGAAGCATGAAATGGAGACGACAACGACAAACGACAACAAGGACGGAGACTGAACAGAAATAGCTAGCTAGGAGTTGCGACAGCATGCAGTAGCTCTACATTTCTATCAACAGGTCTAAAGCATGAAGATCATATTAATATCAACGGAAACCATGAAGATCATAAGCAAGTGAAAGAATATATAAGCTAAGACTACTAAAGCATGCAAAATATATTGTAGCTAGTAAGATGACTAACACTGGCAAGTTAACAGAACTGCTGTTCCCCATCTCTGTGGATCGGAGCTCAAATGTGGATCGCAGCTCAAACCTTCCTCACCGTGAGGTATGAAGGTGGAGGGTGTGCTTTTCTTAGGAAATATTGACATATATACTCTCAAATGTGGATCGCAGCTCAAACCTTGATAAAGGTGGAGGGTGTGCTTATGAGAGGGTGTGCTTTTCTTAGGAAATATTGACATCGATCAGCTCAAACCTTGATACCTTGATACAGGTGGAGGCTGTGGAGGGTGTGCTTTTGAGAGGAAATATTGACAAATATGTATCTCAGTCGGAGGTAAGACAGGTATCAAGGTGGAGGGTGTACTTTCTTAGGAAACCTTGACATCAGGTCAAACGACGAAGGATAAAGGACATATTTACTTTCTTAGGAAACGACCTTGACATCAGCTCAAACGACGAAGGATAAAGGACATATATACTTTCTTAGGAAACCTTGACATCAGCTCAAACGACGAAGGTAAGACAAAGATTGACATATATACTCTCGGTCATCATTTATATCCTGACCTTATGAGTGTGATTTCTCTCCCAACGACGACTGGGGATTCGAACAAGTGATGTCCCCACTAGGGAATAGTATCCCAACGACCGCGCTGGCTAATGACACTGGTTGACTGTAACAAAGAACTTACATATACCATTTCTAGCTTATTCACTATATTTCTTTGATGCATTGTAACATTTTTTTTTGATTAAATTAGTGGATGGAGAAATTATTTACAAACATGTAATACCTTGAGATAAATTAATATATATAATATTCTTTTTAATCACGATGTAGTAAATCTTAATTTTTGGGTCAAAAAAAAATCTAAAGGCATTGAAAATAATTTTGTAGTAGGTATTGAACTTTGATTTTTATTTACAAAAAATGAATCGTATCATATTAGTCATTTCATTACCTATTCCATAAGGGTTATGAAATAGTAGGTTAATGTTAGTATATTTATATCAATAGCTATTCCAGGAAGTGAAATTCCATGTCATGTAATTCATTTAATTATATAATGCATAAGAGAATTATATAATTGAATTAATTTAGTCAAGAAATTAAATTATTAGAACAACAAAGTAATCGGAGAATAAGAAACAAAGGTAGAGTTGGCCTATTGGTTAGGTCACTCATCACTCAAACTTTTTTTTTGATCACATGGGTTGTATTCATACGGAAAAAGTTACAAGCAGTATAAATAATACAAAACAGAGCCACCAATAAACTACTTATAACAAATATCAGACCAAAAGGCCCGACCCTAATTTCCTACTGGAGCTAAATCTCTTATACACCATGAGGCTAGAAAATGATCATCAAGACCAAAGGACTCAACCGACATATTGCCAACAAAGTTGGTAACGAAGCATCGGAATTCCGACAAGGTAGTGGTTTCTATCGCTTCAAAAATAAGAACATGAGTTAACTCCGCCTCCTGAGTAGTGAATACTCATGATAAAAAACGGGTGAAAACCATCATTACTCATCAGCTGTGTTTGTAACGAGCCAATCAAGCAGAACGACCACAAAGGATCAAAAGAGCTAAACACACAAACAAAACAAAAGATAAAAACAGTACACACATAAACATAATGAAGTGCAGCAGCCCAGCCTTGACCACCGAGCCCAAATCTCAACATAGGCCCAGATATCTGTAGCCTACCCAAAACTAGACCCGGTCCATGGCCTAGATTCGCTTCACCTGCCTGCTTCCGTCGAACCACCACTCCTCCATCAACACCTCTGCCAGCTTTCCCCAAGCTATAGATCGAGCTTCCCACACTAGCCTGCATAACTCAGATCGACGGGTCGGGGCCGCCACCATCAGATTCGCGGCCAAAGCTTCCAAACTCGGTTGCACCTCCTTGAGATAACTCGCCGTAACCCAACCAGAGACCCGATATGACCTCAGATCACCTATCGATCTCTGATGCTTCCATGAGAAACTCAAACAGACCTGATCCGAACAAAAGGAAACCGGATCGGGTACTACGGACGCCGGAACAACCACAAAAATCCCATGCTAGAACGGATCTGAATCCTTCCCCTACCACCTCAGTTGGATCTATAACTTCCAATCCCACCTCTTCCTTCCTTCCAACTCGCCTACCAACCCAGACTAAAATAGGAGAAGAAGACGAGCAAAAATGGCGCGCACTCCAGCTAAACGTTTCCTCTCCCAGGCTAAGACATTATGGTGAGGCCGCCTACAATGTTTAGCCAGGAGAGAGAGGTTTTCTTTCTTAATAGGGTTTTCTCCTTAGGCGCGTTCAATTTTCTAGTGGCGCGTTCAATTTTCTAGTGGCGCGTGTATGTCGATTGTCCTCATCACTCACACTTGAGTTCACAGTTTCGATCCCCTTTGTTGTAAACTAGGGTAGATGTTTTTGTTTAATTGGACGAAGACGTATTGAAGTGCCGAGATTGCCCTCAAATTATTTCAGACTTAACTGCCACGCCAGCAGTTAACGGAGGTGTTTAACGGTGAGGTACGAACTTGTTAACGGTAGCAAACTTGAGGTAGTTAAATGAAAGAATTTGATAGTTGGGTATCAAATTGAAGATAGCCCTATATATAGTTCAAATGGTTTTTTGTAATTAATCTTTAATGTTATTTACATGTCATAACTCTGCTTAGTGTCATTTTCCAAACTCTCTGCCTTTGTGTCATTTTCCAAACTCTCTGCTCTAGTGTCATTTTCAGAGAAATGAACCAATGAGTCATATATATACATTATACGAACCAGGTGATTACAAAAAAACAAGTACTCATAAACCTTGCACAATGTTTTAAAGGGGGCAGAACTCTTCTTGGAAATGTGGAATTCCTCTCCCAACTGGTTATTTGTATTCATCATTCATCAATCTCTCTATACTATTCATCTGTTTTTTTTTGTTGTGTGGAGAAGAACAATCTTAACACAAATCAAGGCAAAACCAAAATCTCTCCCTCGTGTTTGCTCATTCAATTTTGGATTAACAACAGAAGATTGGTACTGAAGGCCTCCCAAACAAATATGTAACACTCAAGAGTCAGCTGAACTATTCCAATAAAAAAAATCTATAGCCATGGTTGAAACCTAGATAGCTGCATGCAATGATGATTTAGGAACTGACTTTGCTTGTGCAACTGTGGCCATGTGACAGGTCAAGTCGATAACTCATGAGCTGCAATACACCGTGTTCATCAGAAAACTGTGATGTCAAAAAAAAATCTACAATATGCTTATGTAGAAATTTTGGTATTACCTGTAACCCCACTCATTGTCATACCAAGCGACAAGCTTCACAAAGTTGTCATTCAAAGCAATTCTAGCCTTGGCATCGAAAATGCTCGACCTGCAGCATAACATGTATGCACTCCCTCAAAGCCTCAATCAATTAACTGATATAATGAATAGGGCAGTTACCTAACCAAGTGCTGCAGGTTTTATGGAGGCAACAGGTCAGAGTCAGCAATATTCTGTCATTCTCACCTGTGGTTACTCACAAAGTCAGTGGACACCAAATCATCGTCTATGTATCCTAGGGAATCCTTTAGGTTACCCTCAGATTCTTCCCTGAATTTCACAATTGAAGGAAACTCAGATGATTGAGGAGATTGATAGGAGCATAAAGTGCTACATTTATAATGTATTTCCGACCCTATTTAGCTATGTAATTCCTTGAACAATATTCATATTAACTTAATTTGTGTTTTTAGGTCATAAATAAAGCCGGGGAGCCCAAAAGAGACGAAAGAGAAGAAATCTTGAAGGAAAATGAATTCATGTCATGCAAGGAAAGAAATCAGAAAATCTGCCAGCAGAAATCATCAGTCAACTTCGACAGAAGATTGTGATTAACTCACAATGATCCATGAGATGTACCATATATCAATGAAAAGCTACAAGAGTCTACTTTCCAGAATCTTTTACGAATCATCAATACCTATTTTGAAGAAGAAGTTATGACCGTTTAAGTGACCGAATGTCAGTCTGCCCGAATTTCTAAATTGGACCAAAACTTATATTTTGAGGCCTAGACCACATTGGCAAGCCCATGGACGAGTTTTGAGAGTTTTATAACCCTAATCACAGCAGAAAAGAAGAGGAAGACGTAAAGAAAAGAGGGAGAGGACGAGAAGATTAGAGAGGAGGGCATCGATCTCACATCATCGGAATATCCATAGTTGCAGACTCGCACAAGGAAGCTGCCAAGCCATCATTGATCTCTCCATCATCCATGGTTTATCTTTCATTGTTATCTTTTATTCTTCTTCTGTGATTTTGCAGCTATGTGTGGCTGAATTCTCTTAGTTAGGGGCAAGGTTTGAAGCCCCAAGAATGTTTTAAATATTGTTATGAACCTTGGTTTCAAATTATTAAGTCTTTCAAATTGTTTATTTGGTTTTGGTTTATGGGGAACTCTTGCTTGTTTATGTTCATGTATGCGCAACATAGAACATTATGAACTTGTGAATGAGGCTAGAATTAGGTTGTTTAATCTCCTAAACGGTTAATACGGCTTAATTCAAGGTAGTAAAACCTATAGGACAATAAGTGAAACCAAAGAAAAAGGATTGCATGCTAGGTAGGCGTTCCACACTAGTTTTGCATACTTGTTCCATCACTTTCATTGATCTTAATACTTAGAATAATTTGTTGATAGGATAGGGTCTATATATACCTTGATTGGTTATTCTAAAGGCTTAGTAACGGTGCGTTCATCTTGCTTAAGTATTCAAGGGAAGTAATAAGGACTTACGCAGTGCGTTCACGGTTTGTTCTTGATTGATACCGATTTGTGACTTAATGATTGAAGTTTTGGTTGTTAACATGTCTTGAAACATACTTGATGGTGGATTTCCAAGTCTCTAACGTCTCATCCATCTTGATCTTTTTTGATTTATTTTGTTTCTTTATTTTCTCTTGTTTATAATCACAAAACCTCATATCTCTAGTACTATCATCTTTTGTTTTATCTTGTTTTGTAATTAACGTAATTGTAAAGGTACCCTCAATCCCCGGCTTGTAACGATACCCTTATTTGCTATATACTACAATTGACATAAAAGAGTTTTTAATTGAAACGCCCGGTTTCGGTCGCTATCAGAGATAGAGGAGCATGCCTTGAAAGACAAGCAAGTTATATCATCAAACAGAAAAATAGGCATAGAGATGCACCAAAATATGAAACCAAGCAACTCTTTAGTAGTTTAGTGTGTTTCAAATTCTATAAGAAACCAAAGTGGATGGCCTGATCCTTACTTGATAGCACTTTTAATCTCATAGGTAGCCTTCTTGTCAAGTCTTACTGTGAGGTCAACCACGGACACATCAACAGTGGGAACCCTCAAGGCCAATCCTGTCAACTTCCCGTTTAGCGCAGGCAGCACTTTACCAACACCCTATAAATCAAACCAAAACTAGTTCCGAAAATTTCCCAAATCTTTTAGACAGAATTAGAGAATCATACGAACTCTGAAGACATACGTTACATATACCAATACAAGGTGTGAGGGGTCCAATATAATACCTCGGCAGCTCCAGTACTAGTCGGAATGATGTTACAGCCAGCAGCTCTACTACCTCTCCAGTCTTTCATTAGTGGACTATCAACAGTCCTTTGAGTAGCTACATCACATATCAAAAGAACCTTCAACCAATGATTCATTACAGTCTACCTTGCTTAGAATCAAATGAGCATACTATACATTCTCACCAGTAACTGAATGGACAGTGGTCATAAGACCCTCTACGATACCAAATTTATCATGGATAACCTACCAAGACATGTACATTGATACAGTAAACATGAGAAAATTAACCAGTTGATTGAAGTGCTAGCTGATATTGATTTGATTAGGACAATAATAAGAAATGAAACCTTTGCCAGTGGAGCAAGACAGTGAGTAGTGCAGCTTGCATTCGAAACAATGCTAAGATCTGGAGTGTAGTCCTTCCCATTAACACCCACAACAAACATGGGAAACTCGTCACTTGGCGCAGAAATGATTACTTTCTTTGCACCAGCCTATGTAATGGAACATTGTATATATGAGCAACAAAATCTTCATGAACATGTATACAAGCATGTGAAAATTTTTACCGTCAGGTGGCGTGATGCTCTCTCCTGATCTGAGTTACCACCGCTGGACTCGACGACAAATTCAGCACCACCATCTTCCCATGGGATTTCATTAGGTAAGGTAAACAAACAACTATAAACAAGCCAATGTGAAATTTCATTGTTCTTGTTAACTACCAAGTAAACACAAGAGTGGGAGTGTAACTGGCGTATAAATAGTAATTAAGAAAATATACCTAGAATCATAAACCTTAACGGCCTTATCACCAAAGAGAAGTGTGCTTTCATCCTTAACCTTAAGCTTGCCATGCTTCCACTGCCCATGAACACTGTCGTACTTAAACATGTAGCTCTGAGAAGATGGGATTAGTTAATACGTGCAACCCCTTTGTCGAGAATTAAGTTACCTAATACACAATAACACAAATTCAACTCGATCCACAATAGTGGAGAATTTGGGTGATGCCATGTAGGAAATTCCTCCACCGGCTTTTGATGAAATGTCTTAAAAAGATAAAGACCGGACACTATATTCATGTAGTTAACTGGTTTAACATACACATACCATGTGATCAGCAGTCAAGAAAGGATCTTTTATGGCAACGAGTTCAATGTCGTCTCTCTGTAGAGCAACTCTGGCCACCGTCCCGCCAATCCTTCCGAATCCTTCATTCACAACATAATCTCCATTCAAGACAAATGATATGATACAAATACTGAACAAACCAGTGAATGAGAGACACCAATACCATTGATGCCAATCTTGATCTTGGCCATGGGTAACAATGTATATGCTCGTTAAACCCAAAGAGAGTGAACCAGGGAGGACGGCATGTGTTTGTGATCAAGATGGGGGATCACTGTTAAATTTGAGAGATGAATTGGTTAAAAGAAAAGGGTATGAGAAGGAAAAAAAAAAAAAGACCTAGAAAGATGGGGCTTGAAATGTACATTTGTTTTTCAAAAGAAAAAAAAAAGTACATTTGTTTTATACAATGTTAACTCAGATGACTGCCACTTGGCTTTTACAACATAAATCAACAATTTTCTTACATGTGGTTTATGATCAGTAGTAAACCAAGAAAAGGAGGAAGAAAAAACCAACTGTATGAGTTATATCATAGTTGAAGTGAATATACAAAATCTTCTAGTCCCCCAGAAGTCTCACTCCCTGATACATTGCACCAGATTGAAGATCATCTAAAGTATCAATGCGTCTGTAGCCACCTAATACTCTTAAATCTCTCAAACCAATCAAGCCGCGACGGGTAAGGAAATCACGAAAGTCATCCTCAGTGTAGAATGTTATTTCTTCAGTCCGAACTATACGGTCGGATTCATCGCAGAGGCAAAGTTTAATAGTTACTCCTGCCAAAAGAAGCATACAGCTACTTACTATGTATCCAGTAAACCAAAATCTTGGTTCCACAATTAATGGAAGGATCCTTAATGGAAATGTAATTGTGTGGGATACCTTCATCAAGGTGGAGAGTGTAATTGCCCAAAGGCATATCCCTATCAAGACTCCGAACAACCTGATACTCGTCCTCCAACCAAAATGCTCGCTTAGTTCTTATTCTGAACGCAGACTTGATTGCCTCTTTAATCGCATCAGCAGTTCCATCAATACCAATCCTTCTGGTGTTGTATTCCCCCAACTTGACAGTTATAATCCTTCCACAATAAGATGAGTGTCCCTCCCCTCCTGCCATTAAACAATCACATGCTTCAAACAACTTGTAAAATCAGACTTTTACAAGATGTGTGTATCGGTTTTGGTTGTCATTTTGGTTCTCAGAAGACGTAAATGCAAATTGTGATAAAGCTTAAAGTGGAAGTACCATCATCCAAGTGGTTGATGACGACAGAAAACTCTACTAATGTGGTAGAAAGGGAAATGGACACGAATAACAAAAGTGGAGCTCCTTGAAAGATGACAAACACATCAAGAATGTACCTTTTTTTTGGTATCACTACTAAATTAGAATGCAAAATGTGTAGTTATTAAGGCAGCTATATATATGCAACATGCACAACCAATTCAAATGAAACAAAGTGTAGGTCATATTGCCTTCTTTTTTTTTTCTTTTTTTTCGGGTGAAGGCAGCTTAATTCCAATACAGTGGATATGCATATACTAATAAAAACATTTCCACTACCAACTATAGCAGCATCACGGTTTTTTCGGGTGAAAGCAGCTTAATTCCAATTCAAGGCAGTAGAGAAGCATATAGTAATAGAAACATTTCCACTACCAATTATAGCATCATGACGGCATCTCAATTCTCAAATCATTACTATCTTACTTATATGACATTGCAAGTCTAGTTACGAAAGCTCACCATTCTCAGGGCCCTCTCTCCAATTCCACGGTGGAACCTCATTGCCTGCCACTGCATCACCCGCGGTAATAGCCAGAGGGTCACCATCATGATCCAACTGCCTTTCCAAGTCCACTGCTGTCCGTTCAGCAGCTATAAACACGCACACACACACACACAAAAAGCTCTTACCAACTGCAGAAACAAACTCTTAAACCGTCGAAAAACAAAACTGAATTTATACCTTCCATGGGTCCAAACGGAATGCCTGCATCCTCTAGACCTGCATTGCAATTTCACACATTACACAACCATCATATATTCAAACAATTCAGAAACACGAAAACAATACTCACTCTTCTCAGAGAAACGTATGAAAGACTCGAGCTTTGGAGGCGAATTCGGCCTCTTATAGGGACCACCAGCAGCTCCATTACTAGCCGCCGCATTATTCGCGGCACTGTTACTATTATGACTAGTAGTCCTATCCCTCAGCAGCTCCTGAAGGTCCTCGTAATACGTCATCTTAGCAGACCTGCTGCCGACCTTGGCTTGATGCCTGGCCTTCTTGAACTCCTTAAGCAAGTTCCGCCACTTGTCCGTACACATGGTGGGGCTCCGATCGAACCCTTTATCCCTCATCTTGGCCGAGATCTGCTCCCAGAGGTGCTTGTTCGACTTGGACGTGTTGAAGAGGCCGTCCACCTCGCGCCGGAAGCTGATCAGGCTGCGCGTCTCTTCCTGGATCCACGTCTCGGCGCGTTTCTTGGGGGCGCGGACCTCGTGGTCCTCGCCGCCGCTGCTGGTGTTGGCGGCGGCGGCGGAGACGACGTCCATCATGATGTCGGGGTCGGGGGAGGAGGAGGACTTGTAGAAATCGATTGGGTGGGGCTTTTCGGAGAGGTACATGGCGGCGGCGGGTTGGGATTGGGAGGAGGAGGGAGGAGGTTGGGGGTGGTGGAACTAGAGAGGAGGAGGAGGAGGATGAAGAAGACGGAAGAGGTGGGAGTGGACTCTCAACACTGTTTGGGAAGTGTTTTGATTGTGCGAATATTTGCTCACACTTTTCTTTTGAGTTTTGACTTTGGACAAGTACATCCTCACTATTTTAGGGAGAAAAAAAAATCTATATCGAAAATTCTTCAATACATCGACATGAAAGACTATAACGATGTGTTCGGATGAACCAATTCTAATTTTCATAAAAATTTTAAAGTTATGGGGATTATAATTTCATGAATTTAAATTTCATTGATCAAGAATTCTATTGTTTGGATTTCATGATGTAAAATTTTAAAATGACAAGAATCAGTATTTAGCAGACTAACCTCAGTTGAGGGAATTGACAAATGACGCATATTTTGTGAGAAATTCGAGTCGGGAATTTAAGCTCCCAAATTTCATAATTATTTTCTCATAGAAATTGTAAATTTCACGGGATAATAATTCAAATGGTGGAAAGAGTCCAAAGAAATTAAGAATTTTCTCATTTTAATTAAATTTCCGAGAATTCCCCCACATCCAAACACACAGTAAAGAAACGTCAATTATTGAAAATAAATATAATATGAGTGATGGTTTGATATATAGAAAGTGAGATCGGAAGTGTTGGGAATGTTGTCGGAACATTCGTGAGGTACGTTTCGTGTAAATGCAATAGAGCAACTAACGTAACCTAGTTTTGCTAGATTTTGGAATGAGGCTCCTCCGTGATTAATAGCTTGATGTATTTGATCGTGAAAAAATGAATGAATTTGTTTTTCCTTTCTTACGTGGAGCATGTCGCATTATGTGTTGAGATATATTATGTGTTAGTAGTCGTAGCTTCTTCTACACCGGATATTATTTGATAGAAAAATAAAAATATCAACCCAAATAGCACAAACAAATTCTTGTAGTTCTCTTCCTTGCTATAGGATCTCAAAAGTTCGATCCCAATTGTCTAAACTTAGAGCTCATTTCATGCTCATGTCCTGACCAGCAAACCACATATCCAAGTTCACCTTATTTTGGATCCGGAAATGATTCTATTTCCCAAGTTGGATGATGGATGAGGAGAACTCACTTGCTTCGTAGATAAAATTTTGCTTCGATAGGACTTCATAGATACAATTAATAAAGCGGAAGATAGTCGCACAATTACTGGTTCACATGGTCAAGAGAACTGTGGATAAATACATGAGGGGAAGAGCAAGAACATCCTTCATTTGTGATCCATGTAAGGTAAGAGATCTGATCCAGGTTTAAGAAAAGTATTATTCTACAACCATAGAGACATAGACAAAATCTTGAAATTGGCAGATCAAACCAATCACCTATGCATCATTGTCTACAACATTTCTAGATATGCCCTGATTTTCCATCAATGTATCAATGATCTTCTTCAGTGCAGGTGCGCTCGTGCCACTTTTCTGATCAACAAAGCAAGACCTGCCTTCTTCAGCAGCCTTGCAAAGCTCGGGATCCAACGGCACCTTCCCCAGGAAGGGTACCCCCATTTCCCTGCACATTTTTGTAGCTCCACCACCACTGTTATCAAACACTTCATTCAAGGCTATTATATCAAGCAATTCCGGCGCTTTCTCTTTCACATACTCTATAACCCATTCTGTAACATCTTTTTCCTCACCTGCCTCTGTCATCCTCAAAAATTTGGAAGCTGCCAACATCGGCTGGCGCAAACCACTCATATTTTCAACAACCCCAAGAACCTGGACTCCAACTTTCTTGCAGAAGCTTACTTCTTTCCTCACATCAATAAGGGAAACTTGTTGTGGAGTGGTGACAATGATTGCACCATCTATTGAAGCAGCACCCAGATCTTGAACAATTGAAATGTGCTCATCTGAGGTTCCAGGAGGAGCATCAACTATAAGAAAATCAAGCTCACCCCAATCGACATCCTTGAGGAATTGCTTAATGAGCGCATTCTTTCGTGGACCCCTCCATATAACTGCGTCATCAGGGTCTGGAAGCATAACCCTATTGACATAACCCCAAGGTTGGACTCAACATAGACAGGAGACCATCCGAGGTTGCTCTGGTGGATTTCTTGGCCCTCTAGGCCAAGCATCTTTGGGATGCTAGGGCCACAAATGTCGATGTCCAAAAGACCCACCTGGAAGTCCATAGCTGCTAGTGCAAATGAAAGTTGTGCAGAGAATGTGCTCTTACCAACTCCACCTTTCCCTGATAGAACCAGTATCTTATGCTTTACAGTAGCCATTCTTTCTGCAATTGCAACCAAGTCTGCAGAAACATAGACAAAGGTCGGAGGACAAATGCATCAGCCTTGAGCCATGAGCACATAGACAAATCGACAAATCGTCAAGAGAAATGCATATTATATGGGAAAACAACTATTTGTCTACATCGAACAAAAACTTGCAAATTTGCACAAAGGATGAAAATCCTAGATGGTTACTGATATCCTAATGCACTTCCATAGGTAGACTTATACTAATACTCTCCTAAGTAAACTTTGAACTTGCGATCAAAGCTGGTAAATGTAACCATCAGAATCCATACTTTCGTCCAGCATTCGGTTCTACTACAAGGAAAGCTGCTCCACTTAACACAAATATAAGGTCAACAAAAACACACGAAGAAAAAGGCTCATCAATTGAGCTCAGAACTACAAAGAGTTCAACAAATAATATGTGGAAAGTGGAAACCAAGGCTTGCAAAAACAAAACGTCATAGCCTCCTCTCTGTTTCGCAACAACAAGAATACGTAGCTAGGCAGAAGCCACATACTCACATGAATAAGTTCAGAAGCAGAAGACTAATATCAGAAAAGGCCAGAGTGCGAGACTCTTTCAATACATCCATGATGTTTCAATCCATATGAAGTGCTCTTTGAAGACGAATACACTTCACTGAACAAACTATGTTATCAATTATCATCAACATGCCACAACACAATCAACACCAACAAAACAAAGAAGAAACGAAACAACAGCTACTTCAAAAACCAACACAAATTCCCATGATGACTAAAATGTGGTACATAAAAGCATACACTTGGGCTTGTTCTTCTAATTGAATAAAACGTTTGTACTCAATAAGCAGGAACCAAAGAAAGAAACAGAACCCAACAAATCTCCAAGAATCAATGAAGAAATCAACAAACTTCAAGCTCAGCTGCAGCAAAAAGACACAGAGAAAGAGCAAACCTGGGTCAGGGCCCTTCGGAGCAGTAGCACAAATCTGCTGATTGGGGCATCCTTCACAAGAATCAGCCTTCCCCGCAGACTCGGATTGAGGACCTGGGCAATCTGCGCAAACAAACACCCCCAAATTTTCACAACTCAAACTTAAACAACAAACAATAAAAATCAAAGACATCCCAAATCAAACAAAACCCAAAAATCTTACGTTCGTTAGCGTTTTCGGGTACTTGGCCGTTCTCCATGACGATGAGAAATTGAGAAACCCCAAAGAAAGATTCGGGGTTTTTAGGGTTTAAGATGTTTATCGATTTTGAAATGTTCTGCCCAGATTGTTTTCTTTTGGGGTATTTAAATGTTATAATTATATAAATAAAAAATTTAAAGGAAACCGCCTAAGAGGTGGGTCAGGCGGTCGGGTTTAACCCGCTCTCGCCCAGGGTTTTGGAGCTGTAAAGTTTTTAGAAGCTAGTGTTTTGTCTTATTCTCCTCATTAAGTTTCTTTTCTCTTCAAGAGTTCAGAATTATGGGTGGAAAAAAAAATTTTATTAATACATTCCTAAATACAAAATACACATATATATTTTTATACAAATTATATAAGATTTTATGAGTACGTAAAATTACTAAAAAAAATATTTATATTAAAAAGAAACCTAGTTGAAATAAAATATTCGGCTTAAAAGTTTTTTTCTCCTCTACGGGAACAACTTATATGAAAATACTAAACTCTGATCATAAATAGCTACCGACAGTTACCATGAACAACCATAGTTTTAAGCAAAAGTTGAAGACAACGTAATGAGGTGAAACAGTACGAGGAAAGATGAAATATTTTTTGAGAAAAATCACACTAATGTGATTTTTCTATTTTGTTTATTTTGAATAAATTGAGTAACAGATCTAGAAAAGTATGTGTATTTAGTGAATGAGTTGTGTATTTAGTGAATAAGTTGTGTATTTTAAACGAGAGTATTGTAGGAAGTTAAGGTATGTGTATCTAATAAAATGTTAAAACAATCAAGTTAATAAGTGGTATATTAAGTATGAGATGTGTGTCTAATAATTAAGAATGTCTTAATAAAATTTCTCGAGTGGAAAAGGGAAATCCAAATACTTTAGGAAAAAGAACTGTGTAAGTTTAATTTAATTTCTTCTTTCATTTGATTATTTTCGGTAAAAAAAATTACCTTACTTGTTTATTACCATATATCCATATATAATTGTTGTTTTTTTCGTTTTTTTTTTTTTGGCAGTGTCTAGGTTGTGGTCAGATCTTCAAGGATACACTTGCACTAGACATTAATTTGTTGGATGTCAAGCACCCACCAAAGAAAGAGGAGAAGAAGGAGATTTACAAGTGCATCAAGTGTGAGAGAGAGTTCCAGAGCTCTGGCGGACTCAACGCTCACATGAAGAGTTATGTTCATAAGAACAATTAATTTGGTATGTTAATTGATTTGATGTGGCAAATGTGGCTTTGGTTTTCTGTGCATTTATTTGCTTTTATTGTGTTTGTGAATTGAGACCTCTATGCTATGCATTAGATTAGATAACAACATTGCGAGTTGATAACTAAACGGTATGTTGTTGTATTTGGTTTCAGTAGGTTTAGGTAGACATAATTAGGAGCAACACTATATGAACTGATTAATCAGAATAATGTGGTCAATTGCTAGCTTAAGTTGGACAACATATAGATTAGTTATGATAAGATAGGCTTTTAAGTAAATTAAACTTGTCCTGATGAGAACTATTAACAGGACTACAGTGTGGTCAAACTTCTAGTTTAGTTTAGACGGCGTATAGGATATAATAAAGCATTAATGTAACCAAGTATCAAGAGTTTCTTAAGTAGTATGTCTATTTATGGTGTTTGAGTTTTACTTGCAACATACAATTCATCGTTGTAACAAAAAGCACCTTGCTCACTTAACTTTTTTTTAAATTAAACAACTTGATCTAGTTTTATGTCCGTTCTCAAGTTTCCTTGAGATTTTTATTTGATCGATTACATAAGATTAGCAGTGGCGGAACCAAGATTCGAACCTTAGGGGGTCTAAACATGGTATACGATTTAGTAATAAAAATATTGTTTTTTTTTCTTGAAGATGATATGTTCAACTTCTCATCAAGCAAATTTATTTTATACATCTCCATACAAAATTTTAAAATGTACAAATAATGAAAGTAGTAATTATTCATTTATTACTTCACTTTTTTTCTTTTTGGAAAATCTAACAATTTTTCTGTTTACTAATGGAAAAAAATCAATTATCTTACCTATTTGATTGGGATGACATAATCACAATTAATTTAGTAAATACATTTTTTAATGTAATTGATTTTTTATTCAAAACGGATTGTTTTTGAGAACATATACTGAGCATTTAGCCAGCCTACCCGAATTTTTTCTTGCCCTTTCTCCTCGATCACCTAATAAGTGACTAGTGTTCTTTTAATTAATGTAAGACCTTAAGATAATTTTAGTTGACACTCACCATTAATAAATCAACAAGGGCGATATCAGGGTACGGACGAGAATAGTCATATTCCAGAAGAATAGAGGTGCAACAAGTAGTTTGCTGCTACAAGGGATGACTTTGAGCCACAAGAATTGTTTGACAAGGTTTTGCTTTGTCCTAGTGAAAATCATGAAATCTGAGCTTTGTCCTGACAACGAGTCCTTTAAATACAAATAATAATTTCCCCCAAAAGGATTGAAGGCAAAGTGACATAATAAAATTGGTGCCCACCTCAAGATCCTCCAATCAGCCTGCGGCACATCTCCCTGGTCTGCGCATCATATAACCTATAGATCAGATGTGATGTATGTTTTTTTTTCTGGAGTTTCAAAAATTCGCCTAGGCTCCAGCCAGTCAAGACTAGGCTGGCTCCGCTAGAGGAGGGGGGAGGGGGGGGGATGCAGCTGGTGTGCATTTCTGGAATCCAAAGGTGGGCTTGGTTTTGTTTTTTTTTAGCAGGGCCCTCGACTCAAACCCTAGGGTGCTTTAATTTTCTGTTTTGTTTTTCGAATAAATGCCTATCATCTATGTTCCATACGTCATAGGTTGTTTTATTGTTTTTCCCTTTTCGTTGAGCGAACTTGCATGTAATCTCCTTGTGATTTCATAGGCTTAATTCTGGTGTTATGTGAGTTGAAATGTGTAGTGAGGGTGCTACATGTATGTGAGTCATTTGATCTTATTCGCCTTATGTACGCAAGACAATGAATATATTATGATGTATCCTTTATTTGAGTGGAATGGAATACTTAGATCAAAAAGAAAAATCTATATACTAGGTTACATTTAGAATTGAATTTGTTAGTCCTTATGGTTAAAGTCAACATATGTTTAGTTCTTATGGTTTATTTTAATCTGAATAGTCTTTAAAGTCACGATTTTTCATCCAAATAATAATTCCATCAATTTCTCAGTTAAATTGCTGGCGTGGCCTTAATTGAGGAAATTGTCGGAATGATATTTAGATGAAAAATCGTGACTTTAAGGACTATTCAGATTAAAATAAAACATAAAGACTAAACATATGTCAACTTCAAACCACAAAAAACTATGTAATATTTTACCTTAGATTTGTTAGGAGTAGAAGTAATTTAGAAAACAAATCTTAAACCCCTTTATCTTTTGTAAAATTCTAATGTAATTTAGTGGGAAAATTTTAATATCTGTACATGAAGTTTTGGCCACTAAGAATTCCAGTACATCAAGTTCGAAAACATTAACTTTGGTACATCACGCCGACCTAATATACATCATTACTTTGAGAGACCTGTAGCATATTTTGAGGGGGTGGGTAATATGGTCTCAACGGATTTTACAACTACTCAGCCTCTCTCTCACTTGGGGTAATATCTCTCTCTCCCTCTCTCTCCTCTCTCTCTCTCAAATCTCAATCTGCTTTCTATACCAATTTGCCGCCATACCAGCTAGACGGATCCATATATGGGTGCTATTTTCCTCGTTCGTTCCCCGCCTACGATACCCTACTTATTCTTACTACAATCGATAGGGCCATGTACGTACTTAAACCGATACGATCAAGCTCTAAGCTTTTGATTCGTTGATCTCCTCCTCACTGGTGCATGCTCGTTTAATGACCGTAGATAAGCCGACGACGAAACCGCGATGAAGAAAAAGCGACCGGTCCTTGAGCAACAGCGACAGGACAGCGGAGCTTCCTCGAACGTTGTCGGAGAAAGTGGAGCTTGGTATGAGCTCGATCAAAGCTCGAGCTGAGCCTTTGACCAACGCTGATCAAGCCCTCTGTTTAATGAAGAAAACATCAACGCCCAGGTTAAAAGCTAATTTCTTATTTACAAAAATGATTTTCTTTTCACTGAAACTTTGAAATTTGTAATAAAATAGCTCGATGTTCTGAAAACTATTCTAAAGATATCTCCAAACTCGTGTCAATACTTCTTCGATGTTGGAACCTTAAATCGAGCACTTAACCGGTTCTTTAGGTAAAATCTCAAAAATCAACCTGAACACTATTTAAGTTAGCCGAATTTTTAATGTAATTGTGCTATTCCTCTCCTTTGAGAGATCATGTACGATCCATTCTGACATGAGTTATTTAAACAGTGAAGTTTGTTTTCTGTCAAAAAAAAAACAATGGGAAACAAAACAAACTTCAAAAACAATGAGATCCGATCGGATCCGATCATAATCGAGTGGTCAGTCCTGAATATCTTTTTACATAGAATAAGTATTTGGTGTGAGGAGAGCGAGTTGGATAGAGTATGAGAAAGTACAAAATTACTCTCCAACATGAATAATGATGTGAGAGTTAACGATGTTATCAACTGCGTACATACTGTACACATATTAGTTGGCCATGTAATGTGGTATACTGAAATTTATGTTTTAAAATCATGTGTGAAAATTCATAGTCGGCTTAATTTGAATTACTGCCTTTTAAAATTTTGCTAATTAAAAATGACTAATTATACTAAGAATAAGAAATGTTGGGCCAAGCTAGGAGCCTAGGAGATAAGTTAAACCGGGATTTAGGTTACAACCTGATCTGATTTGTCTGAGGTGAAGTGTGGAATCTTCTTGGTTTTGGGTGTGGGAATCATCTAATTGTTTAATTTGTTGACTGATAATCAATTTCTATGAAGTCCTGGTCGTTATTCTAATTTTTTTTTGCTAGAATCCCTGGTCATTATTTATATTTTTTTTTTCCTCAAAAAAAATTTATAATTATTTTATGATGCAGTGCAATATTTAAGGAGCGCGATCGAGGAGCCTGTACGATATATACTGAAACTTTTCAAGTCATCTCGTATCGAAGAAAGGTTTCGAAGTCATCTACCGAACTTACCGAAGCCAACAACATCCCCGCTTTTCTAAAATCCAAAGCATAAAAGGTACGCTCTCAGTTCCTTCATAGATCTTATAAGGATTAAAAAAACGAAAATATGAAAATAATAAATAATAATGTTTCAAAAATGGAAAAAGTCAGGAATGTAGAAAGAAATTTCCTTCACGAATGAATGGATGTTAGGAAAAACATCTTTGTAATAACTATCAAATAAAAGGTAACATGTTCCTCTTTCAGTTCTTTTTGTATACACCTCCCATCATGCGTTCTTTGTTTAAAATGAGAAGAACATGAAAGTTTTTGTCTTATCCACTTCATCTATTTATGGTTGGTGTTTTTTTTATTAGGATGCGCTACTTTCACCTATCATTTCTTTATTCAACCTATCATCATTTTTTATTTACTTTTAGAACAAAAAATAGTTTTTTTTATTTTTTTATTTTATAAAGAGACTTCACTCAGTTAAATCAAAAGTAGAATACAACATGAATAAGATCTGCCCTTACGGGATACGAAAGAATTAACCATGCATATCTAAAAACTAATAAAAATAAATATTATAATAATAAATAAACCTAAGCAATTCTATGTCAAAAACCTTATTTTCACCTAAAAAAGTAACCATGTGAAGAACCTAAGTAATTAAAACACCCACAATGACCCTACGCAGGGGTCTCCCTGAGAGGAGAATCAGACTCAGCCATTAGGATCCTAACCTCTGCAGGCCAAGCACAAATATAAAGGTCTAAACCAAAACTAGACCTGTAAATAGACCAGATCTGGAGGATCGACATAGATTCAGAGCCTGTTTAGTAATTAAAATTGGATCCGGACCCAAACCCGTTATCCACCGGATCATTGATAGCTCGATCCAAACCGTATCCGGTGGGTTAACGGATATCTGAACGTTAATCCGATATGTTTATAATAATAAATATTTTAATTTTAATAAAATAATTTAAGAATTTTATAATTTCTCATAAAACACTAATGAAATATTATAACAAAATAAATGTTTACATCAAAAGTTGAATTACATGGCCAAAATACTCCTTAACGAACTATATAACCAAATTACTAAACCACCGAGGTTTTTAGGAAGAGTACAAAAAGAAAGGGTTATCAAGAGAACTATTATATTAGTAATATTTTATCAATAATATTATATCTTATAAAAATTAATTATTTTAAAATGGACCGGGTCATTAACGGATCATATCAACTTATATCCGTATGCGACCCGTTTAATAATGGGTTAACAGGTCCGGGTCATTAACGATAATTGGTCAAATTTTTGGATCCAAACCCGTTTAAAAATCACGGATTCGGAACGGGTCCCGATCAAGATCCGATCTTTACAGGTCTAATAGATCTTCTCAATCGGGCCCAAACTATAACAGAATACCAATCACAAAGGCACTGAAATGAATGGGCACCTCTGTCAGTCACCGTCGTCACAAATGTCAAGCCGAACCCCGACCGCCGCCTGCCTTGGCTTACACCTAGATTATGAACCCTAGCCAATAGGTCGTTGTCACCACCGTTAGCTACGCGCCCAACAATTCCAACGTCATAACCCGCCGTTATGGCCTCAAATCGATGTGGTTGTCGGCCTTCATATCAGAAATCTACCTCGTCTCCATCACTGCCCACCACGGCACATCCCAGCCACCCTCCAATTCGCCAAACAATCATGCCGCCAAAGGCTGTTACTATCACCAACTGAAACCCCACCCCCCCCCCGCGCGCGGCGCGTCAATGAAGGGTCGATGAATTTAATCCCATGATGAGTCTGCTACGATCCTATGATCATGGTCCGGAGAGAGGATGGAAGTGAAAAGACAAGTGATTGTGACCACCTCGATACATGAATCCAGTCGAAGCCATCATCAACCAATCCTCCACGGTCGCTACGAGCCCTAAACATGTCACTGCCATTAGAGTTAAGGAGGGTCAAGGTAAGGACTAGAGAGAGAGGACATTTTCAATTTGAGGCAATTGTTATCTTTGGAAAGAAAAATGTTTATTTTCATAGTATCTTAATATATTAAAAAATGGTTTTAAATTAACCTATAGTCTAAAGCTATTTTTGTTGTTCTTTATATTAAATAGAAATAACCTTACATCATAATTTTTTTATTTTTTATTTTTTATTTTATGGAAATGGCTGTTACTCCAGGAGGCGTAAACCCCATATATTAAAACTACCAATGAGACGAGCGGGAGTAAACTTCAATACAAGTCCAATGGTTGGTCAACCGGGAGCATAGCTCTGATACAACTCGAAGAGTCTACAAAGCTACAAAGAAAAACTAACTCAAAACTAATGTTCACAAGATAACTTTATTTTGGCTTAGAAAGCAATAACCTACATAACCAACCAAAGTACCCCAGCTCAATGAATCGAGGCCTAAGACCATTTTCGGTGTACCTTTCCATCAAAAAAGGGTAGACTCCTCAATCGGTTATGTAAGGATCTAATACTCTTCCAATAAGCCCAATTCAGGCCCAACCCATACTAAAGAAGGGAAAGAAAAAGGCTTAATCCAGCCCATATAGGACTACGGCCCGGCCCAAATCCATTCCTCACTCTCTCTCGTGTGGATCGAACCGATGTCGTGCTTGCAGGAGGAGTCACCCACCACCGTATCAATCTGGTGGCTCTTCAGCACTGGACCACATGATCTCCGACCGCCGCCTCTTCTGCAAGCGCTCAAGATCGAAACCCGATCTCCCTCCTTACCAATCAGCGCGATGAATCACCGATGTGATCACTCGATCTCCACACCCCAGCCCGTCGTTCACCAAAAGCAATCCACCAGTCTTACAAACCTCTGCTAACCCCACAAGCCCCCGTCTCTAGGTCTTCAAACGAGAAGGCTTCCTCAACCACCGAGCCGCCGATCCAAACCTCCCCTCGAGAGCGCACCACTCTCCACCAAGTACCTCCCTGAGATGAGGTACCGTCTGCGAAAACACAGCGGTTGGTGTTCACCGCCGCCTTGCTCCAAACCTAGGTTTTGGGATGACTTTATATTATTGGGCATTCAATACTTACATCATAATTGAAATAAAACGTTACAGAATTAAAAGCAATGAAGTGTTCTAAACGGATAGCCGCACAATTGGCTTGATGGAAAGCTGAGGCAGAATAAGATGTTATTCTAGAACCATTATATGCGCAGATCACTAATAATGGAGATTAGGAGACAATAATGTACTCATTTTTTTAAATACAGGTGCAGAGAATTGACAGATATAGCAGTTGTAATCATTGCCTCTTGTTAGCATCTATCTCAGCAGAACAAATACGCCAGTCAAAAATGGAAGGAGTTTGGGCCCGAACAGAATCAATCAGCAATCACGAACGACTGGTAGAATCAATGAGAAAGGAGTTGGGTGAGTTGCTTCCCCTGTATCCTGTGTGCAGTATCTACAGAGTTCCTGAGACTTTAAGGCGTTTAAATGAGAAGGCATGCACCCAAGAGTTGTCTCTATAGGCCCATTTCACACGGCAAAGAAAGCCTAAAACCCATGGAAGAGCACAAGAAAGATACCTTCAGAATTACTTACATCGGAACCAAGTAAGTTTGGAGGATTGTATCAGCAAGATAAAAAGCCATGAAGCAAAACTCCGTAGTTGTTATGCAGAAACAGTTGAGTTTACAAGTGACCATTTTGTAAAGATGATTCTTGTGGATGCCGCCTTCATCGTTGAGATTTTATTGGGATTTCGCTTCCCTATATTGCAAAATAACAGTGATCGCATATTAATAGACCATGGATGTTTCGATATGTGTGGCCTGACATGTTGTTGCTAGAAAATCAGTTGCCATTCTTCATCCTTGAGGAACTTTATGATATGGATAGAATGAGAGAACTGACGGGAGGCTTTCAATGATTGATCTTTGTTCCTCTTTCTTCATTAGTCTAATGAATATTCACGAAATGGAGAAGACAATTTGGAATGACAGTCATGACACGTTCTTCAGAAGTAGTAGAACACTTTGTTGATCTCTATAGAAGGCTACATCTACCCCCATCATTACTTCTACCAGCGGAACGAGTTAGAGAGTGTGATTTGTTGGAACGGGGATCATCCCCAGCATTGCGGAGCTACACAGGGTTGGAGTCGAGTTTAGGGTGCTTATCTGACTAGGAGCTTGTTAGACATACGGTTCATTGATGGGGTTCTAGAAATTCCAAAATTAGTAATACATGACAATTAGAGTATCATTCAGAAATCTCGTTGCATTTGAACAAAGTCATTGCATGGAGACTATAATAAACGGTTATCTCTGCTTCTAAGTGGCTTGGTGAACTCCTCAGAGGATGTGAAGTTGCTTATTAGTAATGGAATTCTTGAATCCAGACTTGATTTCTATGACACAGCTATCTTTATTAGAGAGCTTGCCGATGGGGTGATGTGAACTTCGGTAGATCCTACTATTCGCATCTTGCACAAGAATTGAACTGTTACCACAAATTGAGATCGGGATCGAAGAGATATCAATGAAGCTTTACTTGAAGGAAACTTTTTCAACTCACCTTGGGCTACTAAAGAAATTATTGCTGCTGTTATTTTTCTCTTACTCACGATCGTTCAGACATATGTTCTCTTATCTCAATTTAGGTTTATTTTTATTTTTATTTTTTGCTTATCGCATACTAAATTGCAACAGTCTTCAACTTCTCTTTTCTTTTCTTTTTTCTGTTCTCCTTTTCTTTTTGTATTTTTGTAAGAGAAGAGTAGGAGCTCTTTTCTCTCCAAAGATCTGCTGTGTGCTTGTAATGATTTGCCAGAGTGTTGAAAAATCATAATGTTTCACCAAACTTCACTGTATTAATGCTACATTTGTTCTTGATGCTCTTCTTTTTTTCTTTCTCAAAGGAAAACGAAATTCATTAAGCATGGGCCACTAATCTAGACCATAAAATCTGAAATTGGTGTCCAACTGGGGTTAGCAAAAGAAACACTGATGCTTGTAGCTCAAGTAGTAACAGTGAATTTACTGGACAACCAAAGCAAAGTCGGAGTTCAAACCAGCTTAACTATCACACACGCCAGTACAGACGTAATGCTTGAGGTGCTCTTTTTACCACAAACACTAGACAGAACTACCCAATCACACCACTCACTACCACACTACCACCTCAAAAATGCATTCTATCCCTATTTTTCCTTTTGCTTTGAAAAAACGCCTGGATTCGGTGTATAAACTACAGTAATCTTCAACTTCAAGATTTCCTCCCCTGCCAAAAAGCAGGAGAGAAAATGAACCAGAAGCACCATTTCAAAAGAATACAGCTCATGAATTCTCACAGCTTCTTATCTAAGTTTTTGAGCATCACATTAAAGACCTGAGACATGTGATTACAACTTCTAGACTAAGACTACTTGCTAAAAAAGACATCTAGTTTCTGCCTTTCTGGAGCACACAAATCTACCAGACAACAAGAAATAACAATTTAGAAATCTAGTCCCAGTAGACCACTCTATTATTGTATCCAACAAAAGGGACAATGTCATTATTCTAATGACAGACAAGTAATAAAAAAGTGAAGCCTGTTGAAGGAGATAATGAATAGGCATGTTGATTTCAGAGTTGCTCATATATACCGGAGGCTAACCGAGTAGCCCATGTACTTGTGAACCATGCTTTGCATTCGAGTGAGAGTCAAAGTTGGTTTACTGTTGCTCCCATTTTATAAGGATGTCATTCTGAGTGATTGTATCATTAGTTGTTTTAATGAAAAATACATTTATAAAAAAAAAAAGAAAAAATGAAGCTCTCCCTGTATACTGATATTATTACCACCAAAGCCAAAGTAAGCTGCTTTGACCTGTTGCTTTGATAAATGAGAGTCAAAAGTACATTTGGAATTTGAGAGTCAACCACTTACAACCGAAAATTCTTCCCTGGTGAAAGTTCACTGTCTGATGTGGCACCATCGCAGCCACAAGTTTAGTCAATTCTGATGATTGACTAACCAGTGTTTTGTCCGTTAACTCAGATATGGAGGACGACCTGGGTTTGTTTCTCTTCTTTCTGCCTCTCTCTCTCGTCTCTACCTTTCAGATTCGAACTAAACAACAATGGTTGCTTTAACCCAATTATTGCTCTAATTCACACATCAAAGGTCATCCGGATCATCGCCAGAATGCACCCAATCAAGAATACCCAATCATCCAAGATTCCATATCAACTCAGTGGGCTGAATGATTTCGTGTCAAGAGTACCCAATCATCCACAATTTCATATCAATCCAGCCTACAATAAGTCAAACATGGATTTCATGTTTCTCATTCAATAACAAACAATGATTTCGGAAATCCCGTCAGTTACTAATCCAATTGAATCAAATTCAATCAAAAGCAAATGACTTACTGGGGAATTTGAGTCTTGTGGGCCGAATGCTAACAAGATCTCAGGATTCGGTATTGAATTTGGGTTAACTTTTCTCTCTCCCTTCTTGTGTCCGGCGACGGCATGGCGGAGCATCGGCGTCACAGGATGATGAAGAACCACCAAAGGTCTGAAACGTTAGCTTTGTTCAATTCAATTGCGGAAGAAGGAGACCAGATGGTGATAACAGTACATATTTTTACTCGCACATAACACATCAGTATTCTCAGATGATGGTTGGAGAGTTGGAGAGGTGGGATTCGATTATGACGAAAGTCCGAAGGGATTTCCAATCCAAAAGCTTACTCACTTTTTGGAGAACATGAACACTGAAGAATGTATTATTATTTTGTAACGGATTCTGTCAGCGCGTGGAAAGGACGCGCCGTTTGTGAGCTTTCACCTGTCAATGGAAGAATCTCCGGCTTTACAACATGGGAATCCTATGAATTTTCGCAACACCAAAACCAAAAGGGTTTGCCTCAAAAAATAATCATGGCTACACACCACCAGGGTAGCTCTAACCACAGTGGCTGCAAGAAGAAGAGCCTAAAGGAAGAGTTTTGAAACAAAAAGAATGACAATGAACGGAAGATATTGCAACTCCAGTTTCATAAAGGGAAAACCGGTTGAGAAACCAGAACAACTCCATGTTTGAGGAGTAGGTCCGGCAGGACCACATTTAACCCTGTGCAAATAAGTGATTGCTCCTTCCTTTCACTTTTCAGATGTACAAAAAAATTTCTTTTTACCTTCCCCCCCAAAAGGTTAACATGATTTTGAAATTTAAACAACCTGAAAAAACCCAATGGGGTCTACAACCATGATTTGCCGACGGCAACAGCGTCACAGGTTGCTCTTGATTGGATTACAAACCGAGCTCCTGAAGCAAGCCTGTTGAGAAGAAAAGAAACAAAATGTCAACCAACGTTCGCAAAGAAACAGGAACATGGATAGAAATTGTAGCAATGTGAAGATGGGAGGGCAAAACTCAACTTTCTTCGATTTTAATAACCTTCTCCTTCTCTCCTCTGAAAGCATCTACCCTTTTCGATTGCTTTTTAACAGAGGATGGATCTGTGAGTCTTTTACTACCTCCATTGGATACAGTAGTGGTACTGATTTGTACACCATCAACTCCATCTGAGGAGTTCCTTGGTTTATCAGAAATAGGAGATCTCATAGTTTCACTCCGCGGTTGCTTGTTTAGTGAAGCTTGATTGATCTTAGGATGCATTTTGATCGTCCTGAGGTAGACTCCTCTTTCTCCTCAATTGAATCTGGCTTCTTATTACAATTCCTGCAAGTGAATAAGTATAGTACTGAAGTTAGATAATTGCCAGGGCTAGTATCAGAGCATGGGATAGTGAGCATATACATCATGACCAATTTGTTCAAACCAGATGGTAATAGATCTTAATCAACAAGTTATAAACCAAACGGTGATCCTTTGCTAATAGTACCCACATAACAATCCCTACTCGACAAAGCTATCCAGGACTGAGGGAAACTTCGAAGATGCAATTTATCCTACAACATATATCACCTTCAATTTGTTTTCAGCAAAATCAAACTAATACATCCTCTGAAAAAGTAGAAGAACTGAACCTGCTCTAGACCTATTCGAGATCATGATTTGTCATAATAATTCTATTTCTGTGTAGAACTTTGATGCTCAAAGAGATATACCTGATTCAGGTTCTCCAATTTGTTATATTTTTGACACCCATTAAGAATACGCGCAAAATGATCAAGATCACACGTACAAGAGTAAAAAGTAGTGTTTATTGCAATTCATTCAGACAAGGAAGAAAATCATCAAGATCACAAGTACATGAGTAAGAATATCCATCACACCAAACACTTTATTTCCTAGCGAACCTTCGCTCTAGATAGGGACTGTATATATATATATATAAACTCAAGTTAGTAATAACAAGTAAGAAATTAAAGAATGTAATTGATTATGACAAAGTTAAATCTAACTAAATTTTAGCTAGTATTTGAGTTTCAAATTGATGCTAAAATTGAGAAATATACCAAATTTACCTTTCTACTGTCTGAATGGCAAATTAGAAGACCGAAAAATGAAGAAAACTATTATTTATAGACATTTGCTCTATATGGTATGTTTGTTTGCTTATGTGGAGTGGGTGTAAAATAAAAGAAATAATGTATGATTTATCTTAAAAGAGATATAGTATTTTGGTTTTTATCAAATTTTCTCAAACATTTAACTCACACTGAAACTGTTATATAACAATACAATTGCATAATAAAATCAACTTGTTACGTTCTCCTTCAACGATCTTCTGGCTCCCCTGTGAGGAAATGTAGCAAGCAAAGTGCTACCAGCAAGTCAATCATTCTTTGAGGTTTGAAATAATAAGACTGCTCACAAAGAATTAACAGCAAGCAAGAACAATTAAAATGCACATTATAATGTTTGAACTTTTTCAAACAACGAAACTAACTAGGACCAAATTTATGTATTCAGCCAAAGTCAAATCATGCAGGTAACATGTTTTTTTACTGCTATGTTTCCTCATTTTCATTTTTTCCCTCTACTTCTCACTATAATGTCTCTAACCTCCCAGACATATAAAACTTTGCATATGCAGATGTGTTGAGGCCTAAAAATTCAGTTAGCAGGCCTAATTGATTCTTCAAGCTCAATTCATAATTTAATGAATTTTACTCGCAAACATCATACTAAGCACGTGGACCCAGCCACATTCATGCACGTGGTCCCAAGCCATATTCATGCATTTGGGCTTTCAAGAATTGGTGTAGCGTAGAAGGTAACAGAATTGTATGAGATTCGTTATTAGTTTTAGGATTATTGGTAATTTTGGACTTGAGACCAAAATTCATGCCCAATGACTTAACTCTAATACAAATAAATGAAGAAGAGAGACCCAAAAGCCAAGCCCAACCTTTTAAGATCAACTTTAACATAGGATACTTAATCCCAACCACATAATAAAACATTTTCCCACAACACAACATCTCACGCAAAACAGTTCCAGAAGCAGAATCTCAGCAGCAGATTTCACGTATGAAATCTACCAAAGCCTATTTCACTTTCACATCTTTCAAAGCCTAGTCCACATGCAATCAACAGGTTTAGACATAACCAACATACAAAATACTTTACAAAAACCAATACATGCTTTAATCCTACTCATCTCTTTACTCAGCAGTAAAAAAAACATTCTTTTCGCTGCTGTTATCAACCAAATACAACCATAAAAAAAGGGAGGCTAGCATGCTCTCTAGCACTCTTCTTCCACCATGCTTCTTCTTTCTCAAGCCTTATTTATTTTCAGATCCAAATCCACCCCAAAAACATATATGCAAACCAAATAGCAAATTCAAACACTTCACCAATTTCTATCTCAAAAACCCAACTCTTATCCCTTTTACCCAACACATCTTTCTCATCCATGTTCTGATCTAAATCAAAAATTTGCCAGGATCTCTTCTTCTTAAACTCATGTTTTTCTAGCTCCCACGCTATGCACATCTTGCTAAGTCCTTCATTGAAAGAACACAGTTGCAGATCACCGCCGTTAATGAATAAACTGCCGCTAGGAAGAACACAACAACAAGCTTCTTAGGATTCTCAATCATTCGAAGCTTTCTGGGCCTAGTTTCCCGTTAACTCAGACGAATGGGATGATATTTTTGGGCTCGGCCATGCTTATCCACTGTCGTACGCCCTTAATCAAAAATGCCCTCCACAAGATGTAAATTAAAACTGCATAGTGAAGAGACAAATTCAATTCCATAAAACACACACAAGAAGGACTTTCCACAACCCTATGAATATAAGTTGGTAATATTGATTTTAGTTGTGTTACCTGTAACATATCATAATTTGGGGCATATTCAGAGCTAGTTTTGTAGCTTCTTCCTCATTTGCTTGAAGCATGTGGCGCACGCTATATAGAGGCATTCGCCACCGGCAATTTTGTTATCTACAATACACCATTTGGTCCTGATATATGAATAAGATATAATTAGTATTGAGATATCCTGCAATGCAAATACAATTTTATTGAATTGAAATTTGTTTAGTCCTTGTGGTTTGAAGTCGACATATGTTTAGTCCTTGTGGTTTTATTTTAATCTGAATAGTCCTTAAAGTCATAATTTTTCATCCAATAGTCCTTATGATTTTATTTTAATCTGAATAGTCCTTAAAGTCATAATTTTTCATTCAAATAGTCTTTCCGATAATTTTCTCAATTAAAGGTAGAGGTGGCAAACGGGCTGCTAAGCACGAGCACGACACGTTTAAAAGCCGCCCAGCACGGTCCAATCCCGTTAACGGCCCTACCAGGCCCAAACATATTATTCTAATGGGTCGGGCTGGCCTAGAAATGAGCCCATGGGCCCGGCTCGGCCCGCGCACGATAATTTGAGGCCCCGGCGGGGCCCGCTATAAAATATGATTTTTTTCCATTTCTAATACGAAGGTAACATATTTATAAATAATAAACTTAGTTTTGATTGTGAACAATAAACTTATATACTAATAATTATTTATTTGAGTATGAATTTGGATTCTCCTAGACTCATAAGAAGTTTTTGCCTAAAATTTATTAATTGTAAACAATAAACATTTATCACTTATTTCTTTAGTTTGTTGACAAAGAAAAAAATTATCGATAATTATGTGAATTAGTTTTGGTTTGTACTCGTATCATGTATAATTAAAAGTTGAGATTATGAGAGTAAAAGCGGTGGTATAGGACATTCACCTCAACTATTTTCAATTTTGGCATGAAATGGGCCCGGCCCACAATGTTATAGGCTTGGGCCGTGGGTCGGGCTGGGCCTTAAATTTGAGTAAATGGGCCGGCCCAACCCCGAGCCCGTTAAGAAGTGGCTCGTCGTAGGCCGGCCCAAACACGGCCCGAAACTCGATTAGGCGGGCCGGGCTGGGCTGGGCCGGCTCGTTTGCCACCTCTAGTTAAAGGCCATAAGAACTATTTGGATGAAAAATCATGACTTTAAGGATTATTCAGATTAAAATGAAACCATAAAGATTATTTGATGAAAAATCGTGACTTTAAGGATTATTCAGATTAAAATGAAACCATAAGACTAAACAAATGTCGATTTTAAACCACAAGAACTATACAATACTTTACCCATGTTTTATTTGTTTTTTTTTTTTAATGATCTACAAATGATAGAATTTTTCCAGATAAGTGAAACTCTTTTATAAAAACCAGTTGATAGTGATCAGATTAGAACTTTTATGAGTTTTGGTGATGAGTAGTAAGTAATTAAGAGTGGAGTGTGTCAATTTTATATATATACAATATATATAACTGATTAAGGACTAAATCAAATCAATTGAGATCAAAACAAAGGCACACCTTCAACAACTTTAACTGTATCACCAACTTCTTTTACGTGGTAATACGGTTAAAAGTTGTTGAAGGATATCTCAATACTATTATATCATACTTCATATATCAGGACCAAATGGTGTATTGCATATACCAAAATTGTCGGTGGCGGATGCTTCTATTTCCAGCATGCGTCACATGCTTCAAGCAAATGAGGAAGAAGCTACAAAGCTAGCTCTTAATCTGCCCCGGATTATGACATGTTACAGGTAACACAACTAAAATCAATATTACCAACTTATTATGGGTTGTGGAAAGTCCTTCTTGTGTGTATTTTATGGAATTGAATTTGTCTCTTCACTATGCAGTTTTAATTTACATCTGCATCTGCAAAGGTTTATATGTTTGGGTTAGAGACATTATAGTGATGAAGTAGAGGAAAAAAGTGAAAATGAGGAAACATAGTAGTAAACAAACATGTTACCTGCATGATTTTGACTTAGCTGAATGCATAAATCTGGTCTTGGTTAGTTTCGTTGTTTGAAAAAGTTCACACATCATAATATGCATTTTAATTGTTCCTGTTTGGAGTTAATTCTTTGTGAACATTCTTCATATTTCAGACTTCAAAGAATGATTGACTAGCACTTTGCTTGCTACATTTCCTCACAAGGGAGCCAGAAGATCGTTGAAGGAGGACATAACAGGTTGATTTTTATTTTGCAATTGTATTGTTTATATAGCAATTTCAGCTTATGAATTGAATGTTTATATAACAGTTGCAACTTATAAATTAAATGGATGTTCTTTATCTTTTGTATGAACCTATGATCAAGTTGTTTTGCTGTTTATCGTACGAAATTAAATCCCTTCTATGTATCATGCATCCTCATGATTCATGAGCTCTAGCACGCAGCAGCGCGAGTTAGTACCTAGTACGTACTCAATAGAGAATAAGGAAACTTCCTTTTAGAATAAGGAACAATGATTTCCTCGTATATCTTGGATAGCATAGGCTAATTCCTTGAGCAATTACATATGAACATGTAATTCTTTGGTACTCACTATAGCTAGTTCATGATGAAGCATGATTATATAATATATATATATATATATATATATATGAAACAACTTGGTGGGTGTGGGTTGGTGATGTGGGTTGATGGGTTTCATCTTTTCTTTACTTTTCCTAAATATACTTTAAATTCAGAACTCAAAACAATGTACATAACTATGCACTTAATAATATGAAACATGTATCAAACTCATTCAGATTCAAATTTGATATACAAACTTTGGATATATAGTTTTCAACATCTTCAACACTTAACTCTTCTTTAATTTTGGTTTCGCCACTACACGAGATTCGACATATATACTAGCTTTCAACAGATTAGAAAAATACATTTAAATATGATATACATATAATCGAAAATACAAAAATATAATAGTGTGTGCTCACTACTTGACTTGGTGCTCAAAACCGAAGATCACCAAATGGGTTAAAATGACAGTAATTACCTCACTTACCAAAATTTACCATACTTCCTTTTTTGAGAGTTGAGACCCAAAGAGAATATCAAAGTTCAACGAATTAATATGGGTGGTTGGTTTAAGTAGAAGCATGCTAGGCTGTAAGTAGACGGATACTGCAAGTAAAATGGACGTTGCAAGGATTTCTCTGATAATATGAGGTTCTTGGTTCGAAGTTCGAACCCCAGCTTGTGAAAAACATCATTAGGATGGATCATACTATATATTGCTCCGACCCGGAATGGTAGCTCACTCGACTCAAAACAAAAAAAAAGGAATAAAACAAAGGTTTGGATCACCAACAGATTACGAACACGGTGACGCGATAAAATATCACCAAAACGTCGTCGTCAAAGGTAGGCGGCTTCCTCTCTCTCTAAACTTGAGCTTTAAAAAACAAAGTTCCCAACTTCCACAAACCCCTCCACCAGATTACTCTCTCAGTCTTCACATTTTTTCAAAGCTAGCTACTTCTGACTTCTCTTCTACCAGTCCCCACTCTCTCTTCCTCATCACAATCTCAACTTCGCAATTCGATCGCGCTCTGCTCAATCCGGTTCGTTATTCTCTTTAACTCCTCGCTTTTGCATGCAATTCTTATTCGGATTCGATCGCGCGTTTCGCTACGCGATTCCTCTCGATCCGTCCCGAATAATTCGCGCTCGAATTTCGATTTATTTCTGTTGATATAGTTAGAGTGGTAGTTGAATTTTTGGTGGTAGTTGTAGGAGGAAAATAAAACTGAATTAATTTAGGTGATCAGTGGTGTTGGGAAGAGTGATAGGTTAGTCAATTCAGTTGTGCTAGTGAGGAAAGTGAGGGAAGCTTTTTGCGTGATTACATATATAGAGGTGGTTGAGTGTGTAATTGACTTTGTGTTTATAGATCAGAAGGTGCGGCCTCTCTGATTGAGCTACAGCCCAGGAAGGATGGGATCAGGAGCATGGAAGATTGAGAAAAGAGACGATTTTAGAAGCGAATCTTTTAAAGAGGAGAATGTGCTTGAGAATGGGACTCTGTCGATTATCGTGCTTGGCGCGTCCGGTGATCTTGCCAAGAAGAAGACATTTCCTGCGCTGTTCCACCTTTTTAAGCAGGTCCGTTTGCTGAGCTTGTTCTTTTGCCGTGTCTGTATATGTTTATATCATGAAATTTTAGTGACTTTGCTTTCTGTCGGTTGCTCTTTAGGGGTTTTTGAATCCAAATGAAGTTCACATTTTCGGCTATGCAAGGACTAAGATTTCTGATGATGAGCTAAGAAGCCGCATACGTGGGTGAGGTTTCTTGCCTGCCTTTGTGCATTAGTTTCTCTCAAGTACGGCAGCTTCAGTGAATTCCGCTGTTCGAAATTCTTTTTGCTCTCTTTCACAGATGTTATATCAAACGATAGACTTTGATGATTGGTGCTAACTGCAGATATCTTATCCAAGGAGCTTCCTCCAAGGACTTGGAAGCAGTAACCAAATTTTTGCAACTGGTTAGTGCCTTATGCTGGCGTCTTGTATAATTCCATCCATATTTAGATATTCAACTAGTTTGATAATTTTGTTTGTAGATCAAATACGTGAGTGGTTCTTATGATGGTGAGGAGGGTTTTCGGCAGCTTGATAAGGAAATTGCAGTCCACGAAGACTCCAAAAATAGTGCAGATGGATCATCTCGCAGGCTCTTTTATCTTGCACTTCCTCCATCAGTATATCCATCTGTTTGTGGGATGATCAAGAACTATTGCATGAATAACTGTAAGCCTTTTCCAATTCTATCTAATGTTGTATTAATGTAGATATTTAGAATAAACTTTTTTGTTTCCATTATTATTTTTTCTTTCCATACATCTCTTTTCTCCTTAAACTGTTCCGGAATGAAATCACTGTAGATTAACATATTGTTGATTACATTGATACAGCTGATCATGGTGGATGGACTCGTATTGTTGTTGAAAAGCCTTTTGGCAAGGATTTGGAATCTGCAGAGAAACTCAGTAATCAGATTGGAGAATTGTTTGATGAATCACAAATTTACCGTATTGATCACTATTTGGGAAAGGAATTGGTGCAAAATTTGGTAATGTTAAATCTCTGTCTACATGCTTAGTTTCTGGTTATTGATAATCATGAAATCAGCTTATTTTATTCTTATGTAAATTTACAGTTGGTACTTCGTTTTGCAAATAGATTCTTTTTGCCCCTTTGGAACCGAGACAACATAGAGAATGTACAGGTGAGAATCCTTATGTGTTGTTGATCGAGTGTTGGTAGAACATTGACAATGTATACTACTGGTGGTACTTTCAACATTGACAATGTATTTTTTTCGCAGATTGTGTTCAGGGAGGATTTTGGAACTGAAGGTCGAGGTGGATATTTTGATGAATATGGGTATGCTTCATGAATGCTAATGTGTCAAGTTGTTCTTTGAAAAGTGTCCTGAATGAAAAATAATGGCTCCAGTTCCTAAATAATGCTTTATCAATATTGTTTTCCAAGAAATCCTATTTCCTGTGTTGTAATGTTTCTGGCTTTTTTTTTTTTTTTTTTAAATACATCTAATAGTGCTGACTAATTGGTTGTGTTTTATTTCTACTCAGAATTATCCGCGATATTATCCAAAATCATCTATTGCAGGTAAGATCTTGATACAAGTTTGGCCATCTATTATAAAAATATAAAATAAATCATCATTACTTTTGAAAAACCAATTTAAAATCAGACTGAGCATCAATTATTTCACTTGTGGTCTTTTTGAGTCTTATATGCTTTAGTTAAGAGCTTTTATAAACTTGGTGGACCATATTTATTGTTGCAACATCTTTGAATTATGATGCATCAGATCTTTCACCAAACTCCATACCAGGAGAAAAAATTCAAATTTTTTAGCTAAAATATTTATGTAATTTCCCACTGCAGGTTCTTTGTTTGGTCGCCATGGAAAAGCCTGTTTCCCTTAAACCTGAGCATATCCGGGACGAGAAAGTGAAGGTGCGTGTTCCCCATTTATTTATTAGCTGGTTTACAAAAGGAAAATGATTAATCTGAAATGTGTTCTTCATATATAACAGATGTTCTTTCATCATGTACCGTGAGTTCCAAAAGTTCCTTGTTGTACTTTTGATGATTAATAAATCAAAATGTAGGTTCTTCAATCGGTACTTCCAATTAACGACGACGAAGTTGTTCTTGGACAATATGATGGGTATACAGATGATCCAACTGTTCCTGACCACTCAAACACTCCCACTTTCTCAACTGTGGTTCTGCGTATACATAATGAAAGATGGGAAGGTATAGTACCCTGGAAAAAAAAAGTTTAAATTTTATAGGCTATATTCCCTCTTTCTTTGTTCTCATTGTCAACACCTTCTTTTGCAGGTGTTCCATTCATACTAAAGGCTGGAAAAGCATTGAATTCAAGAAAGGCAGAAATAAGGGTTCAGTTTAAGGATGTTCCTGGTGACATATTCAGATGTAAGGCACTGGGCCTTTGCAACTCTGAGTAACTTAGTTTCAACATATTAGTCCATCAATTGCATACTAACATGTTGAAAAATAACATAAAAATCAATTATACTTTCATACCCTTGCCAGTCTTCCTTTTTCTTGAAACTCTGGCATCAAAGCAGAATCATGAATGCCTGATATGAATCATTTCCGTAAAGGATATCGATAGTTAATACACTGTAGATCATTGTTTCAAGATGATTTATATAATATATTACTGTTGTTAGTTTTTGACTATTATCTGATTATTTAGGTAAAAAACAAGGGAGGAATGAGTTCGTAATACGCTTGCAACCATCAGAAGCTATGTACATGAAACTTACGGTATGTGTTGACTATCGAGTGTGTTAATAATATATTTGAGCTGATATCTCCGAATTCATGTGCATTTGTTGTTGAGCAGTTGTAGTAGTATGAGGCAAAACTTTACTGTTTTATAAATTTGAGTTGCAAATATCCTTGGTATTACAGAGAAACTTACATTCATGTCTACCTATCCCTGTTTTAGAAATTGTTTCTATTGGAGTTGTCTGAGATCTTATTCGTATGCCAAATTGGAGAAGCCTCCCATTCTTCTATGAATGAAATCAATATTATGTGCTTTGGGTCGCAAGACCTAAATGCTTTATGCAACACTCTCACTACGTTGTTCTCCTTTCTGTCATACTTGAAATCTGCATACATATAATGCAGTAGTGAAATTGCCATTTCTTTTAGCTTTTGCCCATATTGCCGCATCGAAGAATATATAATAGCTAGCGCTATAACTATATGTGTTTGGTATACGATTAAGTTGCATGTCACTCTTGAGAAAGTCTTGGCCATATTTTGAATTGCAGTTAGAGTCCCCAATCTTCTTCATGTTAACTTACTAAGTCAATGTCTATTATGCAGGTTAAGCAGCCTGGACTTGAGATGTCGACTGTCCAAAGTGAATTAGACTTGTCATATGGGCAACGTTATCAAGGGGTAGCAATCCCAGAGGCTTATGAACGCCTTATTCTTGACACGTATGGCCTCTGCCCTTTATATTGTAGTATTGTATTTTTTTTTTCAAAGCTATATAAATATTGAAATCCACTGAACTCATAGACCCAGTAAGTTATCTTTTTATTCATAAATGGGAATTTGATTGACAGAATAAAAGGAGATCAACAGCATTTTGTACGCAGAGATGAGTTGAAGGTAAACCAAATTGTTGATCGTACCCTTATTTTCTTGGCACAGTAGCCATGCTCTGCGTTGACTAATATGCTGTGTAAATCATCAGGCCGCCTGGGAAATCTTCACCCCTCTTCTGCACAGAATTGACAACGGTGAGCTAAAGCCACTTCCATACAAACCAGGCAGTAGGGGTCCTGAAGCAGCAGATGCACTGCTAGAGAAAGCTGGTTATGTACAAACACATGGCTATATATGGATCCCTCCCACCTTGTAGATGTGCTACCCTGTTTGCTTCCCAGCTCGGGCTTACACATAAGTGTGTCATAAATTTGTTGTTCTTTCAATTGCAAGCGTAATAAGCTCAAAATGCAGAATAAAGAAAGAATGCGGTATTGTGTGTAATAGATTGAGCCATCATGAGTAGTAAAGTGCTGCTTCTCTAATTCATCGCAGTTGGATGGAGCAGCAGTTGCTTTGTTAGTTTGTTGTAACCTATGGAATACTTTTCACGTTAACTAATGGAAAATACCCATCTTCTTAGTAATTCCCGTACTCTAACCTTTCTTAACGATCAAATGCTGTCATTTGATGCCGTCTATCGCTAAGTATGAAAATATTAACTCCTGATTCAAACGAAAATATTAGTTTGAAGAGATGCATCACGTTGAATTTCAATATTATATGATGCTATTACGAATGAATTGTTCGTCAGTAATGACATCTCCTCAAATATCCACCAATGTTTTGGGTTTTTATAGTCTAGGAAGCTCTTATGCCATTCTTCAAATAAGCTCATTATCACTAGGTCTATTTTTGTTTGTTTTTGGACTTCGCAAATAAAACTCTTAACCAAGAGGCAGAAGGTTATATATTTCTTTAAAGGTAAATCAGTGTAACTCCATATCTGGTTAGGAAATGAAAAATTTACCAAGTAGCAAGTCGAATCTCAAAAGGCTTCAATCTTGGGTGAAATTTTTTTTTTAAATAAAAAAAAAAAGAAATTGTATCTTATTGTTGAGGCAAGGTCCTTCTCGTGCAAGGTGAAGGCAAAGAAGAAGCCAAAGGGAGAAGAAGACTTTCTCTCCACGCGTCTATTTCCCAACCTTCACTCTAATTTTAGAACCTCAAACTCTCTTTTTCACCTTCCAAAATTCTCATTGCGCCTGGTTGGTTGGTTGATTTGGCTTTCCTCGCAAATTTCGGTATATATTTCTCTCCTCAATCCCTTTTTTATATTAGAATTAGAATTTCTTCTCTGTATTGGACACTGTTGCATTAATTCAATTCCACCCCAAGTTTGGATTTTCAAGACTTTAGAACAAATTCAGGGCTGCATTGATTCAATTCCACCCCAAAGTTTTGATTTTTATGCTTTTGGTACTTAGAAATATTGAGGGCTGCATTGAATTTGATTCAGTTTCACCCAAAGTTTGGATTTTTATGGTGTTGCTACTTGGAGAATTTGAGGGGATTTGTTGATTTTTTTTGTTCTGGGTTTAGTTTGTTTTGATTCTTAGCTGTCTGTTAGGGGCTAAAGGATGGCTTTGAATCTGTCTAGGGGATCAGTTTTGCCTAAGTACTCTTCCCCAGAGCATAGTTTGTGTTCTGCTGTTAGGTGCTCTAATGGGTATGTGAGGGATCAATGTAAAGAGAAGAGCTTGGATGGTGATGCTTCGAGTTCGAATTCAGATTTGAAGAAGAATAATAGTCATTATAGTGAGCCTTGTGTTGATGATATTCTTGAGAGGTTGCCTGTTGATCCTTTTGGGATGGATATGAGGTCTACTTTTACGGCGATTAGTGGTTGGCTTGAGGATTTTGAGAAGGGGTGTGAGTCTTATGAGTTTGGGGTGGAAGAGCAGAAGAAGAAGAAGGTGGATGGTGGTGGGTTGTTTGCTGGTCTGAATTGGGTTTGGAATAGCGCTGTGATATTTCAGCCGGAGCCGGGTGAGGTGAAGTTTGATGGGATATCGATTCCATATGATAGCTTTGATGGGTTTGGGATCAATGATGGAGGTTTTGTATTGGACGACAATGTGGAGGAGTTTCTGGGTTTTGGCCATGTGGTGAACTTGAATGTTAGTTATGGAGCTCAGGAACTGCCGGTTGGAATTATGGAAAGGCCGGAATGTAGTATAAAGAATTTTGATAGTGAAGGAGGTGCTCCACATGATGCTATGTTTTATGCATTGGGTTATCTTGGCGTTCAGGATCTTCTTTTGGTTGAACAGGTCTGCAGGTCTTTGAATCATGCAGTCAAAAGCGACCCTCTTCTATGGAGGTGCATTAACATTGACTGGCCGTTGAATGAGAGGGTCACCGATGATGCTCTTGTAAATTTAACTAGCAGGGCTCAGGGTAATCTTCAAACCTTAAGTCTAGTGCATTGTGCATGGATCACCGATACTGGGCTGCATCACGTGTTTGACAGCAATCCAAGGCTGACAAAAGTAAGTACTTGAAACTTTGATCCTCTCTATGTTTGAGAATATTTCAGCTGTCTGTTTCTTTGTCTGATTATGGATTTGTATACTTGCTCCATTTTATTGGCATATTGAATGCAAAAGTGTAACATAGAATTTGGTATAATGTTCTTCTATAATCGTTTCTTGCTCCACAAAGGACGAAGTTTGTATGTTAGTTTTTCTAACTTCTTCATGCTCATATCTTGGTATTTCAAACTTCATATTTCTGTTTTCCCCTTGATGACGGTTAAACAAACCTTGTGTGTCTGCTTCTTATTAAAAAGACAATATCTCATGCACCATTTGTCATCAAAGCGAGAAACTATAGAACTTGTTAAAATTATTGTATCTGACGCACGTTTTGAAACAAACTTTTCTATCTTTTTGATTTTTTGATTTTTGTGATTAGTCTTAATGTTTAAACTTGGTGCACCAGTCATGTCCTGTTTTTCATATTGAAATTTGTAGGCATTCGTTGTACCTTATTTATGTGGTTAACTAACTGAAGTTATTGTACTTTTCTTTTTTTCGTAGTTGAGTATTCCAGGATGTATAAAAATAAGTGTCGAGAGCATCTTGTTAAACCTAAGGACCTTGAAATCTGCAGGCAAGCCTGGTATAAAGCACTTGAGAATTGGAGGTCTCTCTGGTATAACAGACAAGCAGTATGAAGAGTTAAAATGTTTGCTCAGTGCAGATAACCATATTCAGGTTAAAGCCCCAAAACCACGTTATTTTCATGGTGGGCTATCATATCTCTCTTGTGATGATGATTGTGCCATCGACATTGAAGCATGCCCCAGGTGCCAGAGATTAAGTTTAGTTTATGATTGCCCAGCAGAGACTTGCCAAGGGAAACACCAGAAGGCTCAGATGTGCAGGGCTTGCATACTCTGCATAACTCGTTGTATTAGTTGTGGGTGCTGCCTCGGAGACTGTGATTATGTGGAGACGTTTTGCCTACAGTTGCTTTGTTTGGAATGTTTGGAAAACCTACTCAAATGTCAAGGGAGGCATGGAGAAAAAGGTGCTCCCAAATGTGCCATATTTTGTCAAGAGAGCAGGTATCAGTTTTGCCTTTTTGGCTAATGGGGAATGAAGATGCTGCATATTGGTGTCCTGTTGGTTCTGGATTTGAATCTAGAAGGTTTGGCTGTTTCGAAAATGGGCAGAAGCTATCTATTGCATGCTTAGTTTCCTGAGGATTTTTACCATGAAGAAATTGCACCAAGGAAAAGGAAAAAAAAAAAAAAAAAAAAGATTAAAAAATAGAAAAAAGACAGAACTACTGAGAGAAGTCTTGCCAATGGGGAAAGTGTAAATAAAAGAGGCAGTAGTGCGGAGAAGTTTGCCTGAAAATGTTAGCTCATGCCCAAGTGGTTCCTGTCCTGGATAGGTGCCAAGGGGCAATGAAGAGAATTATCTAGAAAATTTACGGGTGGAAGTGGAGCAGTATGGTGAGTAACTGTCGATATTCATTGTCAGCGTCGTCATCGGCAAAGTTGAGCAGGGTGCAGAAAGTTCTGGAAGAAGCAGTTGGCTCGTTGAAGGGCTGATCTGTTAAATTTCAAAGGATCTCCTTTTGCGGTTGCAGCTGATGCCCACATTTTTTGTCTTTGGGTTATATGTTACTATTGTGTCTTTCCGTTGCCTTCAAAGTTCAACTCATACTTGTGCAAATGAAATAAGCATTCTTGGGCGGATAATGAATAACGCCGGTAATGGGCTATGAGCCTATGATGATAAATTGGTGCGTAGTTGATATACTTGAATGTAGAATTGAGGCCTTTCATGTTTGTCTCCTGTTGATCGATTTAAGAGCAACTAGAACTTATTTGTTATTCAGATGTCAATCAGAGACATTCCCTCTCTTTAGATATCTTCTTTTGTAAGTTGTTTTTTTTTTTTTTATAGGTGAAATATTGCATGTTTTGAAGATATTAACAATGCTTTGTTAGCCCTAATTAAATACCACTTTTCATTAGGACTCCCTAAAGACAAGGAAATAATTGTTCCTTAATTATTTCTATTAGGAAACATTGAGTACGTATTTGCCCATTCCTCGACGAGGGAAGAATATTACGAGGAATGATTTGAAGGTATTAACAATGTGGTCAGGGGAGGGGCTGCAGGGCTGCAATGCCATGTTGGTTGTTCGGGTTTCAGCGGATTAGTCTTTAGGCTTCGAAAGCCTTTGGGATACTACCATATTGAATCCAAAAAAACAACAATGTTTATTTTTATTTTTATGAGAAGCCCTAATGAGTTTATTAGGACTCCCTAAAGAAACGAGAAAATAATTGTTCCATATTCTTATTAGGAAACAAATTTCCCAATTGATTAATTGAGTACGTTATTTCCCATTCCTAGAGGGTACAAGAATATTATCTATCATCTATAAATAGACTTCTATAGAGGAGGTCTATCTCAGCTCTTACACATATCGATCCCTAATCAGAGTAAATAACTTAATATACTACGAGATATGTCTCTCTCAGATTGGGCAGAACTACCCGACGAGCTTTTGAATTCGATCCTAGAGAGGTTGGAGTTGGTGTCGGATTACTTGAATTTCAGTCTTGTTTGTTGGTCATGGAATTACGCTGCCAAGAAGAGCACCGCCAAGAGTAAGATAATGTTATGTTATAATCGTCCTCCCATGCTGTTAATCTCTAGTTCTACCGAAAAGGGCGAGAATACGTTTCACGCGTACAACTTCATCAATGATAAGGTCCTTGATTGGCAATTAGAGATGCCAAATGTGCGATTTTGTGGATCTTCTAGAGGATGGTTGATATATGTTGAGGAGAACTTTGCGGTAACCTTAATAAATCCCTTCTTTAGGGTTAAGGGCATAAGAAAGAAGGAAAATTCGATCATTCACCTTCCTCCGTTGCGCACAGAAGAGGGGAGGACAGAGTTTGAGCATTATGTACACAGGGCAACAATTTCAGCTGATCCAATAATAAACGCGAATGATTGCTTTGTTGCTATTGTATTTGGTAACAAAAAATATTTGGCTGTCTTCAGACTCGGTCAGGACACAAAATGGACATATATTGATCAAAAGTGGCGCCATTTTCAAAATGTTGCAATTGTTCAAGAGACGTGCTATGCTCTTCGACGTCTTGATGGCCATTTGTCTAGCAACAGACTTGTGTCTTTTGATGTTGCCACTAGCAATAGCTCTAAAGAGAAATTGAGAGATAATTTTTGCTCTGATATAGTACGTGTGGCGCCACCAGTTAAACAAGAGCGTCATCAAAGCAGGAAAGAGTATCTTGTCATGGATTCAACTGAGAGGAATTTTTTGATGGTTCGAAGGCACATTACTCACAGACCTCCAGGTTTCGATGTACTTGAACGTGAAACTTGGAATTTTGAAGTATATGAATTAGATTTGCGATCGGATAAATTCGATAAGTTAAGGTGGATAAAGAAAAACACCTTAGGCGATGTTGCAATCTTTTTAGGGGATAACTCTTCGGTATCCGTAGTTGCTTCACATTTTCCAGGATGTCAGCCGAATTGCATATATTTCAACCATGATTTCGTTAACGTAAAAACTAAAGTCGATGAATCTGGGATTCAAGATTTTGGCATATATAACTTGGAAGATAAAAGGTTTCATGTTGGTGTGTATAATGTTCAAGATAAAAACTCTTCACAGCTTTCTACATTGCTAAAGAAGACTAATAGATTACCAATATGGGTTGTGCCAACGTTTCAAATGTAAGCAACGCACTATTGAATTAATCTGCCGATTCTAGGCAAAGTAATATTTGTTCTCGATCAGAATTTGTTTCTTAATCTTATAACTTATATATTAGTAATTTTTTTTTCTTTTTATTTTTTCATACATGATTCATATCATAACGAAGGAAAAATCGAACTCTAGCACTATATATAGGTGCAACCATAAATTACTGTTTAATTGTTACTGAATCGACCACAGACCAATTCCCAATTTACATGGGAGTATTGCATACACTCAATACTTCTCAACTTCTTGCTACTCAACACTCCAACAAGCAGATGTAAAATTTGATTGAATGTGATCAAAATTCCGCAATAATACATCACAATTAAGATTTTGATCAAATTACACATCACAATAATACATTTCACAATAATGTAATGATTTTGACAATAGAATAGACAAGTCTGTTGCACTGTGGCTTGCCGTGTTAGACAGGCTGATCGAACTGTGTGGATTCATGTTTAGACAGTTCATTCCCTCCATTAATTGGAGATATCTCTCAAGCTAGCTGGCCATCTGATAATCTGAACCTCTTAAATCCATACTCTCATCCTCCCCGGCCTAAATAGAGATATTATTTTCTTCCACCGCTACTAAAGACATAGACCTAGCATTTCCTTACGCCTTTACTTATTGATATTTGTATGTGAGTTGCTTTGCAATGCCAATAGATAACAATTTAAGTAAAATCTGATAGGCCGAGTATTGGTTCATCAATACATAAGGGGCGAGTACTGATTTCTGGTACTGTAACAAAATATATTGAATTACTACAAATACAAGCATCAAATTTATTGAATAACTGGGAGCAGTTTCATAGTATCGATCTGCATGCTTAATTTCACTATAAAGAACATAATTCGTTTAACATATGAGCCTGACTGGCGTCTGGCAGCTCTTGCTGGCACATGAACTCTTATTCAACTCGACGATGAAGTAGAGGCAAAAGGATTAGGAGGCATGGTCAGATTGTCACCTTCCTTTTCCAACATTTGAACTACAGTTTTCATGGAAGGACGGTCTATTGGATGCCATTGGATGCACCAAAGACCCACAATTGCAAGTTTCCTAGCAATTCCAACGTTTCCTTCGTCCCCAATATGGATGCGCAGGTCGTTCCCTTGTTCTAGCAGATTATAGATCCATTCTGGGAAGTAGACTTGGCTGCTCGAGTCTTCCATGACCTTAAAATTCTTTCTCCCTCCAACCATTTCAAGAAGCAACGTTCCAAAACTATAGACATCTGCCTTGTATGACACGTTACCAAAGTTTCTGGAGTAGACTTCTGGTGCGATATAGCCCATGGTTCCCCTCGCTGCAGTCATGGACACCGCGCTTTGATCCTTTGAGCACAACTTAGCCAAACCAAAATCGGAAACTTTTGGAGTGAAGTCATGGTCTAGCAACACATTATGGGGCTTGATGTCAAAGTGGAGGATTTGTTGTTCACAACCTTGGTGAAGATATTCAATACCTTTGGCTATACCTAAAGCAATATCTTGCAACTTTTCCCAGCCAAGGAACGAATTCTCATTATCTGCTGATGATAGGAAATTCTGGAGTGGACCATTTGGTAAGAACTCATAAACAAGAGCTCGTATAAATCCGTCAGCGCAGTAACCAATCAAGCGTACCACATTGACATGGTGGATTTGACCCATCGTGCCTACTTCGTTTATAAAATCTTCCCCTTTCTCATTGGAATTGTTGAGGATTTTCACAGCAACAAGTAATTCAGAGGAAAGCCTACCTTTAAACACAGTTCCATAGGCCCCTTGACCCAGTTTCTCTTTAAAATGCTCTGTTATCCTTTTAATATCTGCATAAGTATATCTGCTTGGCTTAAGAGCTCTGTATTCATCCAAGAATATTTTAATTCTCAGTTGATTTTCTTCTTCTCTTTTGACAGAGCTGTAGACATAGTAGATTGTCGCTCCCGTCACTATAAGAATAACAGAAAGTGTGCAAGAACCTGCAAAAATATCACCTTCCCTGTAAGAACAACAACTTTCGAGCTAAAAACACAATACTCCAACGGAGGGAGAAAAAAAGAGGAACAAGAACTTCTACATTCTCTGTTAGAAAGAATCTATCTCTTCCTCAAATCAATCTATGATTAGGATGCTATGATTTGGTGTAATTGTATATCAGTTTTGATACTGCTGTAAATGTAGGTTATTCCCTCTTTACTACTGATTTGTAATAGCAGTATCATTAGCCATACTATATATATTGTATATCTTGTAAACAGAAAGTAATGAGAATCAAGTTCTACATTCTCACCTAATATCTTTATAGTTGGAGCTCCAAGTTTACCACCTGCATGTATAATTTGTTTCAGGTGATTATAAGGATTAAGGAATTAAATGGTTAAAGCAATGAAGCAAAATTATTCATCTGTATTCTGTAATCTGTTATAGATGTGTGAAGCATAAACGATACCTTTGGCTTTGGGTGCTTTGGGTGCTTTGGGTACATCCAAGCATTGAGTTTGGGGATCTGTCTGATTTGTGAATTCATTCTCCAGGCTACATAGCTTGCCCATCTCTTCACATTGTTGACACGAAGGTATGGACCAGTAAAGATACAGTCCAGAATAAGGGAAATAATATTCTAGGTATTTAGATGTGTCTGCAGGACCTGAATAGTCATGCACCTTGGTACAAGACACTAGGGGTAAACTATCAATAGAACAATATACTCCAGAAGATGTGATGCTAGCATAAATCAGCTGGTTGCCTGGATTACCATGGCAAGGGCTCAATCTTGCTAGACATGGTGATAAATATTTTGTTGTAATATTCTCTCTCACAGTTGATGGAGGGCAACTGAACAAGCTTGCGTTGCCAAAAAGTTTGAAGGGAGAAGAACTGTGGTAGAATATGTCTCTGGGGTAGCATTCGATTTCATCATCCAATTTAATGAGCTTAATGAGCTGTGATCTGTAGTCAATCTCTTTAACATAGAGCTTAGTAGATGACGACATCTCAAGCAGTAGTAGTGTCTGGTTATCGTGGGTGCAAGAAAGTTCAAAGCCAGGGTAACCACAATGGACTGGTTGCATGCCTTTAAGCCGAAATGGGAACCGGATGGGAGGGCCGTCAGTGCTACAGCTTCTTTCTGTGCAATCTTGAAGGTCTACTCCACCATGCACAACATCTACTTCAGCAGATATCAGGAGCAACAAGAACAACAAACTCATGATCTAGCTTACTGATTACTAGCTAGCTTCCTTCTTTCTCTGATTTTTATGCGTGCAATATGGACTCTTTCAAAGAAGATAAGGGCCCTACTCTCACCTTCGGAGAATTGAGGTATGCAATGAGAAGGCTCTTAATATCCACAATTCCACATTGACTTGACTTGCATACTCTAACGAAGATTCCATATCAGTCATGTATCATTTATTTTCTATATTTTGAATATCCACAATTCCACATTGACTCTTGACTTGCATACCCTAACGAAGATTCCATATCAGCCATATATCATTTATTTTCTATATTTTGAATATAGAAAATATCCACAATTCCACATTGACTTGACTTCCATACCCTAACGTTAGATCGATTCTATAATCCATATCAGTCATATATCATTTATTTTATATATTTAAAATAGGATTAATTACAAAACATCACTCAAATATGATGTTATATATTTTCATTTTCATACCTAACTATCAAAAACTTAATTGCATTTTCATACCCGAAGTTTCATTCCGTTAGCATTTTGATACCTTAACCACTAACATCGTTAAATTTTGAGGGCATTTTTATTATTTTAATAAATATATCATTTTTTACATTTACTTTAACAAAATAATTTATTTTTTGAGGTTATCAAATACAAATAAAACAATTTACTTTAGCACAAATATTCAAAAACGAAAAAACGAAAAATTAAATATTTATTTTTGCAACAATAGTGATAAAAGTTAGTAAAACTTTTGTATGTATACATATTTTTGGAGTTACATGTTAAGCAAAAAAAAAATTAAAAATTAAAATAAATTATATCGAAAAAATATCAAATATCGATGAAAATTGTATCAAATTTTATATAAACATATTTAACCTATTTTTGGTTAAATATACCATGTTATATAAAATATGATAAAAATTTCATCGATATTCGATATTTTCTCCATATAATTTATTTTAATTATATATTTTAATTTATTTTATTTTGTTTTGCATGTAACTCTAAAAATATATATACATACAAGAGTTCTACTAACTTTTATCATTATTGTTGTAAAAATAAATATTTCATTTTGAATTTTTTTTTGAACTTTTTTGCTAAAGTAAATTGTTTTATTTGTATTTCAAAAAATAAATTATTTTGTTAAAGTAAATGTAAAAAATGATATATTTATTGAAATGACGAAAATGCCTTTAAAATTAACGGTGTTAGTGGTCAGGGTATCAAAATGCTAACGGAATGAAACTTCGGGTATGAAAACATAAGTTTTTGATAGTTAGGTATGAAAATGAAAATAACATCATAGTTCGGGTGGTGTTTTGTAATTAATCCTTTTGAAAGAATATAAAGAAGGCACTTATCAGTAACATTCTTCTTCGTCTTCATATCCCTCCCTTCCTTTGTGATCATGTTTAGAACAGCAACTCTCATGTTTGCTACTGCTTCTCTTCTTGTGTTTCTTTCTCTTTCGAGTTGTTCGCAGACTTCTTCCAGGGGTAATTCAGAATGTTCTCCTTCTTGTGGCAATATTCAGATCAGCTCTCCGTTTCGTTTACAAGGAGACCCTGGACACTGCGGCAACAAGAGCTGTGAGTTATCATGTGAGGCAGACGGTACCAATCAATCTCATCATGCCATATTATACTTGTTTTCTGGAAAATATTACGTAGAAGCTATCAATTACAATAATTACACGATCCGACTCGTGGATGCTGGTGTTCACAATACCAAGGACAACTACTTCTCCAACCCCGTTTACCCTTTAACCGACTTCAACTTTAGTTATTATTCTTTCAGTAAGTATCAGCCTTACAGCTTATCCTGCCAGTATTTTGAGTCGCCAGATCCATATTCCTCAGATTATCAGTACCTGACAGCGCCTCTGGTCATGCTGAGCTGCAAAAATCCAATGAATTATTCCGATCTCTTTGTTGAAACAGCTCCATGCATTAACAATACCAGCATCCACTCTTCCTCTGATCCTTCCCTGTCCACAGTGTATTCTTACTTCATGCATGGGCGGCGCTTTAACGAATATAAATACCCATACATAAGTACGGCTGATTTGGGGTTGTCCTGCAAAATAACACTCATGGTTCTTGTGTCCCCTCCTCCCACTCCCACTGATGAGTACATCAAGTCGTGTCAAGGCATATATAAACAACTAGCATATGGCTTTCAACTCACATGGATTGATTACCAGTGTAAAAAAACTGCGGACAGAATTATGATGAACGGCAGCTGGAGTGTGGGTTGACCACCTACAACACGAATGGACTTGAGTGCCGCTATTGGGGGAAAGGTAACAATTGCCAAACCTGAAGTTTTGAATTACAAGAATTTATTACTGAAACTATAGTATATAGACTTAAATAATAGTGGCAAAAAACACCAACTTTGTTCATGACAGCCAAATTTAACCTGATGTCCTGATCAATGAGATCTTGTACAATACTTGATAGTTGATACTGCCCGATCAAGTGCTAACATGGTCGAATCTGAACTTTTCACCCCCAACTTTGCAAAAAATTCCTTTCAGTAAAAGCTAAATGGTTGTAGGGGCAATAGCTGCATAACTCAACGAATATGTTATGATCCATTTACATGTATGTGAAAATTCATTAGATTGGTGTGTTGGATCACAGTTTTGAGTTTTGTCCGAAATTAATTTGTCCTGTGCAAAGTGTTGTTACTTGTTAGTCAATTTTCCTTTCAATACTTCCTGATAAACTGCAGTTTAGATTTTTCTGTTAAATTAAAAACAAAGAAATCTTAAAATTAATTGTCTGCTGAGTTAAATGTACTGAAGAAATTTATGCTGTTTTCTTGTTATTTTTTATGGCTGCAGCATATGTGACAAATTAAGTAAGCTAATGTCACCGCTTTCTTTTGTACAGATGAAAGTCATGGAACTCTTGTAATTAAGATCAGATCGATAATCCAAAAACTAGGTCAGTTGCCTCTGCTCTAAATCTAGAGTAGCTTATAATATAAACTTCTGTTAAAGATTTTCATTTTCTCTCTATCAAACCACCTGCTGATTCATAGCATGATGAATTTCTCCTTCTGTTGCAGTGGATGCCATTCGCCCAATATATAAGCCTTTCCACCTTGATGTCCTGTATCCTCTGTATTATAACAACCAATACAATCATCAGCTTGTGGTGTGTGTGGTAGTGTACACCGGTAAGTGACTAATTTGATCACTTAAAATACACATGAAAGATTAAGTATTCAAATTTCTATGAACTTCTATTAGAACTAACATCAGCAGGACTCGGATTGAACAGAAATACAGTTAGTAATGAAGATGTTTATAATGTTGCACCAATTTCTTATGTCCTTCCTATTCATTCCATTTTCTTGTAACCACACAGGATTGTTCCTAATGGCGAGACTATCATTGGGCCTTCCATTTATAACAGCATTACTAATATACAAATGGCGGAGGAGGCACTTATCGATGTATGGAAAAATAGAAGACTTTCTGCAGAGTAACATTAATCTCATGCCAGTAAGGTACTCTTACTCAGACATCAAAAATATGGCTAATGGTTTCAAGGACAGATTAGGTGGAGGAGGCTTTGGCATCGTGTACAAGGCAAAGCTCCGTAGTGGTCGTCTTGTGGCCATCAAGATGTTGAGTGAGTCCAAAACTAATGGGGAAGATTTTATCAATGAGGTTGCTACTATAGGAACGATTCACCATGTTAACGTGGTACGACTGATTGGCTTCTGTGCTGACCGTTCAAAACGAGCACTTGTTTATGATTTCATGTCAAATGGCTCTCTGGAAAAGTACATTTTTTCTCAGCAAGGTGCTATCTCCTTAAGCTGCGAGAAAATATTTGAGATTGCAGTTGGAGTGGCTCGTGGAATTCAATATCTCCATCAAGGATGTGACATGCGAATTTTACATTTTGACCTCAAGCCTCACAACATTCTTCTTGATGACAACTTTACTGCCAAGATTTCTGATTTTGGATTAGCGAGGCTATATCCATTGGATAACAGCATTGTCTCTTTGACTGCAGCAAGAGGAACCATAGGATACATGGCTCCAGAGTTATTCTACAAAAACATTGGAGGTGTATCGTGCAAAGCGGATGTATACAGTTTTGGAATGTTAATGTTGGAAATGGCGGGTAGAAGGAAGAACTTGAATGCAGCAATAGATCATTCAAGCGAACTTAGCCAAATGTACTTTCCTACATGGGTTTCCGATCAACTGAATCAAGGGAAGGAGATTGAAGTAGGAGATTTCACTGAAGATGAAATGAAAATTATAAAGAAGATGATAATAGTGGCATTGTGGTGCATACAAATGAAGCCTATTGAACGCCCCTCAATGAGCAAAGTACTAGAAATGCTTGAAGGAGATATTGAGAGCCTCCAGATACCTCCAAAGCCTTTCTTATATCCACAGCAAATACCAGAAGATAATGTTGAGGACAGTACTAAATGGTCATCAAAAATGACAGAATCTACAGAGATCAATCTAATCAGTGCTGCAAATTAAGCGAATTTATATTCGTCATTATGTGGATGCATGCAAGGGCTATGAAACTTATCTAAATTTCATAGCATAAGAAACATTTATAGTTTGCGTAATGTACTTCTGCAATTGAACTTGCTTTTGATTGTTGTCTTAATGTCTTCATATGCAAATAAAATGTTACAAAGTATGATAAGTAAGGCTTATCTGGTTACGTATTTTGCTAACGGGACGTGACACATAATATCAATTTTTAATCGAATTATACTGGATTCACACAACAAAACAAAAACAAAAACAAAAACAAAAACAAAAACAAAAACAAAAACAAAAACGAAAAAAAACATAGTACGTGCGTAGATCGAATCCGAGTTCCTGATTAAGTTGCTAAAGCTCAAATAACAGGCACGTATTAATATGCAATGCAAGATGAACCCTAAATCTCTCTCACGTGCGAGCTGTGCGAGGCGCACGTGCTCTATTTCCTACGTGTTTACCGCCATCTCTTCACTCCCTCTCGCGCCTTTTTTCTCTTTTGTTTCAGTCCAACACTTCAAATTGGGGATTTTAGGGTTAGGGCTTCCTTCGCTCTTCTTCAATTTTTTTTTTTTTTTTTTCAGCGATGGGCAACAAAATCACCGACGAGCTCTTATCCACCGTCCGTTCAATCGTCGATTCCGGCTACTCCGACATGGACATAATCCGAGCCCTTCACATGGCCAACAACGACGTCACCGCCGCAATCAACATCATCTTCGACACCCCCGCTCTCAAATCCTCCAAAGCAAGACCCGATTTCCCCAGCAGTCCCAAAATCCCGAGCCCCGAAGTCGCGAATTCGAAGCCGAACGGCGGCGATGACGTCGTCGCTGACGTGGAGAGGCCGCTCGGCGGCAGCGAGGAGTGGTGGTTGGTGGGTTGCGGCGAGGTGGCGGGTTTGTCGACGTGCAGAGGGAGGAAGATCAAGGCCGGAGACGTAGTGGATTTCACATTTCCTCAAAAGATTTCGCCGTCTCCCGGCAAGGCTTTTGGCCGGGACGGCCGGCGGCGGCGGCGTGTTCGGAGATTGTGAGGTTCTCTACGACGGATTCCGGGGAGGTAGTCATTTGTTTATGGATTTGAGATTGTTTTGTTTTGATTGATTGATTGTCTAGAACTTTGTATTTTCTGTGCTAGAAGTTTAGTGTTTGATGAATTTGTGTTTGGCAATGATGGGGTGTTATCGTAGATTGGACGAATACCGAAGGAGTGGGCTCGGTGTCTGTTGCCACTTGTGAGAGATAAGAAGGTTAAAATTGAGGGGCATTGTAAATCTGCTCCGGATGTATTGAGCATTATGGACACCATTCTCTTGTCTATAAGGTTAGCTAAGATTTTCGGTGGTTTATAGCTGCTTATTGGATAAACAAATGACAGTTTCGAAGCGTGTAGTATTTTAGGAGGATTGCTTGGTTGATGATTTTGAGTCTGTTTGTTTGATGCAGTGTGTATATCAATAGTTCTATGTTCCTTAAGCAAAAGCAGACCTCGCTTAAAGAAGCGAGTAATTCCACAGAGGAAACAGTGGTTCATCCTCTCCCGACATTGTTCCAGTTGCTAGGCCTAACTCCTTTCCAGAAGGTGATCAATTCTGAATGTTTTCTTTAGCAATTATGAACATCTTTGGGCAGTGAATGCGTTGTTTTGGTTCAGAGGTGGTGATTTGTTATTCTTATATTCATCTTTTTGATAGGCAGAATTTACTCCCGGTGACTTGTACACGAGAAAGCGCCCTTTAGACCAAAAGGTATTGAAATGGTACTCTCATACTCCCCAGTTATGTTCTCAGTTGATTTCAGTGCCTAATATTTTGTTCTGTACAGGACAGTTCTGGGGTTTGTGCCTCAATTGTACATGCAATAAAGCATAAAAATCCTTCTATAAATGAAGGTGAAGTTGAAAACGAGGAATGTATTTCGGATGCTGAGGTTGATAACATCGTTGGGGTTGGAGATTGCTCTGAGTTAGAGGTGTTGTCATGTATATAGCATCTTGTACACATTTATGGAGGTTAGTCTTGCTTAGACAAATAACCAAGTAAATATTGTATTTCAGGAAATGGATCCTCCTGCTGCACTTCTGTGTGAACTTCGTCCGTACCAAAAGCAGGCTCTTCATTGGATGATCCAACTAGAAAAGGGTAAATGCATGGATGAGGGAGCAATGACTCTTCACCCTTGTTGGGAGGCATATCGTCTTGCAGACAAGTATGTTGGACCATCAACCTTATTTCCAATGCTAGTTTATGATTTAATACTTATTGAAGGTGTTTTGATATAGGAGGGACCGTATTATATATCTGAATGCATTTTCTGGTGACGCAACAACAGAATTTCCAAGCGCACTTCAAATGGCCAGAGGAGGAGTATGTCTCAAGTTTGCTTACCCTTATTATATCTCTTTTCTCATACATTTTTATACGTTTTGTTAAATACATTGCCTTTCTTATGCATTTGAAGATCCTAGCTGATGCTATGGGCCTGGGGAAGACGATTATGACAATAGCACTCCTTGTTGCTCATTCAGGACATGGACCGTCGGGTAGTCAACCTATAAGCCGGTCCTCCTTTGAAGATATTGAAGCCAGTGACATGTCAGACCATTCCTCAAAACTCCCAAAGGCGGTCACAAAGTTTTCAGGATTTCATAAGTTGATGAAGCAAAAAAACACGCTTGCATATGGTGGCAGTTTAATTGTATGTCCTATGACCCTTCTAGGCCAGTGGAAGGTAATCAAATCTATTTCCTGAATATTGTTTGTATTCTGCATACTTTCTATTGGTTGGTAGTTCTGTTCATATCAGAATGTTATGTGCACTCTGATAAGATTTTTCTCCATCTGAGAGCTGCTTTTAACAATCTGAGTGTGTGCTCACCTTTCAGGCAGAAATTGAATCTCATGTGCATCCTGGATGTGTATCTGTATATGTTCATTATGGACAAAGTAGACCAAAGGATGCAAATCTCTTGGCTCAAAGCGATGTTGTGATCACTACATATGGAGTTTTAGCGTCAGAATTTTCCACAGAGGTAATGTAAACAAATCCTATTTGTAATTGTTTACAAGTTCTGCACATGTGTATAGAAGCTGAGTATGTGCATCTTTTCCTTTCTCCTTGTCTCTCTCCATCTAGAATTCTAAGGACAATGGCGGACTTTTCTCGGTTAGTTGGTTTAGAGTGGTTCTTGATGAGGCGCATACCATAAAATCCTCTAAAAGCCAAATCTCTATTGCTGCTGCTGCTTTAGTTGCTGGTCGCCGATGGTGTCTTACTGGCACCCCTATACAGGTAAAGTATTTCTATGAGCTTTATGTTAGTATTTGAGATTGAATTTTTTTTTAGTATTTGGAGGTTGATTCTCTGCCACAACTCCTGACATTTCCTTTGTTGTTAGTAGAACAATTTGGAGGACATTTATAGTCTACTCCGATTTTTGAGGGTAGAACCTTGGGCGAATTGGGCTTGGTAAGCTCTGTTTTCCTTTTTCCTATGGAACATATATATACTCTACATTGTTTATGTGTGTGTATATATTACATTTTATGGAATATTGCTTTACTGTATACATCTCATTAGTCTATGATAAGATTATATATCATATGCTGCTGAAATTATCTTACTTGTAAAGTTGTAATACAAGCCTTAATCCATCATGACGAGAAGGAATTGTGACCATTGTCGACCTATCAGAATTTACAGTGAATGCATATTGTTTCGAAGGAGAGTTTTGCTCCTTTTAGTGCTAAATTCTTTAAATATAATAACTGGTGTAAGTTGGGTCTGATAGAATCTCAAGTATTTGTGGAGGACATTTTACTGTCATAAGTTGAATCCAATAAGTTGAGCTGCTTCTAACTACAGTGTGATCTTCTTTTTTGATTAATCTAGGTGGAATAAACTCATCCAGAAACCCTTTGAGGAAGGTGATGAGAGAGGGCTAAAGCTGGTTCAATCTATCTTGAAGACGATTATGTTAAGGAGAACCAAGTTTAGTACCGATCGCGAAGGCAGGTGAGTTTTTTGTTCAGGATATGCCACTCAATTCAGTTCTCCTTTTCATATTTTATTCTTCTCTTTTTGGGATCCTAATGTTTACTGTTTGTTTCAGGCCTATATTAGTCCTTCCTCCTGCTGATATGCAAGTGATATACTGTGAACTCACAGAAGCAGAAAAGGACTTTTATGAGGCCTTGTTTAAAAGATCAAAGGTATTCTTTCATTCCCTTGACTGGACTTTCGTATTTCCTTTGATCTACTCTATCTTGCATTTGTAGCTGACAAGTTTATTTCAACTTTTCAGGTGAAATTTGATCAATTTGTTGAGCAAGGACGGGTTCTTCATAATTATGCATCCATATTGGAATTACTTTTACGCCTTCGCCAATGTTGCGATCATCCATTTCTTGTGATGAGGTGTGCTTTACTCCTTTATTCAATGGACTGAATATTTACTGAGCAGCTTTTTTCTATCTATCCTGTCTGTAGCCTTGTGGTTTGAATTTGCCAAACTTCTTTGTTTGCCTTGTATTATATTCTACTTTTGATGGATATGTTTTTCATTGCAATTTTATAATCACATGAACATATCAATGTTATATGAATTCCAATGGAAAGTAGATGTAGAGGTTAAAACCCCCAAGTTCTTGCAACTAAAATTTAGGTTTCTTTGATTTGTTCAGTCGAGGTGATACACAAGAATATTCGGATCTGAATAAGCTTGCTAGACGGTTCTTAAAAGGCAGCCAGAATTCTGCGGAAGGGGAAGCCAAAAATTTGCCTTCACGGGCTTATGTTCAAGAAGTTGTTGAAGAAATACGCAAGGGGGAACAGGGAGAGTGTCCCATATGTCTTGAAGCATTTGAAGATGCAGTATTGACACCTTGTGCTCATCGCTTATGCCGTGAATGTCTCTTGGCTAGTTGGCGGAATTCAACTTCCGGCTTATGTCCGGTTTGCAGGTATATCAAAATGCTACCTTATTGTTTCAACTTGGAATTTCATTTTAATTTTCCTTGTTTCCCTTTCTTATAATAAATTTACTACCATAGGCTTGAAGCTTAACAGTTTACCATTATAGGAAGAATGTAAGCAAGCAAGATCTTATTACAGCACCAACTGAGAGTCGGTTCCATATTGATATTGAGAAAAACTGGGTGGAATCATCCAAAATAGTCATTCTTTTGCGTGAGCTTGAATGTCTTCGTTCGTCAGGCTCAAAGAGCATTGTCTTCAGCCAGTGGACGGCCTTTCTAGACCTCCTGCAGATATCTCTTTCTCGGTAATGGTGACCACATATATATACTTTTCAAGAATTAAATGGTTTGTGAGTACATGACAATGCTGAAGGTTAACTAATTTATCTGTAGAAATTAAAGTCAATGTATGCTTTTTGTACAAGAAAACTATCTTGGAACACATGCATGTCTTGTATGTACCCTAGTTTCACTATATGAAGGAACCAATAAACTCTTTGTTTATTGAAGTTCAAAAATTGAATGGTCCGGACATGAATTATTGATATCCTTTTTACATTCTATCGTAAAGTGTATGTATCAACTCGTGGTCATATCCTTTCTTTTATCTGTTTTCATCTTTTTGTTTGGTGTCTTTTAATCTTGAAATGATTTGCCACGAAAGTACCAGTGATGGTAGTGACTATTGTACCCTCTTTTCATTATATGCTGCTGGTGTTTATTCTTGGAAATATTCTTACGTTAGAGTTACAATTGATCTTATTCATCTTCTTATAGGAGTAACATTCCATTTCTTCGCCTGGATGGGACTCTGAGTCAACAGCAGCGTGAAAAGGTGTTAAAACAGTTTTCAGAAGACAGTGACATTCTGGTACTGATTTTTGACTTGATTGTATTTTGTTTGTTATTTTCTTGTGGGTTAAAACAGTTTGGACATGAGACTGGAAGCATAGTTGTTGACTCTGTTATATGACTTATATCATATGTCAGGTGTTGCTAATGTCACTGAAGGCTGGAGGAGTTGGAATAAATTTAACAGCAGCATCCAATGCCTTTGTCTTGGTATGCATTGGATTGGATTTCAAGATTATTTAGTGACATTTCTTATTGTATTAGTCATCTGCTTAAGTTTGCTACTGAGCATTTGCACTAAGGTGGCATGTCATGCAGTATTGTATTTGCCACTGCCCTAATAGTAGTTATGGTGCCTCTGTATCAATCTGCATGCAAATTACTGACTGAAATACAGTGATTATAGTGGATCTGCTGTTTGAGGAATGCTGAGATTGATTGGTATCAGTAATGGGTCACTATTCGTGTTTGCAGGATCCATGGTGGAATCCAGCTGTAGAGGAACAAGCTGTAATGCGTATTCATCGCATTGGACAAACAAAAAGTGTGATGATCAAGCGTTTTATCGTGAAGGTCCTCTTTCTTTTCTACTTTTTAAAGTTTTATATCTCTGCTTTGTGTGATTAAAGCTTAGAATTTTGTTCCGTCAGTGTTATGTCTGCCTAGTGTTTGGACTTGCAATGGACATATAAGCAATGAACCGAACATTGATGATTTTGATTGTCTGGCGGTATCTGAATGTCTTTGAATGGCAGGGAACGGTCGAGGAAAGAATGGAAGCAGTTCAAGCTCGTAAACAGCGGTTAATTTCTGGTGCCTTAACTGACCAAGAAGTTCGAACAGCTCGCATAGAGGAATTAAAGATGCTTTTTACTTGAGAGCATTGTACCTTAGTTATAAGTATTCAACTGTCACTTTCAGAATGGGTTTTAACACAAGGAAGATTGTGTCTGAACCCAGAAAAGTGAGATACCTTCTCCTGAGCGCTAGCGGTTTTCAGAATGCTTGAGCACCTTGGAAGGGGTTATTTAGTTTTGTAAGAATTGTCATATATCCCTTTGTAAAATTGTACATTTGTAACCACCAAAAGGAATTTCCAGATCAATTAGATTCATACTCACCTTCCTTCTTGGTATTCATTATCCGATAATAATCCTCTGCAGTCAACACATAAAGGTCATCTGTGTCCTCTGCCAAAGAAAAAAAACAACAGAAAGGAAAAAGTCTATTAGGCAATCTCAATCAGCTTGCATTGACAGATACTCAAAAGCATGCAACAGTCTAATCTGAATGTTTGTAGGGGGGGATAGAAATTGAAATTTGTAAGGATCTCTCGTATGTCTGAGTCTTGAGTTGTACGTAGTTTGTGATGATGCAAATTGGTAATGAGAGTAAACTAGAGGTGCCGGATCATATAGCGTTACTGTTTTGTCCCTGATTCAAGTTATGGCAATGCAAAATCCGACAAGCTTTGTACAACATGTTTTAAGTGCTACTGTTATGGCAAACTCTAGAAATTATGCCGGAAGGAGAGTAATTTCAATATGCCATAACCCCCCGAAGCCAACCAAGCAGCAACCATTGCCTGCCAAGACTCCTGCACCACTCCCATTGCCGCTCGCATTGAGTACTTACACTTGTTTCTTGATGCTAGTGAGTTTTGATATTATCATTTAGAGGTGTGTTAGTATAGCGAAGATGTGCTTGAGATAGTTAGCTCTAACATGTACAATCTTACCAACTTCATTTCTCTGTCTAAAGTTTATTTCCTAAATGAGGTTATGAGGTTTCATCAGCAGTGCATTGCATGTTGCTCCTGCCGTGAGTTAGATTTGAAATTTGGATCATGGGATACTTTTGAGTTAGTTGGATTGATTTTTCTTAATTTACATGTAGTATTGTGGATCACTATTGAGTATTGACTACTCTTGCGCATGATTTGTTTGTTCGTATGTCCCCTCTAGGTTGCTTCATCATAATCTTCTTCAGTCTTGGATTCGAGCTAGTGATCAAGTACTCGAGCACTTCAGGGCTCTGCATCAGTACAATGCCGAACTGCAAATGAAGAAATCAAATTTGGAGAGGAAGAAAGAGTTAGGCTTTGATACTAGCATGGACCTCACTTGGGGTAAATATTCTTAATGCAGTTTTTTATTGTGGCAATTACATATTCACATTTAGATCTGTCAACTCAAATCCTACTGATATTTGTAGGCGTCTCATAGGCTTGAGATCAGTGCATTGAGGAGTTAGCGAGACGCAATGTGAGGCAAAGAAGGCCCTAAGTTTAACTTGAATACTCCCTACCATGAGAGATGAAAACTAGAATGGAGAGCAGCGTAGCTAAACTATCAGCATTGGTCTCCTATAAACACAAGCGCAACCGGCACCAGGTACAAGAGCCAAGTTCTTTGATATGACAGGGACTTGAAAAGAAGAGAGATTTATGAAATGTATTTCTCCAAGTCATCTTCGTTATTTTTGGATTGAAAAGTGGGAATGATAAATTGGACCATGAGAAATAGAGAATCAGTTCCCCATCCATAACTCAAATTCTTCTACCTACACGTTAATGTAAAAGGAAAAGGATAAAGAATAGAAAGAATACGCACACCACCTACAGCGGCATTCTACGTAAAAGTTGTCCGTTATTACGTTGTTGGAGAAAGCATAAACAACCTTAACAAAGCACAGATTTGGCATATGTAAAAGTCATCTCTTTAAACTCCTAATAAATATTTGCTCTGAGGCCAAGTTCAAGCCATCAAATAACTGTCATAACCAGCGAAATGTTACAGGAAAGGAAGTTGCGACCATTTGACAGAATTCAGATGATGAATATCAATTACACCTCCGGAAGTTGGTCATATAATTCATTTCACATTTTCAGCCACTTCGGCTTAACAGATTTTTTCTCGGCAGGCTTCTTCTCTTGGACAACAGGGGGTGGTGCCTCCTGTATAGGTTCAGGTGCAGTCTGAATTGGCTCTGCATGCTCTTTCACAAGTTCCAGGCCTTTCAAAGACATTATCTCTTCATGAAGAAAAGGACCTGACTTGACATCTGCAGTATCATCACCTGGACATGTCACACAGAAGGTTAAGCATTTGGAAGTAGCCATTGTTATTCACAATGACAGTCACAATACAGATACATCTGTGAAAAAGAGATGGTGCCCCCTCCCCAAAACCTATCCCCTTTATCCAAGAGTTACAAAGATTGGCAACATCCTCACTTCTTGTGTAGAAATTCCATATTAAATTTGTATGAATCTTATATAATAGTGTCACCTAATCTAAAACAAGTTTAAAAGAAAATATTTGATTCCTTAACAGTCACATAAGGCAATTTCCATAATCTTAAGAGTAAGAGTAAATCAGAAAGAGGCTAGGTAAGGTGAAATCATGAAGTTCAGTGGACAGTTACTATGACAGTGCACAAACAAGTCTAACCTTTTGGAATATCATATGAAAAGTATACGATTGCACCAGGAGCAAAGCCAGCAGAGTAGAAGTCCTGGGTCATGTCCTTTATCAGCTTCTTAGGTGGAGTAGTATCTGCGAATGCAAATGTTAGACTGTACTGCATAATCAGTTAGCATATAAGAAAGGTCAATGTTTCATTCATAATCTACATACATATGTGGAATGATAATTCGGGTCGAGCAACCACTCTCTTGAGGAGATCAACCAAGCTTTGAATTGTTTCAGATGGATGAAAAGTAGCCTCTAATGTTGTGTTATCAGGAAAGCGAACCCTGATCACAGCCTGCAGATATGAAAGTAATCAAGAGTCAGAATAGGTTATGCATCAAGCGACAAAAGAGTTGATCATCTACCAACAAGAGCATCTAGAAACCATAACTACATCAAGCAGCAAAGAAATGCTTGAGAGTAAGTACCACCTTTGTTATCCTTGACCTTCGAGCTGCCTGTTCTGCCTCTCTAATCTTTCGTGTTTTCAGGAACTTATCTGTTCATTGGGAGGTATGTAAGTATCATTTGCATATGTAACCATTTTAGTACCAATGTAGTCCTACGAATGTGCAAATCAATAAAATCCTACAAATTATCAAATTATTTCCACATTATTCAGTTTTTGTGAATAATATACTGGAAGCATGGACAAAACTTCCAACCAGAAGAATGCGTTTCTCATTCCACACATAACTGCTAGAAATATATGTAAGAATAATAAACTTCTACTTTGTCCTGAATCTTTATCATGAGGTTTCAAATAAACTCACCTTCCTTCTTGGTATTCATTATCCGAAAATAATCCTCAGCAGTGAACTCATAAAGGTCATCTGTCTCCTCTGCCAAAGAAAAAATACAACAGACAGGAAAAAAGTCTATTAGGCTATCTCAATCAGCTTGCATTGACATGCAACAGTCTAATCTGAATGTTTGTAGGGGCAGGATAGAAGTTGAAATTATCCATACCAGTATTGGACTCTACATTTTGCGAAGAAGAAGGTGCTGCCGTTTCAAAAACACGAATTTCTCTGCCAAACTTTTCTTTTGCTGCTGTGAGCTTGGCCTGAAATTACCCCACAAAACAAAGATCCACAAGTAAATGTACTATCTCAACAACAGATATAACAAGAACCATCCAACATCAAAACTATAATGGTCTCAATTCCAAAATTGCTACTTTGTATCTTAACACAACGCGCTAATATGATAAGACCAGCAGTGATTAGCAAGCACTGACTTCACGAAGACTTGAAACAAAGCAAATAGTACTGACACTCCAAAAGTACCAAACTCCATACATTTAGCTGCACCAAATTCATTCCTTAATATCTACCTCCACAAATCACCAAAAAGCACCAAAATTTATACACAAACCATGTAACCCATCAACAGAACCAAACCAAAGTTCGTTTCTTTACTACCAAACCACCTCAAACCAAAAAATTAACACCTTTTGCACCATACCCACAACTTCAAAACAGCCAAGAACCACTAATCAACACCTAAAACCCATCACACGCAAAACCCAGATCGACCCAGTAGCCAAAACCAACACAAAAGAATCAAGAAAAACATGGCATGGGTATAAAAGAGAGTCTCAAACCTTGGCTTCTTCGGCCTCCATGGGATCAATGTTGGTGAGCCTCCTTCTTTTCAAGGATGGATTAGAAGAAGAAGAAGCATCAATGATCATAGAGACCACGCTTATAAAACCCAGAAAGAATTTGATACTGGCTTTTTATGGGTTTCAACTTCAAACCGGGTCGGTGCAACTCTCCTAATTCTTTTCTTTCTCTTTGGACTCTGATAGATATGCTTTACCTTTATGTATGGGGAATAGTGGACCAGGCTTTGTGTATATTTGGGCCGGGTTTTCTTATGAAACCGGGCTGTCCAGTGATCCCAAATCTTTTTTTTTTTTTTTTTTTTGGGAATCATTCCAAATGTATGGGAGCTAGAAAGATCCCAGTCCCACCAAACCTTTTCTTTCTCTTGTAGAAGTCTTTAGGTTTACTCATTCCTTTTGTTTAAAGTGAAGCCATGTCTTATCTAGTGATAAGAGTTGGCATCCAAGCTAAGCAAAAATGCAGTGAGATCACTACCATTTGTGTATATCATCACGTTGCATAAGTCGTATGCTAATGTCTAGGCTTCTTTTGTCTACTTATATCATCGACTTATGATTTGATAGAGTGAAGAGTATATGGCATACATAATCCAAGCCTTAAGAATGAGTTCACAACATAATTACTGTAACAGTACAATGTATGAGCTAATTATATCATTCATCACAAGAGAGTACTCTCCTTTTCTTTTCGTTCTTACAAATTTAGCTGTTAGGCTTTCATGTGCCAATTTATTCATACTTTACTAGCAAGTAGTTATTTGTGATCATCAAAGACAAAATTGATATGTTAAATCCTTGCTAAGCACAAAATCTATCGGTGGCTTTGTTATAGCTAGGGATCCCATTGACATTATCATTAATGATAAACATAAAGTTTGCATTGTACAGTTAAAAACGGATAATAAATATTTCGATTAGAGATGAAATGAAAATAATCATACTCAAAACCTTCCCAATTTACATTCAAAAACTCGAAAAATGAACTTCATTATTCTCAACTCGTACATCCACATGTCGAGATACGAATTAGACTGTCGTACAATTATTCAGTCGAACTCATACTCAAATGACTCAATTCCTCCCTCATTTACATTTAAAAAAACTCATTAATATCTTGATCTATTTTCAACTCGTCTATACGAAATCGAGATACGATAGAACGGTCAGACAATCTCTCGGTCGTCTCGTATAGAAAAAAAAAAAAAAAAACATCATAACAATACCGTGGAGCGGCGGAACACGGTATTCCCGCTCTCACCACACGACGACACCTAACAGAATCCGCAGGTGGTGGCCGGCAACAGTTTCACTGCCGCACGTCACAGCCTTTCAAATCCCCTCCCCTCCCACCCCGGCCCCACCAAAACAAACCTCCAAAAAATTAAAAAATAATTTAAAAACCAGGTCCCTCCACTTTCCCATATTTAAAAAACGACCCCAGCTTATTCAAATTCACGATCTGAAAAAACACAAAAGCACTGACCTCCATTTCCGATTAGAAAACCAGAGAGAGAGAGAGAGAGAAGGTTAGGGTTAGGGTTTGGTGATGACGATGGACAGAGACAAGGAGAGAGAGATAGAGCTGGAGAGTGCAATGTACACTAACTGTTTACTGTTAGGGTTGGATCCGGCCGTTATCGAAGCCACCAACGGCAATCCTCCTCGGGTCGGGTCGTTCCGTCACTCCAACCCGAAACTCGGCGAGCAGCTCCTCTACTTCATCCTCTCCTCCCTCCGCGGCCCAATCCAATCCGCCAAGGTATAAAATCAACTCGAAATTCCTTTCAATTCCGAATTCTCTCTACGTCGTCGTTTTGAATCCCGCTCGATCTCTCTCTCAGGATTTCGATAAGGTCTGGCCTATCTTCGATTCCACGCAAGGTCGCGATTTTCGCAAGGTGAAGATTTTTCTAGCTGGTTTGTTTCGATTAGACGTTGTGTTGTTTGGTGTTTGAGATTTTGGTGTGGAATTTTGTGTGGTTCAGGTAGTGCAAGGGATTATTAGTGAGCTCGAATCGCAAGGGGCGCTTCCAAGGAGCAATTCGAGAGTTTCATCACTTGCTACATGTTGTGGACCGAGGTTCGTTTGGTGATGATTTACCTGTTATTGTTGTTTTCGTGCTTGTTTTCGCGGTTATTGAGCTTGATTATGAGTAGAAAATATGAAATCTAAGGATAAAGATGAGTAGCGCTTACCGTTCTTTTGTTTAGTTCAGAAATGACTGCTAAATTAATGCGGGAAATGTAGTTATGTGTAAGAGTAGATCATGTTTTCTTTTTTAAATCAGCCAATTGGTGGCTTTAGAGTTGAATGTTGGGCGCTTTATTTATGTTGACGTATCTGCATTGTGAAGTGATGATATTTTAGTTGTGCGTACACTTGGTTCATAATGTAATGGGGTGTCTGATGAAGATACATTGGGGTCTTTGTGATGGTATTTATGGTGCATTTGCTTCATGCAGGTTTGTGGAACTTTTGTGGCAACTCTCTTTGCATGCTCTGCGAGAGGTTCATAGGCGGACATTTACAGCTGATGTAACTTCTAACCCTCTTCCGGCATCATTGACGGATGTAGCCTTTTCACATGCTGCCACTTTACTTCCTGTTACAAAGGTATTGTTGACCATGTACGTAAAATTTTAAAGCATGCATAATGTTTACTACCAAATATAATTTTGAAGTTGCGATAAACTGTGTTTAACTTGCTTTGGCATCTTACATTCCTATGGAAGTGTTCACATGCATCATAAAACTCTTAAATGAGTTTTCACGGTGAAGATTTTCCCTAGATTGTAATGTTGCATAATGAATTTATTGTGGAAAGCATTTAAGTAGAAGCCTAGACTGCTATAACTTAAGATTCCCTTGCTTTCTTTCTTCTTTTTTCATATTCTCATATGTAGATTCCAAATTGTTTACTTGATCTTCAGTAGTTAAGATTTGAGCATTTTATTCTAAACAGGCTAGAATAGCACTCGAAAGAAGAAAGTTTCTTAAGAATGCGGAAACAGCAGTACAGAGACAGGCCATGTGGTCAAATTTGGCTCATGAAATGACAGCAGAGTTTCGTGGTCTTTGTGCTGAAGAGGTATAGGAGTAACACTGAACAGCTTAATATACTGCACTTAATTGAAAATTCTAGAAGTTTGCAATTCACGTCCATGTCTAATGTTACTCTTCATAAAACATGAATCCTAGGCTTATTTGCAGCAAGAGCTGGAAAAGTTACATGACCTTAGGAACAAAGTCAAGTTGGAAGGGGAACACTGGGATGACCTGGTATCTAGTTCGAGTCAGAATTCTCATTTAGTATCCAAGGCTACTCGTTTATGGGAGTCGATATTAGCTCGTAAAAGTAAGTCCAACCATTTTCCGTATAGTGTTAGTTTGTGTCGCACAATTACTGTATTCATATATTTAGTTCTTCAATTTCAGATTAGATTCATACTTGGTTAATCAGTTTGATGATTCAATTAAATCTCCTTCACATCTAGGTCAACATGAAGTTCTTGCTTCGGGCCCTATTGAGGATCTAATCGCTCACCGGGAGCATAGGTAATATACTATCAAATATTATTTGAATTCACCGGAGGTCGTTCAGCAATTTACCTTCGCATGCAAAATTTTCCTTTATAGGTACCGTATTTCTGGATCTTCATTGCTTGCAGCTATGGATCAGAGTTCTCAGGTTCCTTATGCAGATGTCTTGTCTGTCCAGTCTGGTGATTTTACTCCGACACATGAAGATGATAAAGAACAGAGTGATGGATCATATGTCAATGTGAACAGAGAAAAGATGAAGAATAATTTAGATTCATCACATTCACAAGTAAATGATGAAACTCTTCATCGAGCTGATGAGAGAAGTGGAAGAGTACACCCAACGGTGGACGTGGCTGAAATCATCAGGCGTTGGACACATGCTTTACAGCGTATTCATAAACAGTCACTCCATATGGTAAGCTACTTGAAATTATGTTTGGATATTGTTGGGAAAAGGATAAGATAAATTTCATTCTTGTCCTTGTTCTCCTTTTTTCTATTTTGTTTTGTTTTGTTTTGTTCTAAGAAAAGCTTTTAATTTGAATCTGTGTTGTGGAAATGGTAATTTGTAGGCAAAAGCTAATGAGGGTGAGGGTCCAGAAATTCTTAGAAGCGCACATGAAGGCAGTTCAAGTGGTCATGCCGAGTCATTAGCTGCAACACTTGCTGAACATCAGCAGCACTTGGTTAGCTTTCAGGTAAGTTTGTGCTTTAACTGAACTGGTTATGGCTAAAGTGCTTCCAGCTTCTCAGTTTGGACTTCATACAGTAGTTAGAAGTAGAACCAATTCCTATCTAACTTGGTAGACATCGATTATAAACCTGTGATGAAGTTGTTATTCAGTCGAATCTTCGTCCATGACTTTGAATGAAGTATTCTGATTGGAGTTATTTTTGTTGGTATGAGGGGTTATGTGGGATAGTGATTACCAGTATGCTTGGACTACTAGTACTGAATAGACATCTTAGTAGGCAATAATGGAATTATGGAATTGAGACACTAGTAATATATATGCTTTCTGGAATGCCCATGCACATCTAATATTTCTTGGATATCCTTGTACAATCATCTGATGCCGTGCTGAGATTTTCCAATTGTAACTTGTATAGGTCCTCATTAATCAACTGAAGGAAGTTGCTCCAGCTATACAAAAGTCAATATCAGAATGTACAGATAAAGTAGATAGCATTTCTTCTAATCTGCCCCCAATGACTAAGCACCCTGGTCGCTCAACCTCACCTAGTCAAGCGCAGAGCAGTGGAAGGGCATTGGTATTACACTTAACTATTCATTTAGAACCTGTATCTGCTCAAATATGTCCACTTTATAAGTGCAGTATGATTTACTCATCTTTGTATATTTGGATTAATTCAGGAAAGCACTGATGATGTGGCTGAAGTGACTTCCAAATTGTCTACCTTTCAGTTTGAAAAGGTGTCAGCCAGTCCACCTGCTCTAAAGCTCCCCCAGTTATTTAGCGCGACGCCTAACTCTCATAAGCGCCTAGCTCCAGCTGCTCAAATAAGCCAAATAGAGAACTTTCCTGAAAGAAAATCTTTAGAGCAGCCTCTATCGAATAATCACATGAACGATCTGCCACAAGGTCTGCTGTTCGTCCTTGCTCTTAAATTTCATTTCATGTACAACCGTTGGCTTTTGGAAGGCCTTCCATTTTATGCATGGCTTCACTATGGGTTGTGGAATAGCTTTATGATGCAGGATTTTGATATTTAGTTTCATGTATGCAGATAGTGATCGCCATTTTGTCCAGAATTTAAAGAGATCTGTTAGGGAAGCTGCTTTGTCACGGAAGTCCTTACAGTCCAAATCATCACTAGGCAGTCATTCTGATGAAGGCTCAGAGCACTTCTTCATGCCTCTTTCATCATCTGGGTTTTCTCGTCTGGCTCCAGAATCTAAAGGGGTTCGTTAACTAGTTCACTTCGTGATTATGACCATGTAAATGGGTTTCTTTCCATTACGGGTTCAAACAGTGCTGCTTCAGATGCACAAAGGTCGTTTTATGACTTCGAGGAAGCTCAGGATCAGGTCTTCTCACCTCCTTTGCTAATAGAAGATGCTTATGAAGACTTACTGGGTATGTTGCTTAAGGCACTGACTGTTCCATTTAGTAGGCGTCTTTTTCTTATAGTTTTTATATGTACAGATTGTTGACTGTCTACATTTAATCAAATATTGCTTTTGAGTATACAGTTCTCTGCTGGTTCAGCATAGGTTATGACATAGATGACAGAAAACTCATACTATTACTTTATTTTCTCTGGTAAATGGCTACCACATCCTAGTCAATTATGACATGATTAGAACAATTCTCCTTCATAGCTCAGCTCCATTTGTTATCTGATGGGAGATGTCAAAATGTGAATCCATTTTATGAATTCCCTGCCCTCTCTTATCTTTCCTTGTCTGAAATATGAACGCATGCACTCTGGTTGAGCATGTCTACTTTTCTATATTTTGGTCTAAACTAGCTTAGTTGAACTGTGGTGTTCTTTACTTTGCCTTGTTCATAATTATTCCCAATCATAGACAAGTTTGTTGACTCTTTTGCAGCACCGCTTTCTGAAACTGAAGCAGCATTAATGGAACACTGAAATTGTGAATTGACTGCCGAGATTGATTTTTGGTCTGGTTTATATGTATCTGATTATTACACATGTATGTTGCTCAAAGCCTCGAACAATAGAAATGAGAGATTTGTTGTTGAATCATAGGGTGTCCTATTTTCTTGTACAGTAATTATCTTCCCACTGGAATTATGAGTGAATTTCCTTGTTTGAGTAGAAAAAGATAAATCAATTATTCAAATAACTGTGATAAACAACTTACAAGCATGTCAAATCAGATGATCATACAAAATACTTCATTGAGTTAAAATCAATTTCAGCTACTTTACAATTTGGTTTTGACAGTAAAAGAGAGAAACTACTCTCAGTTGAGAGCCTAGTTCATAACCTCTACGATGACCTGCGGCACCTGTTTTAGGAGTCGCTCTTGTTCACATGCTTGCTTCAGCAGTTCCCTTTGCTCCATGTATTCATCTAACTCAGCTCTCCTTCCCTTCTCATTCGCCCAATCGACGCAGTTCTGCAACCTCACCAACTCTTTCCTAATCCAATGCTTGGTTACATCTTCATGCAGTTCTCTTGCCTTGTGTTCCAACTCAAAAACAGTGGGTTTCCTTAGCAAGCGACAGTTTGCCACATCTTGTCGCAAATCCTCGCATTCTTCCTCGGTGAAGTTGCAATCTGAAAGTTGAGAAACAGGAATGTCTCTTGTCACATTTTTGGTAAGCACTTGCACGAGAAATTCACTGGTCGAGCTCTTCTTGTATATGCCATGAACTTCTGCAAGTTGGTGATAATTTGTCCTAGAGTAGTCTCTTGGGTCAGTCTTGACTCTCACAAAACTTCCAATCACTTTGCTTTTCCAACAATGAGGTTGCTCCTTCATCAACTCCTCCACAAGGCTCTTTTTCATGTAGGCGAGTCTGATGTTATCAGCAACCAAAGATGCAAAGTGATTTTGTTTCCAAATATTGCATGGAAGATTGGTAGGCGCTTCTGACGAGCCTATACTTTCCGCATCATCAGATGTGATCTCTTCTGAATCATCATTGCTTTCGATATCGTTTTCCGACGAGCTTTCTTGATCTTCAAGCAGAACAAGATCCCAACAGCTCTTGCAAATGCCCTTTTTGTTTCCTATAACCAGTGCAAACTCAGAAGCACTACTAACACGGCAATCTCCACACAACACCTGTGCACAACAAAAGCAAGAAAGCCTTACTCCGGTTCTTGTGCCGCATTCTGAACAAGATCGCCCACTTCGAGTGCATAGCTTTACACCTTCAGTTATGGGTCTCGTTTTCCCAACATAACCAGGACCGTGAACTTTCAGGTAGCTTTGGTAGTCGAACATGGTTAGGACGTTACTTAAGAAAAAAAGGGTGATCGAGAAAAGGATATTTGGGGTTTGGGGATGGCAATATTGCTGAGGTTACAGAGGAGAGAAGACTAGTGAGTTTTTCTCTTGGTGAGTAGCGAAATGTAATGCTTGCTCTAGTCTCTCTTTATAAACGAATGTCATTTCCAAGTGAGAATTGGATTCCTACTTTCCTGCCTAGAAAGAAAAGGAAATCAAAACGAGTCAAAGTTGATATGATGTGAGCTATGAAACGACACCGTTCCCATCAGATGCCAGCGGATTGGAGACGAAAGACCTCGGTACTGGCTTACTGCTAGTTGTGACATCACTGCCAAAGTTAATGACCCCGGTTAAAAGCGTTTTTCTTTTTAATTAAATGAGCATTTTTCATTCCTCATAAGGTATTCCTTTTCTTTTGGCCAAAAATTTTGAGAAGGAAATAGCACAAAACTAATGTTCAACGAGTGGTTTTTGGAACCGTTACCAATAACGACATAAAAACTGTGCAATATGTGGAACATAACAAATGGGCGGGGTTCGTATAAAAAAAATCAAATAGGCAGGGTTAATATATGCGCAAAGCTACTTAAACTAATAACTGTCATGAGACGGTAAGTTAGAGAATTTGATTTGAGGTTACGATTAAATTTAATTACCGTAATAATGATGTTATTTTTTTGTTGCTTTAATTACCGTAGGCCAGACATTACTCAATTTTGATGTAAAATCGTGAGAGTAACAAAAAGGAGAGGGAAGAAAAATAAATAAGGACAATGCTCATTAGGCCTAATTTTAACAATTTTATTCCCACTAAAAAAATCAGATTTTAAAATTCTCAAAAACCAACTTAAACAGTAAAAAGATAATTATACCATTAATGAATTAAATGAAATACAATAGACCATTATAAGAGTTTTTATAAAATAAAGTTTCTATGACTTGATTCCCACGACCAATGACCACTGACCGGGCTCCGGGGCCGTTAACCGGACTCCGGCGACTGTTGACCGGCTCCAGCAACCCTTGACCAGTCTCTGACGACCGTTGACCGGATTCCGATGAAAGCTAGGGGATCTATTAGGAGCAGTAGGGGGTCTGTCTAGGAGTCTACAAGGGGCAGTCGGAGGTCTGTCCGGGGGTCTACTGGGGGCAGTAGGAGGCTCTACTGAGGGCAATAGGGGGTCTATCCGGGGGTCTACTAGGAGCAGTATGAGGGTCTACTGGGGTAGTATGAGGCTCTACTAGGGGCAGTAGAAGCAGACGACATGTGTTTTCTCCACCGCCAAACCCCTCACCAACAACAACAACCAAACAATATATTTTGCTCTATCGCATTCAACACAAAACAACCAATATATGCTTTGCAAACAAAAAACTCAATCAACATTAACAATGAATAGAACAAATATTATCACTTCTAGGACAAATACACTCTCCACCCAAAGTCCACTACTGAGACTCTCCACCCAAAGTCCACTACTGAGACGCAGCAGCAAAATGGAACAAGATAGTAACTAACGTCCGATCAAATCTCGGAAAAATAAAAAATGTACCGGAAAACCGCAATTGGCTTAACCTTCGCTCTGCTCCTTCTCATCTCCTACTCCGTCTTCATCAACACTGTTGATTTGCGATCCTAGGACAAATACACTCTCCACCCAAAGTCCACTACTGAGACGCAGCAGCAAAATGGAACAAGATAGTAACTAACGTCCGATCAGATCTCGGAAAAATAAAAAATGTACCGGAAACCGCAATTGGCTTAACCTTCGCTCTGCTCCTTCTCATCTCCTACTCAATCTTCATCAACACTGTTGATTTGCGATCCTACTTCATCCCTCTCCATAAATCCTCACCGTTGGCTCCTCAATCGCTATGCGCCACCGGCCCGCTGCTCAAGGTATTCATGTACGATATGTCGCGGCGGTTCAACGTCGGGATGCTGAACCGGAAGAGCGCGGAGGAGGCGCCGGTGACGACGAGGAACTCTGGGCTGAAGAAGCAGCACAATGTGGAGTCAGCGGAAGGAGACATCGGCGAAGTGGAGCGGATCTGGAGAGAGAGAGAGATGTCAGAGGTCCAATACAGAATATCAGACGAGAGAGAGGAGAGAGATGAATGTCAAAGATCCAATACAGAATATCAGACGAGAGAATAGAGGAAGATATTAGATGAGGGTAGTTTGGTCTAGAAAAAAACACTAAAAGTCAAAAAAATTGTTAGTGGGAATAGATCGGTAAGAGTTTATGGGTTGATGGAAATTTTAGAATTTGTTTTTGTTAGTGGAAAAAAATTCTCTAAATTTAAGGTTAATGAGAATTTTCTCAATAAATAATTGTTGACCACAAAGAAAAAGAAAGACTTGGATTCCGTGAGAAACATAAAAGAGGGAAAATAGTCAAAACAGAATCCAAGTCACTCTCACTTTTCTTGTCATTACTCTCTCTCTCTCTCAGTCTCTCTCTTCTTCTTCCTCCTGAAACCCTAACGAAGCTCTTACACCGCCCAATCCATGTCTTCCCCACGGCGATCTCGTGCCATTCAACACCCTCACGCCAGCGATGGATCGTCTTCAGGTTTGTCAAAATCCTTATCGTTTCGTTTGATTATAAAATGTAATCGTTCAATTTCAAGAAATGCTGACTATGAAAATGCAGATCCTCGATCGACTCCGATCGTCAAGAATCGTCAACGGCAGCCACCTCTGACATGGCCGGCTCGTCGTGCACCACCGGACGCCCACCCCTCGCTGATGTCACCTTCCAAGACTCGCCGGACGAAGGGATCTGCGTCTTCTTCGCACCGAAGGCAGCTCCAATTTGAAGGTAACCTATTTTGATGGAAATAAGAATCTAGAATTTATGGAATAATCTCTTATTTGTGATCTTTTCCCGCTTAAGTGATGGTATGCTTACATTTGCCTATGCTGCATGGTTGATAGTTGTTTCTATTTGCCTTCGCTGCAATCTGGTATGCATTTGTCTATGTTTTAAGATTTATTGAACTTTGCTTCGATTCAATTGCAAGAACCCTAGCCGGGATGCATTATAAACATGATGGATCGTAGTATGTTTACACTGTTTGTGGTTCTCACTATAGTCCATTATGGATTTTCACATAACTAGAGAATAGTGGGAGCTTTTGTAGAATAAAACTATTAGATGCTTATTGTTCGCTAGTTTCCTGGACTAATTCCTTGTGTTTGAAAAGTTGGCATTCTGCCATTTTTACTGAAATGAACAAGTTCAGACTTTTGATTACAGTAAGGTTATTGAAATATGAAATTCATGTTATGAGCGTTAAGCATGCTATAAGAACTGTGATGTGATTTTGCTTATAAAGAAATTATATTATATCTGCTGCATCATTCTGCAGGCTAAAGAAACACAGAGAACGATTTTCATACACTGAAAGTCTGTTTTGATTCTTGCATACACTGAAAAAGGCATAGCCGAGGGTCCAATAAATGTTTGTGTGTTGGATTTTCTACATGGATCTGCAGATAATGTTCTAGTTTCATGTCTTTGACTTGCAGAGCCTGTTCATACTGCACTGGAGGCACAGTCCCCTGTTATCCAAGAGAAGAAGCCTGCCGAGAAAAATGTTGTGCATGTCCATGAAGGCTCAGCTTTAGGAGAATCTTCTTGCGCCTTCAATTGTTGTTCCAAGCCGATTCTCTCATCACTCGTCTTTCTCCTTCCGGGAAACCCTCCAGAAGCTCCACGTATCACTCTTTATCCTGTAGAAGCGCCCCCAGGGGAAGACCGTATGGTCAGGCGTGAGAAGTTGTTTTTGTTTAACGGATATCCAAGTGTAGAACCCCGAGTATTGCATGTCTTCACTGATGGCACGTACACTGTTGAAAGAACGTCCCCTCCCTCGGATTCCTACAAACTTCAATTGATTGGGCACTCCAGAGGGCAAGTATGCTTCCGAAACCCAGCAGAGAAACAAATCTACGTGTGGGATTTGAAACAGAAACAGTAAAAAGAGTGGTTAAAGACGTAGAGGTAGATGGTGGAGAGATATTCTCGTATGGTTTTGGACATAAAGTTACAGGTCTGTTCATGGTGATCCGACTTGGGCACCCACATGACTTCGATAAGAGTAAGCGTTTTAAATGCTACATTGATACTTTTGTCGAGGGAGAAAAGTGGAAAAGAGCTGAAACTGTGGGCATTTGTGATTTTGACAATGTTCGGCCTGCCGCTTTTGTGCGGCTGACCACATGTTTGTACTGAAAGCTACGAAGGTAGATGGAGCTTATATTGTAAGCTATGACTTGGAAGCTGAAATTCTGGTGAAATGGTGGCCCCTCGTAACATAACAGAGACTTGGTGCTTGGCCATGGGTTCAAGGGGCAGCTTGCTGCAGCAGTTTTTGTTCCTCCAACTGATGCAGGATTCTCTTTTCTGCATGTGTGGGTTTTAATGAAGGAGGTGGAATCTTCATATTGGCAGAAAATTGTAGCTTTCCCTTCCAATGATTACATCAGTGAAGATGAAGTGTTTGTACCTTTGGTGTTTTATTATGGGAAGGATGACGGTGCTATTAACCTTGTGCTTCACAGAAATGGGGAGGAGCTTGTGCGCATCATTCCAGCGAATGGTAAGGTTGAACCATTAAACTCCAGCTTCAGGAAAAAAACCATATCGTCTGTTGGTATAAAGTTTGAATTGGGTTCGTGGCGAGAGTTCCAAGCAACCCTCTGGGAAGTCTGCAATACCGGTCCAACCTCAAGCTGAAGGCTGCGGAGGTCCAGAGTCCTAAGAAGATAAAAGTTTGCTGTCAAGATGACGACACCTAGGTAATGCATTTCTTTGGACAGATAACAAGCAATAGTCTTCTGGTAAGCATTGAAACTATATATGAATAATGAAAAATTAATTGTTTACATTTGAGTATAGAAGATAGATCTTAGCTGCAAAATGTCAAATAAACAAATTCAAGAGATTTCTAGCGTTTTGATTAGTTATAATAATAACCATTTAAGTAAACTGAACCTCCTATCCTGATGAAAACTGATGAACTGGAATACAATGTGATCGAACTTCTTGTTTAGTGTAAACAATTTCTGGTCAGCGCTTGAACTTCTTGATGCGATCCTTTTTCTTTTGCTTTTACTTTACTTTAAGAGGGAGAAGCTTGAATGTGGTGTTTCTTCTCTCACCCTGAAAGTTTGGAAATGCATATGCTGATAGTTAGCACTGACCAATAAATTCTGCTAATCTGAGTCTTCAATTCAGTATTAGATATTCCAAACTTTGTTAGTCATTAATTGGGCTGTACAACTGCAATCAATTTCTTTTCTAAATTCCCTTACTCCCTGATGATGATGTGTGGCTTGTGTGGGCTTTGCTTGATACTGTATTTCTGTTTTGTTATGCCTTACTCTAGGTCTAGGGAAATTTAATGAGCATAAATTGTTCTTTGGCGGACTTGATTTAGTCCATTTTGGAATTTCTCTAAGCATACTGCTCTACCGTAGTGAGGCAATTGAATTGGTATTCAAAGGTTCTCATAATATGACACGAATCTGCTCATAATATCAATTGAATTGATACTCATGCCTTTTTTTTTGGGTCTAGATTCTCTCTTCAAACTCTTCTGGGGACATGATTTCAATGGTTGGCATAATCCATAATTGCGTTTATATTATATAATGTTGTAGTAATGGTACCTGTCGCTAATTACTATGTTTCTACGTGGTCTAAACTATGGTTTTTACCTTCTTTCAGTTACAGAAGGAAACATATGTACAGAGGCTGGAAATGATCATGTCTAAAGTGGCAGCTGAAGAACCAAGGGGTCAAGTGTAAAGAACAGCTAAGTTGGCCAGCATTGAACCATCTATTTTTTTTTTTTTTTGTTGATAAGCAAACAAAGGAGTAACAGCAGAAACTTGAACCTCTAGGACTATGATTGCTGTACCCTGGTCATGGTTGCTGTTTTAGTTTTTGACTTGGTGTCTAAATCAGTGTATGAGATACTATACTTCATGTTCTTTGAATGGTTTGGTTGCGGATTGTCCTACTATAGAATAGTTAGGTGGTTTATCTCTGGTATATGATCCCCTTCCCTAAATCCATGTCTATAGTATTAGTATTCTATACAGACCTAAAGTTTGTTAGGTAAGGAATAGGAACTCTACTAGTCGAATATGCTACAGTGATGAGTCACTGATGATAAACTAGGCGTTGCCTGGTTCTTGTTTCGTATGGGGAATTGGTATAGGCTGAATCCAAATTTCGCTATCTGTAAACGATGATGCGCCTGGGACCTTAGTAAAGGGGGCTATTAGAACGCTTTAGTGCTTTACTAGTAGTAGATATGTCTAGCATTCTTGCTAAGGGAGAATAGGAAGAACCGAGATACTATTAAGGCATACCACCAGTACCATTACTACTACTTTCAATACTTTGCATGATACTATTGATGCTTGTCCAACTTTATACTTGCCAATGCAGCAATCTCCAAAACTTGAAAAATTAGTAACACACAAGGACTGGAGATAATATATATATAAATATGCTTGTCGAGAGTAGTGTCGATATGTTCTTGTATCACAACTTGCCTTCATCAAGAGGACAAAGGACAAATGATCCATCAACTCTAGTGGAGATTGGAAGCGTGAACAGGTATTTAGGCAATATTCCAAAACCAAAAACAAAATTGTAATAGGTCAAGGCCGGCCCTAGATAACAGACTTAACGCGTGAGTACTTCTAAATACCAAATTGGGTCCAATTCTAAACTTGAGACACCGTTTTGAATTTTGATAGTTTACAAAGTCGAGCCACCAAAGTTAATAGTGACACAAAGTTGAGATACTGTTTGTACAATTTTCTCCAAAAAATTGAAGGACTTGCTCTAAGATTACAAGTTAAAACTTGACCAGGAAGATGCAGCAACAGAGATGAACTTCCCTCTTCTTCATTATCGTCCAGTAAGAGAATATCAGTTGATGTATAATGTAAGTTTCGGCGGCAGAAACATACGGGATCAAGTTCAACATGTATGTTTGAATTTGGCAAACAGCTGATGGGAGTGGTGTGGAAGTACAACACCTTGTAATGAGGTGATTTGGAAGGATCAAAATCCAAAACGCAACCAATGATATATTCACCTCTTAACAACCACTTCAACTGGTTGTTCAAGTGGTCATGCCGGGTCATTAGCTGCACCGCTTGCAACATCAGCAGCACTTGGTCAGCTTTCAGGTAAGTTTGTGCTTTAACTGAACTGGTTATGGCTAAAGTGCTTCCAGCTTCTCAGTTTGGACTTCGTGCAGTAGTTAGAACCAATTCCTATCTAACTTGGTAATCATCTATTATAAACCTTTAATGAAGTTGTTATTCAGTCGAATCTTCATCCATTGGTTGAATGAAGTATTCCGATTGGAGTAATTTTTGTTGGTATGAGGGGTTATGTGGGATGGTGATTACTGATTACCAGTATGCTTGGACTCCTAGTACTGAATAGACATCTAAGTAGGCAATAATGGAATTGAGAAACCAGTAATGCATATGCTTTCTGGAATGCCCGATGCACAATTAATATTCTTGGATATCCTTGTACAAATCATCTGATCCCATGCTGAGATTTTTCCAATAGTAACTTGTATAGGTCCTCATTAATCAACTGAAGGAAGTTGCTCCAGCAATACAAAACTCAATATCAGAATTTACATATAAAGAAAGATTTGCATTTCTTCCAATCTGCCCCCAATGACTTAAGCACCCTGGTCGCTCGACCTCACCTACACTTTACTACGATTCATTTAAAACAATATCTGCTAAAATATGTCACCTTATAAGTGCAGTAGTATGATTTACTCATCTTTGTATATTTGGATTAATTCAGGAAAGCACTGATAATGTGGCTGAAGTGACTTCCAAATTGTCTACCTTTCAGTTTGAAAAGGTGTCAGCCAGTCCACCTGCTCTAAAGCTCCAATGGTTAAAAGTTAAAATTGTCTGCCTTGGTAGGCAGCTTAAAACAATTACTAATCCAAAGTAAAATAAGCAGTGTAATAACAATTATAAGAACTTCAAATGATGTTCAGTGTCAAATGAACACAATAATTAGCAGTTTCTAATACAAAGATCTTACAACCAGAAGCAAAAACCACACAGCAGAAGCAAGAGGATATAAACTGTATCACACACAGGCCAAAGTCTCCACATATCGAAAATTAGATGCTTGAACTGGAATGAGAGAAACATCAACTTCAGCCATGGGGGTCCCTCAAGAACTCGGGAGGTCTTGCTCTTAAGATTATAAGAAATGAGTTTACCAAAGTATGCAGCAACAGAGAAGAACTTTCCTCTTGTTCATTTTCGTCTCGATCAAGAAAGAGAACAACAAATCGTCCATAAATGAAGCGCGGGAAAACCAAGAAGGGCTCAAGATCAACATTGTACTTGACAAACCAGCCAGAGTAGTCTCTTCCCATCTCTAACACATCAAATTTAGTACGACACGGCCTATAAATATCAATAAGATGCAGATGGCGCCCGTCACCAGACTCCTGGAAGTATCTATATTCCCTCTTGAACATCTTCTTCTCGTAAAGGTAAGGAGGATTATCAACAAAACCGTCACGTTCTTCATCTACGTGAAAGTATTTTACCTCACCATACTGGCCTAACCAATTGATTGCTCCATTCCAGTAAACCACGCGTCCGTAAGGGATGGTATAAACTTTGTAAAAAGACGAATCAAGAAGCCTCCAACTTTGAGTCTCAGATGAATATATCAGTATGTGATAGAATTCGCAATTTTTGGTTCCGTCAACGGTGCGTAGGCAGACGACCTTGTAATAAGGTGATTTGGAAGGGTCAAAGGCCAAAGCAACAGAGATGATATAAGGTTCTTCTACTTGTTCACCACCAGTAGTAGTAACAGTAGCTGGAGGAGGAGGAGGGGGGGGAATAATTGTAGAGAACTGATTGGTTGTAGGATTGAGAATAAAATAAGGGGGGTCTACTTTTTCAGAATTAATATTAGTGATTGGTTGTCTTTTCCATTGGCAGTCTACACGGTGACAATGGAAAAGACAACACAGGAAGAGGCCATTGCAGGATTGGATGATTCTGATGTCACCATGATATTGGTTTTGGGAAAACTTTAGAGGATTGAAGAGGGGCGAGCCAGAGGGAGATGGGTTTTGGTTTTCCTGGTTACTAGTATTACTGCTAGTTCCACGTATGTGATCAAGATCAAGAGGAATGAAACCAAAGGGTTTGAGGGATGTGTCAGGGAAGACGGCTGAGATGGGAGGGTTTGGGTTTTGAAGGGTGTGGAGGCGACAGAATCTGGGGTCGGAGATAAGAGACAGCCAGTGCTTGGAGACACATTTGAAGCGGACCAGAGGTCTAGCTGGCACACGCACAAGGATTTCGGTAAGGAGTTCTTCGGTGTTGGCTACGGTTTCTGCTAAGCTGCTACTGTTGCAGCGTTTGGGGCAGAATCTGTGCTCCATCTACACTCTAAACCCAACAAGGCTTTAATTTATAAGGCTATCCGAACCTTGATCCTCGACCGATCCTGATGAGCACAGGAAAGCATTAAATCCCTATCCAGATAGAAATACCCAAACTCAATCCCAATCCTAATCCCTCTAGGAAATTACTAAAATCATAAATAAACTTGTCCTAGATTCAAATCCCCTCAACCTAAGACCGAAGCTCACTTTTTGCTCAACTAAGTGTACAGATTAGAAATTGATCGAGGTCTATATTGAATGAATAATGAAAATCGAATGGAAATTCAATATTTTGGGGGAACCAGTGAATAACTAACCAAATTGATTGTGTCGGATGTCGGAGTGAAGTGAATAATAATATGCGGCCGGGTGAGTTGATCTCCGAAACTTAACGACATGTGAAATACTGATTTCACAGTGCCCAGATAGATTCGGCTTGGCTGAGTTTGGGGTCAAGTTCAGTTATCGCGATCGGGATGGGAGTTGCGGATCCAAGAATGCGAGAGAGAGAGAGACTAGAACACCCTGTATCTATCGGTTTTGTCTTCTGTACGTACGGTATACAAGCTAAAAAAAAGTGGCAACTCATTTCTATTAAAAAACATTTTAAAGGGATAAAATTATCATTTCAAGTAATAATAACATACTTAGTTTGTATGATATATACATTTGTATATTAGAATTTTTTATATAATTTTATAATTTCTTAATATATTTTTTCTATTAAACAAAGAAAGTGAAATTTACATAAACTTCATCACGATATTTTTTTTTGTGTACAGGTGTTAAGAGCTTGTTTGGTAACGTTTTTTAAAATATATAATTATAAAAAAAGATTTTTAGAACTATATATATAATATATCTATGTTTCCTTGTGAGTATTGCTACTGACACATCTCTTTTTTTTATTAACATACCTCATCTATTTTCCTATCTACCCATGCCATTTTCATTTTATTTACACTTTTCAATTTAATTGATAATTGGTTCTCACCATATAAGGGGTGTGTTAATAACACCTACCTATTTGTTTCCTTCCTTGTATATTTAATTACAAACTTTCCAATTTGATTGATGATTGATTCTCATCATATAAGGGGTGTGTTAATAGCACTCACCTATCTGTTTCCTTCCTTGTATATTTAGTTAGTTAGAATGTTTTTTTTTTCAACCAAAAAAAAAGGATGTTTTTTCTCTCATCTTGTTAAACATACAAGGTACAATGGGAATAAGTTAGGCAACAAGGCAATAGTCTGCTTGTAAAGAACAAGAACAGCTCAAGTTTGCCAGAATTAAACCATTTATTTTTTGGTATATGCTGGTTCTTGTTTTGTACGGGGAATTTTGGTATAGGCTGAATCCAAATTTGGCATTCCGTAAACAATAGTAAAAGGTTGCTATCAGAAGGCTTTACTAGTAGTAGATATGTTTAGCATTCTTAGTGAAGGGAGATTAGGAAGAAGCGATATACTATTAAGGCATACCAGTCCAAAACGTGAAAATTAGAGCTTCATTACTCACCAATTGCTGATGTCGGTACTTTGTTGAATTAGGAGTCGCATGAAAATAAGATCGATATTGAGTTGGGTATATATTTATTTATTCAGTCTGCAGCTAGCTGTGTTCCTTCATGTTACATGGACAATTCAACAAGAACTTTCCTCTCTTTTTTGTGTGTGAAATGTTACAAATAATAGAGGTTATTTTCCTCCATCTTTGGGTTAGACCGGTAGACCAAGATCAACTCTAACGGAGCCAGCGATGGAACCATTACACACAAGCCAAAGTCTCCCTATATGGATAATCGTACTTCCCACCAATACACTCGGATGGGGTAAGTCAAAATATTTGAAGGACTTGCTCTTAAGATTACAAGTCAAAACTTCACCAGGAAGATGCAGCAACATAGATGAACTCCCCTCTTCTTCATTTTCGTCCAGTAAGAGAATATCAATTGTTGTATAATCTAAGTTTCGAATTCGGCCGCAGAAACATTCGGGATCAAGTTCAACATCGTACTTGACAAACCAGCCAGAGTAGTCTCTCGGCATCTCAAACACTTGGAATTTGGTTAGACAGGGTTTATAAATATCAATGAGATGCAAATGACCGCCACAGGACGACTCCTTAAAATATCTGCACATATTGGCATCCCAACCCCTCTGCAAGAGCTGAGGAGGGCCCTCAACAAACCCAAAACGCTCTTCATCTATGTGATAGTATGTCATGTCAGCAACCTTGTTTATCCAGTGAATTGCGCCATTGCAGTATACTCCATCATGGTAACTACTTAGTTCCTTCCCGAAAGAGGAGTTGAGAAGCCTCCAACTTCGAGTCTCGGACGAATATATCTGTATTTGAAAAACCTCACTTGATTTGGGAGTGGTGTGAAAGCACAAGACCTTGTAATAAGGTGATTTGGAAGGATCAAAAACCATATGGCAACCAATGATATAGGTTACCTCTGGGGGAACCCTAAGTGTCGACAGCTTGTTGGTTGTGGGATTGACAACAAAATATGGGGATGTACCGGTTCTTGTTCCATCATTGCCCCGACACAACAAGAGACCATTGCAGGAGTGGATGATCCAGATGCCATCATATAGGTTTCGAGAAGAACAAGCAGGAGAAGAACGATCATGACTGAGAGGAAAAGGGATGAAAGAAAAGTCGTCAGCAAAGATACCGTAGATGGGGGAGTTTATTGGGTTTAGGAGGGTGTGGAGGTGACACAAATTGGGGTCGGACATAAAAGAGTGCCAATGCGTGGAGATGCATTTGAAGCGGAATAGGGATCGAAGCGGCATGCGCGCTAGGATCTCAGTGAGGAGTTCATCTGTGCTGGCTACGGTTTCTGCCGAGGTGCTGCTGCTGCTAGCGCGACATTTACTCCAGAGTTTTCGGTGGGATCGGGTTCCAAGAACCATAACACTACTGCTCCACATCTCTCTCTATGTCAGGTTTGGCTAACCCTTTTCTTTGTGTGTCCTGCTCTTCTTATATAGCCGCCATTCCTAGTTCAACAGAGGAAATCAAATACCGAAAATGCATTCCAAACCCAAATAGAAGATGGCTAAACATTCCAATCCAAATAGGAGATTGCTCAACATTCGGTTCCCAATCCAAATAGAATTACTAAAATATTCCCTTCGACTATTTACCATTAGAATCTAAGATCTGGAAGCTCAGAAGACAATAGATGAATGAATCAGTGAAGAAACCAAGTTTGAGTAGGTTCGCTTTTATACGCTTCTAATTGGGGCCATCACTTATTTGTGGCCAAAGCCCAAATAATCCACAGTTCCACACAACACCATTCGCATTCATAGTGAACTTGGTTATTATTATTTTTTTTTTTTAGCTTGACCGAGCTTTAATCTTAATACAAATTTTTTTTAGCTTGACCGATTTCGGAAGCTTTGGGAAACTTGGTTTTGTTGTACATTGTAATTGTAATTGAAATGAAGGGGAATGCATCTCTTCAGGTGAATCCACTTCATTTTCATCTAGCAGCATTCACTTGTATTTATGTGACTTGACGGTATCTTCTAACAACGAAGAGCGTAGGAAGAGAGGCGACCCTTCTCATAATTGTTGATTTAATTGAACATTGAATGTTAATATACTATTATACTATAATGACCCTCCTAATTAAGGTTAACAATCCATAATTAAATGCATGATTTCATCTATTTTTCTTTCCGGTTGGTATCAGTCTATCATATTCTTTCATAAGGTAACTTATAACAATATGTTTAATAAAAAGTACAAGTGTGGGAGAGTCAAAAATAACAATCCACAATCCAATATGAAAGTTTGGAAATAAAAGCGCATAAAGCGTGTATGCGCTGCTCGTAACTTTTATGAAATTGCATACTTATAACCAAAATTCCAAACCGTAGAAAGTAAATAAAATAAGTGGCCTCGTTAAATTTTATTCGGATAAAATCCTATATGACAATACTCTGAATTAAGGTAAAAGTATCATGGACTAAAACAACAATGAATCATTTATAATAACCTAAACCAACTTAGCAACATGCAAAATCAAAGACTAAAATGGACTACGATTTTTGGGTTGGATATATAAATGAGCAATTATGTTATCGAACAAATTTTTTTTCCGAATGTATTTACTATTTATATCTTGCCCCTTCTAATTTAAATTTCTAGCTACGCAACTGTTAACAATTGTATGTGTTTTAAATGTGATTTTCAACACTATAGTTCGAACCCCAAAGCCGTAACCTTTGTTTGTTTGGTTGAGAATACAAGAGATGTAACCTTTGTTTGTTTGGTTTTTTTTTTTTTTTTTTTTTTTTTTATTGAGGAGGTAACCTTTATTTCTTACATGAAATATAAAAAGATAAGAGACCGTGTAAGTAAAATGATAGAAAAATGGATCAGATAAATGGTAGTTTTGCGGTATACTTTTAAACAAAAGAAAAAAGAAAAATAAATCATCCAATAACAACAGCCTTACGGCCGCCAAAGATTGCTGTTCTTCAACACCCACCCACCTTCTTTTCTTTTTCTTTCTTTTTATTTACTCAAAATTTTCTATTTTCTCCTTCTCTCTCTCTCTCTTAAACAAACACAAGAAGCACAAGCAGCTGAAGCACAAGCAGAAGCAGCTCAACTTTCTCTGTAAGCATCTAACAACATTCATTAATTTCTCCAAAGATTGGTCCTTTATTTCCCTCTTTGCATGTCTCAAGAGGCTTTTCCTTGGTGAAAATTTGGATTTTAAAGTTGTTCAAAAAGCAGAATGGGTTTTTTAGATCATACCCAGATCTTGTTTCTTTCTGATCCAGCTGAATTGCTTGTTAATTTTTGGGAAAAGGGTCAGAGATTCAGTGTGGGTTTTCAAGTTTTTGATGTTCTCAGCACCAAGTCAAAGTCTTTAGCTTTTTTGAATGCAAAGTTTGATGGTTTTCTGCATCTGGGTTTTGTCAATAGGGTGGCTTAGATTGTTAGTTGTGGAAGGTCAAAGTTTAGTATTGCTTGAGTAAAGTTTGGATTTTTGGGTTTGATTGATTTGGATCAGAGATCAGAAAACTGAGCAAGCTGCTGATTTTGCATTGTTTTGTTTCATTGGAATATGCAGCTTTTGATATCTGTGCTCCAGATTTCCCCAATTGGATTGGAACATTTCATTTTAGCTGAGGAAGATCTGTGTGCTTATCAAGGAAGATATAAGCAGCTTAGAGTTTTGATTCTTGCTTCATTGGGGCGATTTTTCGGGTTAATATTTCTGGGGTTTTCTCGGCTCATTGGAGTTGTGTGATTGGTCTATCAGTGATGCAGTGTTTGGTTTGAAGTGCAAGAAGAAGAGATCTTGTTTTGCCATTATAAGTTATGATCAAACAGATACTTAATAGACTCCCAAGGAAGCCCAAGTCAGGTGATCATCGTGAAGGAGGATCGTCCAGCTCTTCTTCAAATGCTTCAACCAGTTCAAGAAGCGGCTCAACGAGTAATAAGTATGCACACTCGGGTACTACGTCAGTTTCAGGCCCCAATTCTACTCCAAATTATGGAGTAAATCATGGAAGCAAGCTTAACCAGGATGTGAATGCAAAGGTTAATGGGAATTCATTGGCTTCGTTTGAGGCCCTGCCTAGCTTCAAAGATGTTCCGAATTCAGAGAAGCAGAACTTGTGCATAAAAAAGTTGAACTTGTGTTGTTATGTGTTTGACTTCACTGACCCAACGAAAAACCTCAAGGAAAAGGACATCAAGCGACAGACATTGGTAGAGCTTGTGGATTACATTGCTTCTGCTAATGGGAAGTTCTCAGAAAGTGTCATTCAAGAACTCGTAAAGATGGTGTCCATAAACTTATTTAGAACATTCACTTCTCCACCCCATGAGAACAGAGCTTTAGAGGCCTTTGACTTAGAAGAGGATGAGCCCTCAATGGACCCAGCATGGCCGCACTTGCAAGTTGTGTATGAATTGTTCTTGAGGTTTGTGGCATCACCTGAGACAGATGCAAAGTTAGCTAAGAGGTATGTTGATCACTCATTCGTTCTCAAGTTATTAGGTCTTTTTGATTCAGACGACCACAGAGAGAGGGACTACTTGAAAACCGTTCTGCACCGCATCTATGGGAAATTTATGGTGCACCGCCCATTCATCAGGAAAGCCATCAACCACATCTTCTACCATTTTATTTTTGAAACTGAAAAGCATAATGGGATTGCTGAGCTGTTAGAAATTTTGGGAAGTATAATCAACGGATTTGCTCTGCCATTGAAAGAAGAGCACAAACTCTTTCTTGTTCGAGTGCTTATTCCACTCCACAAACCTAAATGTGTATCCTTGTACCATCAGCAGTTATCTTATTGCATTACCCAATTTGTGGAGAAAGACTGCAAACTTGCTGATACAATAATCCGTGGGTTACTAAAATATTGGCCTATTACAAATAGTTCCAAAGAGGTCATGTTCTTAGGTGAGCTGGAAGAAGTTTTAGAAGCTACTCAGCCGGGAGAGTTCCAACGCTGTATGGTACCGTTATTTCGCCAAGTTGGCCGTTGCTTGAGCAGTTCACATTTTCAGGTTGGTGGGTCACCACTTTCATTTGTTTCCTAATTGGCAATTTATCTCTTGTATGTGTGTCCTGTATTAGTCTTTGTAACGTTAGAGCTGTTAATAGGAATAAAGTATATCACTGGTTTAAGCTGTATGAATTAGTAGTGGGCAGAGAAATACTGAGCTTTATAGAATCTTTGTTTATGTATTTGTATTCTTCTTCTTCCAGCATCTTAAATATATGTTAGTAATTATTTTTATTGCCATCTAGGGGAAAGAATAAAATGGAGATAATGATGTTCTAATTTATATGGCAAAGTGGCAAACTGATAAAGGTGCACCTTAGGTGTTCCGAATTTGCAACCTTAGATCTTAAATTGCTTGTTTAAATTGTTGTATGCAATCCTGCATGGTTGATCTGCGAACAGTTGGTTATTTTCACGTCTTAATTTGGGTTAAAACTTTAGGTTATGCCCAGTCAAATATTGTTCGATGCATAGTACTATTAGGACAACCTGAGGCAAAATGTATGGAAACATGTATACAAAGTTTCCTCAATCTAATTCTCTACTGTAATGCTATAAAAAAAAAGGTCTTATTCTTTTCCAATAAATAGATAGCATTTATGTGTGGTGGATTTACAGTTTATTCCCTCGCTCACTTACACGTATATACACCCTATTGGTCTGATTTACAGTTTATGCTCTCCCTATCTCGCTGACACATATATATACCCCTGTTGGTCCTTAATTGCAGGTGGCGGAAAGAGCTCTCTTCTTATGGAATAATGATCACATTTCAAACCTAATCAAACAGAATCGCCATGTTTTACTGCCCATCATATTCCCCTCGTTGGAGAGAAATGCAAGAAATCACTGGAACCAGGCGGTTCAAAGCCTAACATTAAATGTTCGCAAGATATTCTCTGATATTGACCCTGAGCTTTTTGAGGAATGCTTGCTCAAATTCCAGGAAGATGAAGCACAAGAGAAGGAAATGAGTTTGAAACGTGAACTGACTTGGAAACGTTTGGAAGAGATTGCTGCAAAGAAAGCTTCTGCAAGTAACGAAGCGGTGCTTGTGTCCCCAAGAAAAGCCATGGGCAAACCTTCTGGCTAGCAAGTTAAAAAACTTATAATGTGATCCCAGTGGTTTTGATGTTCTAATTACTACGCAGATCGTAGACTGACATTGCTTTATAAGTTCTGAGATATCGCTTGTTGTTGGTTCCTCCAGCTCATTACCTGCCAAAATATGGGAATGTCAGGCGATCAAGTCACAGAGCATGAATGTCTCAATCTGGAATACAATTGCCCCTTTTTGGTTTACCATGTGGGGAGTGGGCTGTATATATTCCATTGGGTGTAGAAGAGCACAAAGGAGTACTGCTGCCACAGACATCATGGTCAAATAGGAGACTTGGCTAGTAAGTTACTCCTTTTGTCATCAGGGTTTCTAAGTTAACAAAAGGACTTGAAATTGACATACTTTTGGATTTGGTTTAATAGAGGTATCATTCCTTATCATCATCATCAATCTTTAGTCACATGTATTGTATCATGTATGTATCATCAAAACTATGTTGCTTCTGCTTTTCTGAATGGATCTTTTTGTATACCTGGTATATTTTCGTGCCCTCAATCCCACTCTGTTGTTTCCTTAATTCATTTATTCATTAAATTTGCCAGGTCCTGGCAGTGTGTTTGAGTTTCCTTGACAAATTTATGCTTGGAAGACAGTAGAGTTATGGTTGAGCTGTGAGATGAGTTGGCCAACTTGTTTGCGTTTGCTCACCGCAAGCAATAATTCATATCACCATCATGAACAAATGGCGTAGCTGTTGTCAAATGCTGACTATACTAGGGTCGTAGTCACTAGTCACATACCAATCTATCAATCTGACTGAACTATATAGTATACATAATAAGCATTTGCACTCGCGAGCTACATTAGCTCTGTCGATGAACAATAATTTGTTTGAATTTTATTGTGGAACAACGGAGACAATTGACACCGAGAATGCCAGTGTCACTGAAGAAGTGGAGGCTCATGGCAATGAAAATGGTTTTGTCACATGAAGTAAGGATGGTTATGTTAAGGTTCTAGGAACAAGCTGAAGCAGTCCAAAACTGCACCTCTGGAAACCCTAATTCCTTATCAGCATCCCTCCCAAATCCCATGACACCATCTGTTACTACACAAGTTACTTGCGGCCCTTCGCCTGACGAATTGAGCTTAACGAGCAGCTCTTTGAATGGACCTAGCTAGACATGTTTTCCTAGTGGAGTCGCACAATGCCGGAACATCTTGAGTTGCATCTTTGTCGGAACGCGGCAAACCGTCCGGTATGGTCTCGAACCGGAAATCCACCAGGCCCTCAACGGATAAGTCGGAACCTTTGGACCGGACTAAGCGCCGGTGGTTGAACTCGGTGTTGACAAAGGTAATGTGGAATCCCCTTGAGTGTAGAAGCTTGGCTTATTCATAGGTTTAACATGGCCTTGTGCTGGGTAAGGGACACAAACTGCATGCAGCTGTTTGTTCGATCCTGCTACATCTATTGAACCCATATTACTTGATCTTTACCAAACCTGGCAAGAATGTTAAAAGAGGAGAGGGTTCAATTTTTTTTCTTCTTTTTTGTCAAAGTGTAATTTACAACTTTCCTCTCGTGGCATTTTATAGAAAGAATGTCAACTTAGGGAGCTTGGTTGTTATATGATATAGATTATGATTGAATGTGCATCGTATCATGAACCGTCTACTACCTTCGATACATGTATAGTTAATATGACGCGACAGAAAAATTACTAAAATGGAATTGAAAAGAACGAATGCAAATTATAATATAGCAATTATTAATTTGCTAATTATGCCGCCAATAGAGGAGAGTCAATTAGCAAATAATCAATTAAAAAGAAATCGTTTTTTCGCTGAATGTATCAAACAAACCGTTGGCTAATCATGGGACTGTTAACTTTCACGGTTTCACCATAATTATCAATTTGTTTGATGCAATCGGTTAAGCAAACGAATTTTGTTTACATTAATTTTTTGCAGAGATGATCTTTATTGACTAATTCAACTTTTAAACGGTTAAGTCGATTGACTATATTGTCAACAATATGCAAATAAGAGAAAATAGTACATGACGTTAACTCATCCATTACAGTGTGTCATTATCAAATTAATGAAGGGGTAGAATGTATTTTCTTACCATATATACCCAACTCATTAGTTTTCATACCTTAGCTATTCCTAGATTTTTATTAACATGAACCTGCATAACAATCTTATTGTGGACACATACCATTTCTGGTGCTAACAATGACTCTCTCCTTTTCCTCTTTACCAAACCTTGACCGTCATGACTCGGGGCTCTATCAATGGTGCAAATCACAATCACTATGCAGATCTTCATCCTTTGCCTCTTGTTGCCTATGCACGGCAATCTATCAACTGTCATCACCAATCCGATCAACCTTTGGTGTCTCTCACCTCTTCACCGCAAGCATAACTGAAGTGAAGGTCCAAGTGAAGGCTTCCTCCTTCCCTAGCGAAAGCATCTATGGTGTTTTCTTATCTAGGTTTTCTCCTAGATCTGAAACCAATTTAACATCTGATTGAATTGGTGTTGTTGGTATGAAACCATGGCGTGTGAAAGCAACGTATGAAACTTTGGATGGTAGCGGTGATGCTCGGGTCAACTGTAGAAACGGCAAGGTTAGCGCTTGTGGTGGTGACGAAGGAGGATACGACGTCGGCGTCGATGACTTGGTTGTTGCAGTCTACGTTGACGGCGACAACTACGTTACTGACATCAATTTTGCTAGGGTTTCCTTGGGCCTTAGCAGATTGGGTTTGGCCCTACTAGGCTTTTTTTCTTCAAGTTTTTCTATTTTAAAACATTAGCTTATTTTTCTATGTATCAAGTAGAAATAGACTTATAGAATAAGTGAGCATGATTATTAAAAATAGTCTATCATATGTACTAGGTGATGTATGCCTCACGACTATTTCTCTATCTGTAGATGATAACGGTAAAGTATGTAATGATTATTGCAGGCCTTCTTTTTACCCAAATATATGAAAGTCGTAACTGACTCTTTCAACAACAAATAAAAACCTTAGCTGTTCTTCTCTCTCTCGGTTGTCCGATCCGAAGACCACAATCTCCTCCGATGGCTAGTGGTGCTACTCCAAACGAGCAAGCCTCTCAGGCAGAGATCAAGTCCCCCACAACCTCCTCCTAGCTCTCAGCCGGCCATGATCCTCTTTGGGAAATTTGACAACCTCATTGTATAGCAATAATCGGGTTATTGTCGAGGTTCTTCCTCGCTAATTAAACTGACCAGTATATAACTCGTACATCAGATTAAGTCATTATGCAAATTCACTTTGACGTTATGAAACTTATGCTACTGCTGTTATTAAGTTAATCACAACATACAAATGGTATACATTGTCGTTTCCTACGTTACGTTTTTTTATTTTGGGTCGACTAGTCTTCACTTTAGATTATTGTTGTTACGAATCTACTGCTATAAATTTTCCCTCAGGACTAACCCCAACGGGTTTGTCTATCATACCATATGGCATAGCATGCCTATTGCAAATGCGTCTAATTGTATGACACATAGGGACTTTTGAAGAAATAAATAGTCATTATATGATCATTTAGTTGCTTCTTCAATCAATAATAGACATATATTTTGTGAGGCATGTTATATCATATAATATACTAGAATTTTCCAACCCTAACATCGACTTCGAAAAATCATTGTAAAGACTTGCATGCAATTTCACCAAAATTAGTGACTAGGCAAGTGTAAATTAATAGAAAAGAAGTGTATTTTGGTGTTATCTTTGTCGGTGTAATTCAAAGGCTTGTTTGGAGTGCCGACCAGTTCCATGTAATGGATAGTCGAATGTCACAGGTGTTTCTTAAATCATTTCACCGTCCATCAAAAATATCCTAGTTGGTGCCACGCAATTCACTTCTTGAGAAAGAGAAGAACACGACGATCACAATCGCTGTATTATTAGTGTACGTAACTCGCACCTTTATTGGTTTGCTTAACAATGGGAATCTACTGAAAAAGCCTCTCCGAAGCACCACCAAAAGTCTTCCCCGGAAGCAAAACCCGCTACACTCACCAGCTAGCCTTCTCCGGAAGCAAAAAAGCCCCCCAAACCCATTGTTGCGGTCCGCCGTAGCAAATATCCCGATCTTGATACTGAAGAAGTACCTTGAGAGCTTTCTTAGGTTTGAAGAATAGCCTAGCGACAGGTCTGTTCGCACCTGTCCACATTCGTTTGGAGAAGAAGTCAGCTAGGAACACTCGCAAATACCCCAGGGTACAAGACATTTGCACTGCCTCAAGGTGCTGGAGGACTAGATCAAATTAAGCATCATAAGTTCGACCATTGAGGAGAGTAGCAAACTTATATATATATATAGTGATACACATTCTTGTGGGTGAAACCTTAGCGCTACGTGCTGGACTACGCTGCTTGAATCTATGTAGTTTTTAAAAAGATTTTAAAGAGATTCCAAAATCTTAATAGACTGCTTTTACTTGGTTTGCATGACATGCACCCCTTGGAGAATACGTTCATTACTTGGAGATATTCATCAACTTGGTACTTTCCTCAATGTTCAAGTGTGGAAGCATGTTAAGGGTTAACCTAATTTCCTAACTGTGCTGATGCCTTGACCAAACATGGTCATTCCTGATCTCAAGCGCAAAGCTGGAGTCAATACTCTTCCTCCTTTGGATCGACATTCGACTATATCAATTCAGGGTATTTTACGGGTTGTGTTTTGGAATTCTTTTTCTTCCATCGAAAAAAAAAAAAATATTAAGAAAAAAAAATCTCCAAAGATATGCTATTCAAGACTTGAATATCCGATCCAGAGCACTCAATTCCTGCATCTGAGCAAAGCTAAGCAATTAACACGAAGCTAGTGATCGATGAAGAAGCTGATAGTACTTGAAATCAATTTAAACAGCAATTACTACAATGCTTTAGGCGTTCAAGGCAACAACTCCATATTCACTTTGGTTCTTCAGAATCCATATATTAGTTCCAACTCCCTTAATAAGCTTGGACCTGCAAGTATTAACTACTAAATTAACAGAAACCTAATGAGATTTAAATTTGTTGCCTTTTTGCAAAGGTAACTTGCACAGTCACACTTCATTCTTGTTTCGTCAATTATATATTTGTGGAGTCACACACCAACTATTATGCTTATGAATCGATCTCTCAAGTAAACGTGATCGATTGTTCCACATTGTGCTCGATAGATACGTGCTCTATCTATGCCACTTGGATTGATCGAGTTGGTTGAGATATTCAAGATTTTATACATCAATAATTTTGTGCTGGGTCTAGTTCGTATTCAATAACTGAAAGCAACTTCCACTAAGCTTAACTCGATTATTGTTTCTGATCCAACCAGGTTCAAAAATTTGTTTCAGTAATTTGAAGATGCATGATAATATTGTAATTATGTCTGAAATTATGTTAGTGATACATGCCATCTGTTTATAACATCATGCATACTCATAAGATAAACGAGTGACTAAGTTTATAGTGTGGATAAAGATATCGATAGAAGATGGCTACATTAGACACGTTTGTGACAGAACTCAAAGTATTTCTTGTTATCTTGCGTTATGTATTGTGGATAGTAGTTTTTTTTTTTTTTTGATGAGACTGTGGATAGTAGTTAGAAGAATAAGATAAATGTAAGTATAAATTTAACCAGAAACCAAAGTTATGCTAGAATTTTCTTTTCTTTTCTTTTTTTGGCAATAGATATGTTGCTATAAATTAAGCTTATTTGCCTAGCTACTTTCGTACTTCAAAAATTAAGATGGGTTCACCACAATTAGGAGCCAAAAAACTTCATGCAGTCTGTGTCCCTTTCCCATCACAAGGCCATGTTAACCCCATGATGCAATTAGCCAAGCTTCTGTACTCCAGGGGATTCCACATAACCATTGTCAACACCGAGTTCAACCACCGGCGTTTGATCCGATCCAGAGGTTCGGCTCCGTCAAGGGACTACTGGACTTCCAGTTCGCGACCATACCGGACGGGCTGCCACCTTCAGATAAAGATGCAACCCAAGATGTTCCACCTCTCTGTGACTCCACTAGGAAAACATGTCGAGGCCCTTTTAAGGAGCTGGTGACTAAGCTCAATTCCTCGTCTGAAGTGCCACAGATTACTTGTATAGTTTCTGATGGTGTTACGGGATTTGGGAGGGAAGTTGCTAAGGAGCTAGGGATTCCGGAGGTTCAGTTTTGGACTGCTTCAGCTTGTGGCTTCATGGCATACTTGCAATACAGCGAACTTGTCAAACGAGACATTGTTCCATTCAAAGGTACTTCATTTCTTTCTGAATGATTATTGAGATAAAGGCAATATGGGATTATAAGAAGGAGAATTTAAAAAAATCTAAACTGAAATTAAAAAACAATTTCAAATGTAGGTATCACAAACATGTAGGTACGTTAGAAAATCCTCCTACGTTGATCGATCTAAACTAATATAATGTAAGTTTACGACTGAAAACCAGATTAAGCATGATAATTAATTAGCAACTGTCATGATAGATATTTGTTGTTCAAAATTACAGTTATATAAACAGTAAAACATAAATATCCACATTCTCTAATCACATTTGACATTTCCATGCATCTCGATCAGATGAAAGTTTCATGGAAGATGGTACACTTGATAAGCCAGTTGATTGGATCCCAGGCATGAAGAATATGAGGCTCAAAGACATTCCTAGCTTCATCAGAGTCACTGATGTCAACGACGTAATGTTCGACTTCTTGGGATCAGAAGCACAAAACTGCTTGAAATCCTCTGCAATCATCTTCAACACGTTTGACGAATTGGAGCATGAAGTGTTGGAAGAAATCTCAGCCATGTTCCCCAACATTTACACAATAGGTCCACTTGCTTTGCTTGGTAGGCATGTGCCTGAGAACAAATTGGTCAAGTCCCTCAGTTCAGGCTTATGGAAAGAAGATGCAAAATGCCTCAAATGGCTTGACAAACAGAAGCGCGATTCGGTTGTGTATGTGAACTATGGGAGCGTAACTATGATGACAAACCAAGATTTGAGAGAATTTGCATGGGGGCTTGCAAATAGCAAGCACCATTTTTGTGGATTGTTAGGCCTGATGTGGTAAAAGGGGATTCTGTTGTCTTGCCTGAAGAATTTCTCAAGGAGATCAAGGATAGGGGTTACATAGCAAGTTGGTGTCCACAAGAGCAAGTGCTAGCACATCCATCAGTTGGGGTCTTTTTAACACACTGTGGTTGGAATTCTACTATTGAAACTATATCAGAGGGTGTGCCTGTAATCTGCTGGCCTTTCTTTTCTGAGCAGCAAACAAATTGCCGTTTCGCGTGTACTGAATGGGGAATTGGTATGGAGGTGAACAATGATGTTAAGCGCGATGAGATTGAAGAACTTGTCAAGGAAATGCTGGTGGGAGAGAAAGGCAGGAAGATGAGGCAAAAGGCAAAGGAATGGAAGAAGAAAGCAATGGAAGCTACTGATATTGGAGGATCATCATACCATAATTTTGATAGATTGATTGAGCAGTGTCTGCAATAAGGTTCAACACTTCAAATTCAACTTCTTTTCAATATGTACGTGCCTTTTTATGGCTAAGGTTTATCTCTGTCTCCAGTTCAGTATTTCTTTTTTTGTTAATGTTTATCATTTGTTCCCATTAAGATTATCTATCTAGTCGGGTAACGCACTTCATAAATAAGCGACTGTTTTACAGTTTCAGAATATTTGGGTTAAGTATAAAATCAATATTTCTATTTATCTTTGTGTTCAAGAGTACGATCATAGGACATATAAATGTCATCATTTCAACAATACATGTACTGTTTTGACAATCTATATGTTGAACAACAAAAGAACATGATTAAGGTAAATAAAATGGCTTCTTCTGCTTTCTGCAGTGTTCTCTACAATCAAACAAGAACAATCTACCCAGTCTTTGTAGCCCATTTAACATTACAATAAGAAGGAAATTATTAACGCATATTTAGGACCTCTGAAATGACAAATGTAAGAGAAAATGCTAAAAGGTCTGAAGAAGTGCACTTTTCTAATTGGCAATGACAGCATTTTGAAGTAATAATTCCAAGTCTTTCAGTCTGCAGTTGTATGTATGAACCATATGTCAGTATCTCAAACTTCACAAAATGAAAGTAAATATATAGGCGAGAGAAGAAAATAAGTCCCAGTACCTAATGTTACTCAAGTCAGGATATATTGCTATTGCATCTTTAAAATCCTAGATCAAATAAAAGAACAGATAGTTTAGTCATTTCACTATGAATCATCTGGCCGTCAATTCCTAGCTACTTCAGATCATCTAGATCGATGAATTCCTTATTATAAGAGTAAGAGGCTACCTGGTCAGCTGTTGAAGATGTATAGCTAATCACACATGACATCCCAGCTTTTGTTGCTGCCTACAGAACAAGTTTTAATTTCCATAAGAATTGAACCACGTCCACTTCATAGGCAATAACTATTTATGTGCAAACTTCAACTGGTATTTTTTTTTTCAACATATGTATCAGTAAGCTCCTTTTACTTTTAGTTGAGCCAAGTATTCATCCATTTTATCCAAGGATTTGTTACAATGTAAAATATTACATTGCGATTTCCGGTTTTGCATAGTAAATGTAAAACTATAATATACCCAAATGTTACCAACTGGCTCGGACCAATTTCTTGAAGTTTCGACATGCAGTTAAAAATGCAATATGTTTACAAATATTAAGCAACTGATTACTATGATAAAACAATATGTACCTGTAGCCCAATAACACTGTCCTCCACAACCAAAGAATCGCTTGCTGAGATACCGAGTCTCTGTGAGACACAGGCAGTTGGAGTTTTGGTATTAAGAAATTCGCAGTGACGGTAGAAATTGTGTATATTCACATTCACAAATGTCAAGTTAGGATGTAGATTGTTTACCTTGGAAGCTGTAAGATATATTTAAGGGTCGGGCTTTTTTTCCTTCACATCATCACCTGCATAGATAACAACAGAAATTATTGAAGTTAAAAATATCCGGCTCTCTTAAAATACCAGTTCAATAAATCAGCTGAACTGGGAAGCCTCAATATTACTGAAACAAAAGTCCCTGAACAGTGTTACCCTCCATGAACACTTGCAGCTAAACTAATCCATAAACAGAATGGTATTTGATTTAGGCTTCTAGGCAACAATGCAGATAATTATGATATAATGAAGTTGGAAAATCAATCATGTGTAATTGGCGTGATAGAGCATATGCTGATAAGTAGTGTAACAAGTCATAACATGCCACAAGGTTTTAACCAATAAGTGCTAATAGATATCACATTCTGAAAGTAGTGAACATACCAGCAAGAAAGCAATCAAGACCTTGAAAGCGCTCCTAAAATAAGAAAGGTACAATGAATTGATATACACTTTGTAGAAACAAAGAGGTAGATACTACTTCTAACAGAAAAGCAGTGTTGGCGAAAAGGCTTACATTTCCTATCAGGCATTCAAGACATAGTATAACTGAACTTTTAGTAGCTGCAGAGCAAACAGCGAGCTTTTTTCCCCTACAACAATGAGAGACAGAATCACTCCCAGAAGAACTAAAGAGGCCCTTCTATAGTCTTATGTGACAGAACAGATCTCAAAATGGCATGAGAGAAGGCAAAACAATGCCAACAACAGAACAAAGTATGCTAAGAACACACACAACTGTTAAAGTTAGTCTCTAAAAACCAAACTACAGATCAAGCGAAAGCATATGAATTAAGTGAATTGAAAGTACCATAACCAGAAAATTGCAATTTCAATGGTAAATGTAATCTTACAGCTGCCTTAGCCTCATCCATCAATCTTACAGGTCTTGGTTCCACCTGTTACCAAAAAAATAATAACAACAATAATCAGAACTACTTTATCAAATTGAACAAACCAATAACAATGTGAGAAGCAAACGAAAATGCACAAGTGTCTCCTTACAGTTCCGGACTTGATAATTTCTTTATACCTCTCAGTTTTCCAATCCTACAACACCATACCAAAATCAACATACTACATAGAAAGTTCACAACTAAACTGACAAAGAAACAACCATATACTTCTGTTCATTTTTTCAGAATCAAAGTAGAACCTGAAGAGTGTCAATAATCTTGGCTCGGCCCTCATCGTCTTCCGGAGGCTTCTCGAAGATAGTGGACGACGGCCACTCGTTTTCCTTAAAGTACCTTAACAAATCAAAACACCCCAATAGAGCAAAACCCAAAACATCAAACGTTTCGGTTTCTCATAAAGACAAAACAGAATCTTAAAAGAAACATAAGGAAACGGACCACCGCATTTTGGGCTTGCCGCCGCCGATTTGGTTCTGAAGCTGGTCGTAGAAGCCAGGGTCCCAAACGAGGGGCTGAGAGGAAGAGCAGCGGACGTTGAAGTGAGCGAAGTCGTCGTTGTAACTTGTAATCTTGGCGGTGCAAGTGCTCGGACTCGAGGATGACGCCGTCGCAGTCGAAAATCAAGGCTTGGAGAGAGGGAGAGGAAGAAGCAGAGACAGAGAGTGAGAGAGGTCGTCGTGTGGAGGTGGTGGAGAGATTTCTGGGGCTTCGGAAGTGGAGGCGGGTGGTGTGGGAGAGTAGAAAAGAGGAGGAAGGGGAAGAGAAAGTGATCGTGGACGCCATGGCTTGGTTGGGTTGAGTTCTTGTGGATTTGGGCGGTTGTGGCAGTTTGAGCGGGTGAACCACGTACGATGACCGTTATGGACCCTCCAAAATTAATTCTCTACTTTTTATGAGACCATTCATGACCGCGCTTCACCAGTCAGTGCAGAGAGACGTTTAATAAATTTTATGGGTAAAATATTGTATAGTCCTTATGGTTTGAAGTCGACATCTGTTTAGTATTGTGGTTTTATTTTAATCTGAATAGTCTTAAAGTCATGATTTTTCATCCAAACGGTCCTTATGACCTTTAATTGAGATTCAACTGAGAAAATTGTTTGAATAACTATTTGGATAAAAAATCATGACTTTAAGAACTATTTGGATTAAAATAAAATCATAAGGACTATTTGGATGAAAAATTGTGACTTTAAGAACTATTCAGATTAAAATAAAACCACAATGATTAAACAGATGTCGACTTCAAACCATAAGGACTAAACAAATTTCAATTTTTTTATCAAATTCAAAAACTCATCATTTGAATCAAAAATCAAACAATCAACTATTGGTAGTAGAGCTCAAGTCCTTAATCAAAACCCAAAAACTAAAAAGTCTAAGACAAATAAAAGTAGGTAAAGAGTAGCCTGGAGGATCCGTCAAAACCATGCTGACAAAGTTTTACTTTGATTCATCATAGCGAAATCCATCACGGTAGCTATAGCTGTATTGATGACCGAGTGATGATAAGTGAGCAAATCTCCTCTCAATATTGCTTTCTCATTACGTGCTTTTATTGGTCTTCAACAAAAGATTAGTTAGAAGAAAATGACCTATAGATTGGATGCAAACAACCTAATGTCAGTAAGGTTTGTAATTTGATTTTTGGGCAAGTGGTTGCTTTTAATAAAGTTAGTTCTAATGGGGTTTTTGATCTTTACATTTTGAAGAAGGTTGGTGTCCCTTGCAAGCCTAGTAAAGCTCCGTGCATTGTGAAAGTCAATTGACATCCTCCAATATTTGGTTGGGTTAAAGTCAACACTGATGGTGCTTGGCGTAGCTCTTCGGGCCATGCGGGTTATGGAGGCATATTTCGGGATTTTAGAGGTGGAGTTCTTAGTGCTTTTTGCTCCAATTTTAATATGACGAGTTCGGTGGCAGCAGAGGTTATGGCAGTCATAAAAGCTATTGAGCTAGCATGGGTGCGAGACTGGAAACATGTATGGTTGGAGGTTGATTCTTCCTTAGTTATTACTTTTCTTCGCTCGCCGCATTTAGTGTCTTGGCAGCTAAGGGTTGAGTGGGGGAGTTGTTTTCATTGGATCATATATGCATTTTCGTTCTTCTCATATTTTTCGTGAAGGTAATCAAGCAGCAGATGCTCTTGCTAACTGCGGCCTTTCTTCAAATGGTTTGATTTGGTGGGATTTGCCTCCACATTTCATTCTATCTCATTGCTGTAGAGACTATATGGGACTCCCTAACTTTCGTTTTCGATAGTTTACTTTATTGTTGCATATTGGTTTTTGTTTATCTGTCTGTTAGAGCTTCATATCACTTTGGTAACTTTTCTTATTAAGGAGTTAGACTTAATGTCCCCTCCTTATTTTTATATTCTTTTATTTTTCCTTTTAAATAAAACTCAATAGAGGTTTGGGCATCTACCCCGTTCTCTGTTATAAAAAAAATAAAAAATAAATTGGATGCAAACATCGGTATTAACCAAAACACTGATAAAAAAACTCAAAGAACCATTTCCATTCACTGATTTCAACACAAACAACAGATATTGCATAATACACAAATCTCATCAGCAAGTGAAAATCGGTTCCCTTCTCAACAAGTATGCCTATTAGAAATCACATAACTAAAGTAAGGTTTGGCAAGTACTTGTATGTAGCAGTAATAGTTACACCCAATCACACAAAACACAAACAGATTAGCTATACACATGAAAACCAACTAAACAGATTACCTATGTAAATATATATATAGTTCTTATCCAGAGCGAAGCTTCGCTCTGAAATTAAAGTGTGAAGTTCTTATTTGACACACTTTTTGGTTATATTTCCACATCTCCACCGTTCAGTTTATATAACCAAATGCATAGATCATTCCTGCAAAATTTCATTGAATTTGATAATTGTTTAGGTACCGAATTACATCTATCGAGTAGGAAGAACAGCTTGTTCTGGACGATCAGGGGCTGCAATCACTTTCCTGAGTAGTCCACTCGAGTTACTAGGGTATTGCCGGATAGAATCACTTATTGGTAAGCTACCTTTATGGCTACTTGTGTTTTAGCTAGGCAAGATAGCGTGTGTTTTGATCGAATGCTTACCAGTTTGTTTAGGCAAGAAATTGAATGAAAAAGGAGGCAAGAAGAGAAAGTGGAGAGGAAACGATGATGATGAAGAGGATATTGTAAATTTGTTAAGTAACCAGCAGAATGGAAAGTCCAAGAAGATGTACAACAAAAGGTTCAAGAAATGATGAAAGATTGCCTTGATATATATCATAACAATATGAAAATTCTCTATTTTGTAAAATGAACAACATTTCTCTTATTCTTCTTATAAGAACTTCCTACTTGGGGATCGGAATTGGGTTTTATCTCTGCTTAGATAAAACCCACTAAGGATTTAGTTGATCTTTGCTTTGGTAAAGGTTGTTTAAAGGTTGTGTATGGAATTAACAAATTTAAAGAGGTGATGTTGTAAAGTTTGGACAATAAAAAGAGATGATGTATCAAATCTTGCGTGACTTACTCGTCTAGCTTTTCACAGAATTACTAATGAGTTTGTTTTGCTTAGGATGTCAGAATAGGATTTCAAGATCACCATTTGATTTTGGGTAAAATATTGTATAGTACTTGTGGTTGAAGTCGACATATGTTTTGTCTTTATGGTTTTATTTTAATCTTAATAGTCCTTAAAGTCACGATTTTTCATCTAAATAGTCCTTATGGTTTTATTTTAATCTGAATAATCTTTAAAGTCACGATTTTTCATCCAAATAGTTCTTATGACTTTTAACTGAGAAAATGAATCGGAATGACTATTTGGATGAAAAATCATGACTTTAAGGACTATTCAGATTAAAATAAAACCATAAAGACTATTTGAATGAAAAATTGTGACGTTAATCACTATTCATATTAAAATAAAACCACAAAAACTAAACACATATCGACTTCAAACCATAAAAACTAAACAAATTTTAATTCTTTGATTTTTCTTCACCTTTAAACTTAGTGACACAAACTTGTTTTTTTTTTTTTTTGGGACAAGAACTTAGTGACACATTAAGGCTATAGAGTTAATAAGCAAGGATTAAAATTTCTGCGATATATCCGATATTTTTTTTTTGGAGTACCGATATATCTAGAAGGGTAAATATCTTATCTTCCACCGATTCAGTCAAATACCTCAAATTCCGTCAAATTTATCCGATTCTGTTAAATATCTCTAATATTTAGGAAATCTATGATAAATCTCTGATATATTAAAGAAATATATGTAAAATATTTGGGCGTAAACAAGAAAAGAGATATAAGGGGAACAATTGGCAGCTCCAAAGAGATATACGACTATCATATTTAACAATACAATTCATAAGGTTATATGTTTTGGTCTAAATACTATATTTTGTGGACCACCGTACGTCTTTTCAACCACTTGGAGTCTCTTTATAGTTGTAGATGGAGTTGATGTTTGTACAATTTATAAGTAAATCTAATAAATTAAATATTTTAGAAAAAAACTCTTCCTAAATTTATGATATTTTTCCCCAATATCTCCAATATATTCTTGATATATCCGATATTTTTCTTTTTTAAAGTACTGGTAGATATGCCGATATAGATATTTTAATCTATATTAAAAAGAAATAAATAATTGCTAAAAAAATATTAAAAAATAGAAAATAAAAATGTAAAAAATAAAAAATAAAAAATTTGAAATCGCAAAAGAACAGCCAAGAGCTTCATGTTGTCAGATCACGCTCCTCTGTCTGTCTCTCTCTCTCTTTCTCTCTCTCACGCCATTGAAAGGCCTTCAGAATCAAGCAATCCCAGATTAAAACCCTAGAAATAAAACGACGACGCTTCATCCTCCCCATTTCCGTCTCTGCAAACTCACCGACTTTGTAGAGCTCGCGAAATGCCAAGCGTAGCCGTCAAGCTCTACAGCGTTTTCTTCAAGTTCCTCTTGAAGCACCGTCTCCAGAACCGGATCCAAACCCGACCCGACGACTTCGACCCTTTCGGCGTCACCTCCCGCCCCGAAGAAACCATCGCCGCCGCCAACCCCCTCTTCGACGACGAAGGCGTCGCCACCAAGGACATCCACATCGATCCTTTCACTTCTCTCTCCATCCGAATCTTCCTCCCGGAGTCCGCCCTCAGTCCGCCGGAGCCCTCCGTCAAATCCAGGCCCAGGCGGCCGGATCTTAATTCTCCGTCGGTCTCCGATTCCGCCCGCCCCAGCCCTAACGGCTCGCCGTTCCATTCCTCCCGCCGGAACAGCTACGGCAACGCGGCGGCGGCGAACACGTTGAAGGCGGAGCCGAGGAGGAGCAGCTACGGGTTTAGTAATGACGTCGAGGGGTTGAATTTGATGGCCGGAGTCGGTGCCGGAGTGTATAGAGGCTATTCGCCGGCGAATTCGGCTAAGAAGAGCCGGAAACTGCCGGTGATTCTGCAGTTTCACGGCGGCGGTTGGGTCAGTGGGAGCAATGACTCGGTGGCCAACGACTGCTTCTGTCGCCGGATTGCCAAACTGTGTGACGTCATTGTTTTGGCTGTGGGGTATAGGCTTGCGCCGGAGAATAGGTACCCGGCGGCATTTGAGGACGGGTTGAAGGTGTTGAATTGGTTAGGGAAGCAGGCCAATTTGGCCAATTTGTCCATGGGCGGCGCCACCGAGTTGAGGAAGACCGATAATCGGCATATTGTGGACACTTTTGGGGCTTCAATGGTTGAGCCGTGGTTAGCTGCCCATGGAGATCCATCAAGGTAGTAATCATTGTCTTCACATTGCTGTAGTAGTACTGTTATTGAAGCTGAGATTCCGACTTTGATATTTAATTGGTGATTGCTTAAAATGTACTGGTTCTAATTTGCTAATATGAGTGAGTTTGGAATTGTTAGTTCAGTTTGCTGAGTGGTTTGCATTGCTTTTGGTCAACGTTTTAGAGTTCATTAGATCCATGAGTTTGAGTAATATTCTTTTTCATTCGCGATGTTGCAATTGGAGACTATCTTGGGAATACTGCAAGTCAGATCCTGGTCTAGTTTTCCCAACTGGTGGGAATGCTTTATCTTCGGAGATCATTTCCATCTGATCTGGACTTCGATTAATGTCAACTGAGAACTATTGTTTTTCACTTTAAGGGTTGCATTGGTTTTACTAGTTGACTAATTGGCCGCTAGCTGTAGGAAGGTATAAGAAGGTTTATCCAGATCTAGGGAGAGAATTGATTTAAAATCTGATTCTGTAGCTCCAGCACCATATGTAAGTTAAACTCAATTTAATATTCAAGATATGTGACATGAAACGGATGTTGTTAGCTTTTTTGTGGCCTTTGGTTATTGCTTTCATTATTGTTTTCCTCAGTTCCTTTTAACAGATGTTTTTTCTCCTTTCTTTGTAATGAATTTCTGTTCTTATAAAAGGTTATACATGATAGATCTAATACCAATAAGATCATAAGAATATTGTCTAAAAGTGGCAAGGTATATGTTCGATATAAAAATTGATCCTTTAGAATAGTTGCTAGTGGCAAGGTATATGTTGGATATAAAAATTTATCCTCTAGAACATTTGTTATGTTGGTTTTCTTCTGAAGTGTTTTTGCTTTTATCCCTCCGTCTAATACATGGTTCCTTTAAATTAGAGTACATGTTGGATTCATGTAGATTGAGGGAGAAGTATTTTTGTTTTCTTCCTAAGTTTGTTGCAATCTTAGAGTTCTTGATGATAAGAATTAGTAGTAAGAGGTGAAGTGGGAGCTATTAGCATATCAGCCCATATGACTTACATCTAGGTAAGGCTTAAACATATATACCCATGCTTGCAGTGAATTGGACTAATGTGAATGACTTGTTGTCTCATATGTATGTTTCCATTTTGTCATCTTCTTCTTACTGTTATCTACTCCAGAAGAGGGCTGGATTTTCAAATCGCTAACTTTGTTTTGATTTAACAAACAGATGTGTTCTCCTTGGGGTGAGCTGTGGTGCAAACATTGCAGACTATGTGGCTCGGAAGGCTGTAGAGGCAGGCAAGCTTTTGGAGCTGTAAAGGTGGTTGCACAGGTCCTCATGTATCCGTTCTTCGTTGGCAGTGTTCCCACACATTCTGAAATCAAATTGGCAAATTCGTATTTCTATGACAAGGCTATGTGCATGCTAGCATGGAAATTATTTTTACCCGAGGAAGAGTTTAGCTTGGACCATCCAGCTGCCAATCCTCTCATTCCAGACAGACAACCGCCTTTAAAGCTCATGCCTCCAACCCTTACAGTTGTGGCAGAACATGATTGGATGAGAGACCGTGCCATTGCTTACTCAGAGGAGCTTCGGAAGGTAAATGTTGATGCACCTGTAATGGAGTATAAGGATGCAGTTCATGAGTTTGCAACCCTAGATATGCTTCTCAAGACTCCTCAGGCACAAGCCTGTGCAGAGGACATTGCCATCTGGGTGAAGAAATACATCTCACTTCGAGGTCATGAGTTCTCATATTAATTAGGAGACAAAACCACGATATTGCTCCACTACATTTTTTTCTGCCTGTGTATTCTTTTAGAAGCTAAGCAAAGAGAATAGCAGCCTGCTGCTGTTCCTGGAGCCTATACTGCTAAATCATTCAGGTGGCCTCTGCCTCGGTAGCCCTTGGGATGCATTTCAGTTTCAAAAGTTACACTATGTGACCTTGTGATGCTCTGTGTTTTTGTAAGATAGATAAGTTGCCTGAGAGTAGGATTTAGATGAGCCTATGAGATGTACCCCATTTTCTGGTGGGGAGCCACGACGAAGTCGAACATTCTTGTGCCATTTTTTCCTGTGAATTATGAAACTTTTTCTTGATGAATAGAGTTCAATTAATTTTAATGCTCTCTCACTCTCTCTCCCCCTCTTTATCTACTGATGAAGCAAAAGGTTGGAATCAAATAATGAGGAAGAGCAAAATGGTATAGCAGTGGCACCAAATCACCACCAATTATGAACCAGACTAGTACAGAGGCTTCCATCTTTTTAATTGAAGCGTAAAAAACTGTAAGCATGATGATTTCGTAGTAAAGAAAGTATAGTTATCAGGAAACCAAAATTTTGCCTCTTATTTTTTATTTTTTTGTAGGAACCGGCAGTTAAAATCTAACATGAAAATTTGACATGTTCATTGGACCTAGTCAGAATATGTAAAAATTCAAATGTGTCACAAAGTCAAATTTGAGTTTGACAAACTTCATTGAAGTTGCTCTAATAATTAGTTGTGGTGCTTGTAAGGGTGCGCTCATATAATGCTCTCATATTACCCCAAAGCAAAGACTAAAATATCGACAATCACATAAATATTGGAGGTTCGAAAAAAAAAAATCTCAATAGATATATCAAGAAAATATTGATTATCGATGAAAATTTTACCAAAATTTATATAAAATTTGTATATTTGACCAAAAATATATTAAATATAAAATATATAAAAATTAGTATCGATTGCTTGTAAAAAACGGAAATTTCAAAAAAATATCAAGAATATTATAGGTATTTTAGTCTTTTCCCCAAAGTTCGTACATTAGCTTTCTATATGGCAAGGAAGAGGCTTGCTGCTGGATCATGGCCTAGCTAGTTCCCAACAGCGTCGCCAAAATGTTGGGGACATTTTTGGCCAGGCTTGTACGGCAGTGAATCGGTATGGCAAAATCTCATCCCTTTAGTCTGAGTAAGCAAAGACTAGGCCCAGTAAAGTCCAAAGGATTGAGAATCCTTGTACGGCAGTGAATCAACATCGTGAAAAAAGACCAAGAACGAATTTGCTACGACGAGCTTGATAGTAACAGCAACAATTGCTTTCATGAACAGAACTTATAAATAGATGTGGCGGGGAGCTAGATGCTTGAGAGTTCAGTGGAGAAAAGGTTGCATGATTTTGGATCGTGGTTAAGATAATTTGGACTTGGTGACGGAGGCACCATGCTGGAGTTCATGGGTTCTGCCCTTTCTCAAAGCATTTCTTTAGACAACGACCCCGCCTTTTCCTCTTTCGGAGGGAGGGTCGGCGTGTAGGTTCCTCAGAGAACCTGGCTCTAGATACCAGATGTTGGATGCAAAAAGTAAAAAGAGAGGAAACATCAAGAAGAATGAAAACAACAGCTTCAGTTCATTTCAAAAGATGCAAAGCCAGATATGGCAAGAATGATGAAACTTATGCATCATTGTTTACAAGATAAAATCCATTAAAATTTTAGCAAAATGAATAGTTTTCAGCACATAACCCCAAATATGATTTCTAATGAAATTTTTACAGGTATAAGCAATACTGCAATAGACATTAGCTAACTTCATTCTCCAAAGCTGGAAATTCAATCAAGATGTCAAGCCAGAAAAGCCAAAACCCAATTGTAAAGCATATCCTACATAATCATCCAAGTACAGACTGATTATAATTTCAGCAAATCAAGCAGTACAAGAGTCAGAAAATAAAGATAAAAAGGGGAGAAACCCGTTTGACAATACTGGAAACAAAAAGCTACACTTATTTCAGCAGAAACTAGCAATTGCAGAGAATAAATTAAGAGGACATCGCCTCTTAGTTATTTGCAGCAAATTAAGTTGATGGCAGTTCCTCAGTAGGCATTGCGAATCGGCACATAGGACAAACGTGATTGATCTGCAGCCACCCGCAAATGCATTCTCCATGAAAATAGTGTGAGCAGGGCAACCTAGTAACCAGTTGATCATAAACCCCCCAACAAATGGCACATGTTTCTCCATCTTCTTCCAAGAGATCAAGCCTCACTCTTTCCAAGCCTTCAATCGACTCCTTGTCGCAGGAATCGTCCTCCTATTATGAATAGTCACGTTAAATATCTCCACGTTAATTGAGAGATCAGGGTTGACGGCTTCGTCTACAAGCTCGAGTAACATCTGAATTGCAAAGGCATGTTGATCTTCCGGAACATTCGTGGTTGAAAGATAATCTGAAAATGATCTTCTACACCGGCTGCGGTAGGCGGAAGGAATCTGCTTGATCCCCGCCAGGTCGACCCAGAAGTTTTTTTCTCCTTGGTGGGTTTGTGAGTCCCAACGAATTGGGCTCTCCGGACCAGGGCAGCAGCCGATATACTTGTATAATGAAAATTTGAGTAGAATATAATTGTCGGCGACCTCGCCTCCTCTATCCGAGCACGGCAGGCTCTCTTGCACCGCGTTCATAACAGTTTCATTCTCCGTGAACTCCATCAAACCCTCAACAAGAAAACAAGTGGGCAGAACTGAACTGGTTTAGAGGGGTGGGTACGAATTCTACCAGAGTACGAGGAGTGGAGATCAATCTATCCTTGAAGGAAAAATAATATAGTAATGGTGTTTGTGAAAGAGTAAAAGAGATGGGAAGGATGACAGCGGAAGAGAATCGTTGTCTTATTACTTGACAAGTGATTTTTATATAGAGAATTATGGTTGAGGAGGAAAACATAATCTTATTCTAATAAGGAAAACATAATCCTATTCTAACATTTATACATGTCACTAAATGAAATCAAGATTCCTTATCCTAATAGTAGAGAGGTAGTGTCACAAAAACCTTGTGGGAAAGACAAAACCTTGATCGAATGACAAAAGAGTACGACGTACCGACTACTTCACTGAGAACTCAATCATGTGATGCTCCCCTTAATAAGTATTTTAATCTGAGAGGCTTGATAATCATTTTCTCAAGAGTAGATTTAGGTAAAGACTTAAACAAGTCTGCCATGTGTAATGATTAACTATAATCAAACACATTCATGAACAACTTCATGTTTGAGTAATCATTTATATGAGACAAGCGGTGCATGCAAAGTTGTCTTGTTAAAAACTTTGCTATCCGGTGGGACAAAAGTCTTAATCTAAGGGAAAAAAAGTATAATCGCACCTTATAGTGACATGTAAGAAAATGTGTATAGAGAAAACATGAAACATCAATCTATCCTTGAAAGAAAAATAATATAATAGTAGTGCTGAAGTAAAACGTAAAGATATGCACATATGCAGTAATTGCTTGCATCATATATCACATATGCATTTTCGGTCCTCTCATATATTCAGAGAAGATAATCAAATGGCGGATGCGCTTGCTAATATTGGGTTGACATTGACTGGCATGTCATGGTGGGATGATCCTCCTCCTTCCATCGTTGATCATTGCCGGCGAGATGCACTTGGTCTCCCGAATTTTCGAATTTATTAATGTCTTTGTCATGTGTTCATTGATGTTTTTTTATGTAATTACTTGTTTCTCTACAAAAGAGCTTATTTGTAGGCTGGCATTGGTCTAGTCCTCCAGCTTCTTATACTTTTTTATCAATAAACAGAGGGACGGTGAGTTAGTCCCAAAAAAAAAAAAGAAAAAAAAAAAAAAAAAGAGAAGTAAAACGTAAAGATAGAGATAGCGGAGAGCAGTTAGATATATATTATCTATTAATAAGAGTCTTTATTTATAGAGATATCAAGGAATTCTATTTAACGAAAATTTGCACCACACGACCATATATTTATAACATCTAATGACAAACACTCATATTCCCCACTAAACACAGTTTAACAAAACGAAATTGTTCTTTGAACATCATTGGACCAAGTTACAAAAAAACAGTCCAGTCTATCAAGCGCAATAGGTTCATCAGACCCGAAAGGCCCAATAGATACAAATCAGACCCGAGACTCCATCGCTTCCGGTTTTACGCTGCAAATCGAACACCTACAACTAAAACACTCTTGTTCTTTCTTACTCCCAGGGCCATGGATCCCCACGCCCGCCTCGATGACGTAAGCCCTCAAGTCCTCCTCAGTACCTTTATATCAGTTGAGCTCCCCATGGAAGAGAGGGAGGAGTTGAAGTCAATACTAGGCTACTTGCCGGTGGTGGCACGGAGCTGGAGTCTTTTCTGGCCATCACAGGCGGTGGAGACACTCCAGGACTTGGGCAGGGGTCGACGTGTCAACTCCGGGGAGGTTCTATTCACAGCCATCTCCGACCTCAGGCGCTCTCTTTCGGCCTCCTCCTCTCATCCTCTCACTCCTGGTGCCGCAGACGGATACGCCCTCTTATTCGATGACGGAAGCCACACTCTTTAATTGCATCACACGTAATCTTTTCTTCGAACTAAAATGGGGTTGTTTGTTTGCAAGATCATGTCCAGGGAGGAATCTGGCAAGTGGTTTGGAGAGGTGTTCCCCGCGTTAGCAAATTTGGTTTTGCGGTTGCCCTCTTTGTTACAACTTCACTATCAAAATGCAGAGGATACTGCTCTTCGTCTACTTGATTCACAACGACCCGGATTAGTGCTCCTCAGCCAGGTATGAAAGATCTTGGCCTTATTTACTTTGAAAGATCTTCCTATATTGTAGTACATTTTTGCTGAAATTGTGTACGTTGCATTTCAGGAACTAATTAGGGCTCTTCTTGGGTGCTCTCTATTATGTTTGTTCCCGGTCACTGATAGAAGTGCCAAACATCTCCCAACAATCAATTTTGATCATTTGTTTGCGTATGTAACACTTTCTTTCCTTGGAATCGCTTTCTCTCTTTATTTTTATTTTTAATTTTCTATTTCACACTGTTGAGATATCAATCCCACATCGGGAATATGAGACCTTGCTTGTGGGTTGACAAGGTTTGGGCCACTCCACCCATTGCCAATTGATTTGGATGTGAACCCCAGACTACTTTATCACACACAATTTAGCGATACACATAAAGATGTCAGTTATTCTACTAGACATGTTGCCGTTCTATTTCTAAAGATATCTTGTCACCCAATTTTGTTTGACATATTAATAGATACATTCTCATGTTATTTACTGATATATACTCACCGCCTCATATTTATTTGCAGCGCTCTGTATGACAGTTATAATCAAAAACAGGAGAGTAAGATATGGTGCATTATACACTAGTTTGAAAAGATAACTTCACGCATGCCTATGGGTTTTGTCTCGTTTGAGCGGAAAGTACTTCCTCTGGAACCAACTCCCCTAAGAATTTCTTATCCGAAGGCTGAGTTTTGGAGCAATTCAGTCATTCCACTCTGCCGTTTTGAGGTAAAAAGATGACAGATGGTTAATACAAAGCCACAAGTTATATGTAGATGAATTGTTGGAAATTCTGTTAACAAATTTTTGTGTGATTTAGTTCAGGTGATCACAACTAACTTGTTAAGTTTCCTTCGCATGTCATTCTAGGTTCACAGGTCAGGCTTGATAGAAGATCAGTCAACTGGAGCTCTGGAAGTTGATTTTGCAAACAAGTATATAGGAGGTGGTGCTCTTCATAGGGGCTGTCTACAGGTCTGATTATATATTCTTTTTCTTCCTCGTATATATTCACCCAAGTATATGCCTGCAATTTTCCAGCTATTTTTTTGTTTTTACTTCTCCTGATTCACGCAGGCCAATGTCTAATTGCAGAAGCACCTAATATTATTTGTTATTACCATCTGACGTAGGAAGAGATCTGTTTCATGATCAACCCCGAGTTAATTGCTAGCATGCTGTTCATGCCGTCTATGGCAGACAATGAGGCTATAGAAATTGTTGGTGCAGAAAGATTTTCGAATTATACAGGGTGTGTACTGTAAGCACATACGCATACACATACATATATATTTTTAGGAATGTTATGTTCTTCATACATATTTTCAGATGCATTTAGTGAATCACTTGACTCTTCTTATTGAAAGTGTATGTATGGTTTTCTGAGATATGTCCTGATTCCTGAGCATATTAGCTTTATATATATAATTTTCATCCATTTAACTTGGTCACTGTTGAAATGATTTCTGACTGATATTTATATATATTTTTAAATTGGTGTAGGTATGCTTCTTCATTTCGATTTTGTGGTGACTATGTGGACGAAAGGGATTCAGACTCTCTTGGAAGACGTAAAACCAGGATTATTGCAATAGACGCATTATGCAGCCCAGGGATGAAACAGTATAAACAAGAGTTACTCCTACGGTATGTATATTTAATTAATACTACTGCAATTGCACACTTATCATATGAAATTTACAGAAAGTGGTGTTAAAATGTAAACTGAAGCTGGCCAGAAAAGGGCAAACTTGTAGGATTGGGACAAGCATTTTGGTTGAGATGGGTTAGTAATTTAGCTATCGGCCATGATAACCAGCTGCACCTGCAAATGAATGTACTATCCCCTTAGGAAGTGTTGCACACAAGTTACAGAGAAACACAAGTGAAGTCGGTGATCTTTGAAACATGGAAGTCAGTGAAGTCTGTGCCGTTATGTATGATATGTCCATAGAGAGATAACTGAAGTTCGAATATGTTGGACTATTATATGTAGATATGGTTCTCCCTTGTGTAACCTTTCTTAATCAGAAGTTTATCTACCTTCTACCTTGTTGATTTCTACAGGGAGATCAATAAGGCCTTCTGTGGCTTTGTTCCTCAATCGGGATATCGGGAGAACAATAGATTAGTTCGTGAGAATGAACTCTGTTCAGTCGATTCTACTGAGATTCAGTCTTTGGATTATGTGGATGATATTGGGATTGCAACTGGGAATTGGGGATGCGGTGCTTTTGGAGGAGATCCTGAAGTTAAGACCATAGTTCAATGGCTTGCTGCATCTCAGGTAGTTTTGTCTTTAGCCTTCGTAACAATTATGGGAGGAGATGACATTTTTAAACACGGAGTAGTTAGCTGAAAAGGACTGTAATGAGGTTGCATTTGTTTCAGGCACGAAGACCTTTCATCATTCATACTACACTTTTGGCATGAAGGCATTGGAAAACCTTGACCAGGTACTCATTCATAATGCTTAGTGTGGACGTCATGTTTTCCCTTTAAAAAGATGCTTCGTACTCGTACCAACGAATTTGAGGAACCAACTGTTTTATGTAACCTAAAGCACAGATAAATAAATTTTACAAATGTGCAATGCTGTTGTGTTTTGAGGGTGCTTGCTTATACCAAATGCTTTCAGTTTTCCAAACCAAGTTAAGCTGTGAATTAATCTTGACCAACAAAGCTCATGTTAAGACTTTAATCATCGGCATAGCATATTCATCCTCTTTAGCTTTATGGGGCAGGTAAGCCGATGGATACAGCAGCACCAATGGACAGTAGGAGATCTCTGGGATCTGTTGGTGGAGTACTCATTGCAGAGATGGAAGGGAGAGACTAATGAAGGATTCTTTACATGGCTTCTTCCATCTCTACTTGCCTCTAATACAGACATGTCGGATTGATCCATGTTGTAGCTACATGTTATTCTTTCCTTGGAGTTTTACTAGTTTCACTAGTTTGTAAAGATAAATTTCGCAGTTATAAATGAATCGGGCCAAAAGGATAGAAACGCCCTTCTTGCATATGTGAATTGGGGCCTAGTGCGGAGTATGAAGTATGAACAGTTGAGTACAGTGGTCAAAGCAACTCCCAACAAATTCAAATCCTCTATTTCTCTCTCTCTCTCGGGATCAAATGTCATGATGCAACGGAAATATAAACGTTGAAATCCACCAACGGTGACTTGAATCCACAAACCTAATCTCTTGAATTCACGAGAGGAATTCTAGAATCCACCAGAGAATTTGAGATAAACTCAAAGGTTTTATTAAAATCAAAAGCTTCCTCCTACAACTGAGTAAGGCTCCTTATATAGGAGCAAACAACCCTAGGGCAACTAACAACAAAGCCTAAAAGCCCAAGGATTAAAAGAAAACCAAATTCAAAACAAACTGTTAAAAGTATTACTGAAAACAAGTAAATACGTATTTTGGAAGCCTAAACAGACTCGGATGACCTAAAAAGCCCATACATCGTGACAAAGCGACGAGTTTGGTTCGTTGGCCCGTTCTGCTTCTAGAAATGTATCATAATGATCAATCGGACACCGAACGTCAAATCTGGAGCAAACCGGATTTAAACTTGTTTCGATCGATCTGTTCTTCAATCTCTAACGCCATCTATTCTACATCATGTGCTGTTTCGGTACAAATAATAATTTTAATTTTCCGGTAGATTAAAGCAACGGTATAATACACAGTTGCAATGTTTGATATGGCTTTTTTTTATTAATTTATTAATTTTTTTTTATAGAAAACAGAGGCTCAAAAATGTTATGCATTTAAAAGCAGTCACTCACTCACTCAGAAAGGAGCGCCCCTTTTTCTTCTTCTCTCTTCTCTCTTCGCTCTCTCTCTCTCTCTCACCTTCAGGGGTTCGTCGAGAGCCCTGGATGTTCAGAACAAGCTCTTCCATCTCTTCCATCTCTTCCGAGTCGATTCGGCTGCATCCTCTTCTCGACCAGCTTGATCCCTCTGTGCACTAGCTCGGTTACCTCTACATCTTGTGAGCCTCTTCTTCACTCTCTCTTAGCTTTGTAATTTGTTTTTGTATGGTTTTGATGCGCTAGGGTTTTGTTGGATGGCTCTGTAAACCACGTGTTAGGTTTTGATTAGCTGAAATTATGCTTCGATTATGCTTTGTTTGAATGGTTATGTACTTTTTGAATGAAATCAACAGCTGAATTGCGTTTTGATTCTGTTTTGACACCAGAACATATGATTCGGAGTTATCTTATGTAAGAGTTATCAGAATGTGTCGTAATTGCTTTTGTGGTCAGCCTATTGGTTTTCAATGGTGTATGTAGTGTCTGGCTTTGAAAATGTTGGGAATTGGCTACTTACAGTGGGTGTGTATGTAAATGTTGACAGGGAAGCATGCACTTCATCTGTGTTTCTCAAAGGAGCAAGCTAGTGCGGTGGTTTCGCCCACTGCCAGATTTATGAGTTTGTGCAATAAGCAGCAAATTCAATTGGCACCTGAGAAATGTAACTTTTTTTCCTCTTTCTTTGTTGACTTGTTTACATGTTGCTATATTGTCGGGCTAAAATAACATTGCTGAATGGAGTTTTCACATTCCTTCTATTGTTCATTTGGTTGGTATGCAGTCATAAGTGTTTGCAAGAGGTTCAAGGATCCGTGAGGACTGAGGAAGAATGCGCTCCATACTGGAGTCCTCTTCGTTCCTCGGCTGAATTCTCTCTCTCTCTCTCTCTCTCTCTCTCTCTTTCTATCTCTCTCTATATCCCTCTGTAAATCCTATCAAACTAAGTAGGATAATCATTCTCAGGTGAGCAACAAGAGCAACATATCTGTGTCGGTGCTCCATAGGCATCCAATCGCTGAGGATTATGAAGTCGCTGGGTAATATGACTTTTTGTTGTTTGGTATATTTCAATTTAGTGGAAGAACAAATCGTAAGACTATTGATGATTGCTTACACAATTTGCTGCTTATTTTCTGGTTGATGATTCATTTGTCGAATCGGTTATAACAGCCCGACATGCCGAATGGATGAGGAGAGAGTAGATCCGTAATTCCATACTCTCAGCTGCATGAGCTAATATGGTCCATGTGGATCCAGTGATTGCGTCTTATGAAGGTGTTGAGAGTAGAGATCGTGCTCGTGTCGTTGAAGAAATTGTCAGGAATATGTCACCAGATTCCTCTCCATTCCCTAAATGGATCCACAGTGTATTTCCAGATGGAATTACGGATCTACTCTCTGCTCATCCACATAAGATTTTTATGTGATGTGAATTTAGTGGCCAAAACATTGAACTTTTTGCCAATGATAAACATCGATTTCTGTCATAGCCTAATAGGATTGAGATATCTTATGTGGCCTGGTTGTGGTAGTAGAAGTTCTGTGAGGCTACAATCTGTCACATATCTAATTAATCGATCTATGCTATGATTGTTATACTATGTCTGCAATCTGCTTATGTAAGTGCTGTGATGATGATGTTTCTGGTTTGGTTCAAGAATGGCTCTATTAGTTTGGATATGGAAAATGGACTAGGAGCTTGGTAGAGCTAGAGTTATAGCATTAAAGGACTTGGATTTTTATTTTCAGGAATGCGGAATTGGCGAGGAAGTATGAGCAATCTGCTTTTACTTCCTCGCTTGCTCATACTTCCTCGCCAATTCCGCATTCCTGAAAATAAAAATCCAAGTCCTTTAATGCTATAACTCTAGCTCTACCAAGCTCCTATTCCATTTTTTATCAAGTCATCTCAGCTCCTCGACCCCCGGTACTCTCTCTCTCTCTCTCTCTCTCTCTCTATATATATATATATATATATATCTCTCTCTCTCTTTCTATCTCTCTTTCTCTCTATCCCTCTGTAAATATCATCAAACTAACTCAGATAATTGTTCAGGTAACGAGACCCGCTACTGTGTTGGTGCTTCGCCCTGATCCACTCGCTGAGGAATCTGTAGCCACCGAGGTAAAAGGACTTGGATTTTGATTTGCATATTCTCTATAGTTTAAGGCAGACTAACTAGAATAGATCGGCATGGCTTCTTTTTGACTGAATAATACGACAACGCTTTCTTAGTACTTCCCTTGGAGAATTTTATTTATTTATTTAATTGCAGGATCAGGACTAGATGCCAGCAGCACATCTAGAAGAATGATGACTATGACTATGCACTGGATCGGGCTGCAAGGGATGCATGACTGTAGATATTTGTCCATCTTTCGATTGTGTCGTTTAACACTTTAAAAATTGGTCTTGGATGATTGTATGCTCCTTATTTCTTTTTCTTTTGCTATGTACCAATTGTGCCAGATACAATATTGCTTGGCTTGTGCAGACAAGTTTTGTAACAAGTAATATGCTGATTGTGGTTCCTTTTAGATATGCTCAAGCTTGACTTCGAAGTTGAATAGCACTGTTTTTGACCAATTTGTCATTGTTTAGGTACTAGTATGACAAATATAGTATGAAGATTTGCCTAAAAGCTTTCATTATCATATCTGATAATTACACAGGAAATAAAGCATCATCATTTTGAAGACTTGGTTGGCCTGTGCAATTTTTTTTTAAACCAAGTATAGTTGCCAATTCAATTAGGTGCCTTTCTCAGCTGAAAATGATTGAATTGATGTCTGTGCTAGAAATGATTGTGTTCATTTTTATTTTCTGAGCATTTCTCTTTTGGAATCTAAAGAGAGTTTACTTTTGTTAAGGTAAAAAGTAAATTTATTTTTAATCTATTAATCAGTATTCTCGAAATACTTATATCATATTGATAATTAACATAAGGGATCTCGACACAAGGCACATAAATGTCTTCCCGATGACCGATTGAAGTATTGAGATTAATCGAGTGGTCTCCTCCCGACTCAAGAATCTATGTTAAATGATTATGTTGGTTCAACTTGAAAGAACTATACCTGCAAATCATTTATGTTTCTAGTCTCACTTTGCTAGAGTTGTACGTTTTCATTTCATTACTCAACTACTAACATAATGAATGATAAAATCATTTGAATTATTTATTTGTAGTAACTCAAAATTTCTACCAATAATTAGTTTTTTTTTTTTGGTCAATAATTAGTTGAAGTGAACAATAAGAATTTACCGCTTTTTTTTTTTTTTTAAAGGAAAAATTAGACGATCTATTTATTAACTTTCACTCCATCTCCAGTTTCTGAATCTATACTCTACAGTAACACCGGAAATTACCCCAACCCGACCCGACCCGCCAAACCGCCACTATAAAACTTCATTTCCAGTTTTGGACTACTGCGATGCGCCAACTCTGCTACTCTCTCTGATTCACTTCCAAAGCTCTCCTTCAATCTCCGGTCAGTCAACACGACGTCGTTTCCTCCGCACCGCTTCGTCTCAGATCTACTGCGTCATTGCACACGTAAGCATTTTTCCTTCTTCTTCAGCTTCCATGCTGCTTCTCTAGTGGCTCAATTTACTTCCGTAACGGATCTCAGTAGAATTCAATGCTTCTCTACTAGCTCAATTTACTGTTTCCTTACAGAGATTTTCGATATTTTTTTCTTTCTTTCTAGAAGCTTGATTTTGAATGCTGCGGAGAATTTCGAGCGGTTGAGGAGGGATGGAGGTGGTGCTAGGGCTGAGAGCCAAGTCCAGAATAGCACTGCTCATTGTTCTCGTGCTCGGCGTCGTCCTCGCCGGAATCTATGGCTTGTTGAAGCCGGTTTCGAACGGGTGTACCATGACGTACATGTATCCGACGTATATTCCGATACAGTTCAGTAGCTCCGATTCAGCGCCGGCGAAGTACGGCTTGTATCTGTACCACGAGGGATGGAAGACGATCGATTTCAAGGAGCATGTTCGGAAGCTCAGCGGTGTTCCGGTGCTTTTTATTCGGGGAACGGCGGGAGCTATAAGCAGGTAAGGTCAGGTTTAGCTGTATAATGCTGTATGTGTGTGTTTTTGTGTGATGGAAGCTTAGCATTTGTGGATTTTTGTGATTTACAGGTGAGGTCATTGGCGGCGGAATCTGATAGGGCGTATCAGGCAGGTCCGCTTGAGCGTACGTATTATCGAGAAGCTTGGTTGACTCCGGAAGAGGGAGGGGAGGAGGATAGGGATGTAAGCGGCTATGAGTTGCCGAATCAATATGATTCGAGGTTGGACTGGTTTGCTGTGGATCTGGAAGGTGAACACTCTGCTTTGGATAGTGGTGTACTTGAACAACAGGCAAGCTATGTTGTCCGCTGCATTCACAGGGTTGGTTTCTCGTTCTCTCTCACTCTCATAGAGAAACTACTAGATTGCATGTGGAATTGGAAGCTCTCAATGCTTGATCATTGAGTTCATACTATTTTCGTTGAAATTGCATCGCGAGATAAGAGTCTCAAACTGCAGCACTTAAATATGACATGCATTTCTCAGTGTTGGATTTTTACCCTGTCAATACTTTCCTTTTGGGGAAGCAACATCTTGTTGCTTGTGGTTTATTTAGTTTTTAGAAGAAAGTTTTGCTTCCATATGTTTCCAGTTCTCATAATATTTAACCTACAAGGCTACAACCACGCATGCAGATTTTGGATCAGTACGAGGAATCTTTCAAGGCTAGAGAAAAGGAAGGAGCTGCAACCTCTGCGACTTTGCCAAAAAGTGTTATATTGGTTGGTCACTCTATGGGTGGTTTTGTTGCTAGAGCTGCAGTTATCGACCCTCATTTGAGAAAGTCAGCAGTTGAAACAATTCTTACACTTTCCAGCCCACACCAGTGAGTATTGCGGCTCATACAATGTCTTGTGTTCTCAAAGTGATGACATAACTTATTTTGATGAGTTTTACCTCTTTCATCCAGATACCCTCCTGTGGCACTACAGCCTTCCTTCGGTCACTACTTTAGACACGTTAATCGAGAATGGAGAAAGGGATACGAGGTCCAAACAACTGCAGCAGGACATTACTTGTCTGATCCTGTTCTCTCAAATGTTGTTGTCATATCTATTTCTGGTGGTTATAATGATTACCAGGTACCTATGTTGACACATGTCTTGCATGCTATAATTGAAGAGTTGCACTAAATGTGGCATATTCATAATTTGCTGAAGTGGTTTATATCTGTACTAGTGTTAGTATGGGCGCATGCAGTATCTTTTATTTATTTACTGTTTTTACATCATATGCATGCAGATACACTGTGTATACAGTTGTTCTTGCTATGTACCCTTACTTTGTGGGTGTTTTTACTCTTGTTTTTGTCTTCAGGTTAGGACCAAGTATGAATCCCTTGATGACATTGTGCCGCCTACCCATGGTTTTATGATCAGTAGTACCAGCATGAAAAATGTTTGGTTATCCATGGAACATCAAGTTATCTTATGGTGCAATCAATTAGTTATCCAAGTAAGTGAAAGTCAGGTTTGGAAACCAGATTCAATCATATGCAGGCGGAATATAATAATATGCTCTTGTCCAGGTATCACACACTCTCCTTAGTTTGGCAGATCCCAGAACAGGCCAACCTTTCTCTGACACAAGAATAAGACTTTCAATCTTCTCAAAAATGCTTCGTAGTGCGATACCACAAAGTTTCAATTGGAGGACGCAATCACGATTGTCTCAACAGTCAATACATGCTCCAACTAGAGACGTGAAAGACAGAACTGGTAATAGATGATGGCATTTTGTGTTGTTGTGGAAACTCCATCATATTGTTCTTTATGGTTTGTTAAGACCCTTGGGATATTTTATAGATCCTGTGGCAGTAGTGCTAAAAAGGATGTACAAGGTTCTTAACAATGCTAATGTATTCATTTTATAAACTGTACAACTGCAGAATCACTGATCATCTCTGATGCTTGTCCTAGCAATGTTCATTGGAGTGATGATGGCCTTGAGAGGGACTTATATATTCAGACAACCACCGTCACTGTTTTAGCTATGGATGGTCGAAGACGGTGGTTGGACATTCGAAAACTGGTTAGCATCAGCAAACTACCATCTTGATAGTGATATGGGAACTGTTCTGAAGTTACTTTCAAGCTTAGTTTCATTCATGATTCCTTGTATTCATTTTAATCCTCTCTTCCCCAACCCTCTTTCGTCCATGGTTGACCTTATAAAAGGGTTCTGAAATTAGTTTTTATATTGTGCATGCACAACTTTGTTTGAAATAAATATGGTCTGTACCATTGATTTGTCATTATAAGTTGAGGGGGTTAAATTTGATCTATTGGCCTCGTAGTGCTTTTGAAGCTTGATGAATTAGTATTTATCTTGATATGTACATTTTCCTATTCAGTTGTTCGTATGACGGCTAGCTCTTGTTGATTTTCTTTGTACTTTGCATTTTGTATCCCTGATAGTTCTCAGACTTTAATCTATTTGTGCAGGGAACCAATGGAAGAAGTCACTTCATGTTAGTGACCAACCTTGCTCCATGTTCTGGGGTTAGACTTCATCTATGGCCTGAAAAAGGAAACTCAACTTCAGAGTTGCCTGTATGTAAAAGGATCTTTGAGGTGACATCGAGGATGGTGCTCATTCCATCAGGACCAGCACCAAGACAGGTACTGAATGTTGCTTCATTACAGTTTTCATGGGTTATTGGCCTATTATATCTGTGAGTAGATTTTTTTCATCATATTTAAATATGAGTGTTCAGATTTGAAGTGGACTTTTTCCTTGTTTCAAGTGAATTTTGTTATACACTGATTAACCTGCTACTCAGCCTTTTTTTTTTTTTTAAAAAAAAAGGAAAAACTTTTGCTACTCAGAATGATTCCTTTGGCACATTTTTTTGCTGAATTCATCGGCATGCCTTGATTTTTGGATATGCTCTATCTTATTAGATTGAACCAGGAAGCCAAACAGAGCAAGCTCCCCCTTCAGCTATACTCCTCTTAGGACCGCAGGATATGCGTGGTTTCAGATTCCTGACCATCTCAGTTGCACCACGTCCGGTATTGTCTTAACTTTTATGCTTCAAACGAGTCTGATTGGATTGAATTTTGTCTTCTTGTTTTCCTTGTTATGTGCTAGACTGTTTTTTTTTTTTTTGACAAGTCTGTTCAGTTTTCCGAAAGATTTTTCTTTTGTTTGAAATCAATATTTTAAATCTTTTTTCTTTTTCAAGACATTGAAATATGTTTTGGACTGTGTGTTGTAAGCATAGATCTGGAGTACATGAAGTGAGTAATTGAGTATATTATAGCAATGAAGTTCAAAACAATAACTGCACAATGAAGTTCTTCTGATTTCTATTATAGCAATGGGCGATTTTAAATTCTCCACTATTTCATACTGTCATTTTCATAGTAAAAGCTGAACTGCAATCCCTCCAGGCCTCCATACTACCCATACTACATTTTAAGTGAATTTAGTCGTTCTGTTATGACTTTAGTTATTAGTCTTGTCTGAAGGCTGCCTGTGTTTCTTATCCTCAATTACTCAAACCTTTTGTTCTTTGTCTTGTTAAATGTGATATTTCAACTGTATTGGGTTTTGTACATGACGGTCGACAATTTTGTAATCAGAGTATTTCAGGTAGACCTCCACCAGCAGTTTCCATGGCAGTTGGTCAGTTTTTCAATCCAGAGGAAGGGGAGAGAGATATCTCTCCTTGGTCACCTCCGGTGTCTGGTTATTCTCACAAGGTTAATATTTTGTCGACTTGGTGATTCTGGAATTTGGAAATTGTAGGAACTTAAGCTGTCACTTATCTGATTATTTGTTTGAGTTATCATGACCTGTGTTGCTATGCAGGATTTATCTTGGAAGGAAGATCATCCCCTTGCTTTAAATCTATCATTCACAAGTAGCTTAGGCCTTCTGCCTGTAATATTCTCTTTGAAGACCGCAGGTTGTGGAATAAAGAGTTCTGGACTTCCAGATGAACAGACTGGAGATATGGATAACAGCAGTTAGTGGTTTTATAACTTGTACCTCTATTATGTTTTATATCTTTGGTTCGTATATCGTCATTGATTAAAGAATGTTGACATAAATGGTTTCTCTTGTACTAAGCTTGTTCTTTCTCCATATTACAGAGCTCTGCAAGCTTCGCTGTTTCCCACCGGTTGCATTTGCTTGGGATGAAACATCAGGTCTGCATGTATTCAGAAATTTGTATAGCGACACAATTGTTGTTGATTCATCACCATCACTTTGGAGTTCACCTAGAAGTTCAGAGAAAACCTCCGTTATGTTGGTGGTAAGATTTCACCTATACTTTTCAGTTACTTTATCTTATGATATTGACACAAGACATTGCTAACTTATAAGTTCTATTTAAGCAAGAACAGAATTTTTTTTTTTTATAATTTCTTCCAATTGTTGAAATGCTAAGGTTTTTACATTTTCGTACACTGTTTCACTTCAGGTAGATCCACATTGTTCATATAGGAGTGAGATGACAGTTTCTGTAATTGCAGTCGCCAGTAGGTTTTTGCTTGTGTATAATTCACAGGTAATGACTTCCAACAGCTCATGTCAAGATATTTCTGGATCTCAGCTGTGTTTCTTCAGTTTATTTTGTTCTTTATGCTTATAAAGTGATATGCTGATGGGTTTGAGGGGAGTAGGAAATTATAGAGATTTGACTGAAAGGGTCCATATTATTTATATTTAGTTGCTCTCATGTTATGCTGCCAAATTCTGATTTGAAGTACACTTGTACGTAGAAATCGCTATATATATATTAAACCTTTGAGATATAATTATAACCTTTGAGCTAAACATTGCTGTATAGTATCTGGAGTTATTTAATGTGAACTATCATATACATATAGATGAGTGGACAACAGGCATGTGATTATTTCAAAATGCGATTCCACTATTTACAGGATCTAGTGACAGTTTCCATTTGTGGAACCTAAACATGCAAAATCAATACTGAATGAATATAATGTATGTTGAATTGGAAGAATTGGCGTATATCGCTTAGTGGTGAGGGACTGAGGGATAGGTTCGAGTCTTAATATTCACTTATGAACCATTTAATTCTGGGGGTTGGTCAGACATTGAACCCATTCAATATTTGAGAGAAATTTGCACTTAGTTGATGGGCAGGTTGGATCAATCAGGTTAGAATGTTGGTGAAAAAGTCTATTTTTTTTTTCTCTTTTTTTTTTTAAAATGCTTTATAAGTAGTTTAACAAGGGAATAAAGAGACTTTGTTTTTACTCAAATTGGAATTTGCAACAGATGGAAAGGAATTGATTTTTGATCATGTTATAGGGCTGTTGTCTTGCAGATTATTGGTCTCTCCATTGTTGTTATCTTTTTCGCATTGATGCGGCAAGCATGTGCATGGGATCGTAACCTACCCATACCCTCGATGTTGAAGGCACTAGAGTCCAATTTGAGATTCCCAGTACCATTTATCTACCTTGCTATTGTGCCAATCGCTCTCTCCTTACTAGTTGGATTTTGGATTTCTCAACCATCTCCTTCACTTGCTAGCTTCACCATTGTCTCAGTTGTCTGCTATTTCCTTGCTAATGGCTTCGTAGCCATTCTGATTTTGATATCCCAGTTTGTGTTTTATGGGGCTGCTCTGCTACATATTTTCATCAAGAAAAGGTCAGTAACTTTTCTTTATTACTCTTTGAAATTGGATGAAAGATTACGTGTTACTAGTGCCAATAGTGGAATGAGAGAAATTAATTTTTGGCAGGTTTCAGTTGTCGGGAAAAAGTTCTCAATGGTTTCTGAATATGTCCTCTGGTTTTTGTTCATGGAAGGTAAACTTTATCTTGTAATACTAATGTCATCATTACCAACTCGAGCATATTTATAAACTGGTGTCTAGAAACTGTACGTGTGTTCGTCTTCATTTAGTTGTGCTTGGTGATTTTGTGCACTTCAAATTTTAAATGATTACAACTTCCTTTATCTATTACTTATCCTTTTTGTTTCCTTCAGTTCTTGAGACGATTCATAAACTTTCACTTGACTCTTTTTTGAACAGGTGTTGAGGGTTATAAGAGCTAATCCCCTACTAGTTACAGCACTTGCTGCAATTACTTTGGCATGCTTGGTTCATCCAGGGTTGGGTCTACTTGTTCTCTTGTTCTATCATGCTTTATGCTGTCATACTGCACTTTGCAGGTATGTCATAATACTATGCACTTTCCTGTCCATTTTCTGTCTATTCATTGTTTCTAGTTTATGCATAATTTTGTAAACTTCATGAGTCATTTCCTACGGTATCTGAAAAAAAAAAAATGTGATCCTAAAAGTTGCTCTATGTCTTTGTAACAGTTATTTGACAGCTTCATTTCGCAGCCATGCACGAAGACATGAATCATTTGATTATAAGAAAGACGGCAATGATGGGTCTGACAAACTTATATTCAAACATGATGGTCTATCAAACCAGAATTTCCCTTCTGAAGATAAGTGCTCCAATAGCCCAGACTCTTCAAAAAGTTTTGGTGAAACTCAATTAGAGATATTCCATCATCGGCATGGGTTGTTTATTTTGCATCTTATTGCAGCACTCATGTTTGGCCCATCATTTGTGACTTGGTTGGAGGTATGATGATTATATCAATTATATTTCTCATCTCTCTAGAAATCCTATGAGTTTCATATCTATATCCACTAGAGAATGTTGGCAAATTTCTGAACTAAATATTCCTTGTCATTAACTCTCTAGAAGCACAAAGTTTTCAACATTCATCAAGAAGAGTTTCCGATGAGTGTCATATCTATATGCACCATACCATAGAATTTAAAAATGATGCACATGCGTCTGCATAAGTTTCTTTACCCCTGACCAAGCCATATGATTACATGCAAATACAATCAGGATTCTGTACCTTGTTGTGATGACCATTCGTGTGATGTTTAAGCTATACAAGAATTTATCCAATTTTCTCTACGTAAACTAGTGTCTTTGTGGTTGCAGAGAATCGGGACAGATTATAGCTTTCCATGGGTCTTGGATTCAGCTCTTTCCACAGGTGTGATCCTTCATGGTATCTTCACTTCAAACCCTCAGTTCAATTCCTTTCTGGTGTCTTTCCCTCCAATCCGAAACCTAGAAGTGAGGGTGCATTTACTGTACCTGTTTGCTGGATACTATTCCTATCTCTCTTCCCTGGCCTTGGCTCCGTATAGGGAATTTTGTGTTATGGCTTTTGTAGGCTATAGTTCTATTGGTCTGACCGTCTTACAGAGATGGAACAAGGGGAAGGGAGATGCCCATTTTGTTAGCCGAAAACACTCTCACAGGCACTGACTTCCCCAAAAACAGACATATTTTACTCAGTGGCCAATTCCCCAGTAAGGCCCCTTGTACAAATATAGGTTATGAAAACATGTTAGTCTTTACGAGGGTGGGGTTTGTTTGTGGACTTGCTTCTATTAACAGTTTTGCTATCAGAATTCTCACAAGCAAGCAAGTCAACCTGTTTGGTGAAGCAAGTGAAACAAAAGTTTTGTTGTGCCATACGACCTCCTTTTTCAGGTCGCAGGGATGGTCTTCTGTGTTCTCCATTTTGTTTCCTGATACCATGAGAGTCTGATGAGGGTTCTGTTTGGAGGTCTAACGAACAGAGAGTAGTTAGTTTGCTCTGCTAGGGATTTACTTGTTGTAGTGTGTCCATAGATGGAAACAACGATTGGAATGTAATCAACTTGTACCGTTACAAGTTTGAAGTGTCTGATTTGTTTGTTTTATTTGCGAGGTTACCCGTTTCATACGTCTTGTCAAATCCTATTCTGATTGCCATTTTGAACTGCCTTGTTGGATGCCCATAGCACTGCAGAACTTGCAGCTAAGTCATAGCTTGTGGCTTAGTGTAATCAAATAGGTTTAAAGCATGTCCGAGAAATGCATTAGGGGTCATACGGTACACACAGATTTAAATCTTCATAAAAATAAAAAAAAAAAACCTTATCTAGATATCCTTCTAAGAAAAGCTGTGTTCACAGTTCTTTGTAAATGTTGGGAGTACATGAACAAAGTAATGCAACAGATTTAGTAACTACTACAATGGAGCAATGCTAGTGAACAGTAATGAGAAAAGCGGTACACCACCAAAGTGAAAACTAGATTACATAAATCGGGTTGCAGCACCACGATTAGTGGCTCTAGATGCCATGGCTCGGATGTTTGCTCTAGCAGACGAAAGAGAGGCACTAGACTGATCAGTAGTTCCCCTAAAAGCCTCCATAAACTCCTCCCTCTGTAACCTCAGAGCTAATGCAGCATCCTCATCTTGGTTTGGCACCCTTCTATCACTCGTTGGATTTGCGTCTCTGCCTGATACTCTCCTGATAGGCTGAATTTCTCTAGCTGCTGATATCCTTGCTGGTCGAGTGAAGGTTCCTGGATCTCGATTTTGATTCTGAGCTTCTCTCATCTGTAACCTTATAGCTAGTGGCGCAGGATCATCCTCGTCTTCATCTTCGCTTAAAACCGCCCTTCTTCTCCTTGCAGCAAGATCTCTACCTGATACTCTTCTGCTTTGATTCCTCGAGTTGCTGCTACTAAAGGCCTTATCAGGGATTTTCCTCTCAGCTTCTTCACGACTATTCAAGGCTCCAGCTGCTTTCCTTGTTTCAACTTCTTGCGGAAACAGAAGCTGAATCGTGTTCCACAGAACCGTGTTCACGGTGCAAGATCTTCCATTGCTGCAAATGATGACAGATAACACCCGCAACTGCATTACAAGCCTAACCCCAATTTGAACAACTAGAAACTGTAGCTGAAACACCATACCTCATTAGCTGCCTGCATTTGGGGCACCTCTTCCCACATTTATCCGCAGCAGATTGCAAGCACTTCATACAGAAACTACAAGTCAAACGGCACTACTCAGCAAATGTATCAAACACTAGGAGGGTTTCATCATCCAAAACCTCATTAAAGTTCAACAAATCTCTAAAATACACAATTGTTATAATTTAGCTAATTAGCTTATGCTTAGTTAATCTCAAACTCACCTGTGTCCACAAGGAGTGGTACTGGGTTCAAAGCAAATCTCCAAGCAGATCTGCCCAAGAAAATCAAAACCATTATTTATAAGTACTAAATCAAAATCATTTGTTTTAAATTCAATTCATCAAAGTGAGAAGGCTCTTACAGCACAAGAAAGCTCATCCCTGAGCTTATCTATGCAAGGAAGATTCGAGCTCGAGCACGAAGCACCAGAGCTCTCACCCTTCTTCTCATTTTCCCTTCTTTTCTTTTCTTCATTCACAACAACAATCTCAGGCTCTACCTTCTCCTTCACACTCTCTGCCAATCAAAACACTCAAATTTCAGTAAAAAAGCAAAATGAAAGCAAGACTTGGGCATTGAATTTCAATATAGGGAACAAATCAAGAAAACCCAAGAAGGGGTTGTTACCCTCTTTTGTAGTTTCTACACTATCAAGGTCAAGAACACCCACTGGGATCGAAACCGGGCTCTTTCGCTGAACTCTCCGCTTTCTGAACCACCCAAAAAATCTGAATCAAACACAAGAAAGAACATAACTTCAATTCTCTCAACTAGATCAGTTGAACATGACGAATACCTTCTTGATGAATTGGTGGGTGGAGTAGTCTTGGACCTGAAAACAGATCGTTTCTTCTGCTTGGTATCTTGCTCCGGCGTGTCGTCGACAATGAGGCTCGCCATCAAGAGACTCTCTTCGTCCCAACCGGCCATGGCGGCCGCCGATTTGAATCTGGGGCTGAACAACGAGCTAGTCCCGCCACTTGTGCCGCTTCCGATCTCAACTGGGTTTGATTCTCTGGGTTGAGTTTTTGGGCTCTGTTTTGGTTCTTCTTCTCTCACCATTGTTGGGTGTTCTGGATCGGATAAAGTGGGCGGTTTTGTCTTGTGAAGAAAGCAAAACGGCAGTGTGGGGGAATGGTAGGGTTTTATTTTGAATCGTATGGTGTTTAGGCAATTACAACGGCTATGATTTTGGGGTTCTGTATTTGATTTCAAACGACGTATAAAAGGTAGGAATTTGCTAAACGAATATTTTGTCAATGTGTCAATACGACTAAGATTGATTACGTCCTCAACTATCAGAAGGTCTTCAGTACGCAACCATACATCCATACAACTATGTTTGTATTCATAAAATCGAGATTTAGAATTTAGAATTTTGTTTAACACATGAATTTCTATTTTAAAGTAAGTTCATACTGATGAGATCTCAATATCAAATCTTAAGTGAGTTAATCTCTTAAGAAAGAAAAGGAGTATGGATATGGAGTAATATCCTATACAAATATAGTAATGTTAGTCTCACCAAAACAAAATTTTGAAGTATAAGTACTGGTTAGTAATGGGTTTGAGTGCATTGAGAACTTAGAACTTGGATTTGTTCGATGGCAATTTACATGTAAATTATAGACATTGACTGAGGTTAATACTCCATACTCATACTGGTTTCTAAGTCGTTTCATTAACAGTTAACACTTCCCTAGGTCTTTTCTTTTGGTCTGATAACACACTTCCCTAGTTCCCAATCTACAAAAATAGTGAACAAACTAGTCCACCCTACAACAAAAAGAGTCACAAGTAACCTCTATGCTTTCTTCTCCTTCTCGGTCTCCTTCTCATCACCTTTCTCTTCACATGTTTTTGATAACCCTCCTTCCACGGCAAAAACCCTGTATACGGATCAGCCAGGTTCTTCAACACCCTAGGGTGTTCCTAAGTCCGGTGTCATTGACCTCACAAAACCTCTCCGCCCAATCCGGTGGCTCCACCGCCTTCGTCCCAACCCCGGAGCTCGATCCTTGAACCCACGTTCTGCTCCTCCTGCCACCCGCCCATAGGTCGCCACTCCCCTATAGAACTTCTCCTTAAAAACCTCCCACACTTGGTACTTATTTGATAACCAGCACTCCCCTATCCGCATTACTGGCTCGTAACCACTTCCAAGATGAAAATGGTGCACCGTGCACCACATTCATCAATGTCAAATCCAACGCTCCGGCTTCAAAATGCTCTTGTGCCGCTCTCCAGGGCGGTCACGCGACATGTATACCCCACTGTCACGCCTTGGACCGGGACACTCCTCGATCCCGACGGTCCAAAACTGTAGCACAAGGTCCGGACCTCACCCACATAACCATACATAGATGATTACGCAGCACGTTATGTAGTGACGACCTCGAAGGCATGTGAAAAAACTTGTCCACATCAATAAGGACTCGGATCCTCTCCTGAGCCTATTTTCTTGCTTAGCTACCTAAGCTTTCTATAGGATTACGACACGTGTCTAAACTTAGATCTAACGCTCTCTTTCTCTCATGTTCTTTTCTTTTGGGTTCTCACTTTCTCAGTTCTCACCCGATTCTCAAAGCTCAATCTGCAAATATCATGCTCAAGCTACCTATCCCAAACTACAACAGCGTAACCTAATCATATTTCTGCGGTTTTGCCCTCAACTAAAACAACCAATACTCTTCAATTAAACAATCACTATCCCAATCTCAAACCACAAAACCCATAAACCATGTATGCATCAAAATCAACCCAAACGATTTCCTCCTTCACATAAAGCTTCAAGCCTTCAATCTGACACACCCACTGATTTCTAAACTATTTCCTAACCCAGAAACACATCACATCCACTTCAAGTTAACATCAAGCAATTAAACAACCCATTCAGATCAATGTGTATATTGACAAGAGAGATTGGAAATCAGAAGCACCTCCAATTTAGGTTAACGTCAAGAAATAAAACAGGGGACTGAGAGACATGCAGTTCTATTCTCACTTTGCTTTCTTTTCGATTCCAATTCTATTAGAAACAATCAGAAAATGAAGAACACATGGAAAACAAGAACAAACGAGAGAGAAAGGGAAGAAAAGAGGAGGGATATTCTAGCGGAAATTGCAAGCCATTAAATTAAATTAGAAACACGTGTCATAATCTGGTAAACGTCATAATCTGGTAAAAACTAAAAAGCTCAGGTAGCTCAGCAAGAAAATGAGGTTAGGAGAGGATCCAAATCCCTACCCATTGGCATGTCTCGCGTGCCTGCAACGTGCAATGGCCGAACCTGGCCGCCTCCTGGGTCTCGATCCAAGGCCACAGGTGCCGGGTAATATTGTAGTTCCCACTCTGTAGCACCTTGATTACAACATCAGTTTCATCATCACTATTGTTGTCGTAAATAAACCAACGTTGCACTCCCATTTCAGCATGGTACATCACCCATTCCTTCAAGAACCGATCGACCCTGGTTCCTCACCATATGGATATACACATTACGTGCTCTTTATTCCGGGGCGGATCCACCAGTCCGGGCCGGAGCCCCGGCCGGGCTATAGTGTCCACCATTGTTCTGCCTTTCAACCAACTGAAACCTTCACACCACGTTTGCTCTTGGTCAACACAACCGTACTATCTCTGACGGAAATGATGATCGGAGAGTCGACGGTTACGGGAGTTTGTGTTACACTTGGCCATCTTAGCAACAGCCCTGGATGGTACATTAATTCACATATTGTACTTCAATTATTATATTGATGCATTAAAGTTGAGAAACCCGAAGAGGGGTGGAGAAGGTGAAGCCGGAGAGGAGAAGGTGCACCAGAAGAACCTGCTCCAGGAAACAGTATCGTCGTAGCGCGGTGGTCTCTTCCTGTTGTTGTTGTTGTTACGTGGTTTGGGTCCTTTCATAACAAAGGCAACATGAACGAGCTTTGAAGTTGTGTGACCTTCTCATTCATAGTGATTAATTTGCATGGATTTGATGCATAGTTTTGTTTCAGAAGAGTAGGAGGAGGTCGAGGAGAAGAAAAGAGAAAGAGATCGAGGGAGTGGAAGTCGGAGGCACAGTTGAGATAGAGTTGGTTTTTATTTGCCGCTGTGAGAAGTGAGAACATGCTCGTCATGGGAGTTTTTATCCTCTGAAAGACCAATTGCGCGCAATACATTTCTGCTTGTACGCGGTGTAGTTTTAAAATTTCTGCTTCTTTCTTTTTTCTCTTCTCTTGGTCATTTTAAGAGGAAGAGCTAGAAGTGGTGTAGATCAAAATGAGAAGATGAAGAACGAAGGATGTGGACTCTTCATGGTTATTAGTATGCTTCATCATTGCAGCGTATAATAACACATTGATACCGAAACCTAAATTCATTTTTGGACGCAGAGGCTATAAAACCTTGCACAACATACCGAAACCACCAACTCTTACTCAAACTGGGCTGGCATGGGTTGGGGCCCAGAGTCTGGCCTCTGTAGGATTTTGACCTGATTGCAGAGAGGTCAGAGCGACTCGAGCATACGAATTGGAGTACAGTAGTTGTACCTAAATATGCTAAACATGAAGGACACCAATGGCAGCACTGGCCATTCAAACTCATCCTTACATACACGACAATGTTCCTCATTCTTCTTCTTCTTCAAGCTAGATACCCTTCCCAACATTAATTCCATCACCAAGGACTGGAGTCACTGGACCATTGCTTATTTTAAGCCTAGGTTTCTTACCACTGCTGATTAAGATATAAGTCGTTTTCGACTCTATTGGCGCCATTGAATCTGCAAAAGCATCTTTCATGTCCTATGCTAGCCGTTTTGATTAGTAATTAGCAATCGCTAATGACAATAGATAATCCAACAACATTTCTTAATATAGACGAGATGTACCCCGCACGTACTATAACTTACTTTGTTTGAAGTATTTCGACGTTGAACATATTGAACCTCGTTCTTTAAGAACAAAACATATTGATATGTTGATTGTTGGGTACTACGTAGTGTACGTCAATGGAATTGCCTTCATCGGCATTCTCTTAACTAGTTTTTTCTGCTCAACTTTTTATTAGTTATAGGAAAATGATTATTCGCCTCAATGAGCTTAGATGTGTGACCTCAATCCTACAAAAACACATAATCAAACGTTTTAGTCATGTATATAGTTCAAACGCATTGCGCTCACACCTTTGAGGAAAACGAAAACAAAATGACCGTGTTGAGCATTCCGATAGCTAAAACTAAATTTTGAATCAATGCGATTTCCTTCATTGAGAATTTGAGATCCCTGCTCGATCCGGCACTGATAAAGTGGTACTTGCTAAGATCATCCGGTGGTACTTGCTTGTGAACTAGCTAGCTTGTTGGCTTAGGTAGAGCTATACACTCTGGCAGCTTACTACTATTAGATGCTCTTCCAACTGGACGTCAGTTTTGTCACCAGCTACTAGATCTTTGTTCTTGACCTCTTTCACCAACAATGACGTCAGGGATATTTTATTTTAATTTCTAAGCATAACTGCAAACATTTATAATATGAGGGTTCGGGTTATGGTACGTAATACAATTCAAATTTTGCAACTCTAGTCGAAATAATCGTTCGAAAATGTCAAAAGCCAGGCAACATTTGAGGAGGAGGTCAATTTGCATATTGCATGTATATATGTAGCCTTTGAAAACATGACATCCATGATTCCATGTTGTGCAGCCGATTTGATTCGAGAATATAATCAGTCGAAATGTGATTAAAATTTTGATAATTAATCAAGAATGGTGAGCTAGCTTCAAGAACATGAAGATAATGTTTTCCACACAGCAGACTATGGCCCCCAAAATGTTTGTGTTTCTGATGACTCTGCATCTCCAAAAAAGATCTTGGAGAATATTTGTGTGCATGAACCAAACTAAAGTCTGCAAATCATTGTTCTGTTTGGTAATATAAACTATTTTGCATATTGCTTAGGGAGGTAAGGATGTCAACCATTGGTGGAATCATTTCCCCATATTTTTATTTGATTCAACAGCATTTTTGGAAGTTCATACTTTTCAATGTACAGAGCCATCTTCTTAGTTCAACCAAGTATGTCTCTGTTGCCCCTTCAGACTCTCTTCCAAATCATGCATATTCGTTCAGTTTGACATACATTTTTGACCTATATTTCGATAAATTCAAATTCTTGGGTCCAACATCAAGCATGGTATTAGAGTATTTGTATGTGAAAGATTTGGACATGACCAAAGTTGTGAAAGATTGTTTGGAAAGCCATAAAAAAAACAGAAAAAAAACCCAAAAGAAGAAAAGAAACTTGTGTATATCTCTATTCATCACAGAACATCATACTGGTAGGCTCTGTACTACTCAATCATCTTACATGAGTGACCCCTTCTGTCTCCCAATTTAGGCATTTTAGAGATTGAAGGTTACCCCATCTTTTGTGTATCTCCCACTTTTCTTATTCTCCTGATTGCAGCTTTGCATGATTTTGCTGGCTCGAACATATATGCTACTTAATTCATTGATGTACTTATTCACAAGCTAACTCAAATGATGATCTCAAAGTTCCTTCTCCTAAAAGCATCTAACCAAGTATGACATCTTCGAACGCGTGCAAGAAATGAACCATTATTTTCTATCCAGATTGATGTAAAGATGTAAAAAGTGGAAGTATAGGTGTTATTTAGTAAGTGAATAAGAATCAAATCTTCTAATTATTAGGTCAGGATTCTAAGAAGCTCTGTTTGTCTCTTTTTACTTCTGTACTTTTCGGCTATTTAACTAAAATACATTGACTGAGGACTTAAACACTGCGATATCGATGTAGGCTGTAGACCAACTTACTTGATTCATCCAAGTCCCAAGAGGCCAAGTGAATCCATGTTTGGAATTTTCAGATAGTCTCATTTGCTAGTGCAGGCATCTCTCTCTCTCATTACTCATTAGGCCTAATGAGTTGCGTCCAACGACAAAAGTGGGCAGCCTTCAAAGGAACAAAGGGATCCCAATCAAGCTCATTGTTTATTTTCTTGGCTTATTACATACATTAAAACCAATGAGGGAAGACTTAGGTTGCTAAAATAATGATTCAAAGTTTCTTCATCAATGAATTGAAGGCGACCCACGTCTGGTCTTTCTTTGCTGTAATAAAACAGGACTGATTCAATTGGCTCTATAGAGGGGGGTGGTGCCATTTTATAACGACAAAGTTCCATGCTAGCTAGCTTTTCTATACCTATATCAAAAACTCAAATGCTTTTCTTTTCTTTCCATTCAATCATTTTTCTCCCCTCTCAAACAACAGCTTTGATTTGTTTAAGTGCCTCAATGAACTGGCAGCATCTTTGTTTGGAATTGTAGGCTCCTTTTTAAGTCAGCCTTCCCCACTTTATTGTCCACTTAGGAAATCAAACGAACTAGCTAGAAGCTTTCTTAGTTTCTTGCTCAATCTGTCGAGTTTGCAAAAAATGGGAAGGCAGCCTTGTTGTGACAAAGTTGGGTTGAAAAGAGGTCCATGGACAATTGAGGAGGATCACAAACTCATGAATTTTATCCTCAACAATGGGATTCATTGCTGGAGAATGGTTCCTAAGCTTGCAGGTATCAATTTGTGCACATTTTTTCTTTTTTTTTGAAATTTTTTTTTGAAACCGTGGTTTGACTTGGTGACCATTTGTATGGTGGTGTAGGATTGCTTAGATGTGGGAAAAGCTGCAGACTTAGATGGATCAATTATCTAAGGCCAGACCTCAAGAGAGGTGCTTTTACAGAAGCAGAAGAGAATCAGATCATTCAACTCCATTCATGTCTTGGTAACAGGTATTGTTTCTTTTAGTCCTTGCACAAAATGTAATAGGGTAAAAACTGATTTTGTTACCAAGGCCTAATATATAGTAAATTGATTGATGTACAGGTGGTCTAAGATTGCTTCACATTTTCCGGTAGGACGGATAATGAGATCAAGAACCACTGGAATACAAGAATCAAGAAGAGATTAAAGCTTCTTGGAGTAGACTCTGTGAACAACAAAGCCATAGAGCCAAAAGAAAGCATGGAAGAAAATAAAGAGATAGTTACTGATATTTCAACAGAACTAGGACAAGACAATGGCTTGGAGCCGAAATTGCTGCAGGATGAGGATAATGGGAAGGGATTTGAAGAACTTCCCAATGAGGTTGAGTTAAGTGCCTTCGATGAGACTGCTGATGTTTTGAAAAATTATGACATGTTTTGTGGAAGCTTGGATTTGGAAGCATTCATGTTGAGCCAAGGAGTTAGCAACAGCAGCACCACTAGTTCCAACAACACTAGTGCTACTACAACTACTACATATTCTTCATTTTCTGTGGAAGAGTCTAATTACAACCCTTCTATAATAGGCGATCAATCGCTACTGCAACAGAACTGTCTACAACAATGGGTTGAGAGTGTGGATTCCATGCTTTCATGGGATGGCTCAACAATTTGGAACAAGACATATTCTACTTTTGAATCAGAGTAGTCATTGAACATATTTCATACTTTTCTTCTAAGTGCCTTAATTTAGTTTCATGATAACTGATCATAAGTTACAAAGCTGTTGCAACAGTTAATGAGACTATATGATTTTGATTGAGCTTGATCCTCGATCTTCTTTTCACCATGATCAGTTCTTCTCTTTCGATCACTACTAATTCTTGTATTATTTGTGTGTTCAATCTCCAAAAATGTATGTTTATTTCAATCCGCGTGTGCTAATGATTTCCAAGTTCTTGCTCTTTCGCTATCATGGAGATTGAGTAATATATAGCACATATCCGACCAGAGAAGCTTGAAAGCTTAAGTTGATCTCCAATGTTGCAATTCTGATGATGAGGTGCTTCTTTTTCTTGTCCCTTGAGTAACTATGAATCCCTCGATGGTGGATCATTCATATATCATTATGATGTCTCCCAAGGTTTTACTACTCGTTCTAGTGTCTCTTTTAAGATCGACTTGGTGAATCTTTTGCGAACCGAGTACAGGGTCATGACTCATGAGGAACAATGAAATCATATTATCATCTAACATTGTGGCGAATTAACTTGCACAATTTGAAAATTTCTTTATTTGATGAATTTGCATAGGAAGGTGTAATGGTGTATAATTGGATGCAGGTCGTGCTAACCACCACTATCACTGTGTCTCTCAGCATTATGCATCATCTCCCAGCACTACCACCACTACATAGGGACACTTGGTATCGATGTTTCGAAATTTTGCTTCTTCTTCATTTTTCAGAAGGGAAATTAGAAAATGAGAGTATAGTTGACCATATTGATGCATTACTAATAAGAAAATTAGCATAAACTGAGTTAGGTGTTACTCTAGTTTTTAAGAGGCATATTAAAGGACTTCAGTTACATTGTCTGCATCACAGAATATGCATTTTCTACGTAACTAACTAATCAGGATACTAACTTGATACTTGTATATATATTGGGATTTAGAATCTCTCGTGTTTTCAATGGCCTTAATATGTATATGGAATAGGTCAATTGCTTCTAATTAAACTAACTATGATCTGTATTCCTGTATTATCAGCTGTGTAAGTATTAAGACTAAAGATTTTCTTAGTCTAAGGGAGAAACCATTTAATACTAGATTATGTATAGCGGATTAAGAAACAGTCTCTTTTGGTAGTTGCCCTATATACATCTCAAGTACTTAGGATTAAAATGAGTTTGTTGCACTGTTGTTCTCCTAATGTCCCAAGTTAATTATATGCTATGCTAAATCACATAAAATAAAATAAAGGTCAATTGTAGAACTACAAAGATGGTGACAATTAGGAATTACATCCTTGTTTGGATCCCTTTAACTTGATCAGTCTACGATGCATGATTCTCCATTTTTCTCTAAAGCTCTAAAGTCCGCACAAATTACTGAACTAATCATATAAGAACCATTAAGTAAGAGGTTTATATTATAGATTTATATTCATCGTACGTTACATTTTTATATCATTAGTTGCATGTTTACTTGCACCGAATAATAAGTATCAAAATACGAAAACAATTTAGATTCATTGGCTCCCATATTTTCTAGGAGATCAAAAGCTCCACCTTAAAATCAAGCATCAAACCGAAAAGTTTACCACATCTTGGCCAAATTTCTCTTTCACCACATTGTTGAGCACGAGTTAATAAACACGAGACTGTAAAAATAAAAATCCTCAAAACAAAACATGGGTCGGACTCCGACCCGATTCACACACTGCAAAAGCAACCAGGCCCTGATAGAAACTCCAGAATCAACAAAAGAAACGAAAAATGCAAGCGCTCCAGAGAGCGTTCCGGCGGTTCCACGCCACCGCCGGTGCTCCGCCGCTCACCAGATTCGCTCTCCACGCGCCAAAATGTGTAAGCTTCCAACCCATCTGTAATTGGATTCAAAGTTTTGAACTTTATGTATGTATGAATGTTGGGTAAAGTTTTGAACTTTATGTATATATGAATGTTGGGTTATTAGAGCTAGTGGTTTCTGAATGTTGGGTTTGATTTCTATTCAGGTAGAGGTGGAGTTTGGAAATGGGAGTGTGTTCAATTTGTCAGCTGAGTTCTTAAGAGTCCACAGTCCAGCTGTTGATGCCAAGATTAGGTCCATTGCTGGTGAAAAGGTTACTTTTTTTATTAACCCTTGTTATCATAACATTGGAAATAGTATGTGGAAGTAAAAGAACAAGAGAAGAAATATGACCAGTTTTCAAATTCTTATGTTTACTAGGGTAATTTGTTTTGAACTTATGCATTCATGAGTTGTAATATGCATGTGCTGATGATTGATGATGTATGTTTCGGTTATGATTTCAGTAGCTTGTTGTCGTGTGTTGATTGATAGGTGATATCGGGGCGGCGTCTTGTGGGGATCATGTCTGCAGAACCTGTAGGAAACTATGGGGTGAGGTAGTTTTGAACTCTGAATTCATTGGTGATTGAGATCATGAGTGTAGTGTGTATATGAAGAGTTTGTGTTGTGACTGTGGACTGTGCGCAATGGATGTGTTGCAGGATTGTTTTCGATGACTTGCATAAGACTGGCATCTATTCGTGGGATTACTTGTATCATCTGGGGAGCAACAAGTTCAGCCTCATGAGAAGCTATATCAAGACTCTCAACAAGTATGGACTGCGGCGAGATCCACCTAGAAGGAAATGAACTAGGCTTTAATGCTTTACAATCAGTGGCTTCCAATCCACTTTCTCAGTCTTTTATCTATAGTTGAAGCAGCATTGATGGAGGATGGTGCAGCTTGTTTTAGTTTAGTTCATCACTTAGAGCCTTTGAGCTGAAGAGTAGTGAGGTAATTTGACATCAGTGTCATTTGTAAACTATCATGTCACTGCAATCTCCATGTTAATCAGTTGGGGTGCTATACAGAGTCCTTATTTGAGAAGCCAATGTGGTACAGATCTCAGGCTTTGAAATTGTTGTCGACACTTTTTATATCAAGAATAGGCTGTTTTTGCAAAAGATGAAGTGCTAGAAGGAAATGATTTTGGCTTTGCTGCTGCTTTACAATCGATGGCTGCCAATCTACTTTCTCAGCCTTTTTATCTATAATTGATCCCCTTAGTGGAGGATGATGCAGCTTGGTTTAGTTTCGAATTCATTGCTTAGAGCTAAAGAGTAGTAAGGTGATTCAATATCAGTGTCGTTTGTAAACTATCATGTCACTGCAATTTTCATTTTAACCAGTTGGGGTGCTATACAGAGTCCTTTTATTTGAGAAACCAATGGGGTGTTATACAGGCCTATTTTTCCTATGCCTATTTAAGTGAGCGCATTTCAGTTCTTTCAGCACCCTTTATAATTAGTTCACAACAATAAGTCAATGATGATGCATAAAAGATGAAGTAGGGATTAGGGATTATGAAATCAAAATACTGAACTAGTTTCAGAATGATGATTTTCAGGAACATAGTTCAGAAATATGGGAGAACATTCAACTAAAGTAAACCTACTCGGCTAAAGTTGCATATCATCTATCTTTGGTTCAACATATCCCTTATTTTCATGAAACCAATATCCTCAAGCATGATTACAAGTTTACACCATATCATAATCCCCTACTCATTGCGATTAGATTTTTTCTTTTGAACAAGTACCAACTTGTGTTTAATCTTGAATCTTTATTTTGAGAGTGGAAAGTGATGCTTTGTCATCACTTATCAACACAAGTGTAACACTAGACAACACACTAGACGTAATACAGTTATGATTTGGAATTCAAGTGACAGTCGCCACTTACATGTAAACAAGTTGACCCACGATGCATATTCCTCGTATGATTTTCGATTACAATAAGAAACCATACATAATTTATGCCAAAAACTCAAGTCATGATGATAGTCAGATGATGAAAGAGTTCAATTTTACAAAGAGGTTCTCTAATCAACTAACTTCTTTCAGTCATGATCATCAACAAATTTGTGCTTCCTCTAAATCTATAATGAATTAACACTGAAATACAAAAAATTATGGAACAACATGGCATTTACTTGTTACTGCAGACTCTTTTTGATGAAGAACTGTAACAACTAAGAGGGCTTCTTCTTCCTTCCACTTTGCGTAAGCGAGACTCGTTTCAGTTCTTGAGTTCCCCTTTTAATTCCACTGTCACAAAAATAACCATTCTTGAAACTTATAGAAACGAGGATACACAATTGGAACAGACACGGAAGTTCAATTTACATACCTTCTGTAGATGTAAAGATAAGTATAGTAAAGGAGCAGGAGCATCAGAGTCAGAACAGAAATAACAATGTACGATATACTCATCCTCTTCTGCACATTTGACAAACAAAGGACACAAAGAATAAGGGCCAACAGTATATCAGTAGTCCGACAAGCCTATTGATTCATTTTGTAATGCGCCATGGTTTGCCTAAAATGCCTACTCCATGAGTCCATCAATAAACATGTCAAACCACTAATTTGCCTGATTTTTCTAAAAAATTACAAAAAATGTGCTTTAGACAGAGCACTCTGATGTGTCTAACATGACTTCCATCAGAGAGCAACATCTATCCACTAAAAGCTATTATGTAAGCATGCAAATCTACGGAACATTAAATAACCGGTCATAGTGAAACTCACCTTCCTGCGTCCTTGAGAGAATGGTTTCCGCCGTCCACTGCAAGTGAGGGCATCACAGAATTGGCGTAAGAAGAATTCTGGCATATTAAACATCAAGAAAGTCCATAAGAAAAGATAAATAACTTGTTACAGCGTTGTAATTATCATAGAGAAAGATATGAAGTTACCATGTAGACGGTTTGCTGAAGGACCCTCATTGATTAGAAAACAACTATCCGCTAGACCCTGTGTATGATGGAAAACATATGAATACAATGAATGCTGAAATCTAAATGCATAAGACCTCATTAAGATGCAACCTCACACATATGTTTATTCCGTGCAGCAGCAGCAGGATTGCACTTGGTTTTGTGTGGAGCAGCACCCATTGCAACATCACAATGCAACGCACCACAGACATCTGCTAAGCACCTACTATGACTCTGATTGAGCAATACACAACACGTGTTCATTAGCAATGGACCATTTAGGCTACAGAAGGGTTGCAATGTGTAGAATTCAATTATAAACAACTAGTTTAACGCAATAGGATGGGAAAGGAGCTTGAGCATACGGGGTAGCCTCGGCTGAAATCAGAGGAGTACATTTTTAGACTTTCACAAGTTATTTAATTATGGGGATGAAAGGAAATCTATGAAATGGCATTTTCATCACAAATTATTAAGGTGGAACACAAGGTCACACTCTGGGGATTGATGAACCTAAGCTAAATTCATAATTCATAATAAAGTCATCCTCTTAACATGTTAAGCTCCACTATTCAGTGCAAGATAGTTTGGCTAATACCATCAAATCAGAATTAGTTATTGATACAAGACCTAGTCATAACTATCACCGCCAGGACAAATAAAAAATGAGAGCATAAAACCAAATAAAAACCTACCACATTGAGCAAATTGTGATGCCTGTTGTCAAAATGCTTGTCAAGAAACTTCTCCTCATAAAATCTTTTCTTACAGTATCCACACTGCCAATCATATACATCTATACTGACTTTGTGCTGTTCCTGATCTCTGTAAAGATCATTATCAGGGTGCAGCCTACACGATCTCGGAATCTGATACCGCTCTTTCTCTACAAAGGGCATTAAATACTGCAATACCAAAACACATCACAGTGAAAATGCTAGTCCAATGGCGGTAATCAGAAAAGGGTATATACATGATTTCCTTCGAGTACCTCTTCAATCACTTTCCATGCTGCCTTACTCCTTTCTCTCGAACAATGTACCTCGGGCATATCCGATGCCTCTCCCCTAAACGTCCTACAAATCCAATTGGAGTATTCGTTATAGAATTAGATAAAACCCAACTCAAAAGAAAAGAAAAAAACAATTTGAATGCATACAAATGTTCAACATTGTAAGTCCAGTACCTTGAGGTTGCAAATTCCTCATTATCCTGATAAGAGAAAACAGAGAAAAAATGTCATATTGATTCACAGAAGCAACCAGGCTTGGGAACTGGAACTTATTCTTGATTGTAATAATTGTAATAATCAGAAAAGATAGGATCTTGAGCAAGATAATAAAGCATTAACACAATTGCATCCTTTGCTTATTGATTTCAGTTTTAACTTAACAATACACAACAAAAGAAGCTGATGAAGATACCTGATCTGTTGGCATGGACTGACTAAGTTGCAGAGATAATGACAAAGATATGAACAGAAGAGAAACCCATTTGGGTTTAGACCATTTCTTCTTCATGTTCTTAATTTGGATCCTCTGAACTTCGCATCACCAACTCAAGTCCTCTTTCTGTCTCTGCTCAACACAAAACCGAGTTTACATCCAAGAACATAGCTGCCGCCCCACACCCCAGCAACCAATCTCCACGTGCCACAGGGCTAGAGATTTGGGCCTCTTCTAGTAAATTTGGTATATGTGAGTTTACATGACCATAGCTGCCGCCCCGCCCCAACAACCAATCATCACGTACCACATGAGCTAGAGATTTGGGCCTCTTCTAGTAAATTTGGTATATTTGAGTTTACATTCAAGACCATAGCTGCCGCCCCACGCCCCAGCAACCAATCACCACGTGCCAAAGGGGCTAGAGATTTGGACCTCTTCTAGTAAATTTGGTATACTTGAGTTTACATCCAAGACCATAGTTGCAACCAATAGGGGCAAGAGAAATAGGACCTCTTCTAGAAAATTTGGTATATTAGAGTTTACATTCAAGACCATAGCTGCTGCCCACGCCCTCGCAACCAATCACCACGTGCCACATGGGCTAGAGATTTGGGCCTCTTCTAGTAAATTTGGTAAATTTGTTTTGTTTTACTTTCGTTATAACTGTATATGATTATGCTACTTGGCTTATGTGTATGATGACCGTCTCAAACATCAAGACGGTCTAAACTCTAAAGTTTGTAGTATAATTCGTTTCTAAAGTTTCAATACTCCAAAGTTTTACCAGGGAACATCTCATGATAGTAAAATATAATGGTAGAAAACCTTATATTCGTAAGATTTTGTAAGTTCATCTTTTGTCGAACACGTTCGTTTACTTCATATCTTCTAACTATCAAATGACATCCTACGTTAATCAATTTGAATACTCGATCCAATAAAAACATTACTATATAAATTGCAATATAACTTAGGAAAGTTGGTGAACAAGATCCTTAAGTATTTACCAAATTATCAAAAACGTAGAGAAATGGTAGAAACAAAAAAAAGCAAGTTTGAGCTGCAATAGTGGATCTTCTTCTAGTAGCAAACCATGTCATGTGTGTTTGCGAAAGAACCAAGTCCATTTTGGGTAATGCCACCAACTACTACTTATATTACTATCATATCCCCACTGTATAAACACTTCCATGTTCTCCCCAAAACGTTGACAATTGTATTAAACAAACAACAAAAGCTCCGATTTTGACTTGAAAGCCATGAGATTAAGATCTCTAAGGCAACACCCTTCTCCAATCTGGGTCTGAATTCATCTCTACAACGATGGGTGGAGGTGACTTTGCATTGTGGGTGGTTCTGCTTCTGGGTTTGTGTGTTAATGGCGGGTCGGAAATGGCGCCGGGTCGGAGGGTCCATACTCTGTTCTCGGTGGAGTGCCAGGACTACTTCGACTGGCAGACTGTGGGACTCATGCACAGCTTCAAGAAGGCAAAGCAACCCGGCCCGATTACCCGGCTGCTGAGCTGTACCGAGGAACAGAGGAAGAAGTACAAAGGCATGCATTTGGCTCCTACTTTTGAAGTGCCTTCTATGAGTACGCACCCCAAGACTGGTGACTGGTCAGTGTCTCCTATCTGGGTTCATTCTTGTGTTTTTGGGTATTGTTTTATGTGAGTTCAGTTGTGATTGTTGCAAAGAACTGTGCTTTTGTGTGTGTGGGTTTGTAAAGTTGGATTCTTTTAGGTGTGACCTTGGAGATTAAGAAGTTGTGTTGTTTAAGGTGTTGTATTACTATGAAGAATCAGATAGAGAATTGAGTGTGTAAAGTCAACTACTTTAACATGTTCTTTGCTTTTTGAAGTTGAGGTTGAGGTTGCCAATGTTTAAAGCTTCATGCTTGCTTTGATTAACATGATGGTTTTTTTAGTTTGATACATTGGAGATTAGTGTAGCTGGCATAAGAAAAGCGAATTAAAGCCGTTAAGTGGGTAAAGGGGTTTAGGGAGGTGTTTTGTTACTATGAGTGATCACGTACAGGACAAATATTGCGGTGTGAGAAGTGATATTATGTTGGTTCCAAGAATGCTTTTGTTCAGTTATGGGTTAATAACATTGTAGATAGTTAACGTTTTCCCCTAATGTGGAAAAGGTAAAGAAGTAACTCAATGTGTTTTGTTCACTTTGCAGGTACCCTGCCATTAACAAACCTGCTGGAGTTGTGCACTGGCTTAAGTATAGTGAAGAAGCTAAGAATGTTGATTGGGTTGTGATACTGGATGCAGACATGATCATACGGGGGCCGATTGTTCCTTGGGAACTTGGTGCCGAGAAAGGCTATGCTGTGGCAGCATACTACGGGTATTTACTTATTTTGTCCTTTCTTCTAAATCATATCACACCAAAGATGAGCAACCAGATTCCAACATTAAAGACAAATATGATTATGAATGTCCTGGAAGTTTTCTGTGTAGCCAATGCCTTGAGTATACTGAGCTTTTTGTTGGTCAATCACTTGCATGAACTCTACAAAACCTTATGGAGAGATTTCTTTTCTGCCAATTGAATTATGTTTTCTGAACTTTTGTCCCAAGTCTTTTATAAGCAGTAAATTGAATTGTGGCTATCATTGTATATTCATTTAATTCATTTCTCCTTCAGATATTTGATTGGATGCAATAATATTCTGGCTCAATTGCATACAAAGCACCCAGAATTTTGTGATAAAGTTGGTGGGCTCTTAGCAATGCATATAGATGATCTTCGAGCATTGGCACCTATGTGGCTTTCAAAAACAGAAGAGGTGCGAGAAGATAGAGCTCACTGGGGAACTAATATAACTGGTGACATTTATTCAAGCGGATGGATCAGTGAAATGTATGGATACTCTTTTGGTGCAGCAGAGGTAATTTTCTTAGATTAGTCTCTTTTAGGCATTTTCTTTTGTTTCCTAATAACTATAGGATTTATCACAAATTTACAAGGCCACCTCACACTGATAATCATGGAACTTCTTTTCTTGGTGCTTGTTTTTAATTGGTATGGTTACCTGCTTTTTTAGGTTGGTCTCCGGCACAAAATAAATGATAACTTGATGATCTATCCAGGATATATTCCACAAGAGGGTGTTGTGCCTATACTTCTTCACTATGGCTTGCCATTTAGCGTGGGAAATTGGTCCTTTAGTAAATTAGATCACCATGAAGATGGAATTGTTTATGATTGCGGCCGTCTCTTTCCTGAACCTCCTTATCCAAAAGAGGTATGTGTTCTGAACTTCTGAATCCAATAGACAATTAATTATTCCCTTTAGTATTGGAAACTTCCTTTGATTACAAGAAGCCTGCACGTTTCTTTCATTAGGTATGTTCGCATCAATCAATCTCTTTGCTAAGATGTCATCATACACACCGTTAGATAGCCCCCAATTAGTTGTATGGAGAGTTCATTTTGGTATAATTATGCACTACGAGTCATTTTATAATATACATGTGAATTGAGGCTCAACCAAACAACCTGAGGTTTTTGATCTAAGAAATCTCAAAAATCATGTACATAGAGGATTCCATTCAACTGGGTAAGATTAACATTATGTCTTTATTTCCAGGTTAAACTGATGGAACCAGATGCACATAAAAGGCAGGGTCTCCTTTTGAATCTAGAGTGTGTCAACACTTTGAATGAGGGACTTTTACTTCAACATGCAGCAAATGGTTGCCCTAAGCCAAAGTGGTCAAAATACATTAGCTTTCTGAAAAGCAAAACTTTTGCTGAGCTGACTCAACCAAAACAGCTGACTGCTGCCACTTTAGGAATTGAGGAGAAGGTACAGCAGGTTGTAGACGAACCTGCGGAGCCATATCCAAAAATCCATACTTTATTTTCTACAGAATGCACCCCTTACTTCGATTGGCAGACTGTTGGACTTGTCCACAGTTTTCACCTCAGTGGACAGCCTGGAAATATCACGCGATTACTCAGTTGTACTGATGAAGACCTAAAGCAATATGCTGGCCATGATCTGGCCCCAACACATTATGTTCCTTCCATGAGCCGACATCCATTAACGGGCGATTGGTAATTCTATTTATCTAATATCCTCTTTCCTTCTCCAAAGATGTGGGGTTCAGCACTGTGCTATTCTTAATGGTTTTGGCAAAGTTTTCCAATTTTCATCTTAGCATTATCTGATATGCTTGAGAACTGATCTTATACCTTACTTGCCTGGCTACTGTAGTTTTATTTATCATCTGTAGTTTTATTTATCATTTGTCAGTTGCTTTACCGTCCAATTCTTTCCAAGGCATTTTTGAAGTATCTTTTGTTAATGCTTTAAAACTCTTTGATGTCTGTCACATATTCAGTGAGGACTTTCTTGAAGTATCTCTTCCAGGAAAATCCGTGTGTGTGTGTGTGTGTGTTTTTTTTTTTTCAATGATGGGAGGGGGCTTGGGGTGGATTCTTAGTTAATCTATGAAATATATCTGTGGAGTTGCATAAATAGATAGATTTATTCCAACCCAGTGGTAAAGCGTATCGTTTGCTTTCTATCAGGTATCCGGCAATTAACAAACCAGCTGCGGTCCTACATTGGCTGAATCATGTGGATACTGATGCAGAGTACATAGTGATTCTTGATGCTGATATGATTTTGAGAGGCCCAATTACACCATGGGAATTCAAAGCAGCACGTGGCCAGCCAGTTTCAACTCCCTATGAGTAAGACTGATGTTTTCTATTTCTAAGACATGAAGTAATTCTGCTTTTTGCAGTTCTTGCTCTATTTTGTGTGCAAGTCTTTTTGTGTGTTTTGTAGTGAAACTTTCTTGATCATAATCAAGACGAGGACTTATGTTCATAAGCTCTGCATATGCAGTTATCTTATTGGCTGTGACAATGTACTCGCAAAGCTTCATACTCGACATCCGGAAGCCTGTGACAAGGTCGGGGGTGTCATCATCATGCATATAGATGATCTTCGTCAATTTGCTTTACTATGGTTGCATAAAACCGAGGAAGTTCGGGCAGACAGAGCTCATTATGCCACAAATATTACTGGAGATATATTTTCATCTGGTTGGATAAGTGAGATGTATGGTTACTCATTTGGTGCAGCAGAGGTAAAGTTTTTATACTCTATATAGTCTGTATGCATCTTGCAACTTTGTATGCCTTGGGTTTCCAATTTCCATTATATGCTTTGTGGGCAGTGTTTCTTTGCTAGTGATATCTTTTCCCTCTTCTTTTTATATGCAGATGAAATTAAGGCATCGCATAAGCAGTGAGATACTGATATACCCAGGATATGTTCCTTCACCTGGTGTAAACTACAGAGTTTTCCACTACGGTTTGGAATTCAAAGTTGGAAATTGGAGTTTTGACAAGGCAAAGTGGAGGAATACTGATGTGGTTAATAGGTGCTGGGCTCAGTTTCCAGACCCACCAGACCCTTCAACACTTGACCAGACGGACAATAACATACTGCAGAGGGATCTTCTTAGCATAGAATGCATCAAGACACTAAATGAAGCATTACGGCTGCATCATGAGAGGCGGAAGTGTCCTGACCCTAATTCCCTGTCCAATTCAAACTCAGATGCACAAGAAGAACTTGTAGTATCGAGGAAATTTGGGAAGATGAATGTAAGTTCTGTTGTAGAAAGCAACCATGATCAAAAGAATCAGTCTGCAGGGGAACTTTCAGAACCAACCGAGACAGATGGGATGTTTAGTTCTGTCAGGTTCTGGGTTATTGCTTTCTGGGCATTCTGTGGCTTGGGCTTCTTGACAGTTGCATCAGTGTTGTTTTCTGGTCGGAAAGGGAAAGGCAAAAGAGGTAAAAGTTATAGAGTTAAGAGAAGAAATTCGGGTTCAGGATTCATGGATGTTAATGGACGTGATAGGCATTTACAAGTACCATTATGACATTATTTTTGTGAGGTAACTGTTCAATACTTCATAATCTAAGAGGAGACCAAACTATGATACTGAAAGTTACAAAGCCAGACCAAGTTTCACTCTCAAAGGACAATGAAAGTAGTTATTTTAACAATGTTACAAAAGGTTAGATATATGAAGAGGAAGAGGAGGCTGTGTAGCCAGTCATTTTGATATCAATTTGTATCATTTCTTCTTGATGTCTAGTAAGCAGTGACTGATCCGTTTTTCTACCAAAGACATTTTCACCTGAAATGGTACAAATTCAATTGAGTGAAATCATAATAAATGATAATGAAAAAAAACAGTGTCTATTATAACTTCACCAAACAATCCAAATCAAGTCACATTCCTAGTATCTCAAGTAGGTATTAAAGTTGATAAATAGTAATGTTGTAACTACTAGTTGTTCAGCCCTTCACATCTCTACCCACATTGTACTCCATTTGATACAATACTCCTTCTAAATTGTCATGGTATATGTTGTAAAACAATCTATTAAGTTCTATTAAGTAACAACAAAATCTCACTTATCCCACCACCAAATCAAACCCCCCAAGATTCAATCTTTGCTTCACTTCCCAACAACTTTAGGAGCAAACTTGTGCTATAAAAAAGTACTAGGCAGGACGACTAGCATAGAGAGAGAGCCTAAACTTGTTCAACTTCAAATTTCAAAATGTGTGCTAATTTTAGCCGTTGAAGGATTCCTCTTGCTTTGGGGACACGTGGGTCCTATAACCAAATCCCACCTGTCCCACTTTGGCTTTTGCAGACTCCGAACCCAACTCTCCTCTCTATCTCTCTCTAAACTTTCTCTCTCTCTCTCTCTCTATATCCCCAAGGCCTGAGGGGGCCAGGCCTAAACTTTTGCCCAAAAACCCCTTTTTCTCCTCGTTTGAATTTCAAATTCGAAATGTAAACGACCACATTGCCCCATTTGCAATCTTAGATTTCTTTAACTTACTTAGCAATTTAGGGTTTCCAAGTTTGGATCTTTTTCTCTCTCTCAAGTTCAATTAGGCAATTCAATTATGGGAGACTCGACCTGTCTCATGCAACCCTTTTCTTACGCTTCTGGAATTCCCAATGAGGCATTCGAGGTTTGTGATCTCAGAAACCCTAATTTCAATTATGATTCTAGACTAGTTCTTCATGATTGTTTCTGGGTTCTTTTGTTCATTTGGGGCTTAAAGTTTAGTGCTTTTTAGGTTTTTGGTTACTGGGTAGTTTGAATTTGGGGATTTCTGTTTTGGGAAACTAGGAAACTTGAATTGCCTGTTGAATTGTGGCCTAAAAATTAATGCTTTTTAGGTTTTAGTTAATGGGTAGTTTGATTTTGGGGATTTCTCTTGAATTGTTGAATTGTATTATTTGCTTTTCACTTTTTCACTTAATGGGCAGTTTGAATTTGGAGATTTCTATTTTGGGTCACTAGGGAAACTTGCATTGCTTGGAGAGGAACACATTGTATGTTGAATTAAGGCCTAAAGTTCGGTGCTTTGAAGTTTTTCATTTACTGTGTAAGTTTGGTTTTTGGGGATTTTTGATTTGCTTATGACTTGAGGTAACTTGAATTGTTTACAGGGGAATCCAATTCATGCTCTTGGGCATTCGGTTTCGTTTGGGAGGTTTATGACAGATTCATTAGCTTGGGAGAAATGGTCATCATTCTCTCATAATCGATACGTAGAAGAGGCTGAGAGGTATGCTCAGCCCGGCTCAGTTGCACAGAAGAAGGCTTTCTTTGAGGCACATTACAAGAAGGTTGCTGCTCAACGAGCCGCGGCTTTGCTTGAACAAGCAAATGCTGCGGCTGCGAAATCCAAAAATGCTACTCCACCTAAACCCCAAGCCACGGTCCCAGATCCTCCAAAGTACATGATTTGTGAGCAGGAGCTCAAGGAGAAGGTGAAACAGCGAAATGGACTTCGTTCGAAAGTTGGATTGGACAAATTCGAAAGCATTGAGATGTTGAAAGTAGCTGATCTTGTCGCTGAAGAGGAGGCTGAAGACAAACATAGAGAAGAAGCTGTATTGGTGGATTCCAGTGGGTATAACTCAAGCATTGACCCACAAAGAGAAGAAGGAGCTGTATTTGTGGATACCAGTGGGTATAACTCGAGCATTGATATGGAGAACTGTGAAAGAGTGCATCCTATCTCTGAATTCCCAGTTCCAGGGGAGAACTCTGTGGTAGCTGAATTCTCAACCCCGATGCAAGAAACTTGTACCCACAATGTGGAGACTGTCATGGAGCTCGAGCACAGTGGCACACTTCAGATGGAAAAACCTCTTTTACAGGTAACAAACAACATTGGTGGACGACCATGGTTTGCAACATTTTATAACAGAAGTTTGCTTAAACTGAACTTTTTTGTTGTTTCAGGAGAGTCGCAGCTCTGATCAAGAAGCTTCATTGGAACAAAACAAAACTCTATTTTCGTCCAAGTCATCATTAATGTATCACAAAGCACCTAAGGCACCAATTTCTCCATCTAAAACCACAGCTCCTTGCTTTCCAAGAAGGGAAGGGAATGCCACTCCATTACACAAAGCTCCTAAGGCCCCAACATTCCCATCCAAACTCACAACTCCTTGTTTTCCGAGGAGGGAAAGTAATGCCACTCCATTACTCAAAGCCCCAGCATCTCCAGCCAAACCCACAGCTTCTTGTTTTCCAGGAAGGGAAGGTGCCATTCCATTACACAAAGAACGTAAGGGCCCAACATCGCCAGCCAAATCCACAGCTTCTTGTTTTCCGAGAAGGGAAGGTAATGCCATTCCATCACACAAAGCACGTAATGGCCCAGCATCTCCAGCCAAACCCACAGCTTCTTGTTTTCCGAGAAGGGAAGGTAATGCCACTCCATTACATAAAATGCTGTCATCAGCTTCCGAGGACAAGAAATCTTCTACACCAAAATCGCTTCAAAAGTCTGTCAGTTTTACACCCATCAGAGAGCTTTCTAGATTTACTTCAACAGTCATGAGAAAGATTGAGAACTCAAGAGTTGGTACTAGTTCTTTCAAGACGCCTAAGGATTGCTCAACTCTTCTAAAGACTCCAACCATGGTGATTCCCTTCTTTGTGTATTTACAAGATGGTCTCTGAAAGTTTGAGATGTTGTCAAGTAGTGTGAAGCATGCTAAGAAATTTTATCTTTGGAGCTGCAGGTATCTAAAAATGAGGTGCACAAGCATCCTTCAGTAACTCCTTGTTCAGGAAAGAGAAGGTAGTTGTCAAATATCTATGGAACAAACAGGCAATATCTTAAATGTTGAAAAGCTAAATTAATTATGACTGATCCAGTTGTTTTGTGAATCACAGGGCAAAAACGCCAGGCGATCCCTCATCAGTCACTGGAGCGAAAACCTTGGGGCCCAAATGGCATTCAATCCGTACAGAGTAAGTGCCTTTCCTTTTTTCCTAAGTTTCCAGTATGTATTATCATGAAGTGGTTCCCATTTATATCCACCGCATGTTTAAAACAATTACTGATGATGAAATCACAAAGAAACCGATGCACATTTTACCAGGTATAATGTATTTGTGTACACATAGGTTAAGTTGCCTAACACTGCTTGGAAGTTGTTTTGATCCAACAGTGGAAGTATATTCACTTCATGGATTTATTAATTCAACCTTTAAAGTTGAATTAAGAGACTTTTAAGTTCTCATAATTTTTGTCTGCCAATTTGGACAGTTGCTCAAAAATTTTGAGTGCCTGCAGAAACAAAGCACGATCTCCATTTTCATCTGCCTCCTTCAGCTTAAGAACTGAAGAACGAGCTGCAAGTAGAAAGAAGGCAAGCCTTTGCTTTTGGTTCTTTTCTAGATATATGTTTGCGGACTATAATCAAATCTTTTATGTATATTTTTAAAGTATTTATGGATGTCAAATACTTCATTGCTTTCAGAAGCTCGAAGAAAAGTTCAATGCTGATGAGGCACAACAAGTGCAGGTAAAATGAGTGAACTGATCACATAAGCATTAAATTCTTTGTCATCTTATTGTTTGTTCAGTACAACTGGACTCTATACACTAATTTCCATCCTTTATGCAGGAGAAAGCAGAAATAGAAATTAGAAAGTTCCGTCAAAGCCTTTGCTTCAAAGCCAGGCCACTGCCTGATTTTTATAAAGAAAGAAAAGCACCACACAAGGATGAGGTAAGTTATTCATGCTACATTGTGGACTGTGACTTGTATACCAATTCCATGTTTACCGAGTAATAACAATGTAGTAGACAACAATACCTGAAGGTTGCTGGTTAATGTACATCTTATCAAATGCTATCTTTCTACAGGTTCTGATTTCTAATTCACAGACAGTAGGGAAAAAGCATAGTCCACGAGGCGCAATCTCTGTACCTCCTCATGATCCATCATTCAAGAGTAGTGGCTCCAAGCATGCGCAGATCCAAGCAAGGAATAAGGAAACCCCAACTTGCTCACTCATTACACGATCCTTAAAGACCGTTCATGAGAACACATCTCCAAATATTCAGTCCAACTGAGCTTAATCCCCTTTACTTTTAGAGATAGGTTTGATCACACCTCATACCAAATTGATTTGCCAGACTACGGAAATATGCATAAATGTATTGAGCAAATTCATACATGTATGAAGTGTGTAGTAGACAAAGATTGCAAAATCTCTTTAGTTACCTGTATCAATAATTTTTGTTAGCCTAGGACTTTTATTTGTTATGGAAGCCAGCGGTCATGTGGAATTGCCATATTGCCATTTGGATATAGGCTTTGGCATCTCCTCATCTGGCAAGAAAACTAAGAGGGTATTACACGCCACTCTTGTCTATGAGCATTATGTGTCTAAACTCTGACTTTAAGGATTGCGAAAGTGAGATTCCAAAATTTAGATTATGTATTCATATTTTCTTTAGAATGATAAAATCATAATGATAATTGTGTTGTATATTTAAGCATCAGTGAGGATACTAGTTGGTCCCTTCCACATCAAGTTCATGACTTCTTGTACACTTTGATGTGTTTACACAATCATTTCTGGTGAATGAGTCGCAGTCTCGCAAAACATGATCAGATAAGAGTTTCATATCAATAATGACCTGGGGAATGTATTTGGCGATTGCCATACAGACTCAAATTGGGCTGCAACATTTCGTATACTACTGAGGATGACAAAGAACAGAATTCTTTAATTCATATCTTCTATAATAGTAGGAGGGTCTCCAGATGAGCAGCTTGATCAGATATCAGCAGCTTGAACAGATAAGGATATTTCTGTCAAGCAAATACGTAGTTCATGAAACTAGTTGTACAAACTGACTAGTATTCGAACAGTTTGTTGTTGAACCATGCAAGCAAAGCTTCATACAACCTCCGGCTGTACTGGGTGATGATGATCAGGAGATTTGCCCACAGCCCCTGTTCTTTCCTCACTCGTACTGCCATGGGGGGCTATTTGCTGTGCTTTCTTGGCAGGATACAGTAGAAAATGTTGACACATGAACAGAAGGTCGAAGAATATCGAGATCTGAAAACAATGTACAATCAATTTGGCACCAACTAATAGAATTTCGGAGAAGAAAAGGTAGAACAAAGTTTGAGAGAGTGATGACAAACAAAATATTCATACCAAAGAGAGAAGTGTCTTCCCTATATTTCCATAGAAGTTCACCCAAGAATCTGAAGAAGACACACAAAACTAGATTGTTAACAATTTTATGATGAAGTTGCTATCATTTGATCAAGGAATATATGATGATTGGTGGAAGAATATACGCTGATCTATAGACTGCAGCCATTTGTGCATAATTTGTGAGGCCTCCGGTAAAATCAAGTAAAATGTTGCCAATGTTGAACCCATCTGTGCTCTTCTGCATGAAGTTCATGATTGCTATACATGACCATTGATATCAAAACGGTCATTATCAATTCTAATCTATTAGTCCCCATAATATGGCAGTTACGGCAGAGAGAGTTTCAAGTCAATATTAACCTGAGGAATGTATTTGATGGCTGTCATACAGACTTGAATTAAGCTGCAACATTTCACATGCAATGAAGGAAAACCATCATCCATCGATGATTAGCAAGCGAACATGAAGCACAAAGGTAAGGATAGAGTATATTGCTAAAAAAAGTATATAATGTATCTTAGTACTTGAAAACGGAAATGAGCCAAAGCCAAGAGAGGTTTCACAAAGCTATGAAAAAGCAAACTACAGCACTAAGCCACACAGCAACAACGATTCCAATGGAAATCTTCGACACCTTTGATTTCCACGCTGCATATATATAACAAATATGAAACATATTTTGGTGGAAAAGGTCATAAAGTTGGAAAATCATCAGATGCATCAATTCAAGACTAAAGTAGAGAATTATTTCATAGATTGCAATTTGAATCAGGGTCAGTGCAGTCAATAAAACAGCTTGAGAAGAGAATGCCACATCGTTTGCTGCCACAGGTATCATCTGCATATAAACATGACACATTGAGAAAATGTCGGTATGATCATGAACTATAGTCCCTCTTCATTTTCAGCTCATCGAATCCTAAACCAGTGAGCAACAGTCAAGAGACCTGAAATTAAATGTCAGCAATCAATTGGTCCTTATATGTCCTGATGTATGTGAGACTCCACAACCTCCAACATTATACCTTGTTGAAAAAGTCATAACATTTTGCATGCATTTAGGGAAAAAGAGTATATAATAACTGCTTCTGACCTTCGCTTTACAGAAATATATGAAAGTCGTAACCGATTATATAAAAAATAAATAAAAAAAGGATTCCACATGTTAGGTTTTTATTAAGGCATATAGTGGGCACATGAAAACTGGGCGTGACGTGCTCCCCTCCTAAACTAAGGTCAATCCGTCAATGTATTTAAGTCAAGCTGCCATAGGACCATAAGCAACAATAGTAATTTTCACAAACTTTTGGTTCCAATGACTTGCCTAAGGTTGGTATTAAAACCATTGAGTAATACCTATTGGTTTATACCCATCTAAGAAAAATTCACCCGTAATACCTGTTTACAAAATATTGGGTTGAAGTAAATTTGCAGGTTACTTTAAACATAACCCTAAAATCAGAGCAGAGAAATAACAGTATTATCTAATGAGTAAAATATTGACGATTATGAAAATTTCGATGGTTTAAAAAAAAAAGAAATCTCAATAGATATATCGAGATAATATCGAATATCGATAAAAATTTTATCTAAAAATTATATATTCGACTAAAAATAGATTAAATATAAAATATAAAAAAATATAAAAATTAATATTGATAATTATAAAAAATAAAAATTTTAAAAAATTATTAAGAATATTTTAAATATTTTACTCCTTAAACATTACCACGCAAGAGGAAAGGAAAGACCAAGACTTCACCATCTTCAAGAAGCCGATACCTCCAAGAGCGCTATCAGACTCAGAGCGAGTCAACGTTCTTGTACTTCTCTCGGGTCGGTGCTTGAGCTGGGCCAACCCGTTTCAGTCACAATCAGAGGAATGTTCTCGTGTCCGGCGACGGCCATGGCGGAGATGACGGCGTCGACCATCATGTCGAAGAGGTTCCGGTAGCGGACTCCGGTGGCCATGTCGTCACGGAAGCTGAAGGGGTGCTCCTGAAAGAGAGGGAACCCGATCGGAATCTCAATCCGGAGGCGGTAGAGGTTGGCTCTCTTGTTGTTTCCGGTGAATTTAGTAGGAAAAGTTTCAGTGATGGTGGATAGAGACCGGTCCCTACTCCCAAGAAAGTTTTGGAAATTCTGAGTCTCTCTCTTTTCTATTCCAGCAATCTTTCTGTTTTCCACTGAGAGGATAATCTGAAGAGGTTGCATTCTAGCCTTCTTTTGGTCAAAAGGCTTATCAAGATCAACCCACCAGTCCAAGTCCCCGCAGTGATCTTCTCAGACTCCATACCAGCCGGCGGAAGCCGGCAAAGCTCAGTTCTTACGAGGTTAGTAACATAACATAATGTAGTTTTCTTGAAATCTTGTAGTATTTCATAATTTCATGATGTTTTGTCCTCTAATGTTGCACCTGTTTTCGGTTTGGTTTTAATTTTTTGTTTGCTTTTCTGTGTTTGCATAAATCACTAAATAAAAAAAGATGGACGGGAAAATGATTATTACGGTAATTGTTGCGTGGGTCGGTTACATGGCGATTAATAAGTGGATGGACGGAAAACTGATTATTACGGTAATTGCTGCGTGGGTCATTTACATGGCGATTAATAAGTGGATATGGACTCCAATGAAGCGGCGCCCAAATCCAATACGGAACGAAGATGATAATCCACCTTCTCCTCCTCGGCTGGAGTATGATGTGTTTTTAAGTTTCAGGGGTCTTGATACTCGCAAGGGTATTGCAAACCTTTTATACAAGGAATTGGAATCAAGTGGAATTAAAACGTTCATGGATGAGGAAGGGCTTAAAGTAGGGGCTGAAATTTCCTCAAATCTGCTGAAGGCAATCGAAGAATCGAGGTCTGCAATTGTTCTTCTCTCACCAAATTATGCTACTTCCCCATGGTGTTTGAATGAGCTTGCAAGCATTATTCAAGGCTTTGAAACCAGGAACACAACAGTTATTCCAATTTTCTATAATGTGGAAGCCCGTGACGTCCGACATCAAATGGGGAGTTTTGAAGAAGCTTTCATCAGATACGAACAAAGGAAAGAAGAGAAGGTGGAGCACTGGAAAGCTGCTCTAACAAAAGTGGCCAACCTCTCAGGCTTGGAACTAAAAAACTATCGGTAAGGATGGTGATACTATGTTAACTATTGTTATAATCTTTGTGATACGAGAAATTCATCTGAGTGATATACGAACTTTTGTTCCTTATAAACTTTGGTATATCAAGTTTGAATATATCAGAATGGTATCTCATGTTTTCATCCCAACCTAAGATTGATATATATATATATATATATAGCCATTAAGATGACCAATTAGTAATCTTAATGGCTATATATACCAATCTTAGGTCGGGATAAAAACATGAGATACCGATCTGATATTTTTAAAACTTGATATACCAAAGTTTATAAGGAGCAAAAGTTCGTATATCATTCAGACGAATTTCTCTTGTGATATATCTTAGTTGATGGTTGTTTGACTTGTGTGTATATATATAGGTCTGAGAAACAGCTGGTTGAAGACATTGTGCAATGTGTGTACAGTACAGTACGAGATCTGGAAATTGAGTCTCCTGCAGATTTTGTTGAATATGAAGCAACAAGAAAAGCCATGGGTAAGATAATGAATGCGCTTAAGGATGATAGGTTCACTGCCATTGGTATCTGTGGAATTGGAGGCACCGGTAAGACAACACTGGCAAGACATGTTGCTGCAGAAGTAAAAAAGAAAGGGATTTTTGATCATGTGGTGATGGCTGTTGTGACACATGAACCTGTCTTGAAAGACATTCAAGGCCAATTAGCAGTTAAGTTGGGTGTCAAATTGGATGAGAAAGAGACAATCCATGAAAGAGCTAGTAAATTGAGTCAGGTGATAATGCGTAAAAATAAGATCCTTATAATCTTGGATGACATATGGAAGAAAACAGATTTGTCCCTCATTGGAATTCCTAGCTACAAGATGCTTGAAGATCGCAGTTCCAAGGTCCTCCTCACCACAAGGAATTCCAAGGTTTGCAGTTCCATGGATAGCCACCCAAATATTGCTCTCGAGATCTTAAACCCTGAAGATTCTTGGAACTTATTTGTGAAGAAAACAAGAATGTCTTCTGAAAAATTGGCTGTTGTCAATGAAGAAGCAAGTATTCTAGTGAAAGAGTGCGCTGGTCTCCCAATCGCGTTGGTTGCAATTGCTAGAGCACTTAGAGATGAAGATATCACGGAATGGAAACAAGCAGCTGAACGACTAAAGTCTTCTCAACGTAGAAACCGTGATGATGTTGTGCTCAATTGTATTAAGCTAAGCTATGATCAATTGACCTCTGAAGATGCCAAATTATGCTTCTTGCTTTGCTGCCTATTCCCAGAGGACTATGATATCCAAATTGAAGAGTTGATGATGTATGCATTCGGGAAAGGATTGTTCCGTGAGGGCAATACATTGCAAGATGCCAGAATCGATTGCCGTTCTGCAGTCAGGTCCCTTAAATCTTCTAGCTTGCTTTTGGGCACTAAACATGATGGACATGTACGGATGCATGATGTCATCAGAGATGTTGCCGGATCAATTTCGTCATCTGAAGCTGGCCAATCTGTTTTCGATGGAGCTGGTCGGTTTCAGATGTGGCCGAAGATCGACAGAGGCTACTGCGCAATCTCATTAATGATGAACAAAATCAGAATGCTTCCCAAGAATTGGTATGTTCGGAACTCAAGATATTGTTGTTACAACACAACCCAAATGTCAGTACGATCCCGGAGTCTTTTCTTGGATGTCTGAGGGAGTTAAGCGTCCTAAATCTTAGCAAAACTAGTATTTCTGTGCTACCCCCATCATTTTCTCTCCTAACCAATCTTCACAGTTTGCATTTAGATTCTTGTGTGAAAATTTCCGACATATCTGTTCTCGGAGAACTTGAAACGCTTGAGATTCTTAGTCTGAGAGAATGTTGCCCTGAGGAAGTTCCAGAAGCAATAGGAAATTTAAGCAGTCTAAGAATGTTGGACATCAGTGAATCACCGGTTGTTAAAATTGCATCGCAAGTGATATCCCGTTTAAGTGGGTTAGAGGAACTTTATATGCAATGTGATTTTGCGGATTGGAGGAATGAAGTTGAGGAAGCAGGAAAAGAAACAAACATTGGCTTTGATGAGTTAACTGGTTCTTCATTTTTACGCATTTTGAAGGTTGGGATACCTAATGCAATGGTCTTACCTAAAAATGTTGATGTCCCTCCAGATTGGCTCTACTTTGATATATGTATCAGCAGTGACTCTGAAGTCAGAGAATCCACTTGGAAGCCACACTCCTCTCATGATCAATCAAGAACCTTGACTCTTAGCACACCTATTCACAACTTGCCAGAGTGGTTTACTGACGTGGTGACAGAGAAAGCAGAGAAACTACATTACAGAAAGTGCGAGGGCTTATATAACATTCTTGAGGAGTATGACTGTGGGAGATTAAATGAGTTGAGGTATCTCTCTATAATTGGGCCCAATGAGAATTTGAAGGAGTTGATGAATGCAGATGCAAGGGATTCAAATAATGCTGCATTCCCGAAGTTGGAAGAGTTACATCTCTTCAAGGTTGAAAACATCAACAACTTATGTGTTGGTACCTTACCTCCTGGGTCTCTATGCAAGCTCAAGTTATTGGATGTGAGGAAATGTCATAACTTGGTAAATGCTCTTTTACAATCACCTTTGTTGGAGAGACTGCAATTTCTGGAGAAGCTTCTTTGTGCACATCTGAATCGCTTGGAATATGTGTTTGGCCCTGGCAAAACTACTACATGTGAAAAGTTGAAAGAGATGAGACTGTGCAGATTACCAGAACTCATTAAGATATGGAGTGGTGAGGCTCCACATGCAATCTTCCTTAATCTTAAAACTTTGGCAGTTAGTGGGTGCAAGAAGCTGAAAAGTCTCTTCACGTCCGATATAGCTCATTGTCTATTGCAATTGGAAGACCTTTGGGTGCATTCATGCTTTAGCTTGGACCGAATTGTTGAACTGAGCGAGGAAACAGGGAAGAGGAATGTCATTTTTCCAAAATTACAGAACTTAGTCTTGGAAGATCTTCCTCGGCTCAGAAGGTTGTATAGTAACAGTAGCGGAGGTCCAACTTCATTGGAGATAGAGTTTCCCTCCTTAGAATACTTCTACAAGTTGGAATGCCCCCGGTTCTCCCCCTCTGCTCCTAATTTCCACAGCAAGAAGCAAGTCCAAGTCAATGATACACAACATTATAGCTCTCTAAAGGAAAGGTATGTCTCTGTCAGAAACTTCTTTTCTATTCATGCCATATATATGCCTTAATCCAAAGAACGATTTGCAGCACATTGGGCGCCATTATATATGAACCCACATTAGTGCAGCATATTGTCTCATCACCGAGTTAAAATATTCTTCTAAAATAAAAACGAAGAAAATAAAATAAATAAATAAACTTGAAACTGGACTGCTTTTACTTGCATTTTTAATACTGTTGAGACTCTTAATTTACGAAGATTTTCTCATTCATATCAAATTGACTATTAGGTTATGGGAGAACATGGAACTTGAGTTTACAATTTCTGAAGATGGGCGGCGTCTGTGGAAGTATGATGTATTTTTGAGTTTCGAGGGTTTTGACACTCGCAAGGGTATCACATATGAACTATACGATAGACTGCGGCGGAGTGGAGTTTCTACTACCTTCATCGGTGACTCAAGTATTCGAGGAGGGGATGTGATTTCTCCCGCTCTCCTAGAAATAATTGAAGAATCAAGGTTTGCAGTTGTTGTACTCACTCCAAACTATGCCTCTTCTACTTCGTGTTTGGAGGAACTTGCAAAAATCTACGAGTGCATGAAAGATCAGAACATTTTTCCTATTTTTTATCATGTGGAGCCCTCTGATGTTCGATATCAGAAGAAAAGTTTCGAAGATGCTTTTACCCAGCATGAAAACTCGAGGCGACACGGAGACAAGGTGGACACGTGGAGAGATGTTTTGAAACAAGTATCCAATTTCTCTGGGTGGCATACAGAGAATTACAAGTAAGTATCATGATGAGACACAGCTTTTAAATATATACTATAAATTTTTCGTGATGGTTTCGATGATTTTTGACCCTCGATTCTTCCTTCTCTTTAGGACTGAGAGAGAACTTGTGGACGCAATTGTGGATTCTGTGCGCAGTAAAGTACAACCTGGTGAAATTGAGTTTACAGTGTCCGAGGGAGATTTTCAGGCATTTGAAGCTACAAGACAAGCCATGGATGAGGTTATGGAGACCCTTGAAGATGACAAGGTCACTTTCATTGGGGTCTACGGCATGGGCGGCGTCGGCAAAACAACCATGGTAAAACATGCCGCTGCAGAATCCTTGAAAAATGGGACTTTTCGTTATGTGATTATGGTTTTTGTAACCCAAATCCCCGACTTGAGAAGAATTCAGGCCACAATAGCAGAAAAGTTGGGCTTTAGATTGCAGGAGGAGACAGAAATGGAAGAGCTGATAGATTGTTTAAGGAGATAATAGGAAGAGAAAAGATCCTTATAATCTTAGATGACATATGGGAGAGAATAGAGTTGACAAGCATAGGTATTCCCAGCTTCGAGGACCTTCAAGGTGTGGCTCCAAACTCCTAATCACCACAAGGAGGTTGAATGTTTGTCGTGTCATGGAGTGTCAAGTAAAAATTGCTCTCGATATCTTATCAGAAGAAGATTCTTGGACCTTGCTTGTGAGAAATGCAGGAACAATTCCTTTTGAGTCCACCACATTTGAGCGTGTGGCAAGGAGAGTTGCTAGAGTATGTAGAGGTCTGCCGCTTGCATTGATAACAGTTGCAAGGGCACTCAGAGATACAGACTTGGTAAGATGGGAACTAGCAGCTAGAAGTCTAGAGAAGTCACAATCTGCCAGCCTTGACGATCACGGAGAAGCATTCAAATCTATAAAATTAAGCTATGATTACTTGAGAAATGAAGATTACAAGTCATTCTTCTTGCTTTGTTGTTTATTCCCAGAAGACTTCAACATACCACTAGAAGACTTGTTCAAGTATGCAATTGGGAAAGGATTGTTTCAATATGCCGAAACAATCAAAGAAGCCAGAGAAGCAGCATATTCTATGGTCAGGTACCTGAAAAATTCTAGCTTGCTTTTGGATAGTGGAGAAGATGGATGTGTAAGGATGCATGATGTCGTCCGAGATACAGGCCTGAATATTGTACAATCTGAAGTTGGGCGTGGATTTTTTTTTTAAAGCTGGCTCTGGTTTAAAGGGTTGGCCGACACACGGATTACATGAAGGCTGCACTGTTATTTCACTGATGAAGAATGAAATTCGCAAGCTACCTGAAGAAGAGCTGGTATGTCCAAATCTCCAGATTTTATTACTACAAGATAATGCTGATTTGAATGAGATCCCTGACAAGTTTATCCAAAGTCTGAATGAATTAAGGCTCTTGGATGTTAGCAACACTAGTATTTCCTCTCTACCCCAATCAATCAGTCTTCTCACCAACCTCCAAGCTTTGTATTTAGATTTTTGCAAGAGATTGATTGACATTTCCATAGTGGGAAGACTTGAGAAGCTTGAAATTCTTAGTATGAGAGAATGTCACCTCAAGGAATTCCCGAGAGAAATAGAAAAGTTGACCAATCTAAGAATTTTGGATGTCAGTTGCGCTGAATTTCTCAGAATTCCATCTAAAGTGATATCAAAGTTGTATAGACTAGAAGAACTGTATATACTGAACTGTGGATTTGAAAATTTGGGGAGTAAAGTTGAGAGAGAAGAAACTGAATTGGATTTTGCTGGTTTGCCAAGTTTGAAAATTGTGCAGGTTTCCATATCTGATGCAAAATACATTCCGAGAAATGTTGAGGTCAAACCAGATTGGGATTACTTTTATATACTTATCGGGGGATCCACCAGGTATTCATACAAGCGATATCATCATAAGTCAAGATCCTTGGTCCTTCAGACTACCATGAGTACTTTACCTGATTGGTTTATCAACGTGGTGACAAAGAGAACAGAGAAGATCGAGTATGATTGCTGCGAAGGAATGAGTGACATTGTTAAGGAATATGACCATGGGAGGTTACACAACCTGAAACATCTCACAGTACGTGGTAGTCTTCTTGATTCTTATGTGTACTTGAAAGAGTTGATGAACACAACAAGACGAGTTCAAACAGGACCAGTGTATGAGAATTTGGAAGAGTTGCATCTGATAAATCTGATCGAGGTTAAGGAGTTGTGTGTTGGTGAGTTACCACCTGGGTCTCTATTCAATCTCAAGGTGTTTCATGTGCTTCTTGCTAATATGTTGAAGAATGTATCAAAATTTGTCCAGAGCTTACCAAATCTGGAGAAATTAGATTTAAATTGTCTGCACAGATTGGAATATGTGTTTGGATGCCAGGGGTGGGAGCAAGAACAATCAAAACTGACGGAGATGCATTTGATGGTTCTAGATGCACTAAGAAGCATATGTAGTGGTCCTGTCCCACATGCAATGTTCCAAAGTCTAAAATTTTTGACCATTTACCGGTGCAAGCTGCTGCAAAGTCTGTTCACATCTGATGTAGCCCAGTGCCTCTTTCAATTGGAAGACCTTCTTGTAGAGGATTGCCCGTTGTTGGAAAGAGTAATTGAAGCAGTGAGCAACAAGAAGACGATTCTACCAAAATTGAAGAACTTGGTTTTGAAGAATCTTCCTATATTGTATGATGCAAGTGCTACTACTGTTGATATTGAGTGTCCTTCATTGGAACAATTGATGGTGGTGGATTGCCCCATGCTTCCATTTTCAACCTCTTCCGTTCCCTTCCGCTCCTTCGAAAGCAGGAACCAGATTTTATTTTCAACCTCCGCTTCTGACTACTTTGGCAGCACGAAACAAGTCCAACTCGATAATCTACTACTGTACCAAAATCTACAGGACAGGTATTAAAATATTTACTTAGTTTGTTATTTCTTCTGTATTTTGTAGGCTAGCATTTGGGCAAAGATGGTTTGATGAATTAATATATGTGATTCATTTTTTGTTCTTCCCAAGTCTTTTAACACACATGAGCTCCCACGACAGAACACGAAGCAAATTGAAAAATAGCCTTTACTTTAATAATTCACATCGATGTTGATTGTTTCGTTTTCTTTACTTTAATAATGCAAATCACATACAATGTTATAGAAACTCTTAGAATATTGTTCTTATGCTTAAATTATAACACTTCATATTAATATATATTGTTTCAAATTCGATGCAACAGAACATCTGGTTTCCAAGTTTGACGTCTCTCAGCTTCTGACTTCCAGAGCAGGAAGTAACCCAGTTCAACTTTATTTCTTTGTCCCAGGTATGATGCTGTGATCAACCGAATTCTTTCTTTTATATTTTCTTTTCATTGAATGGTAGATTTCTTGTGATGCCTTAGAAACTAAATATTGAAGTATGGTGACTGCCCAGTAAGCTTTGTGCAGTTTAGTTGTGTTGAAGATTAGATCTAATTGAACTAATCTAGTTCAAGTTGACTTATAGGGTGTGAATAGAGATATGGGATTGCTACTGTGTGTGACAGCTTCTTTACTGAGCTAGTGTCATGTGTTGCTGCTGCTAGTCTCCCTTTTTACAGCAGCATGGTGGACAGCTGGTTTCTTTTAATTAGATTGTTAGCTTCTCTTATACGTTTTACCGTTAGCTCCTTTGTATCTATGTATACATGTTCTAAACTCTTGTATATGCATCAAGAAATATAGAGAAAAATTCTCCAAACTCTTCTGCATTTTCTTGTTCTTAAATTCTTTACTAAAAAATTTATTTTTCCTAAGATATATGAGTTCTCATAATTCATTTGGTTTCCCAATCTTCTATGTATCAGTGCAACAAGCAAATTTTTCTACAATTTTCTTTTTCTATGTTATAGGGAGTGGTTCTAATGAGGACCATTAAGTTGAGGACTAGTTGAGAAATTCTTCGTTTCATCCCGTTTTCGATCACATATTCACATCTTGACCGTCTAGTTTGTAGATATATATGAGTAGATCATCTCTACTAATTTTTATCCAAATTGAAAATCGTTGAGGTATTCATAAATGTGATTTACCGATTATAAACTTGAACGGTTCCTGTTTGACAGATTTGGAACGTCCATTGATTTGATTTAGTTCGATTCCTTAACGATCACCGATTTGACTGAAAATTTGTAGAAGTAATCTTCTTATATAGACATAAAAACTAAACGGTTGAGATGAGAAAATGTGATTGAAAAATAGGTGTAATAAAACCGTTCAAAGGAAAAGTCCTGAACTATCCCCGCCTACACAAGCAAATTGTTGATAAAACTCCAAAATGGCATTTTCTTTTGACCCTTTTTTTGTCTTTCCTTATCATTAAGAAAATTTCGGGGTAGCGAGCATTCTCGAGAATTTCTCTTAGATTGGAACTCATAGCTGATGATAGAACTAAAATAGTCCTCAACAAGTTGGTCCTTATTACAACCCCTCCCCTCTGTTATATTCCTATTTTTCTTTGTTATCATTTGTCATTGTCAATCAATTTTCAGTTTTGATAATCAATTTGTGAAACAAAAACAATATCACACTGAAATCTTTGTATTCATGAGGATTGTTTTGTTTCACTACATACTAATACAAATTACTGATTTCCATATGTAAATGTCTAGTTTGAAACTAATTTGAATCAGGATGATTGCATACATCATGTATTTAGTCAATTCATTCAGTCTTGATTTAAAGAAATTACGACGTATTTGGCTTGAAGGGTTTAAGTGGGAAGTATACTGCATATGAAGCAGAAATTTGTAACCTATGAATGAGTACTATCAATACACACACACACGTACAGATAACATATGTATCTCTGTAGAAATTAGTCTGTGTGGGAAGTGTTAGTCATCAATGTTGTTGCAGAGAAATTGTGTTAGCATTATGAAATTATTTCTTCTAGTGATGATTCTGTAGTCATCAATATTTGTCTTTACAACTAGCCGCATGGGGATGATTGATAGAAGTAGTATCAACATTTTTTTAATTCATAACAACTTCTGTCATCTGCATCAATATCCGTTATCCAAAGTTTGGAGTCATACCATCACAATGCATAGGTACTGAGTCCCATCCTTGTAAAACAAATTAAGCTCTTTTTTTTTTTTTTTTGTTATATTAATTATGTGGGAATGTGGGGTGCACTTGATGAACTTAAAGGTAACTTCTCAGTTAATACATTAGAAGAGTTGGTTGATTTTCTCTTAAAAATAGAATATACAAAGATTTCTTGTAGTCATTAACTTATTTAAGAGAAGCAGTCAATTGACATATAGGATAATCAACTCATATGATAATTGTAACTGCAAAAAGTTACAGTTAAAAGAAAAGTAGTTCACTCTTTCACTCGTTTTTCATTATGTTCAGGGTTGGTCATCTTGCTGAGGCTGCAAATCCAATTGAGAAGCTTTGTTGGATTGTGACTTTCAAAAAGCCAAAGAGTTTGCAACAGTCATTCTAGGAACATTGATGACATTTGATTCTTGCCACTGGTATTTGTAAATAAAATTGTTAAAAAAATTCAAGTATACTGTAATATTATATATGCTGCAATTGAATGATGGTAGTTGTTCTGCTGCATTTCTGGTTTTCCAATTCAAAGGCTAGACTAATGCTTTGATCTTTCCCAGTAGCAGTATCAGTACTGATAAATATTCGATGTATTGCCTTACATGGTTTGGTTCTTGTGCTCCCTGTTAATACACCTGCAAATATAGCTCAAAATATGTTGTTTGACTTTTTTATATTAGCTTTATGTCACGAGTTTACTTTTCCCTAAGCTACTCGTGCGGCCTTAGCACCCTCCTTGCGTTAAGTCAGCCTTACTCACGTACAACACTTGGCTAGAACAACTGAAAGAAGACAAGAAGAACACTTAGAAAGCAAGAACTTGTATTAAGCTTTAAGCGGCCTTAGCACCCTCTTGCGTTAAGTCAGCCTTACTCACGTACAAACTTGGCTAGAAAAACTGAAAGAAGACAAGAAGACACTTAGAAAGCAAGAACTTGTATTAAGCTTTAAGAAGTTTACAAGCTTGGTGATGTAATGTTTTCTCTATGTATAAAATGAGAGGGGTGCCTCCTATTTATAGGCATCATTCCCCTTGCCTAAAGTTCTAGAGTAATCTAGGACATTACAAATAAAAACCAAGTCTAGAGACTTCTACATGTCTTTAAGGAAGTCCTGAAATATCTATACAAGGCCTTGAGTGTTCTAGAGAGTTCTAGGGATCTCTAGTTGCTTGAGCCTCCTCAAAGGTTCTAGAGAATTCCACAGTCTCCTAGAGACTTCCCAATGTATCTGGACACCTCCGAGGCTTTCCACAACGTTCTAAAATACTCTAGTGTGCTCTAAAAATTATCCTGGGCAATACTTGCTTCAAATATGCCCAAGAAACTTGACGGGTTGTGACATTAGCTAGCTTTCATTTGTGACATGTGGTCCTTTAAAATACTTACAAAATGTGATTATGTTCATTGATCAAGGACTTGGTAACGATATGTAGTGTTGTTGGCAGGAACTTCCTCATAGCTTGTACCTACAGCTTACGATTGGGTTTTTGCTCATTATTGGCAGCGTTTATCTATTTTATCTTTTTGCTTGATGCTGAGAAAGTTGAGGAAAATGATACATGTATTATGCACGGGTAAATGTTGGTGTTGCATGTGTTTGTGTACTAGCTGAAAAAGCTTTACTCTGCACTTTTGTTACGATAGATAACTAAATTTTAACATGACAACTATGGAAACTGTAGTGAGAGCATCGTGTTAAAGTTTCTGATACCATCTTCTGCGTTGAGTTACAGGTTGAATTTGATATTAGCTTAAGCTAAGTTTGGGATATTTGGTTTTCCAACAAATATACTTGTTGAATGTGATTAATGTGCTTGGCCGGGGGAACATCCTCATAGCTTATGTTTCTGCGGCTTACAAGTAGGTATTTTCTCCTCATTGATGGGCTATCCCCATCGGTGTTGCCATGGGTTTCATTCCTACAATGGAAGCCTAACTAGCAAACATGGTAATTCCATATCTACTGCCGATCAAGTAATATTTGTGCTTTTAACATGGGAACGTGGATGCTATAAAATTTGCCTAAACATATCAATCAATATTTTTTCAAAAAATAATAATAATAATATTTACCATGTTCTAAGATATTTCTTACGTGTGTCTTGATTTATGTGAACATGATATGTAGTTAGATTATGACTATGTATTCATTATCATTATCATATTGATACTTTGTAATTCGATATATAAAAGGATATCCTATCAATGAATAAGATATCACTTTTTCATCATTCTCTATTCTCAAGTCTCTCTTACTAAATTACGTTATCAACACTTGGCTCAACTTTTGAGCTAATAGCTTTTCCAAAACCTTAAAAATAAAATCGTTTTTCAAAAACCAAAAGTACTCGGCCTTGCCTCGGCCCCGTCACCGTCGCTACTCCCTACCGCTGCTTCCCGGCCGACGGCCCCGCCTCCTTCCTGGCTTTTTCCGATCAACCTTTAGATCAAGAATCCGAGTTTTTTGAAGAAGTTTTACGATACGTTTTAAAACCTAAATTTTTCAAAGTTCAATAAACTCGGGGTAGATAAACTGTTTTCTCCTCTTCTTCATCTCCGTACTATGTTTGGGTTAGTGTAAATTGCAGGTTTAAATCCCAGGTTTCCTCCCCGAGTCTAAAGTTGTCACGCTCCTGCAAATGTTGTTGCCGCATACAAGAAATACAAGGAATTGATGGAAGTCAATTCCACAGAAACAGTGGAGACATAACGTTACTCTTAAGGTCGCAGACTTCAATGAACAAGGTTCCGATTTCGACGCCCCTGACTTTGATGTCACTGGCTAAATTGGTTTTCTCTTTTTCCAAGTCATGATGTAATAAGGCATCGTTAGTGTGTCATGCTTTGTTTTCTTTTCAAGTTATATTTCGAGACTCTGATGTCTAAATCTATATAGCTAGCAGTTGGGTCTGCAAAACAGACCTGTTTGGAGCCATAGTTGTGAAAGTATTGCTTTTGAACTCCGGAGCTAAAGTAGAGAGTGGCATTGTAAATCAGATATGAAGAGTGCTTTGTCAGATTCAGTACCACAAAATCGAAGTTCAACCCCACAACACTAATACCACCAACAAAACAAACAAAAATCACATTATCATCAAAACTCGATAACAAGCTATACCAAAAACTGTTATTTGTATATCCGATATGAAACGCTATGCTAAGCTAGTACCTTTCCTCCAGAAATTCAAGATGACTTGAGGGTAGAAAATAATGGACCAAGACACGAAAACTATCCATCCCAGAACTTCGTATGTCACTTCCATCGGAGTTGAATTCCATGACGCCATCTCTCTAATTCTCTGATCAATCTCTGAAATATAAACCTTCTTGGATGGATGAGAGGTGAGTGCTTTTTCTTCTAGCCCTCACTACATGTATATAAGCTTTGGTGTAACTGATGACCCATTTCCAATTGTGTGGTTTATGAATCATTCAAATATTGGTGCAAGTGATTGTTGGTTTTGTCTAATAAGTTTTGGCCTCTACTGTAACTGCATCTTTTTGAAGTAAATACCCTTATTTAATAGGTAGCATTGCAACCCCAGAAAAAATCTAGACAAGCACTTAGCATTAGAGATGGAGTTGCAAGGTTGAGGGTATGTTTTGTAAATGAATTGAGGGTGATTTCCTAGACCAGGTTCGTTCAGTTTCTCATAAATAGTTAAATACTGACCTATATCTGCTTGTGCTCTATCACTTGGCTATTCCTAAGCACTATGATTTTTTAATTTGAGGTCATTTCCAAGTCCATGCATATTCGTTAAATTAAATACCTGAAGGTTGCTGGTTAATGTACATCTTAGCAAATGCTATCTTTCTACAGGTTCTGATTACTAATTCACAGACGGTAGGGAAAAAGCATAGTCCACGAGGCGCAATCTCTGTACCTCCTCATGATCCTTCATTCAAGAGTAGTGGCTCCAAGCATGCGCAGATCCAAGCAAGGAATAAGGAAACCCCAACTTGCTCACTCATTACACGATCCTTAAAGACCGTTCATGAGAACACATCTCCAAATATTCAGTCCTCCTGAGCTTAATCCCCTTTACTTTTAGAGATAGGGTTGATCACACTTCATACCAAAATTGATTTGCCAGACTACGGAAATATGCATAAATGTATTGAGCAAATTCATACATGTATGAAGTGTGTAGTAGACAAAGATTGCAAAATCTCTTTAGTTACCTGTATCAATAATTTTTGTTAGTCTAGGACTTTTATTGGTTATGCAAGCCAGCGGTCATGTGGAATTGCCATATTGCCATTTGGATATAGGCTTTGGCATCTCCTCATCTGGCAAGAAAACTAAGAGGTATTACACGCCACTCTTACGTTGTATATTTAAGCATCAGTGAGGATACTAGTTGGTCCCTTCCACATCAAGTTCAAGACTGCTTGTACACTTTGATGTGTTTACACAATCATTTCTGGTGAATGAGTGGCAGTCTCGCAAGACATGATCAGATAAGAGTTTGAGGTCATTATTTGGCGATTGCCATTCAGACTTAAATTGGGCTGCAACACGTCGTATACTACTGAGGATGACATTCTTTAATTCATATCTTCTATGATAGTAGGAGGGTCTCCAGATGAGCCCAGGAGAACCAGGAAGGAAGAAAGACTACTACATGAATACAGTCACAAACTCATATCTTCATGCAGCACAATATCAAGATATCAGCAGCTTGATCAGATAAGCAAATTTCTGTAAAGCAAATACATAGTTCATAAAAGTAGTTGTACAAACTGATTAGTTTTCGAACAGTTTGTTGTTGAACCATGCAAGCAAAGCTTCATACAACCTCCGGCTGTACTGGGTGATGATGATCAGGAGATTTGCCCATAGCCCCTGATCTTTCCTCACTCGTACTGCCATTGGGGGCTATTTGCTGTGCTTTCTTGGCAGGATACAGTAGGAAATGTTGACACATGAATAGAAGGTCGAAGAATATCGAGATCTGAAAACAATGTACAATCAATTTGACACAAACTAACAGAATGTCGGAGAAGAAAAGGTAGAACAAAGTTTGAGAGAGTGATGACAAACAAAATATTCATACCAAAGAGAGAAGTGTCTTCCCTATATTTCCATAGAAGTTCACCCAAGAATCTGAAGAAGACACAAAACTAGATTGTTAACAAATTTATGATGAAGTTGCTATCATTTGATCGAGGAATAGATGATGATTATTGGTGGATGAATATACGCTGATCTATAGACTGCACAGCCATTTGTGCATAATTTGTGAGGCCTCCGGTAAAATCAAGTAAAATGTTGCCAATGCTGAACCCATCTGTGCTCTTCCGCATGAAGTTCATGATTGCCTATACATGACCATTGATATCGAAACGGTCATTATCGATTCTAATGCATTAGTCCCCATAATATGTGCGGTTACAGCAGAGAGAGTTTCAAGTCAATATTAACCTGAGGAATGTATTTGATGGCTGTCATACAGACTTGAATTAAGCTGCAACATTTCACATGCAATGAAGGAAAACCATCATCCATCGATGATTAGCAAGCGAGCATGAAGCACAAAGGTAAGGATAGAGTATTTTCCAAAAAAATGTATATGCATCTTAGTACTTGAAAACGGAAATGAGCCAAAGCCAAGAGTGGTTTGACAAAGCTATGAAAAAGCAAACTGCAGCACTTAGCCACACAGCAACAACGATTCCAATGGAAATCTTCGACACCTTCTGGTTTCCACGCTGCATATATACAACAACTATGAAACATACTTCGGTGGAAAAGGTCATAAGTTGGAAAATCTCCAGTTGCATCAATTCAAGACTAAAGTAGAGAATTACTTCATAGATTGCAATTTGAATCAGGGTCAGTACAGTCAATAAAACAGCATGAGAAGAGAATGCCACATCGTTTGCTGCCACAGGTATCATCTGCATATAAACATGACAAATTGAGAAAATGTCGGTATGATTATAAACTATAGCCCCTTTAATTCATTTTCAGCTCAACGAATCCTAAACTAATTGGCAACAAGAGACCTGAAATTTAATTGTCAGCAAGCAATTGATCCTTATATGTCCTGATGTATGTGAGACTCTAAAAAGTCATAACATTTTGCATTTGGGGAAAAAGAGTCTCTAAATCTATATAGCTAGAAGTTGGGTGATCTGCAAAACAGACCTGTTTGGAGCCATACTTGTGAAAGTATTGCTTTTGAACTGCGGAGCTAAAGTAGAGAGTGGCATTGTAAATCAGATATGAAGAGTGCTTTGTCAGATTCAGTACCACAAAATCGAAGTTCAACCCCACAACACTAATACCACCAACAAAACAAACAAAAATCACATTATCATCAAAAGTAGATAGCAAGCTATACCAAGAACTATTATTTGTATATCCGATATGAAACGCTATGCTAAGCAAGTACCTTTTCCTCCGGAAATTCAAGATGACTTGAGGGTAGAAGCTAATGGACCAAGACACGAAAGCTATCCATCCCAGAACTTCGTATGTCACTTCCATCGGAGTTGAATTCCATGACGCCATTTCTCTAATTCTCTGATCAGTCTCTGAAATATAAACCTTCCTGGATGGATGAGAGGTGAGTGCTTTTTCTTCTAGCCCTCACTATATATATAAGCTTTGGTGTAACTGATGACCCTTTCCCGGTTGTGTGGTTTATGAATCATTCAAATATTGGTGCAAGTGATTGTTGGTTTTGTCTAACAAGTTTTGGCCTCTACTGTAACTGCATCTGTTTGAAGTAAATACCCTTATTTAATAGGTAGCACTGCAACTCCCCAGAAAAAATCTAGACAAGCACTTAGCATTAGAGATGGAGTTGCAAGGTTTAAGGGTATGTTTTGTAAATGAATTGAGGGTGATTAACCAGGTTCGTTCAGTTTCTCATAAATAGTTAAATACTGACCTATATCTGCTTGTGCTCTATCACTTGGCTATTCCTAAACACTATGATTTAATTTGAGGTCATTTCCAAGTCCATGCATATTCGTTACATTAAATACTTCGCGTATTTGTCATTTTTATTCTTTTTGGTGAACCATTGGCGTGTGGATAACCCCGTGAGGTAGCTAGGGGTACTATTTTCTTGTTATAAAGGATGAAATGGTGATTCATCTATGGCGATCCCACGCATGCCTTGGTCATCAGATCAACAAGTTTCTGTCATCGAATTTCAGATGTGAGTTATATGTCATATGTGACTTGTGACGTCGTCATTTGAGACCATTTGTTGGGGAGTTGCAATGCAAAATTAAGGGGAGTATTTTCAGACTCTTTCCTCCCCTCCATTTGGTTAAGAAATTGAAAACTGTATCTTGTTGCAATTAATCATATTCTTAAAAGAGTATTACGTGGGAAGACCCTATCACATAACACATGCAACATTTTAGACGTATTACAATCAATTATATCTTAATTTAAAAACTTATAATTCCCAATTTTTTAAATGGTATATGATATCTCGAACAAAACACGTAACAAGAATATTCTATTGAACTACATCTTAAAAAAATGTGAAGTCACTCTAAAACTCATGTGCTATAATAAGGGGTGTGGTCTTATATAGAGCTGAATAGCGACGGTCTATACCTTAATCTTTTTAAAACTAGGGTAATTGAGGTATCTATAAGAGGAATATAACACATCTCAATCTTTGAAATTCACTCATTGCCTAAAAATGTAACTATGTTAATGGATTTACAAGACTCGCTACTTGTAAGTTACTCTGATATCTTCATTAGTTAAAAGACAAAGAACGTGAATTTAAGGTGATATAAAGGCTTAAAAGATGTTAAAAGGTGTTTATAAACACACCTTTAAGAAAAGAAAACAATGGGTTGGCAAAAAATGTGAAATTACACCAAATTAACTCGTAACTATAGCAAGCGGTTTTGGCTCAAATTAGGTGAAACTTACACAGAGGGATGATACATAATCATTTTTTAAAAAGTGAGATTTCCGAGGTCAAACAACACAAGCTTGAAAATTCATTCAATACCTCTGAAAACAGAAGTTTCAATAGCTATACAAAACACGACACGTGTGAATCGTTTTAGCTCGATCATGAGTAAAATGATGAAAGCTATAAATTTTTTATGCTAGATTGGTTTAAAACATGTTAGGGTGTCTATAAGCATACACGAATGAAAAAAAATAATCAGATGTCCAAAAAAATGAAATTTCACAATAACCAGTAAGGGGTTTTAGCTCAAAATGAGTGAAACTTGAAGGGAAGGATAATAAGTTAATCTTTTTAAAAACGGAGGTTCCCGATTTCACTATGAGAAGAATTGAAGACAACACAAGCTTGGAGATTCAATCAATACATCTGAAAACAGCAGTTTCAATAGCTTAACAAAACTCGTCACGCGTGAATTGTTTAAGCTCGATCGTGAGTAAAAGTCACGAATTTTTGATGCCAAAATGGTTTAAATTATTTTATGAGGTGTCTACAAGCACACACAAATGAAAAAAACAAGAAGTCCAAAAAAAGTGAAATTTCACAAAAACTCGTGTGCTTTAACATGAGATTTTTGCTCAAAATGGGTGAAATGTAAACATGAAGTGAGGGGTAATAATTTATTCTTTTTTAAAAATTAAGGTTCCCAATGTTACTGTGAGAAGAACCGAAGACAACAAAACTTGGAGATTCAATCAATACCTCTGAAAACAGCAGTTTCAATAGCTTTACAAATATCGACATGCGTGAATCGTTTAAGCTCGATTGTGAGTAAACTGATGAAAGCCACGAACTTTTGATGCCAGAATGGTTCAAAACGTATTAGGATGTGTCTATAAGTACACACGAATGAAAAAAACCAGAGGTCTAAAAAAATGAATTTCACAAAAACCTGTGCAATAAGTTTTAGCTCAAAATGGGTGAAATTTGAAAGGAGCAGTTATAAGTTTTTTTTTTTTAATTTGAGGTTCCTGAGATCAGTATAAGAATCATTGAAGACATCACAAGCTTGGAAATATTGACCTATGAAAACAGCAGTTTCAATAGTCTTACCAAACAAGGCACGCGTGTGCCGTTTAAGCTCAATCGTGAGTAAAATGATGAAAAGTTATGAATTTTTAATATTAGAATGGTTCAAAAGATGTTAGGAGGCGTCTATAAGCACACACAAATCGAAAAAACAAGAGGTAAAAAAAAAGTGAAATTTCACAAAAACCCGTGTGCTAATTATATGTAGGGATTTTAGCTCAAAATGGGTGAAATTTGAAGGGAGGGGTAATAAGTTATTCTTTTTTAAAACTAAGGCTCCGGAGGTTAGTATGAGAAGAAATGATGATAACACAAGCTTGAAAATTCACTTAATTCCTCTGAAAACAGTTTTTCAATAGCTTACAAAACACGACACGTTGAGTCGTTTAAGCTCAATCATGAGTAAATTAATGAAAGAAAAAAAAATTGATGCCAGAATGGTTTAAAACGTGTTAAGAAGAACACACGAATGAAAAAAACCAGAGGTCTAAAAAAAATTAAAATTCACAAAATCCTACGTTATATAGTAAGGGGTTTTAGTTAAAATTTAGTGAAACTCGAAGAAAGGTTTAACACGTTATGAACAGATGTTACATATTAATCGACATTTACTTATACGTAATGCATACAGAAAAGTTTGTATTATCGAAAGGGTTTCTTTCCCTTTTTTTCTTTATTTTATGAAACTCTTGTACTACTTCGTTTTGTTGATATTATAATCAGTCTGTACTTCAACTATGTAGGATATGCTTTACAACTGGGCTTTGGCTTTTCAGGTTTGACATCTTGATTGATTTCCTAACTCTGGTGCTTTTGAAAATGTAATGTATATTCAGCTCCGTTTCAAAAGTGTTATGAGTTAATGCATCGATTTATTGAGATCTAATTAACATGAGAGAAATAGAGATCGAGACGGTAAAACACACGTTATTTATTTACACGTCGTATATATAAAAGAAATTGTATTATCGAAGATGTATCTTCTCTTTTTAGCTTTATTTTCTGAAACACTTTGTTCGTTTTGTTGATATTATAATCAGTTTGTACTTCAATTATGTAAGATATGCTTTACAACTTGGCTTTGGCTTTTCAGGTTTGACATCTTGATTGATTTCCTAACTTTGTTGCTTTTGAAAATGCAATGTATATTCAGCCCCGGGTCGAAACTTTTATGTGTTAATCCATCGATTTTTAGAAATCAAATTAACATAAGAAAAATAGAGATCGAGACGACGAGACACACAATCTCCGGAGGTAACTTGATAAAATGGAAAATACTAGTTCCGAAGGTAGTATTACTTGTAGACTACACAAATTGTCATGGCTAGCAACATAAAATTATACAATTTGCACTATAATTCTAAGCCACAATGTCTTTCCGATGTTCTCCAACATGATGTATCTCTTTGATTCATATAAATGGAGGGAGTAATCCCTTTCTCAAAAACATTTGCCACTGTAATTTTTGCTTCAGAGTTCAATCACCGAGCTATTTTCTTCCCAAAAAAAGAAAATCACCGAGCGATTCACCGCACTTTTTCATTTTCACAAACCTAGTTCAATCCTCCTCCCCTAGCCTTCTCTCACAGCTTTGGTGAGCCGCAATAGTTGAGAAAGGTGATGAAGGAGTTGAAGTTGTTGTCCTCTGACATTTGAGCGATTTGACCCAAATAAAAAACAAAAGTTATCGACGCTCTGCGCAGTTGTGTTCATGGAAACGTTTACTGTTATCAACGTGGTGCAAGAGAACGCACCCCTAGATAGAGGCGAGGTTGACGAGAATTATATCCAGCTCAAAATTTTGTTACACAAGTACATCGGCAGCCGCCCTAGCCCGGATTCTGCAATTCGTTGGGATTCACAGACCGTCGAAGGAGGAAGTATCTTCTGGGTTGACTTCCCAAGGATCAAGCGGGTTGCTTCCCCCTACCGCAGCATGTGTGTAACAACATTTCAAGACTTTCTTGCAACCACGAATGTCCCGAAGATAAACATGCCCTTGCCATTCAAAAGCTATTTGAGGCTATTGACGCTGCCGTCTCGCCTGATCTCCCGATCAACGTGGTGATATGTAACGTGACTTTGCATGATGGGACGACGGTTCCTGCAACAAGGGTGTCCATTGAAGGCTTGGAAAGAGTGAGGATATCAGCCTTGGAAATGGAAGATGGAGAAACGTGTGCCATTTGTTGGCTGGCTTATGCTCGAGAGGAACATCCGGTTTCTCAGTTGCCCTGCTCGCACTATTTTCATGAACATTGCATTGTCCAGTGGCTACAGATCAATCGCGTATGTCCCATGTGCCGATTCGTAATGCCAAACCAACCCTCACAGCCCTCAGCTTAATTTGCTGCAAATAACTAATTAAGAGGTGATGAACTCTTAAATTATTGCAATTGCTAGTTTGCTACTTTCTGTGGAAATAAGTGTAGCTTGTTGCTACCAGTATTATGAACCTTTATTTCTATTTATTCTGAGTGTTGTACTGCTTCATTTGATGAAATTATAATTAGTTTTTGAGTCTAGTACTGCTTCATTTGCTGAAAGCCTGAAATTATAATCAGTCTGTACTTCACCTATATATGGAGGATATGCTTTGCAATTTAGCTTTGGTTTTTCAGGTTTGGCATCTTGATTTTTGAAATTTCAATGCATATATGTGTGTATATATAATGATTTTGAAATTTCAATGCATATAATCTATTGGGAAATTTCAATGCATATAAGCTGGTGGTTGACTGTGGTGTTAGAGTCCACATTGTAAGTGTTAGTAGAATGTGTTGAGATCGAGACCATGCTTTAATTTGATTCAGTTTGTTGGTGTGAGATTCTTAGATCCCTTGAGTTAGTAATAGCGGTGAGGGATGTATTCCTCGAGTTAGTTTAAGCATTGAGGGATGATAGTACATGTTGATTCCTTGAAATAGTATAAGCTTTGAGGGATGGTAACAGCCTAAGAAATGGGAATTCCTTTAGTTAGTCCAGGCGGTGAGGGATGGTAATGCATGGGGATTTAGTACAACAAAATTGGCAAAATATCCAAAACAAAAATCCGAACAGGATAGTAATATATACCAAAATAAATCTATTTATTACCGATTACAATTATTTTTCGTATAGTCCAATATTTTTAATTATATGAAGAAAATTGATAGATTTCATTTTCTTATTATTTAATTGGTGTGTCGGACGAGTTATGTAACACAAATCCATCAAACTACATCTCTTAATTCTCTTATATCACAGTTTGAGTAGTTGGTTATCCAAAAGTGCTTATTTAACATCTCCATATCACAGTTTGGCATTTGACATCTCCATATCCATCTTGTGTTCAAATACGTTATATATCATGACATTGCCCTTAGGTTTGGCCAAGTGAGGTGGGTGTGCTGACCCAACGGTCCCTATGCCTCAAGTTGATGTTTATGACTCTAATTTTGTTTGTGCAGGTTCATTGTTTTCTAGTTGTAATCGTCTATCTTTTTTGACAATTTTTGTGGTTTTTCCATTTCAGTTTCTAGATGTAGGAGAATAAAAAGTTTATTTTTCATCTTATAGTGGAGTTTACTCGTACCTAACCTAGCAATAGTTGGTCGAATAGCTTAATGCCAATAAAGTTATTCAAAAATCTACAGCCCTGTATCAGCAATTAAACCAAAGAAAAAGCAAATGGAACATAAACAGAGCACTCTAGCTTCCCCTTCTTATAATGGTCAATGCTTCTCTATCTCCAAATATACCAAACCAACAAGAACACCTTGTTCATCAATCAAAGACCAGAAACCAAGAGGAAACAGATGCGTTGACTAACTTGATCCGCATCACGTTTGGGGAACTAAGCACCAACCTTTATCTTCTTCAATTTGATAATCAAACACATTATCCACATTACATAAACCCATCACCTCTTCACTATCAATACTCTCATTTTCGTCAACATCATCGTTTTCATTATTCTCATCTTCACCGTCATGAGTATCATAATAACCACTACACAAATGTGAAGAAATCAGAGAAAGTCTAGCACATACATGTCATTATGTGAAAGGTGCGTTGTACTTTTTTTCTCTTACGATAAAAGTTTAGTTTCTCTCACAAGGTTTTTGTTATTTGACGAGGTTTTTAACGAGGTAACATCAAAACATCATTAGCATGACGGCGTGTGGCACAAAGGGGAGTGTTTTAGGATATTCTATAATGTGTGTCTTAGCCTTATGCTACTAGGATTTGATAGGTTTACAAATTAGAATAGGATTATGTATTTCTTCTTTATACCTAAAGATAATTCCTTATCAATATGAATAAGATACAATTGTTACCCAATTCTTTGTTATCTTTGTTTCTACAGTTTATACTTAAAACAAATACATCTGACTTCTCTCCGCTATCTCTTATCTTTACTTTTTACTTCAACACCATTATTAAATCCAACTTTTTACTTCAATACCATTATATTACTTTTACTTTTTACTCTCATAGAATTCGTACCCACACCCTTCTAAATAGATAAAAACCAGTTCAGTTCTGCCCAGTTGTTTTCTTGTTGTCCTCTGACATTTGACCCCCAAAAAAAAAAAAAAACTACATCGGTACTGTGCGCAGTTGAGTGATCATGGAGTTCACGGTGATGCCAATTGTTATCAACGCGGTGCAAGAGAGCGTACCGTGCCCGGATAGAGGCGAGGCCCCCGACAGTTTTATTCTACTCAAATTTTCTTTATACAAGTATATCGGGAGCCGCCCTAGTCCGGGGTGCCCAATTCGTTAGGACTCACAAACCCACCAAGGAGAAAGCTTCTTCTGGGTCGACCTCGCGAAGATCAAACATATTCCTTCCACCTACCGCAGCAGGTGTATAGGATTATTTTCAGACTATCTTTCAACCACGAATGTCCCGGAGGATATACATGCCCATGCAATAGAGATGTTATTCGAGCGTGTTGACGCGGCCGTCAACCCTGATCTCCCAATTCACGTGGAGATATTTGACTTGACGTTGCATAACAACAGGAGGACGGTTCCTGCGACAAGGGAGTCCATTGAAGGCTTGGAAAGAGTGAGGCTTGATAGCTTGGGATGGGAAGAAGATGGAGAAACATGTGCCATTTGTTGGCGGGATTATGATCGTGACCAACAACTGGTTACTAGGTTGCCATGCTCACACTATTTTCATGGAGGTTGCATTGGCCAGTGGCTGCAGATCAATCACGTTTGTCCCGTTTGCCGATTCGCAATGCCAACTGCGGAAGTACCCCAACCATCACAGCCCTCAACTTAATTTGCTGCAAATAACTAAGAGGTGATGTCCTCTTAATTTATTCGCTGCAATTGCTAGTTGGCTAGTTTCTGCTTGTTGTTTCCAGTATTATCTGCTTTATTTGCTGAAATTATAATCAGTGTACAATTGGGCTTTGGCTTTTCAGGTTTGACATCTTGATTGAATTCCCAACTCTGGTGCTTTTTAAAGGTCAATGTGTATATACTTCTGTGTTTGTGTGTATAGGCCCGTTCTGAAACTGAATGGCTCTGTGGACTGCAGATAGGGGCAGTTCAACCTGTATTGGTTTACACTGAACTTAGCTGCCTTTTCTCCAAAGTCTGCACGTCCACAAGACGACTTAAACACTGCATTACCTTTTGAAAACTTTCTGCAAGTCATTTGAGGCAGTTATGTTGTACTTACATATAACATTTAAACAAGGAAACTTTCGGAGTCACTCTAGGTCTTACTTGTTTCAGTTTCTTTGGAATGGGAATTGCTGATTGAAAGTTTAGTCATAATTCGCATTTGTATAAGTGATGAGGGAGGGTACATGGGGATGTACTACAACAAAGTTGGCAAATATCATTTCAATTTATGTTTGCCTCACCATGCTTCCTGTTCTATCAGGCTGGAACTTTTTATATATGGATATGATGTGTACAGATTTCAATCTGGGGTTATGTGATTTTCTGAGCGCATCTTGTTAACGAAGTTATATGTTTATGGTTCTCCATGCTTACTGCCCTCTCCCTCAACAGAAGAAAACGATAATTTTATCAGTTCTTTGTTTGTAATCCTTGAATTTTGTTTATTAAATGGTTAGAAATCTTACTGTGTTTAAATATTTTATCTGGAACTATAAATTACAGTGGGGGGATCTACATGACAAAAGCTTCTGCATATAGGAATGCTCTTAAAAAGTTTTATCCATGGCTACCAAGAAGGCATTCAGCAGGTGGTGGAGAAGTGATATATACCAAAAGAATCTAATTGATATCTCTTCAGGAGGCAATAGATGGTAAGGTTATCCAGCAGACCAACTAATTGTGTGACAAGTTGTTGACAAGGCTACTGCACTAGTTGTTGAGCTTCACTGCATCTCATTTGTTTATTTTCTTGGAATATCTAGTACATTCAATTCATCAATTACAATTCTTTATATTACCTGGGAATTTATGTATTATTCATGAAAATCATATATTACAAGACCAAATTAATCCTCTTTTTCCTTTCAGTAAGAGTATAATCTACAGCCCTGCATCAGCAATTAAACAAAACAGAAAGCAAATGGAACATAGACAGAGCACTCTAGCTTCCCCTTCTTATAATGGTCGATGCTTCTCTATCTCCAAATAGGCCAAAGCAACAAGAACACCTTGTTCATCAATCAAAGACCAAACCAAGAGAAAAAGGATGCGTTGACTAACTTGATCCACATCACGTTTGGGGAACTAGGCACCAACCTTCATCTTCTTCAATTGATAATCGGACACATTATCCACATTGCAGAAACCCATCACCTCTTCACTACCGATACTCCCATTTTCGTCAACATCATCGATTTCATCGTTCTCATCTTCACCATCATGAGTATCATAATAACCACTAGACAAATTATCCAAAATCCCCGTGGCGGACGATCCAGAAAAATTCAATCCGAATCGTCCGTCCACGACACGCCATGTGACCAACCTGTGGTTGGTCACGACATCACTTGACTTGAGCTTTTGGTTACCTTTGGTCTTGTCCTTGGACTTACTAGCCGGGTGGATGTGACACTCAGTGCACCTGGGCTTGGTGCACTTGCTCGTGTATTTGGAGTGGTTGTTGGGGCTGGTGGACACTCTGGTGAACAACCCTGCCGTGGGGAGCGAGTCGAACTTGTTGACATGTCGGGTCTCGGGCCTCGGGTTCAATGTGGCGGGTAGAACCCGGTATGTCCGAACCATTCCGTGTTGGCGACCCTCTCTCTTCATTGTTTTGAGCTGAATGGGAGCTGAAAAGTGATTTGTGATGGAAAGAAGTGGATGTGCGTGTTGTTATATAGCAAAGCTTTTTGGTAATGGAAGCTTGAGGAGCACGGCGATAGGTAGAGGTTCTAATTCGTGTGGAACAAGCAAATGAAGATGGACAACTGGAGTTCTTTCCATTTGTTTTTCATGTCAACGTTTTGGCAATTGCCATTATTGAGGGTGCCTAAGTTATAATAGTTTGCTTCTTTTTCGGGGAAGTGGAGTATGAGATTGGATGAGCTTTCTTTCATGCTGTTATCCAAAAATTTCTTAAGGTGGTTACAAAGTAAATCTAGTTTTAGGTCAACATGTTTTGAGGGGAAAATAAATAAATAAATAAAAAGTAATGTATGTGAAAAAGTTCCATTGCCGGGAATCGAACCCGGGTCTCCTGGGTGAAAGCCAGATATCCTAACCGCTGGACGACAATGGAATTGTTGCTATCTATATGCAAGTCTACAGTTTTGATAGCCGTCAGTCAAAGATGTGCTTAGGATTCATGAGTTCAGAATGGGGTAAATATAGACGTGTCATTTTGGCCAGAAGGAAAAAGGTGTGCTATATATAGTTCGCAATTTCGGTGAAGAATCATGTTCTAGTATTTTGAGTCACGTTGTTACTTGTAAGCTTTTTATTTCTGATGAATGGAAAGCAAATATTAACCCCCTTCATTGTTCAGAAATGATGTGCAGATATTTCAATTGCTTTGAATGGTACTTCTGCATAACTTTCATTACTTCCAATCCAAATAAGCATTTTGTTGTTTCTGTACAGATGGTAAAACAACATCCTCCGGCCAAAGTACAAGAACATGTACATATACATATATAGTTGACTAATTCCTATCCTACATGAAAGATGTCAACTAATATCTTCACTGTTGAGCAACCAGAGGCTTCATACATTTTCAGATACTGGATCATCAGACGACTTAACGAGTGGCTCCGCGCTCTCTTCCTTAGTTTTAGGAGAGATCAGTGCTCCCTTGGCAGGATACAGCACGAAATGCTGGCCCATGAAGAGAAGGTCAAAGAATATAGATATCTGAAATAATAGAAACCACGATGAATAAGCATTTATCCCTAGAATTAGTAGTAGACTAGTTCAACTTGAGACAGCAGAATAAAAAGAGAAAATTTGAAGGAGTTGTGATGGATCCATACCAAAGACAGCAGTGTCTTCCCTATATTTCCATAAAAGTTCACCCAAGAATCTGAAAAAGGGAAGTGCGTATGTTAAATAAGCATGAAGAATAAGACTGAATCCCAACTTTTATTTGGTTGATGAAGAGATTGCAAACCTTGATCTATGGACTGCACTGCCATTTGTGCATAATTTGCCACCCCTCCAGAAAAGTCAAGTAAAATGTTGCCAATGCTAAACCCAATTGTGCTCTTCCGCGTGCAGTTGAAGATTGCCTGGATTGCAAAATGATTTGTTAACAAAGACATTCTGTGTACATAATACAGGATAGTTCGGCAGTAACATTAACTCTATCTCTATTCAACACCACCCACTGGATATGGTTTTTATGACAGCAACATGAACAATGAAAGGAGAGTCAATACTCAATACAGACCTGCGGAATATATTTGATGGCTGTCATAAAAACTTGAATTGAGCTGCAAACATATACAAGTTGAGTGAAGTTAGAAAGGGAACATATCATGAATCCAACTTTTGGAGCACCATATGATACCAGTGTAAGATCTAGAAAGAAAACTAAAGTAAGTTGTCTATTCTTTAACCAAGTTAACTTCATGTACAATATGCAGAGAAGGTAAAGGAACAAAAGTATAAGCACATGATAGAAATTCTAATTTGTCAAAAAAAGGAGCCAACATCCTAAACATTGATGAGAAGTACACCTTCAACAATAAGCCTTCTATACTACCAAACTTCCTGGTGAAACAAGCATAATTCAAGACATACTCTAGATAGATCCTAGTTAACATGTGAACCTATATAGGTAGCAGTGGTTAAGAATTCACAATAACAGGGTCTTGATGTGGGAAAGGACCAAGGATTTTTTATATCCATGGTCTGCACTTCTAATGGAACTGTCAACGAAAATTAACTGCCAAAGCATGAATATAACATCTCACTTGAAAATGGAAATGAGCCAGAGCCAAGAATGGGTAGGCAAAGCTATGAAGAAACAAACTGCAGCACCTAACCAAACAGCACCAACGATTCCAATGGAAATCCTGGACACCTTCTGAGTTCCACGCTACATAAACCAGTTAACTAAAGGTCAGGTACACAACTAATGACAGAAAACTAGCACCAAGATAGTCCATCACTTAACAAACAAATTATCGACTCCGAAAAACTTACTTCGTAAATCACAAGCTGGAACAAGGTAATTGCTGTCAGCAAAACAGCATGAATAGAAAAGGCAACATCATTCGCTGCTACAGGTATCATCTGCATTCATCCCCACATACAAAAGCAATGAGTACTTCTAGAGTTCAAGTTCTAAATCTCCTACTTTCCAACACTAGTTTCATCCAAGTTGATATTTTGTGTTCTTACATCACTACTGTTAACAAACTATGTTTTCCTTCTTCAAAGCTCTTAGACTAGTTCCATCAAGTTCATAGCTTTCATCAACAACTAACCTTAAACTCACAAAACAGCTATAACCAAGTAACCAACCAAAACATTCTGTAACAACGTAAACTTCGACAACGAAAGATCAAAGCTTTAGCCACTATTGATCATCAAAACCAAAGTTAACAAACCACTTACCTCTCCGAGGCCATATTTCTCCAAGTACTGTTTCTGAACGGCGGAGCTGAAGTAGAGGGTGGCGTTGTAAATGAGATACGACGAATGCTTGGTCAAATTCAGCACCACGAAATCGAAGTTTAACCCAATAACACTGAACCCAGAAAGCCAAAACCAATCAGAATGGTTAAAAATTGGATCTTGGAATCGAATTCAGGTAAAATGAATTGAAAGTTTTCACCTTTTTCTGCGGTAATTTAAGATGACTTGTGGGTAAAAGCTGATGGACCATGAAATGAAAGCCAGCCATCCCAGAACTTGGTAAGTGATTTCTAGCGGAACTGAATTCCACGACGCCATTTTTGGTTTCTCTCTGAGAATTTGGAATTCCCAAACTGCCGGAGGAGAAAGGATTGAACTTGGAAGAAGAAGAACAAGAAAAGTAGTTGCTTTTCTTTGTTTGACCTCTCAGGTGGGCCCCCATTTGATGACGTGTCGAGGATGTGATTGGCGCCTTTTCCTTGAAGTTTTAGTTGGAGAGAAATGAGGTGATGGCCATTTGGAGCTTTGCAGTTGCAGGGTTTTGTGAATGGAGGCCATTTTCAAGGCTACATTCATTGAGATTCTTGTAACTTTTAAGGATCTTGGTTTTCTGAGATGGATAATGGATATGAAGTGTTTTGTGTTTAAATCAGTTATGGTTTTTTAACTTTTAAGGTGTCAATGGCATCATCCTATACCTCATCAAAACAATTTACTCATTTTGTTTTTTGATTTATTAGGATCGAACTTAGCAATGTATTACAAATTCATGTGTGCGTTAGTTAAAAAGTTTATAAAAGTCGAGCAAATCCAAAAAAGTGAGGATGATAAAACTTTTCGAACTATATATTGTCTTAGGAGTATGCAAACCTCCTCTTGTCCGATGCATATTTTTCCAACCTTCTTTATCCAAAGACCTGTAACAAAATGAAACTCACGCATATAGCACCAGGCTTTTTCCTGGTTTCTTTTCATTATTGTCTGGGCAGTAAGGTTGGTGTTGCCCTGAACAATCTGGGCAGTGTACACCAAATTAGCAGAAAGGCAGAAAATTGTAAGTCCAATACCCATATCAGTTTAGGCAATGCCAATATAAGGAGAAACAAAACCCCAAAAACTCGTACTTCAACCCAAATCCCCAAAGGAAGTTTGAGACCCAAGTAATGGGTTTTACTATACAGAAAGAACAACACTATTTGCATTATATTACAAAATAGTCATACATCCGAACAAATCTTTTTGTACATTTTTCATTAGCAGAACAGAAGTTTCTATACATGTTCAGACACTTGGTGACTATCAGCACTGACAAGGGGCTCCAAGTTCTCCTTGCTGATGACAACTTTAGGAGGTATCAGTGCCTTCTTGGAAGGATACAGAACAAAATGTTGGAAAATGAAAAGAATATCAAATGATACACATATCTGCAATAAATATAAACCACGGTGAGTATACAAGTGACAGTAAATATGTACTGATTATGTTGAAACATCAAATCAATCCATTCATACCAAAGATAGCAGTGTCTTCCCTATGTTTCCATAAAAGTTCACCCAAGAATCTGCAGGCACAAATTCAAAACAAGTTCGTGAATCAATTGGAGGGCAATTACTGATTTGCAACAGTTACATTTGGTTAAGGTAGAGATGCTGGTGAACCTTGATCAATAGATTGCACAGCCATTTGTGCATAGCTTCCAACTCCTCCCGAAAAATCGAGTAGAATAAAGAAAATACTTAATCCATCTGTGCTCTTTCTTATGAAGTTCATGTATGCCTATATTGAATTCGAATGTGTTCTGTATTAGTAAGGACATTGTGTTTCATTGCAAATCTTAAACAAATACAACTTCATTTAGTAGTCAACAGTAATAGACTAGAGTTTCTATGTCAAATGAGGATTATCTAGGGAAACTAATATATATAGCCTGTGACTCTTCTCAATGACAAAAACGTGAACCATATCAGGGAGAGTGCTAAACCTGGGGAGTATATTTGATGACCGTCATAAACACTTGAATTGAGCTGCAACATAATCACATTAACAGATGTTAGAAAGGGATTCCATGAAACCATTACTATGATACATTTACTCATCAATTCCATGCTCCCAATAATCTTGAAAACCATTCATGAAAATCCTTTCATTAGCCAAATCTAAATTTTTGTCATAGTTACCACCGAAAGTACTAATGAAACTCCAAATGCTCAAAAATGAAAGGTAACCATATATTTTATACTTGAAGATGGAGATGAGCCAAAGCCAAGAATGAGTTGGCAGGGCTACGAAGAAACAAATTGCAGCAAATAGCCACACAGCAACCACAATTCCAACTGCAATTTTAGATACTTTCTGACTTCCTCGCTGCATAGGTAAAGCCATCAATGAACAATTAACATTAAGGTTAAACCAATGTAAATCTGGCTTGTGTGACAAATAAAACTTGGAAAGTTAACCAAGGAGAGACATTGGAGATAACTATTCAATCTACTAACTTCATAGATTGCAATTTGGAAGAGGATAACTGCTGTCAAAAAACGGCATGAGCAGAGAATGCAACATCATTTGCAGCTACAGGTATCATCTGCATTAGTACAAACCAAATGACTTCATCCTTTTACCAATACAAACTTATATATGTATGTTTTAGTGAGCACTAAAGCCGATGTTTTACTTGGTTAGATCAGCTTTGCAATAACACATTTGTTCATTTTTTTTAACTACCATATATAGTAGAAAGTTTCTCGATCATCTATCTAATAACCGTTTGCAAAAGATTCACTCTTCCCTTATAGTCTCTTCTTAGAACTATCTCTTACTCATATACTTGTAAGAGATAGTTCTAAGAAATTTTCTTCTTAAAATTAATACGAGTGTGTTGTATCCATTGAAGTATATTGAACTGTATAAGCTCATGATTCTAGTGCGTGACAACATTTTCAACCTCATTGGGATGTAATAACGTAAATAAGCAAAAGTTAAAAAGAAGGCGGGAAAAAGAAATTACCAACCTCTCCGAAACCGTACTTGTCGAAGTACTGCTTCTGAACGGCGGAGCTGAAGTAAAGAGTGGCGTTGTAGATGAGATACGACGAGTGCTTCGTCAAATTGAGCACCACAAAGTCGATGCTCAGCCCCACAACACTGATTAGAACCGGTAAGCCGCCGCCGTAAAAAACAAACACTCTCAAATTGAAATTGACACGATTTTAAGGGAACCAAGGGAAGGAAATGATCGATCGTATATATCATACCTTTTCCGACGAAAGTTCAAGATGACTTGAGGATAGAAGCCGACGGACCAGAACGTGAAGGTCAACCACCCCAAAACTCTGTAAGTGATCTCGAGCGGAATCGAGTTCCACGATGCCACCATGATCGGAATATTCTAGTTCCGATTACTCACAATCACTCAGCGGAAATCTCAAAGAAATAAAGAGAAGGTGGCACTTGTTTGCAGCTATGCATGCTTAAAATATCTGTTGTGGAGCTTTTGATTTGGCGCCATTCATGTGGGTTCACTGTCTTTACGTGGCCTTGTTCCCATTGGTATTTTATTTTCCACAAAATTAGTTCAGGAGGGTTTATGAATCGAGTCCGTTACATAGCCATGTTCATTATTCAGTGGTAGCTTCATTTTCTTCAAGCTATGGCCTCTCTCTATATAGAACACAATAATGGCAATATGCCCAATGTATGTTTGGGATTGCCGCCGAAGACATACGTTTGTTAGTTGTAGCTTCATTTTTCTTCGAGATGTGATCTCTGGGGACAAGATTCATCAAAAAAAAAATTACTGTATGCACGCAAGTGAACCAAATATTTATTAAAAAATCTCAATCATTGGTATTTATACTGAACTTTTTATTTAAATAATTAAATAGTGTGATTAATGTAATCCAACGGTCTGTTCATCTTGGTTTAAGTACACTTCAATGCTTTGAATCCTCTCTATGAGATTCATTACATGACGTGCACTTGCATCAACATTAATAAACGGCAAGAGACATCAAGTGAATTTTATTATAATATCAAAAGTTGAGATCACTTAATTAATGTTGCGTCCTCGCTTAAATCAGTAATCTCGACATTAACCGCTGCTAACAACTCACAATCGTAAAGAAATGACCTTCCATACAGACATATATGATTGTGAGGATTCAAAATTCTAAACAAGATACACCATGTTCACTTAGATCTAACCCTCTTTCATAAATCACAACAACACGACTCAACTCGAACACGATTACACAAACCCTAAATCTCGTCAACAGGCCACCTTGACCCGCCTAGGGCCGCTAAAGGGTCGTCTTAACCCGCCAAGGACAGCCAAGGGATTGCCTTGACCCACCTAAGGCCGCCAAGGGGTCGCCTTCACATGTCTAGGGACTACAAGGGGCCCCATTAACCAGCCTATGGCTGCCACAACCCGCCTAGGGCCGCCAAGGTGCCGCATTGACACGTCTAAGGCCGACATGACCTGCTTAGGGCCGCCTTGACCCGCCTATGGCCGCCAAGCAGTCACTTTGACCCGTCTAGGGCCGCCAATGGGCCGTCTAGAGCAGTCAAGGGGCTGCCTTGACCCGCTTAGGGACGCCAAGGGGCTCCTTGACCCGCCTAGGGCTGCCTGGGGATACTAAGGGGCCGCATTGACCCGCCAAAAGGCCACCTTGACCCGTCTAAGGACGCCAAGGGCCGCCTTTACCTGCCTTGACCCACCTAGGGTCGCCAAAGGCCGCTTTCACACGTCTAAGGACTCCAAGGGGCCGCCATGACCCTTCTAGGGCCGCCTTGACCTGCCTAGGGATGCCAAGTGGCAGCCATGACCCTCCTAGGGTCTCTATGACTTGCCTAGGGATGGCAAGGGCCCGCCTATGGCCACCAAGGGGCCGCCTTCACACGTCTAGGGGCCGCCATGACCCTCCTAAGGTCACCTTGACCCTCTAAATGGCCGCCTTGACCCGTTTAGAGACGTCAAGGGGCCGCCTTGACACGCCTACGGCAGCCTTCACACGTCTAGGGACTCCAAGGGACCGCCTTGACCCGCCTAGGGCCGCCAAGGTGCGGCCTTGATTCGTCTAGGGCCACCAAGGGGACGCTTTGACCCTCCTAGGGACGTCATGACCTGCCTACAGCCGTTAAGGGGCCGCCTAGGGACGCCAAGGGGCAGCCTTGACCAACCTAGGGCCTCTAAGGGGCCGTCTAGACCCGCCAGGGACTCCAAGGGAACGCCATGGGGCCGCCTTGACCCGTCTAGGGTCGCCACAACCCGCCTAGGGTTGCCAAGGGGCCGCCTCGACCAGCTTAGGGCCGCCAAGGTGCCGCATTGACCCGCCCATGGCCGCCTTGACCCGCCTAAGGCCACCATGACCTGCCCATGGCCGCTAAGGGGTCGCCATGACCAGCCTAAGGCGCCAAGGGCCGTCTTGACCTGCCAAGGAGCCGTACTGACCCGCCAAGGGTTGCGAAGGGGTTGCCTTGACCCGCCTGGAGCCGCCATGACCCGCCAAGGGCCGTCTTGACCCGCCAAGGGTTGCTAAGAGGTCGCCTTAACCCGCCTGGGGCCGCCAAGGGCCGTCTTGACCAGCCAAGGGGCCGTATTGACCCACTAAGGGTTGCTAAGGGGTTGTCTTGACCCGCTTGGGGCCGCCATGACCCGCCTAGGGCCGCTAAATGTCTTTATATTGTGTCGCATTCTCGGTTTTCATATTGACTTTGAAAAATCATATAAAAAAATCGGCTCCACATTTTTCTGTTCTGTCAATTCGAGAAGTGCCCCAAAACATCAGGACTAAAATGTGAGAAACTTTTTGTGAAAAAATTAGAATATGTGTTTTTAACCCGAAAAATGTGTGCATAGCCCACAGTTTCTGGAGAAAAACGAGTTTTTGACGGAAAAAAAAATTATAGTTGGAAAAAATTCAAGAGTAGCTCCCATTAGGTTAGACATTCATAACTTGAGAGGTTTTTGTCGAAAAATCACATTTTTTCCATCACATAAGGTCAATATTTGAGTCACATTCTCGATCTTCATGTTGACTTTGAAAAATCATATAACAAAATCGGCTCCATATTTTTTTGTTCTGTCAGTTCGAGAAGTGCCAAAACATCAGGACTAAAATGTGAGAAATTTTTGTGAAAAACTTAAAATATGCGTTTTTAACCCGAAAAACATGGGCCCCTCATTTGATGACGTGTCGGGATGTGATTGGAGCCTTTTCCTTGAAGTTTTTGGTTGGAGAGAAATGAGGTGATGGCCATTTGGAGCTTTGCAGTTGCAAGGTTTTGTGAACGGAGGCCATTGTCAAGGCTACATTCATTGACATTCTTGTAACTTGTAAGGATCTTGGTTTTCTGAGATGGATAATGGATATGAAGTGTTTTGTGTTTAAATCAGTTATGTTTTTTAACCTATAAGGCACCAATGGCATCATCTTATACCTCATCAAGACAATTTACTCATTTTGTCTTTTAATTTATTAGGATCGAACTTAACAATGTGTTACAAATTTGGGTGTGCATTTGTTAAAAAGAACTATAATGTTTATAAAAGTCGAGCAAATCCAAAAAAGTGAGGTTGATAAAACTTTTCGAACTATATATTGTCTTAGGAGTATGCAAACCTCCTCTTGTCCAATGCATATTTTTCCAACCGTCTTTAATCCAAAGACAAGTAACAAAATGAAACTCATGCATATAGCACCAGGCTATTTCCTTGTTTCTTTTCATTATTGTCTGGGCAGTAAGGTTGGTGTTGCCCTGAATAATCTGGGCAGTGTACACCAAATCAGCAGAAAGGCAGAAAATTGTAAGTCCAATACCCATATCAGTGTAGGCAATGCCAATATAAGGAGAAACAAAACCCAAAAACTCATACTTCAACCCAAATCCCCAAAGGGAAGTTGAGACCCAAGTAATGGGTTTTACTATACAGAAAGTTAGAACAACACTATTTGCATTATATTACAAAATAGAGTCATACATCCGAACAAATCTTTTTGTACATTTTTCACTAGCAGAACAAAAGTTTCTATACATTTTCAGACACTTGGTGACTATCAGAACTGACAAGGGGCTCCAAGTTCTCCTTGCTGATGACAACTTTGGGAGATATCAGTGCCTTCTTGGAAGGATACAGAACAAAATGTTGGAAAATGAAAAGAAGATCATATGATACACATATCTGCAATAAATATAAACCACGGTGAGGACACAAGTGACAGTAAATATGTACTGATTATGTTGGAACATCTAATCAATTCATTCATACCAAAGATAGCAGTGTCTTCCCTATGTTTCCATAAAAGTTCACCCAAGAATCTGCAGGCACAGATTCAAAACAAGTTCATGAATCAATTGGAGGGCAATTTCTGATTTGCAACAGTTACATTTGGTTAAGGTCGAGATGCTGGTGAACCTTGATCAATAGATTGCACAGCCATTTGTGCATAGCTTCCAACTCCTCCCGAAAAATCAAGTAGAATAAAGAAAATACTTAATCCATCTGTGCTCTTTCTTATGAAGTTCATGTATGCCTATATTGAATTCGAATGTGTTCTTTATTAGTAAGGACATTGTGTTTCATTGCAAATCTTAAACAAATACTACTTCATTTAGTAGTAAACAGTAATAGACTAGAGTTTCTATGTCAAATGAGGATTATCTAGGGAAACTAATATATATAGCCTCTAACTCTTCTCAATGACACAAACGTGAACCGTATAAGGGAGAGTGCTAAACCTGGGGAGTATATTTGATGATCGTCATTAACACTTGAATTGAGCTGCAACATAATCACATTGACAGATGTTAGAAAGCGATTCCATGAAACCATTACTATGATACATTTACTGAATTCCATGCTCCCAATAATCTTGAAAACCATTCATGAAAATCCTTTCATTAGCCAAATCTAAATTTTTGTCATAGTTACCACCGAAAGTACTAATGAAACTCCAAATGCTCAAAAATGAAAGGTAACTATATCTTTTATACTTGAAGATGGAGATGAGCCAAAGCCAAGAATGAGTCGGCAGGGCTACGAAGAAACAAATTGCAGCAAATAGCCAGACGGCAACCACAATTCCAACTGCAATTTTAGATACTTTCTGACTTCCTCGCTGCATAGGTAAAGCCATCAATGAACAATTAACATTAAGGTTAAACCAATATAAAGCTGGCTTGTGTGACAAATGAAACTTGGAAAGTTAACCAAGGAGAGACACTGGAGATAACTATTCAATCTACTAACTTCATATATTGCAATTTGGAAGAGGATAACTGCTGTCACAAAAACGGCATGAGCAGAGAATGCAACATCATTTGCAGCTACAGGTATCATCTGCATTAGTGCAAACCAAATGACGTCATCCTATTATCAATACAAACTTATATATGTATGTTTAGTGAGCACTAAAACTAATGTTTTACTTGGTTAGATCACCTTTGCAGTATCACATTTGTTCATCTTTTTTTAACTACCATATATAGTAGAAAGTTTCTCGGTCATCTATCTAATAACCGTTTGCAGAAGATTCACTCTTCCTTATGATCTTCTTAGAACTATCTCTTACAAGTATACAAGTAATTAAAAGATAGTTCTAAGAAATTTTCTTCTTAAAATTAATACGAGCGTGTTGTATCCATTGAAGTATATTGAACTGTATAACCTCATGATTCTAGTGCGTGACAACATTTTCAACCTCATTGGGATGTAATAACGTAAATAAGCAAAAGTTTAAAAGAGGGCGGGAAAAAGAAATTACCAACCTCTCCGAAACCGTACTTGTCAAAGTACTGCTTCTGAACGGCGGAGCTGAAGTAGAGAGTGGCGTTGTAGATGAGATACGACGATTGCTTCGTAAAATTGAGCACCTTAAAGTCGATGCTCAGCCCCACAACACTGATTAGCACCGGTACGCCGCCGCCGTAAAAAACAAACCATCTCAAATTGAAATTGACACGATTTTAAGGGAACCAAGGGAAGGAAATGATCGATCGTATATATCATACCTTTTCCGACGAAAGTTCAAGATGACTTGAGGATAGGAGCCGACGGACCAGAACGTGAAGGTCAGCCACCCCAAAACTCTGTAAGTGATCTCGAGCGGAATCGAGTTCCACGATGCCACCATGATCGGAATATTCTAGTTCCGATTCTCACAGTCACTCGGCTGAAATCTAAAAGAAATAGGAACCCTTAATTAACAAAGAGAAGGGGGGACTTACAGTTTGCAACTATGCATGCTTAAAATATCTGTTGTGGAGCTTTTGATTTGGCGCCCTTCATGTGGGTTCATTGTGTTGACGTAGCCTTGTTCCCATTGGTTTTTTATTTTCCACAAAATTAATTCAGGAGGGTTTATGAATCGAGTCCATTACATAGCCATGTTCATTATTCAGTGGTAGCTTCATTTTCTTCAAGCTATGGCCTCTCTCTATATAGAACGCAATATGCCTAATGTATGTGTGGGATTGCCGCCGAAGACATACGTTTGTTAGTTGTAGCTTCATTTTTCTTCGAGATGTGATAGTTTGGGGATGAGATTCATTACGTGACGTGCACTTGGATCAACATTAATAAACAGCAAGAGCATCAAGTGAATTTTATTGTAATATCAAAAGTTGAAATCACTTAATTAATACTGCATTCTCGCTTAAATCAGCAATCACGATATTAACCGTCGTTAACAACTCACAATCGTAAAGAAATAACCCTCTTCTCTTTGGACACACATGATTGTGAGGATTCAAGATTCTAAACAAGATACATCATATTCACTTAGATCTAACCCTCTTTTACAACAACACACTCGACTCAAACAAGATTAGAAACACTAAACCCTACAATGACCCAAGGCCCAAGGAACTTATTAGTGCAGTTGACCCAACCCTATGAGTGTCCTTTACAACTTCCTATTTGCCTTTTTAGTATTTGGCGCAAAAACCCTACTGAAAGTGAAGCTCTCACTCTGCGACCCAAAACCATTTCTTTCAATTTCAATTTCACTTGAAATCAAATCAAATCCCAAATGGCCAATTTTCTCATAAGCAGAACCCTAAACTCAATCCGAAACCGCAACCTTTTCACCTCCCTATCATCACTTTCCCGCCAATTCACCTCCGCCGCCACCGCCACCGCCGAGCAACCCCAATCCGACGGCGGCGAGGGCTCCACCTTCACCTTCTCATCGGACGGTGGCCAAGAACACAAACCCAATCACGATGACAGCATCCAAATCAAACCCAATTCCTCCTCCAAACGCGAAACGGCGTCGTCTTCGGTGACGATGCCGATGTCGTTCATGACGGGATCGGTGGTGGGGAAGAGGTTCTACAACCAAGTGACGACGAGGAAGGCCGACGACGGGAATGGATGGACGGTGATGCTTGATTACCGGACGCTCAAGACTCCGTCGAAGAGACCCTTAAAGCTTCCGACTTTGGGTTTGGCTAAGGCCATTGCTGCTGAGTGGGAATACCAGGTGTGTCTTTGAAGCTTCAGCTCAAATTGGGTTTCAATCAAAATTTGAAATTGATTACTTGAAGTATGTAGAATCTTTAGCTCAAATGCTTAGTGTTTCACTTGTTAGATATGCTATTGCGCAAATGGGTTCACTCAAAATTGGAAATTGATTACTTGAAGTGTGTAGAATCTTAGCTGAAATGCTTAGTGTTTCACTTGTTAGTTATGCTAAGGCTATTGCTCAAATGGGTTGCACCCAAAATTGGAAATTGTTTTGTTCAAGTATAATTATAAGTATATGATAGCGTAGATCAAATGGGTTTACCTTTGTTAGTGCTTTTCGCATCAGTTCAAATTGGAATGTAAGAATAGTAGGATTGAACTTATGTTCTCTGTTTTGGTACAACTGTTCCTTGCGAGTTTTGGAGTCGCTGGCTTTAATTTGAGTTTTGGAATTGTTTTAAGCATTTTCATGTTATTGGGAACTAGATGGTTTGGCTAATGGAGCTTTAATATTTTAGGAGACAGATGGGATTAGGCCGTTTATGATGCCTCTCATGAAGCTTGCTTGTACTGCACTGGAAAGAGTTCCTATCACACGGCATAAGGTTATAGAATTCTTGATAAATAGATTCAATCAAGATTTAGTCTTTTGTCGCGCCCCAGATGACAACGAGCTGACAAGCGACATCCATGGTATGTTGCTTCTTCTCAGGTCTTTGCCACCTGTTCTGTTTAGTGTTCTTTTTGTCTTATATGTTTAAGGCATGCTAACATACCACTATCTATAAATTGTTCATTTCTTGTACATTCTTTTGAAAGTCACGTAGTGCTCTACACTAACAAGTTTACAATGAGTGTGTTGCATAACTCATTTAGATGTGATCAACTATGCCTATTTCAGATTTACATATGCACTACTAAGTGATCATCATCCATTGATCTCCATTAGATGGCACATGGTACTTCAAAATGTTCATAGCTAAAACTCATCTTTATAGGTACTTGGGTAGCAGTCAGATTTGTATGACAAATGTGAATGCAACAAACAAGAAAACAACTAGATAAAGTTTAATTTTGACCGTTCCTTTATTTTAGACCATGGATCCTGTTTTGGTACAAAGGAATGTAAGGCGCTACTGAGAGTAGCTACATAATCCCCTTCAAGACTGGTCATATCCATCTTACAAAATCGCCAGAGTAGCTTCAATCAATTGCTATGATAATAAATTCTAGAAGGTAGCTGTGGTTAGAATTCACAAGTATTGGCTTGGACATTAGACCTTCACTGAATGCACATATAGCAGCTTTCACATATGATCATCTAACTCTGCAACATACATATTTTTCTTCAAAACATAGTTTAAGACAGTAATATGTCTATTGCAACTAATAGTGCCTCATTCTTTTTATGTAGAACGGCAAGTGGAAAAGATTGATCCTTTACTTGATTGGATGGAGTCTGAATTTGGCTTTAAGCCTGTTGTTTACTCCAGCTTTTATGGTGGAAAGCAGGACGAGGGACTTCTAAAAGCTGTAGAAACCCTACTGAAGAAAACAGATGAGTGTGAATTGGCAGCAATTGATGCTATTGCAGGAGCAGCACACTCCCTAACAATTGCTCTTGGATTATTTCGTGGGAAACTGAATATTGAAGAAGCAATTGAGTTGATTAGACTTGAAGAAGATTTTCAGGTACCTGTTGATCATTATTTCTCTGTACTCATAGATATATAGCATCCTTAGATAGCTGTAAGAACTGTAAGAATCAAACTTCTGCCACCGTAATGGTTGCCCTGCGAAGTCTTAAAAGAAGGTTTTCTTATATTGCAGGTAGACAGGTGGGGTCTGGTTGAAGGTGGTCATGATGTAGATATTGCTGATCTCAAAGTACAGATCGCATCGGCTGCTGTATTCCTAGGTCTTTCAAAGAGGGTTTAATTAGTACATCTTTTCTCTAGTTTTTGTTCGTACCCTCTAATATCTTCACAAGACCTAACCTGTTGGCTAGGTTTTCTTACAATGTTTACGTTGTTATAGATCTGTAGAAGTTACAACACCAAGATGCCCAATTTTGTGAAATCCTGTTGTTATTTATGAGATCAGATTAAACCAAAGATGTAATAATCAACTCTGTTATATCAGTGCAATAAAATTATCTTTTGATTCTACAACATGGGTTGCAAAAGCTAGTTTGGAGGTGAAATCAAGGCCCTTCTTTACAGCATTGCACACACAATGGAGGTTCTTTTCTGACATCACAATCACAACAGGCTGTGTCGCAGTCATTGTTGCATCCTGCAGCAAATTCAACTTTCCAAACTTTTATCCACCAAATTTCAAACTGTACAGTGCTCAAGGGAACATATAGGATTTTGATTCATCACCTGTAATCGTAACGTAAGTGTACGGCTCAAGATCTTGAGGTTTTAAGTGAAAAGAAGGGCGTGCGCTGACAAGGTTGGTTCTCACTTCTATAAGGATCATACAGAGAAAACACCCAGCTAGCACTAACAGCTTCATTATCACCACAGATGATATGTTGGTGAAAGCTTCTTACCAGCAGATGCTTATATAGAGGCTTGTAGTTTGTTCAATTTAGGAGAGAAGAGAACCTAACCCATTTTGAAAACGAGTCACAATGTATGAAAATCTGCACTATAAAATGTCTGAAAATTATATGTATGGATCATCCCAGAAATGTGTGAATACAAGTACGCAATCTTTACTAGATATATAATGTTGTATTCATATTTAAGGGGTATAGAACAATCATAGCAGTTCTGTGGTTTCAGTTTCTTAACTAATACCCATCTACTCTATCTTCCCCAATGAACAAACACTAGATACAATCAGGTTTATTTCTATTTGATAGAGAAATGAAGAGCTCTGCAGAGTAGAAGATAATTACAGGCTCACTGCAAAAGAAAAATATGGGGACTAATGTATAAACGAAACCAACGTGCTTCTTTCCCATTTTCATGAAAGGAATAGACAATTCGATCAGTTCACAAATTATTAGCAAAACTCATAAAGTCGACAACTTCTAAACAAAATTCCAACAATAACAGATCAAATGCTCCTATAATCAGACACTCAAGCTGTCTGAGTTTCCTGCTGGCTGGAGCTGCTTGATATGTTGGATCTGCTTTCCAGGGTTTAAGCCCTTTGGGCAGGCACGAGCACAGTTCAATATGGTATGGCAGCGATATAGCTTGTACTCATCATTGATTGCATCGAGTCGCTCCTTTGTATATTCATCCCGGCTGTCAACTATCCACCTGCATAGCACCACACAAAATGATTCAGCATTCTATTGTTCATCTACACCAATGCAATTGCAGAACAACTGAAAATGCCATATGCAAAGTTGACGCCCTAATTCTCTGGTCAAGAAACAACACACTCTAATAGGCATCTATCCAGAAAACAACAGTTTTAAACATAGTAGATGATCATGAAGGACTTGTTCAAAAACATAGTAGATGATCAGCAGAAACATTATCTCAACATAATTGTCTCATATTCTACTTCACTTGTACTTATTTCCCAGGCAATTTCATATTATATAAGCCTTTCTCAAAACCCCATCACCTTCCAAACACTCTCATTAGTATGACCTAGTCTATGCACTCCAGTTCACAAAACTGCAGCTTATATAATTAGTTCATATCACCGTATGACCGTATCGTCACTAGCTCCTAAGGATTTTCTAAACACAATAATTCAACACAAGCGCTGTTTTCTATGAGTGAGTCAAGGCAGATAGTCCTATCAACATAACTAACAAAAATAACAAAAACAACATTAATGATTCTCAGTCACACACTGAAATGGTGAAATCAATGAAAATTGAGAGCCATGAGCAGTTCTCTTCTGTGCCTCCCAGCAAAGCATGTCAACGAAAATACACACAGAGACACAGTTCGTTGCATAACCACAACAAAATCTTTGGCACTCAAGCAGCAAAATTCACCATCAAACAAACACAACCCATATCTACACCACTACGCTGGACCAAAGCTATCAAACAAAATCAAAACTGCAATGCACGAAAAAGCCGAAAAACATTGACAATTACACAAAGCAACAACAACATCCACATCTCCACATAAAGCACATCAATCACCTCAGCTAAATTTATACTAAACTATCATAAACAATTCTCGAAAAATCGGAAGCGAAAACCGTCACCTATTAGCGTGAAGCAATGCAGCAGGTCCTAAATAAGCCTCAGGATTCCACCAGTAGCTAGGGCAGGATGTGCTACAGCAAGCACACAGAATACACTCGTACATCCCATCCAGCTTAGCCCTATCCTTCTTCGTCTGCAGAATCTCCTTCCCTGGCTCCTCCGCCGGGTTCTTCCTCTTCAGCCACGGCTCTATACTCTTGTACTGGTTATAGAAGTTCGTCATATCCACCACCAAGTCCTTAATCACATACATGTGCGGCAGCGGCGTGATCGTCGTCGCCGAACCAGACTCGATCTTCGTCAAACACGCCAGGCCGTTACAGCCGTCGATGTTCATCGCGCACGAGCCGCAGATCCCTTCGCGGCAGCTCCGCCGGAACGTGAGGCTAGGATCCATCTCGTTCTTGATCTTGATCAGCGCGTCGAGCACCATAGGGCCGCAGTCCTTGAGGTCGATCTCGTACTCCTTCAGCTCCGGCTTCGAAGGGCTATCGGGGCTCCACCGGTAAATCGAGAACGTCTTCAGCTTGGAAGCCTCACGCGCCTCCGGGGTTGACGCGTCGGTCTGCGGCTCCGAGGCGAAGGCGCGGAGCAAGACTCGCCTCGCCGCCGGCGACGATGAGGATGAGATTCCGGTGAAGGCTCGCCGTAACAGACCAGTCGCCATTTTCGCAGAGAAGAGAGAGAGAATCGGAAATCCAAGAGTTCCAATTGTTTAGGCCGAGAGAGAGGAGATAGAGAAGGAAGGAGTAGCGTGTGAAATGACGTGAATGGGTTCCTATAATTGTTGGGGCTTCGACTCCCTTGGAGGGGCTTATATGTAATTGAGCTTTCGTGCCGTGATTAGCTTTAGGGTGGTGACGTGGCATCGTCTTGGCCGTCGGTTCAGGTGGAGGCGTGGTTGGATTATGCAGCAGTCATTTGGTTTTGGTGGTTAATTTTTCATGGCGGCGCGTGGGGTGCAGCAGCTTATGGTTAACACGTGGCGGCGAACGATTTCTCCACTGTTTATTGCATCGTGGACGGGTAAGGCCCAAGTGCATTGCTATTTATTATGCATCTAGAATACACGACTCGAAACCCACACGAAATGGATATCTCGGTATCAAAATATTCATGTGATGGTTTTTGAACATCACAAGTTCAAAAACAAACGAACATACTACTTTCTCTGATTTTTTATATAGGTCGTTTTAGGAGTTTGTATAGAGATTAAGAAACAATTTTAATGACAATTTAACTCATATTTAAGGCTTCATTGCCTTATTACTACTCTTCACTTCACCATGTCATTATTGTGGTTCAGGGATAAATTAGGAAATATAAGCTAAAACGACTTATATTGAAACAAAACTCAAAACCTAAAACGACTTATATAAAAAATTGGAGAAAGTAATTGATTAACACATAAGGTTTCTGAGATCAATATGAGAAGAATTGAAAACTCCACAAGAATACTATTTGCACGATAACCATGTTAAACAAGCTAATTAGTTTTTATTATTATTGAGAACATTTGTATAATAGGATATATAGTGCCTCCCGATCCTATTTAGCCAATTTAGAAATTTAGTAAAAATGACTTGTTTACTGTAAAAAAAATTCATTTCATTGTGTAATTCATGAATAGGAGTTCATTTTTCCAAGGATTATGATGAACAAGTCCACTCCTATTTATGTTTTTAGAGAAGTTTCTTTTGGTGGGAGGGTTGCCTAAACATAGAGTGGAAGAGATCAAGTTAAACAATGTCAGTGGAATATTGTTAAGAATACATGGTTATTCATGGTTTAGACAACTAAGAATTACAACAATGTGATAACTACCAACTATTTCCTTTTCTTTTTTATCAAACTTAGCTAGCTACTAATTACTTACAAATATATGCCCCCCATACAGGCTGTTTTTGAATAAAGAAGAACCCTAGAACTCGAAGAAAAAACCACTACACCCTTTTGTTTTCTGTCTTTCTCATTCTCACATTCTGGCTCAATTCTCTTTATCATCTGATCTCTTTCGAAATCCAATAGTACCTTCATTCCCCCTTTGATTCTGTAACACATTGTTTCATGGGATCGGTAAGATTTCATTTCCGGAACAACATGCATTGTCATTTCTTTCGCATGATAATTATAATTCTGTGTACATTGAAGTTATATGCATTGATATGAATGTGCAGCAAGACGCAGGAAGACCTCTGCCGAAATTCGGAGAGTGGGATGTGAACAATCCAGCCTCGGCCGAAGGGTTTACAGTGATATTAGCAAAGCTAGAGACCAGAAAATGAACAATGAAGCCGGAAACTCGACCATGCCTACACACAATAAGCCACAGCAGAACATTAATAATGATGATGAACCAAAGGTACGTATTATTGACCTTAAGTGATCTGATCCTAATGAATGGCATTGTTTTAGGGTTCCTCATTGTTGTTTGGTTTTCTTTTTCTTTTCTTCGTTTGATGCAGAAAAAGTGGTTTTGCTGTTTATGATCGAATTTATGTGTTGGCTTGATCTGGTGTGTACTGAAATCAATATCGATATCGATGCTGGCATCGCAGCAGCAAGAGCATTGTGGCTATGAATTTAGATCAATGTATTCGTTAACGTTGCGAAAACAACAAAAGATAATCTCTCTTTCCTTTGCAATTCCATGTTCCCAACACTTCTTTGTTAGTAGTCTACACATATATCTAATGTAGGATCGATGTTTCAGAAGTAGGAGGATCTTCTCTAGCTAGTACTTCTGAATTGCCAATTTGTATTAGTATCAGATTTCTCAACGTGTTTTGGTTTCAGTGACTACAAAAGTTCATTGTGAATGTAACTGTTGTATTCCAAGGGAACTGAAAGATGTTATATATGCATCCGAGGTATAGATTCTTCAGTGAAGAAGATGACTAAGTTGGATTACCAACATAAACCGCAAAACGTATTTACATTGAATCAATTTAACTTGCATATATACATGCAGGGACAGTATATTACATCCAAAGGCAAATAGAAACTAAGATTGATCGAGTAGCTAGAATAGTCCCTTAAACATTGGTAGAATCCAAACTCCACATGGAATTGCTGAAGGTAAAAGTCGATAATTCCATTCGTACTCTTTGATGGTTCCATCATCTAGACTAGAGATATGATAGGTTTCGTGGTCAAGACGGATATCGAATCCGACGCACCCACAAACAAAGCCTCATCTCCGATGCTATGTACCTCTACTTGTTCCACAACCGATCCATCTTTGTCATCGAACACCACCTTGTAAACCCTAAACCTCTCAATGTGCTTTTTGTTTCTACATGCATAAGAAATTAGTCTTCTCACATACCACAGGTGATCTCCCACGGCTGACTCCACAAGATACGAATAGTTAGCCCTTATTTTTGGCACATCATTAGGCGTACGATTGATTGCTTTTGGTGGCTTTGAAGGTTTAGTACAACTATGAACATCAAACGACATGATTCTTTCCTTTTCATCGCTTCCGCCAACAACTGCATAAACTTGGTTTCTGTAAAATGTGACATCCTTAAGGCACGTTCGACGCCTATCGGTATAAGTCCATTGTTGTTGTCCTCCTTTAATGAAAGCCAACTTTGAACCACCGTAACCACTGTAGAGTACAACAACAACATAACTATCCGGATTCAAGATGGGATCGGATGACAAGATAACCTTTCGGATGTACTCTTGCAGCTTGTTCGTCATGAAATCCAAAAGAGGGAGTTTAATTGGTTCCACTGATTTTTGGAAAGGGTGTACCAGAGTTATGGAGAAACATTTGCCTTCTACATCGAATATGGCCAACCAACCATGGCTAGAACCACAACACCTTTTCCCATGAGCGACCGGAAAATGAATATTATCTTTGCATCTATGTCCACCAGAAACGTTATATGCTTCTAGTTCATGGTTGCTAGTCTTACCTTTTCGTTCCGATTCAGTACTAACCAAGAAAAGGGGAAGCATCTTGCCCTTCTTGTGCCAGCGTTGAGTTGCAACATTATAGTTTCTTGAAATAGAGCACCAATATTTACAAACGCCAGCGAAAGAAAGATGGTCTGTGGATTCGAACAACTTATCAAGAATTATAAAGGAAACATCTAGAGGAAGACTTGCCAGAGGGTTGTTCCCTTCCGGATTGAAGAGACTTCTACTTCAGTTTTCGGCTTCTTCTTTGCGATTGAATAACTAGAATCCCCGGAATCCGTTGCAGACTTGTGCTTCTTTGCAATTGAACTAGCAACCCCGTAGTCTGTTTCACGCTTTCTCATTGGCTTTCTAGAGTGTTGTTGGTTTCACTGATTGGTATCAAAGGTACGGTATATATATAGAGGCTGGTTTTCCAAAATCTGAAAAAGAACAGTTTGGCTAGAGCGTAGAATGTTTTTCATTCGTCTGCATCAGTATATATACATATACAGCTAGCTACTGGAGAAAATCTATGAATACAAAAGGAAACAGTTAATGTATGTATATTGATGCATATTCATATGCATATTCCTCAATGTATATTCCTCAATTATCGATGTTAATTCATCTGTGTATCAATATACATATACAGCTAGTCAGCTACACGTTTATCTCTCTCTCCTCCAATCAAGCTATAATCCAGCTATGACTACTAATCATAATCTATGAATACAAAAGGAAACACAGTTGTGCGTACACGGGATCTCTTCCATATAAAGAAGATAAATCAGAGATTTACTTTCCTAACATAAATCACAATTAAGAAGTACAACAGGAGGGTTGAAAGGTATAATAATCATCTAATTTTATAATTACAAAACCAAAACTATATGAATCATAAATAAATTGCTTTTCTTTTCAATCTTCCCTTTTTACACCTCAGATTAAAAACAAGCTTGCCGCACAACCCTGACCTCCATTCTTCTTGAATCCACAATATCGACCAAGCTAGTCTACAAAACGCAGAACAAAATCAAGACCCTTTTAACCGATATCAAAATCGAGACTTGATTAATTTGAGATTTGTGTTTTGTTTGGTTAAAGGATCTTCTGGTGATCAGTTCTCTCACAATTCAACACATTACTATTCTTATTGATATGCATCTAGGATTCAATGTTCAGACGTATATAAACTGAATAATATATATAGATGCATGCTTCAGCTCAGAAGATAGAAAGATAGTATATGCTCTGGACTCTTCTAACCAGAATACATAACTTTGGTACTGTCAACTCAACTGTTAACAGAGTTCTTACTAAAACTCATTGGCGTTTTTTGGTCACCTCATGTTCAGTCTTTTCTTTCACATTTGATATGGTGTTCATATATTGGGATTTTGGACCAGTAACCAGTTGATGTGGCAATGTAACTAGTATAGCGCATGTTCTGACCATTTCTTTCCATTCATATAGCGCACAAGTTCGTTTTCTTTGATTTTTTTTTTTTAAGGGGCGCACCCAAAGAAGTGCACTCTTTCAAAAATACTACTACTCTTTCAAAAATAGGCGTATACCATTTAAAGCGCCGCGCGCACGGTATTCTTTGGTAAAAGACGAAAGAATAGTTCACTATGTACGTGCTTTTCCTTGATTGATTTGAATGCAAACTAGCTAGTATTGCCCCACAAAGTAAACCTTGATTTGTGGGCGGTGAACGTTAGTGCATGAAAATCAAGCACGAAAATCGTGCTCGCCGGGCATATTTATATGCCAGTGAGAGTGCCAATCCCCAAACCGTGAATTACATCACAACTTGTGAAACTGATCATAGTTGGAAAAGAAGAAAAGAGAAAACATGGGTGGTCGTTTTGCCCTATTATTTCAGGCTCTCTTCCTCATCCTTCTCATCATTACGCCTCACCTGGTATTGGCATCAGTAGCCGGGCATGAAGGCCACCGCAAGCATGCCAAGAGACCAGTCAAACCTAACAAACCATTTAAAAAACCAACACCCAAAGCCAAGAAACCAGAGGCATGAGCTCATGAAGATTCATTCTGAATGTAGGATCGATCGATGTTTCACAAGTATGATCTGCTCTCATCCGCTATACTGGAATAAAAGGGATTCACTGACCTGATTTCCTTCCGCTAATAAAACGACCTAGGCGAATACAGTAATAATCCTTCATCAACTAGCTATATAGTTTCCTAGTTCATGTAAGAAACCACCCTTGTAAACATCTCCGTACAAGGGAAAGACCTGGTTATAAGATACTCCGGAGATTGATGTGATTTTGTTCCTCATTATTATTGTTACTGATATTAGAAACTTCGATTTTGTTGATTGTACTGGTTTTTGTTTCTCATTGTTATTTTGTTTCTGAATGTTGGTTGCAGAACACGATCGTAGTGCTTTTTCTGTGTGTGTGATGAATTCATCCATATCACTCCTAAACGCTTTTGCATGGTTATTATTCAATTAGCAACAATCAAAAATGAGGTATTCAAACAATAATTGAATGGCTAAGTTCTCACTCAAAATTAATTCAAAATTAGAACATCTAAGAATTGAAATACTTCAATTTATGCTGCTAGGTGCTAGCAGCTAGATGAATAAACAAAGACTAGACAAATCTGTCTTCATCATGGATTAATCCAAACTAGACTAGATAGACAAAGACGGTAGACAAAATCCAAACTGACATAACGACCAAATTGATTAAACAACATTAACATCCTAAAATGAAACAAATGATCAACTTAAATAGCGAGAACCCTAGAACACAACAGAAGCAACATAGAACAAAACAAACTGAACAAACACAAGTTTGGACACTCCAAGCTCGGAAACCGCAGCAGGATAACCAGCCGATTTTCCACCCAACCGGGACTCCTCATCGGACGCCATGACCTTAACGATTATCCTCTGCCCCTTTTCGCAGTGTCCGGCTGCCCCACTGATGAAGTAAAACGACCCCGAATGGTCAAACCTATAGACAGTGTTTCCACTATTGTCGAAGAACTTAGGATGACTTGAGTTGCACTTCTTGTAGTCCTCTTCCGGCACCTCCATCACCGAGTCCTTCTTGTACTTGAACCCTTCACATATAGAATTGTAAACAATGAGAAACAAAATAGAATCGTAAAAATAGTTCGCCTACCATTACTCTAGTACTTACGTATGACGTTACCGACTTGGAACCTGTTTTCAGAGGCCCAGTCGTTGTAGACCTTGCTCTCATTGGTTGGAGGGACGACCCAACCTTGAATTCCACCGACTTGGAACTCATAAGCTGAGAAAACCAAGGAGTTGCCAAGAGAGATGAAAATGACGAGGCAGAACAAACTTGTTTTCAAAGCAGCCATTGGAGGGTTTTTCGGTTTCAGAGTACTAGCTCTCTTTCTCAATCTCAGAATTACGCAAAGCTAAGGCTCGGTGAAATGTGATTATGGGGGTGTTGATGATGGTTAATATATAGACGAGGGGGTGAGGTTGTGGAAGAGGTAGTTACTTACACTATCTCAGATAGTGGGGAGGCTACGTGACCCATGAAGCTGCTACTAGTTTTGACTCGGTCTTGGACTCGAAGAAAAGTTACTACTTCATTTAAACTGTGCGTGTGAGATAACTGTATACTATTTACCCAAGTTGAGAGAAAATGAACTTTGGGGATTCATGACTCTTCAACAGACTTGAGCATGGGAGCGTCTTAGGATTAGTGGTGTAAAATGAAATTAAGGAGAGCTATTTTTAGATTGTGGGAGCTGAAGAAGAAGCAGTTTTATAGCGTCTTTGGTAAAAGCACTTCAAATTTTAACCCAAGGACAATATGCTTTCAACAGTAGAAGCAATTGTGTTGCTAACCTTCATCCAGCCCGAGTTGCATGAAATTCTTCACCAACACTGTCAATGTAAAATTCAAATACCAGCAAGTGAAAAACGAATTTCAATTGAAAGGAACTATAACTGTTTTAATCATATCCAACCTACCAAATTAATACATGCGTCTGCTTACAGTACATACACTTTGTATACATTCTTATCCGTCCCAATTTTGAAGGTAAACGTTCTGGAACGAACAAAGCTAACACCTAAAAATCAATATGGCCTAAAACATTTCACTATGCAATTGTCACATCTCTTTCCTTTAGTTGCGACTCTGGATCACCCCCGTGATTGCTTGTTTTGTTTGTAAAACTAAATGATTTCTGGCTGAACAACCGGGCAAAGGCACTCTTCGATCTTGAAATTGTATTAGGTCCACTGGTTGGTTTGCTACTGCTGCCATCATTATTCTGGCCAAGTTCATCAGATAACGCTTCGACAAGCTCGTCAAACCGACGCCTATAAGTTGGATACCTTGAGATTGATTTGGTAATACCCTGGAGCCTGCATGACAAGATAAGTCATGATAAATAACCAAATGGAAAACATCAACAAGAAGGTAAAGGGAAATGGTTTAAAACTAAACAGGAAACATAAGCTTCTCTATGTATTTTCATTTTTAACCTTCGAGCCAATGCATCAAGTTCAGCTTGTTTACGCTCCGACTCAGGTGGTGAGCCAACATTTGTATTTTTCAACCTCACAGGATCACCACTCAATAGAACTAATTTGCCAAGGTACAACTCTTCTGACTCGGTAAGATTTTCTGCTTTAATCTGATCCTTGATGATCAAGAGAGGGTTGAGAAACCAATCATAGATTGTGTCTTTTGGTCTATTTGAGCTAGTTACCTCAGTGCAGTTGTCAACTGCATCAATCAAGCATAAAATTAATTTCAAATACAGTACAAAATTCGAAAAAACAAAAGCTGGTAAGAGTGGCAAGGAAAAAGCGTTTCACTTACTTAACAATATACCGGGCGAGTTGGCTTTTGCAGATCGCAAGAGTGTCTGGAGAAGGCAACAAGCTGGCAAACCAGTGCTAATAACTCTACTTCCTTTACCAGACTTGGCATCTGCGAGGTCTTGAGCTGTTATTGTTCCTTCAGAAACCAGGATTTCTCCATATCTTTTGCACTCCTTAAATAAACTATCCATTACCTGCATTACTCGTGAAAGTTGTTCGGTCAGCACGTGAACAAAAGATTATATAGGGAATGTTTTTTCAAAGTCACATTCTACTCTTTTCTCCACGCATCACCCAGAACATAGGGGAGCAGTCCCATGTTTCATTCCAGTAAGAGCTAAATATATTTTACTTGCACAATACCTCAAGGGGCTTCAACTCAATCATAGGATTATTGAATGAAGGAGCATGTTTCAAAGATCCATGCTTTGAGAAAGAAGGTGCACGAGATTCAGTCTTCTTTCGGTAGGTTAGCCTGTCAATACAAAAACTTAATTTAAAATCCATATTTACTGCCAAAGTGCACAAACCTACAGCAGAACTTCTGAGTGCTGAGTCAAGACCTTGGAAAGCAGGATCCTTCTGGCATGTCAAGGATATCATTGCTGTATTCATCATATATGGCTAAGGATGCAACGATATAGCGAAGTCCCATCCAAAGCGAGGACTCCTGTAATCCAAAGGTCATACAATCGATTATTACTCACGAATTATGTGACAAGGACATACTAAAAACCTATCAGCGTCTGAACTGATTTCAAAGTATCTGACATCGAACATGCATATTTTTCGTGTTACTGAAAAGGGAGAAGTATTAAAATATGGCACTGCAACTTAGTTCAGTCTTGTCCAGTCCACAACTCGAACATCTATTGGGCGTTATGGTATTGAAAAGGAAATTTATATAAAAGTGACTGTTGAAGATGGGGATTTTCTCTGGTAACAAAAGTGGTGTTTGAGAGTTGCACCAATGAAAAGGCCCTAAAAGTATATAAGAAAAGGCGAATACAGATAAATTGAGAGTTGTACCAATGAACTACATTAGAGTGTAAGCAAAGTACCTGATAAACTACCACTCCAGCATAAGCACCATAAAATATGCTGGCCACCATAGATCCCAAAACTGCCCCGACAACAGCCAATGGCCAGACTAGGATAGCAAGCCCTGCAAATGGAACACAAATTGTTTCCAAGAAAGGGCCCTCCCGACCAATAAGGTCATGAAACAAACGGTGCCACCCCTTGAAGAGCATGTATGGGCTTTTGCAAATGGCAATGAATGAGATCAATGGCATATCAACCATGAAACCAATGACCCCAGCTAGAACAGCCCCAGGAAGATAAAGCAACCTGGACAAGATTCAGAAAAGCTCTGGTTATCAACAAAATCGTGAGTGATAAACTCCAGAAAAAAAAGATAACCGCTGGACCACAAGAGAAACCATGTGAAACCAAAAATGACATAACCATATTATGCAGTTTTCTTTCATCCTTAACTTCCAAAATTACTTTTCAAATAGAACTTACAACAACATGCGTACATTTTGAGAGGCAGAGCAAGACATACCTGATTTCATAATACTTTGCATCCGGAGGACCTTGAGTTTTCAGGTCATCCATAACTGAGAAGTATGTATGGTAACAGACATCCATAAAATCCCTCACAAAAGTGAAGCTTCCCTTAACCGTGCTCACAGTTCCATCCTGCCAAATGGGGAGAAACACAAATTTATGTTATGAAGGCAAAAACAGAAGGACTGGTGGAAAGATTTATAAGAGTTGAATAATCAAACACATACATAAAAGCAGTGGTACAATTGATTGGTCTTTCCTTCTCCAACAGCCTGAAAAGTTTCAAATACTGGTGAAAGTAAGCCATATGCTGCTCCACCCAAAACACTTCCAACAATTCCAACCACTGGCCACAAGATCAATTGGAGAGGTAATATACTAATGCAGACAACCATCTTCAGAACTGGCCCGAATTGTTTAGCCCTGCTCATTTTCAGAAGAAAAAATGAGACAAGTATTCCTAGTGTACTATTTCTTTAACAATGAAACAGTGAAAATTGGAAAATAGAGGCAAAAGAATGCACCTCAAGATGCAATAATACGTCCAAACAAAGTGAACAGGCCAAAGACCCAATATGATAGCAGTGTTTCCAATTCCAATGATAAGGCATATCAATGGACATAAGACAATTCCTGAAATAAAACTTTGATGTTAGGTTGGAGAGTTACCCTCAAGTCATATACATCCATCAAGGTTTCGAGCAGTGTAACTTAACTAATTAATCAACTCATAATACAGCATCAACTAAGCATTTCCAGATATCAATTCCTATTCTAATTTCTCTAAGCAAACTTCAAAAATCACTTTAGAAATGGTAACAATACATGTCTGTGAACCAAAGTTCCATCTCCTTAGTCCTTAGAAATGAATGAAATGCGGTCAAATGCGTAGTAAAGAAAATGTTCTGAGAAGAAACCAAACAACACAGCACGATGGGAAATGGAAATCAACAATCCAAAACCAGTGTTGGATCACAAGTTCAAACTACACCATATACACACACACAATCCTTGTTTTCCCATCAAATTTGCACTAAAACTAAAGCTAAATCCATTAAACCACAAAACCAGTTTGGAATTGAAGAAGGAACACCAATTAGTACATGAAAGAAACCAAATTCCCAAAATAAAGGGACTAACCTTTAACTGTGCCAAGAAGAAGAAGCCCAATAAAGTAAGGTAGAAAACAGATAAAGTTCCACAAAGTAGCCAAAAACCCAGATGGAGGTTCCATCTCCCTCCTTACTCGTCACCCAAACCAGATCCCCAGAATCCCTGCAAACACTAAAGACCTCATATTTAGTAACACAAAACCATAACCTACATCAAACCCAGTAACCAAAACCCAACTCTCTGCAAAACCCACCTCAGAAACTTACTCCAAATCTCTGATTCACTGTTCTTCCTGACACCAAATGACCATTGAGCAACTCAACAACTGGAGGAGGGGCCTTACTGTTTTAAACGTTAAATTTAAAAATGAAAATAACTGAAACAAAATACAAAGACAGTTGTAAGACAACGGTTTTTGGGGTCTGAAATAGAGGAAGAGGAGGGTGGATTAGATGAAGCAGTTACCATCAGAGAATAACAGGTAACGATTTTCAGCCATTTTATATGCAAAAAGATTTGATCTTTTTTTTTCAGTGCTATTCACTTGAAACCAAAGCAACTTGGGTTCTCTTCCTATTAAAGAAAGAAAGAATTACAAGCAATAAAAGGAAAATGAGCTGTTAATAGCACACAGCACAACTCAGTTTTTGACAGAAGTAATTGACCAGAAAGAACCAAAGTTGTGATCTTTCATACTTGCATCCAAAGCGAGTTAGAAACATACTCGCTCGGTTAAACATGAAACCTGTCCATTTTTGGACAAGTCCTAAAATTCTGTGTTTGTGAAGTCCAATGGAACCGCGAGTAGTGCCTTTTGTCTTGGAGAGGAGGTGTCTGTGTATGTTTCAGGTTTTAATATGTTATGATGTGTGTTATCTGGCATGACTGCTCTGGTGGCTTAAGGACTAGACTTGCATTGAAAACTTGGATTTGAATCCTGGAATGCTGGCATGGGTTAGTGTATTAAGAAGCATCAGCTACTTGTCTCCAAATTTGGTTTGTTAATGGCATTTGGCCATAATTGACTTATTGGTCAATAGAGGAAAATTGTAACTTATTTACAGTTTGACTATGATTTTAGTGAATCATAATTGAATTGATTCACATCAATGATTGGGTGTTGAATGCCAAAACATATTTAATATAATCAGTTAGTATCAAGTTTTATATTTCTTGCAAGAAAGAAATTTGAATTTCACGAGTTATAAATTTAAGAAACATATTATATGACGGTCGTGTATTATAAAAAGTTAGATTAAAAGAGAAACCAAACTTCTCTTTAAGTACCTTAATTACATGTTTCCTTACGATACGAAATCAACATGCTAAAGATGACAATTATTTGGATATCAGATTTAAAGATGACATAGTCGTAATCGTGTAAAATTAGCATTTGCTCGTTGCGAAGAGATTAGATCATGTCAATATCAATAAGTTAGTGAACTTTACATGACTTAAAAAGTAGGTTATGAATGACTCTAGCTAGTGTAGTTAGAGAGGAGTTGCCATCATCATAAACATGATAAAAGTTTCCACTAACGCTAACAGTGGGTTAATCTCATGCTCCACACCTACGAGGCAGCATTATTGGGAACTTGATGACCTGCCTGGACCCCTAGAAGTTTAATCACCAAAATTTTGTGGACGAACAAACATTCTTTTATGGATGGTTGTTCAAATTTTCATCTTTGTGCATAGCATATTGGTCGGTTTTTGATTCCTTAGCTCAATTCTTTGGTAACCTAGCTGTGATCCTTCCACTTTAAAAGAGACTACTTTTGTGAGTGCCATCATATTGCTTTCCATTTGCTGAATGCTATAAATTTGTAAACTTGGGTTGCACGAGTACTCGAAGGTCTGGCCCAAAAGGATTTTGTGAACTCGGATTTTAAGCTGGTGGACTGGTGATAAGATGCTTGGGGCCTAAATTGGTTTCCAAATTTGAGCCTCACTTCCAAAATTACTCGGGTAATATCAATCATCGCTTCATAATATTTTCATTATTTTGTGACAGTTTGTTCTTTTGTTTCTTTATTGTGAAGATGTGTTATTTTCAGTGATGTGACTTACAGATTCTAGTAACGAGAAATTATGAACTTGAAGAAATCCAAATCATGTCTCGGATCATCATCACACTCAGATGCAGTATTTGTTAATGATCGAACTATCTCATATAAACAATCGAACTAACTTCAGTAGTTTCTTTTATTCAAAGCAATGAAGGAGACATGGACAAACACCGGTGGACTATAGTATTGGATATTTCTTATCAATGATTCAGTGCAGTGAAATAGACATGAAAATGATGATTGAATTTCTGTGAGCTAATGGAAAATAAGAGCAATAATTCATGTGCAAAGTTCATCCTAATAAAACACAACAAGAACGCCAACAAGAACAGTGTTGCATATAGATATGTGTCAGTGATTATGTTTCGAAAATCCAGAATAGAAATTGAATAATAGATAGCAAATTGCAGCTAGCCCATGCAACTCTATTATTGATCAACAGCTCTTTCTTGATGCGCATAAAATCTCAAGCTATATCTTCTGATATGCATGCCAACAATTAGCAAATCTTGTGGGATGCGTGAAAGGAATCAATCTCGTGCTTAACTTCTTAGTTTTCATCATCTCCTTCTTTTGTATTTGTTTTGCATACATGCGTTGCCCGGTGATCAGCTTATCAAATCTTATATCTACGTGATTTTGCTTAAGTATTAATTCGTCATTTGCAGATTAGATTATAGAGTAATAATCACTAGCTAAGAGCAGAAAAAAACTGTAAAAGTGGATCGGATTCAAGTACTTAAGGGTGCTAGCATTACTAGCCACTGATAGCTAATCCTCTAACTCAAATCTATATCTATGGTATATGAATCCATATCTTTGTTATTAAAAAGAGGTAAATGAATCCATAAGCAATATCTTAGATTCTTAGACAATGGTGTATTTGTCGTAGGTTATATCACTACCACAATATTGAGCAAATGCCACATATCATGTGTGGGCAATATGGGTGTTGCAAACTTGCAATTCTCATATGTAGCAATTTCCCCTCATACTTAACTATTTATTGGTGGATCTTTTGTTCGGAAAGCATTCGTTCTACATAATAAACGAGAGAGGAGGGTAGATTTGAAGAATTCTACATAAAGACTAAATCTCTATTTTGCATTCAAATTGAAGAATGCATCAATGTTTCACCATATACAAGCAAAAGTGCTTCACTAAAATGATGCCTTTCAGCCCATACCCCATAGATACTAGGATGTTATACCCAAGTCACATGGATTTTAGACTTTATATGTTTATGCATATGATACTATATGGTTCTCCAAGCTTCATTATTTCCTCTTCTTCAACATGTGGGGTGTCGTTTATCCGTCGTTTGTCGATCGCCATAAGCCCTTACACAAATTTGTTTCCCTCTTCACCATGTGGTGGTATGGCATGGGATCGATCACTTCTCCTAGCCTATTGTATATTAGTGAATCTTCCCCCCAATCTATGGGTTACTATCCCTTAATTTAGAAGGAGATTCTTGTTTTTTCATAAGCAAATTAAGTATGTCTATTCTGAAATTGAAGGAGCTAGGGCTAGATAGAGATCTTTGGACATGGTTGAATTGAAAGGAAAGAGAGGAGGGAGATGTTAGTTAATTAGTATTCATAAGATATGTATCTTTAAGCTAGCTCTATCACCATATAAGCACATGGTTTGATGCCTTAGAGAAAATTAGCCAACCACCAAAACGAAAAAGTAGACCACTTGAAACAAATTAATCTATAAACATAACCACCTAACCGAACATAAAAATCCAACCAAACTCAAAGAAAACTTGCAAATAAAGACAAACAACCTGGCTTTACTCTTAATTAAAGAAATGTAACATATATTCCATAGCCAATTAGTTCTGCGAGGGTAGCTAAGTTAATTAGGCGGCCCTTAATTAGTTGATATATTATGAAGAACATGCTAATCCCATCCTTGATTTACAACTAAGTATATATGATCATAGCTCGGCATTGACTTACTTTCCCCATATTCGTTTAAATGCTTCTAATATAGGACAAAATACATTTAGAGAATGAGCACATAAAGAATGAAAGGTATCGATCGATCACACAAGATACTTCAAATGAAACAAAGTACTATCAATATTTGAGAAAACGGAAAAGAAAAAACGATTGTTGATGAGATTCTAAATACGAAATGTTCGATGAAATACTTCAAAATAAATTCGAGAAAGCAAGTTTGCACGCCGGTTTCTTCATTTGTGCACTAGAAAGTAAGGTTCCTGATTCTGTCACCACATCACTAGCTAAGAGAACTAGAGAAGTACCAACTACTATTACTAAACCATGAACTCAGTTAACAATGTAATTAGTTTTAAGTACTTAATTTCGTAATTAGTTTTTAAATCTTGAGGTATTGGCCCGCCAATCAAGCAAGCGTGTTCTTAAGCACCCACTCCCATGTGCATCGGGGGCATCCAGGGCCTCCATCCTCATAAAATAAACCACTAGAAACCAATGCTCCATATTTTGTCCCCCTCGTGTAATCATCCCATTGGCCACCCACCCCTTCCCAGTCTTACTTTTCGCGACACAGTTTCGGGCGGCTTGTACTTTAGCCCTAACCCTATTTTAATCTCTATTTGTTTCGATCCTCATTTCTGCGCAGCTCCCACCTTATATAACTAACCAACTCCAACACTTCCTCAAAGCAACTTCCAGAGCTAGCCAGAGAGAACTAAGAGCAAAAGAGAGAGCTAAAGATAAGTTAAGCAAGGTAGTAGTTGAAGATGATGAAGCTGAGGTCGAAGAGGTTCTGCAGAAGCTTCAGCAGCTCGAAGATTAAGCAGGCGGGGACGACGACTGATCAGAAGGGTCATCAGTTTGATAATGCTAAGGCTATTAAGGTTGATGGTGAAATCAAGTGGGAGCTTCGACCGGGAGGCATGCTTGTTCAGAGGAGGGAGACTCCAAACGCCGGAGAGGGCATGATCACCGTTAAGGTCTCCACTGTTTCGCAGTGGCATGACATCTCCGTCGAACCCACTTCTACCTTCGGTAAGCTGCTCTTACGGTCTTACCTCCCTAATATATCCAAAATTTCACAAGAAAGCTGTTTAGCTAGTTCATGTGATAACTGATTTTCACACATTTCTTGTAATATTTAGCTTCTAGCTAATTAGTTTTGTATAATTTGTTTTGCAGGCGAGTTAAAAATGATACTGTCATTGGTGACTGGTATGGAGGCAAGAGAGCAAAGGCTGTTGTACAAAGGGAAAGAGAGAGAGGATGGTGAATACCTACACATGGTTGGTGTTAGAGACAAAGACAAAGTGTTGTTGCTCCAAGATCCAGCTATGAAGGAGATGAAGCAGATGCTACATGGAAGCAACATTGCAACCTCTACTTGCAGTCGCACCATTAGTGTCTGATGATCGATCTTGTATCATGCATCAATAATGACTTAATATTTTAACATTGATGGAAATCAATTAATCTCCTCCATCGATTACTAACCGGCCAGAAAATCAAAATTAAGTTTGTACTGCTAATAGCTAGCTAGTGACTTTGATATGTCTTTTTTTTTTTTTTATGAAAGTGACTTTGATATGTCATTTGTGGTTCTTCTTGTAATATTTGAACGGTTAATGACATAATTTACTTTACTCGAGCTCTGAGTGTGTTTCTAATCAATCATATTGTAGCTGCAATTTACATGTACGCATTATAAATCTAATCAACAATACATCTGGTTTGGCGAAGATACAAATTCTATACATGCTTTAATGAATATATTACGCATTCGATGACATTGAACATTACACTATAAATTATCATATTCGTGAATAAAAGATGATACACTTATCTTAAGAGAGAGAAAATCTTACGTGCGACGGCCGTGCCATGTGGAAGGTGCGACCGACCAGTCGCAAGCCGACGTGTGTTCCCCCCCCCCCAAACAACTCTTCTTCTTCCTCCCTGCCTCTTCTCCGGCGAAGCATAGCAGGTTCTTTCCCTCTGCCCAACTGCCGCCTCAAACCTGGACCCCCCACCGCCTGCACCATAACCTTGTAGAAACATGCCGCCGTCGAGCCACGCGGGATCGGTTTCGCCTGTGACCGGAAGGGATGCCGCTGTCGAGCCACGCCTGTGATTGGTAGGATCGGTTTCGCCTATGACCGGAGGGGATCGGTTTCGCAAGAGAAGAGGTAGGAAGGAAGAAAAAGAGCTGTTTAAAAAGAAAAAAAAAAAAAAACACGCGTCGGCCTACGACTGGTCGGTCGTACCATCCACGTGACACGGCCGTCGCACAGATTATATATTGCCATGCGTGCAATGTAAAAAAGCAGTAAAGCTAGTTGGCTAAAGTAGTGGTTGTAAAATGGGTGTGGACAACAGTATATGGCAACCACCAAAAGTAAAAACCAGTTTTTGTGGCAGTACTGCCGGCCATTTCAATCTATAAGACATATATCTCTGCTTTAGCAAAATTCCTGGACAGAGATTTAAAGAAGAAATGAGTACGACACACTCAAAAACTCAATTATAAGAAATGGAGGTAATCTAGACAGGTCCCATGACAAGAATTGTGGGTGTGGTCGACATTCGTTTTGTGCAACTCAAAATTTATTTGTTTTCCACTTTTCACAGATGGCCGGCAACCCAGCACAATGAGTTACGACCAAACTAAGTTAACAGTAACGTAACAAGTAACTCGAGTTTGCAAACATTAAGCTTTATTTAACGATATATAAATTTGCATACTTTCAGTTTCATGTACATCACAAAAATGAAAAATATGCATGAGAAACAAAGCAAAGCAAACGTTCATGATCGCAAACACACTCGTAACCATTTATTGTCACACTAACACACAGACAACGCCCCTTCAACTAGTAGTGAATGTGCTTCAATTAATCTCAACGACCTTCCTTTGAGGTTTTGGAACCTCCTGCTTGGGGATAGTGACAGTAAGCACTCCGTTCTCCATGGACGCCTGAATCTCATCGGTCTTGGCATTTTCCGGTAGCTTAAACCTCCTAAGGAACTTGCCACGACAACGTTCGACACGGTGCCACTTATATTCAGGATCATTCTTATCACTACCACCGTTATCATCCTCCACTTTCCTCTCGCCACTGATTTGGAGTACTCTGCCATCATCAACCTCCACCTTCACCTCCTCTTTCTTCAGCCCCGGCAGGTCGGAATAGAGAACGTGAGCATTAGGGGTCTCCTTCCAGTCAGTTGGGGTGTTGAGTACCGGACACTTGTTGATCACAGAAAGGAAGGGATCCAATGGTTCATCTCCAAACAATCGAGAAATGAGTGACATGTTTGATCGTATATGGATCAATTTGTGTGAAGAACTCAAGAAAGTATAGCCAAGGCTTTTGGATAGTGTGGTATAGCTTGCTTCTGCTTGATTTGCATTGTGTAGGGGATACTTATAGGCGTCGGAACCTTGACGATGGGATCATTGAGATGGGTCTTGAAGTTTCTATATGTTAAGTCTTGAAGTTTCTTGGCTAGCTATTCATCTTTCTAACTACTTCTAATTTTATATGTAATAGATATATACAACTATATGTTCTACCATCTTCCATATTTAGCTTGAACTTTATCTTCAACATTCTATAGCTTTAATGATTGTAAACAATGCATACCTGATGGGTCTTGAACTTTCTTGGATCTTCTTTCTCACTATTTTTGTGATTCGATTCTTTTTAATCAAAGGTGCTTAATTTACCAAACAAAACAAAAAGTTCTTGATGTTACAACACAACCAAAAGAAGAAAAGAAAAAAGTGATTTTATCATAAAAACATTATTGGGTCGCCTGGGCCTCAGCGGGCTAGGCAGACATGATGTGGGCCTAGGCGGTATATCAATACGGCTAAGCTAACACAGGCTGGGAGTCCACCGTTTAAAAAAAAAAAAATTAAAATTATTACGTCGCTGCATCTCTGCGGCGGGCTAGGGGGAGTTGGTACGCGTCTAGGCGGTTTCTGAGTTCGTGATTTACACGCGCTATGGGCTCCACCGTTTAAAAAATAAAAAAAAACAATATTTGAATTCGACCCAGACCAGTCGTCCCTCCAACCTCGATCATATCAGTTTTCGATAGCTTGATCAAGAACCCAACTGCGTCAATATCGGCGACCGGCGGCCACGACCCCACCGTCGTCATCTTCGGAGACTCCACGGCCAGCTAAATCAGAGAAGCTTTGGAGGATACAAGGTTTTTTTCTTTTTCTTTTTCTTTTTTTTTTCGTCAAACCCGCCGGAGGATATGTGTTCATTGCAGAACCGCGCGCCATTGATGGTTCATGTTGGTTTTGAACAAAACTAACCACAGTTCAAAGCCAAATAGGTTTTGGAGGTTTTGGTTTCTGTGGTCTGTACCAGGACTGCGGATAAGAACATCATTAAGAGTAACAGAACAACAATATTGAGAGAAGTGTCCGGCAAAAAAAAGGTGAAGATAAAGGGGTTTGTGTCGAAATAAGTGGCGCCGTGGCGGTTAGAGAACTCGGAGATGCATTTGAATTGGACTACAGCACACGCAAAGGAATTTCATTACGGAGGTCTTCTACAGCACTACAATCTGCAGATATGGGGCATCTTCAATCTCTGAAAAGAGAAGAGGCCGACCTTTTGTTTTAGCTGCGGTGATGACCTTAAGATTACAGCATCAACCACCAATATAGATCGACTCCTAATTGACTGGCATGTGAATGGTACTGTCTATATATATATCAATCAACATAATCCAGGATTAAAGATGATCAGTACCACCTAAAGTAACATTAGAAGAAACACAACAAGAAATTACAGGTGCATCAATGCCACACTCATTTCTGATACGTTTTCAGAAGAAAGAGAGAAAGTATTATATGTAGTTACGGTTGTCATTAGTTCATGTACGATTTTATGCAACATTTATGTTTTTCTTGCAAGAAGCATTATTACCTTCTCTACTACATGTAACATGTAAAATAGATGGAGAATAGAAAAGGAAACAGTAAACACAAAGTAAAAGGAAAAGATCATAGCTAATTCTTGACATAAACACAAAAACCAAGCTGATTATCCTTTCCTTTTTCCACAAGTAATTAACTAATATGATCCATACCCTACATCTTGACTTTCAACTACTCCTCACAAACCGACCCTGCAGCATCAATTTGTAACAGACAATCAGCTATAAAAATCACCAAATCAACTGATCAAGGACATAAAAGATCATTAAGTGAGGAGGAGCCTAGGCACCTACCTTAACACGGGGTCGCTTCTCGGCATTTAACTTCCGAACTTCATACCGAATCTGCTTAGAAAACAGCCTGTTCTCCCTTTTCCGCTTGTATCTCAGTAAACTCTCCTGTCTTTGGATCCTTTTCCTTTCCAAGCTACCACTCCCACTGCCACCCTCGTCAGGCACCCTCCATAAATCCTCAATCTACAGAACCCAACCCAACACAAACAAAATCGAACTAGTTATGGGCCAACATAGAAGAAAACCAATAATGCAACAAGTTGGGCTGCGGGCCCATATCAAGTGGGTCCCATAAGGACAAAAAGTGAAAAGGACCAGATTAATTTATTAGATTCCAGTCCACTCCTACCCTAAAAGAGTAAGCTAATCAATTTTGCAGAATCAATGAAAGTATGAAACAACCTAAAAACCTGAAACTGAAATTTAGGGTTGAGTGACTAATTAAAAAGTTGATGATGATGATTAAGAATTAAGTAGAAGATGATGACTGTTCTTACATTGGCACTGGAATCATGTAGGTGTTGAAAGAGCTGATCCTCAAGCAAGTTCGGCACCGTTTGCGGCGGCGGCTCGCCGTCTTCGGTTTTAATATACAGCGAGCCTTTATCGGACCAAGCATTCAACACCTCCTCATAGTCAAGCTTCAACGCCAGCCGTTGATCCTGATGACTTTTCCGATCATCGCCGACGCTGCAACACGTGCTCGCCGAGCTCGTCGTCGCCGTTAACTCGACCTCCTCTTTCACCAGCTCCGAGTAACACACCCACTTCTCGACGCTCCGATCTGCCCCGCTCCCCCTCATCGCCGTCCGCACGATGTCGTCGCCGCCGCCGCGGCGGTATCCGTAATTGGACTCGGCCTGGTCATGATCGGACGACATTGTCGACGTCGTGGTGGTGGTGGCGGTGTCGGCGGAGGTGAGCAGCCCGTGGAGAGTGGCTCCGCCGTCGGATTCGAACAGCAACGCCACGCTGTCGTCGGACTGGTGGTCCGCCGCCGCCTCCGCCGCGTTTAGCTCCGGATGCAACGGAAACAGATTAAGCTGCTGCTGCTGCTGTGTCCGCGCCTCGTCGCCGCCGCCTCCGTCATCTTGGAGTCCACGTCATCAACCGCGGCGGCTGAAACGGCGTCGTTTCGGGCGGAGAGGCGCGAACTCCGGAGGCTCAAGTACTTCGGCTTTTTCCTCCGGCTTCTCTTCTTCCTGGATTTCCGTGCCGCCGTCGCCGCTCGCTTCGGTTTTTTCACAGGCTTGATTTCTTCTTCTTCTTCTTCTTCAACTTGTTCTTCTTCCTTGATGATCTTCATCATGGAGATCGACCTGGTCTGAATCAGCTTCACGTGACGAGCGTGATTCGGAGGTGGACTGTTCTTGTTGTGGCACATTTCTAGCTCTCTTTTCTCTTTCTCACTCTGAGGTCTCTTTCTGCGTGTAATCACAGCTCTCTAGGGAGAACGGTGGAGGGCAAAAAGGTCATTACACTTAACACTGGGTGGAGACTGAGGCAGTGGCTCAGAGATGGAAGCGAGAGAGAGAGAGAGAGAGAGAGACTGACTACTTGACTCTGTTGTTGGGAAGAGGGATGGTGACGTTGTGGCCAGGGGACACGTGCCGCGCCGGGATTGGGTGGAGGGGTGGATTTTGGGTGTGTTATCTAGATTTCGTTTTGCTGTACTAGTCTGGATGATCAGCGGTCTTGGATGGGTCGTGGGTCGGGTTAATCAGTTCTTTTGGGCCAAACAACCCATGATCGTCAGTATCATGGGGCTCTACGCTCCTTGCTCTTTCATGTGCCTCTGATAAATGCTAGTGATCTAGAACTTACTAATCATGGGATGTATGTGTGAATTGTCCTCTACTAACAATAATGGTATTTTGGTGAGCTCACATTATGAGTGTGATGATGAGAAAACGGGTAAAAAATTATGACATTTTTGGAGGTTCGATTATATTCGTGTGATTTTAGGTTATTGGTATAGGAGTGTGTTACGATATATTTGTTGTGATCGAGTGAGTGAATTATGCATAATTGGATAATAACAATTTTACGTATGTTCATGGCATCAACATCTAGTCATATCAAACTGGGACTTCAAAAAAAATATTTTCTTGTTACTTGTCTAGACAAATAAATAATGAAATATATTAATTCAAAATCATAACTAATTTTCTAACCACAAAACTATTGTTTTGAAGATATTTATTTTCTGCTTCATAATTGACTTTTGAAACTAGATACGACACTAACTTCCATCTAAAATTTGGACCATATGGAATTGACATAAAGTTTTGGTTTCAAAGTTTTGATCACCAGGGCAAACAAATTTAACGGTTGAAAATAAATAAGTTGTTTTAAGTTGTTATACTTCTTTCTTTTATATTTAATATAATATCAGATAAGATGCATTTGTCTTTGACAATCTCTTAAAACTAAAACTATCATTCACGTGAACGTGAATGTAACTGATGATACTTTCCGTTCTAATACTCCATTTGAGAGTTATCAGTATTTATCAAAGTTGTTTCTATCAATATGAATAATTAGTCTCAACTCGGACGGAAGAACTGGTAATAGACATAAAACCATCTATTCTAGTTTTATATTAGATTAATTTCAGTTTACCCTCATGAGTTGGGGTTGACATCGTTTCACCCCCTATACTTTTAATTTTGAAAATTACTCCCTAAAGTTTCAAATTTTCATAAATCATGCCCAATTGCTGAAATTTCATCTAATTCAGACGTTAATTTTAACTTCATAACTCACTAAAAACGTTAAAATAATCATATAACATAAATCGCCTTTTAAGACCCTTTTTCTAAGATTTCATGTTAGCAGTTAACCTCCAAATGGGATGAAATTTTAGCAATTTGGCTTGATTTATGAAAATTGAAAACTTTATGAGGTAAATTGTCAAAATTAAAAGTATATGGGATGAAACGATGCCAACCTCAAACCTTAAGGGGGTGAACTGAAATTAATCATTTTATATTTGTAACAAACTAATGTTTTACGTTTACCATAGTTTGTGTTTATAACCGTAAGTTGATTTTCTCCGTCTAAGTTTAACGGCTGAAAAATACGTCACATTTGCAGGAGTAATAAATGTCTAGCAACTGTAATATACGTCATGTATTTACTGCAAGCTCTAAGTCAATTGTTCGAGTCAATGCAAGAAGAAGTGAAAACAGTGGAATGATTGGATCGAGTAAATACAAAGCTCCCTGCTGTAAAAAAAAAACACCAAAACCTTTACACGAGAATGTGCACTGCACTCTGGCGCCTTGGACCCTCTTCTGGAAAAAGCCCTCCGTTTTCATTTTGGTATCAAGTATCAAACCCACACGTGTTCTAATGTTTGCCACAATATATAACTCCCATCGCCATCGAAACCCAGAAGATAGAAAATGAGGCTTTTTATTCCGGTCTATTATTCAGTTAAAATTACGCTTTTGGGTTGGTGTAGCAAGTATTGGTGCAAGTGTACAGACAGGGAGGGACTACTTCCTCATAATTGATATGTACAATTTTGGCTATTTTCGTAAATTTGGTAGGGTGTCGGTCGAAAATAGTGGTGCCCTTATTTGGGGTCTTGGTTGCCTCCCAACATTTCACATCCATCTTTGGTGTATTGGAGTGTTTGGAATAGGGATAAGTCTGCTGTACCGAACGGATCTGCGTCGTTCAACAGGGAGGATGGGGGGTGGGGATCTTGTGGTGGAAAACCGACCGACATAGCATACCGGTCGGTACAGCAGAATTTCTCTTGGACTAGACTTGTCCGTGAATATTTTTTGGTCATAATCGGAGTTTCCATCTTCGATGTTATTAGTCGAAAGCGAATTGGGGAGAAATTAGTGTCGTTTCGGTTCTTTTTTTACTTAACGCAATTGATTATAGAAGAAATAAAAGAATTAGGTATTTCTGAAGTTTGTTGTTCTTGAATGGTACGTTGTTCTGTAGATAATTACGAAACTAGTCCTGCTGGAGTTTTGATCAGTGAAGCAACGATAGGTTTTGGAGAATCAGATATTGGGTAAATCTAACTTCACTCAAAGGCTATGGAGAATTTGTAAAATTAGTTAATTCGGTCACATGATGAATTCGGGTCAAATTTACGTTGCCCATTAGGAGTTGTTTAGTCTGCTGGGCTTGATAAAGCACTGATTGGATCTTTGAGATAATGGTCCCAACACAAAAGTTAGCCCACAAAAACATTATATAGATCACTGTTTCTGTTCTTTTTATTTTTTATTTTTTTATATTTTTTAATACAACAAGGGCAGGTTAAATGATCAAACCAGTACTTTCTGAAAAACCCTTACTAACTGATCAAACCTAGCTAAGAGCATTTTTGGCTGACAAAGAGCATTTTTGGCTGACAAATAGAAGAGCATACTCCCACAAGGGAATGAGGTTGCAATGATGATCCGATTGCTAATTGAATTGACCTTGTTCAAAATGCCCTTGTTCCAGAGGCATAGGTTATTTGAACGATGATACAATTCACGAATATAAGGCCATCTCCGATTAGGAGGGGTCTAAAATAGCCTCGGGTTAAATTTTAGCCCATAAAAATTACCATATGCATAAATAATGAGAGCTAAAATTTTGATCATCTCTGACGTTTAAAACTATGAGCTTACATTTTACATTTTATGTTGTTTTGCTCGTGGTTCCCACAAACAAATAGCCCAAGGCTATACAAATGGACAAGTATAGCCCCCCAAACCTTTTTGTTGAAGATGAAATTTGTGACTTTTGGGGGCTATATCCACCCGTTAGCTCAGGTTGGAGATGGCCTAACGACTTAGTTTTTAGACACAAGTAAAAGATCAAACATTGGAAAATACCAGCAAGGTAGCAATCATTTCAAACGAGAAAAGTTTAACATGTCCCCTACAGCAAGCAATGGAGTAAACCAGTTCACACTTAGCGGCTGATGCCCATGGAAAATCTTTGGCAATCATAACTAAGGGGGGTTCTTGTCTAACTCGAAAAGACTTCAAATTAAAAGTACCAAGGAGGATAATTCAGTAGCGGCAAACCAGGATATGATGAGTCTGATATTAAAGAATCGTCTTATTTGTTGGAGCTTTATATCTTGTCATTTCTTCAAAGTGATCGGTCTAGCTTGATACCTAGGTCTCAGTTTCTTTCTTGACGCCAACAGAGCCAAGGAAAGCAATCATATGGTTAGTAGGAAGGGAGAAAATGTGTCCCAAGATATTCTAATCCCGAATGCATGTTCACTCGAACGTGGTAAGTTCACCTTGCACAGAATGTAAAGGTAAATTATCCCTACCAAAACCGAAAACCAATCAGTAAAACCAATTAGTGAGAACCACTTGACTCAGTGGTCGAGCTGTTTAGTATGAAACCAATTAAGAGTTTGAGTCCTAACTCTTATAATTCATTGCCAGCAAATTGGAGAGGCCCTCCAGATTTGTGCGTCTGTGATATGAGATTAATGTGCAAAATGTTAAGAACCCAATTAAAAATAAGATTTGATTCATAATCAAAGAAATATTCAAGTAACCATGTATATATGCGGACTTGGTAACATTCCTTATTTAGTCCTTTCTTGTTAATCTTACTCAGATATTCATCGTTGAAAGAATATATTGGCACTCTTCATGAGTGGAATGAAACAATTACCTGAGGCATTGAAGTCAACCATCTGACTTAGTGGGTTTGAATATCTAGGGTTTATCCTTCTTCCATGATTAACGGTTTAAAACCGAACTGATTGACATGAAACTGTAGGAACCAGAAATTACGATGAGGCTGGACCCCTCTTCTTATACTAATCACGCCATCTCTCTCGGCTTTTTACTTCTCCGTTTGTAAAAAAAATACCAAAGCAACTTAGAGTCTCGCAGTGCTTTGATTTCTTTAAGAGCTAGCCAGATCGACCTCCTATAAATAAGACATCAAGCTAACCAAGTTAGCAGAACCCTAAGATGGAAACCCAGCTCTCAATGTCGGTTCTTTTTCTCGCTTCTTTCCTAATTGCAACTACTTCTGTTTCCTGCTCTCAACTTCAAGACCCTGAAGTAGTAGTGCAGGAGGTCCATAGGTAATTCAACTCAAAAGCTTTGATTTCATTACTTCAGTTATAGTCATGCTTCGTCAAGTTCTAATGAGATCCTATATTGAACCTCTGCAGGAATATCAGTGCGTCTAGGAGGCAGTTGGCTCATTCCTCTTGTGGAAATGGCAACCCCATAGACGACTGCTGGCGGTGCGACCCCAATTGGGAGCAAAACCGCCAGCGCCTGGCAGATTGCGCCATCGGCTTCGGCAAAGACGCAATTGGCGGGAGAAACGGCCGAATCTACGTAGTATCCGACTCCGGCGACGACGATCCTGTGAACCCTAGGCCTGGAACCATCCGACACGCCGTGATACAGGACGAGCCGCTGTGGATCATTTTCAAGAGGGACATGGTGATCCAGCTGAAGCAAGAGCTGGTCATGAACTCGTTCAAGACCATAGACGGTAGAGGTGCAAGTGTTCACATTGCTAATGGACCATGCATCACCATACATTACGTCACCAACATCATCATCCATGGACTCCACATACACGACTGTAAGCAGGCCGGGAACGGGGACATTAGGGACTCCCCGAGCCACGCAGGGTGGTGGACGCAGTCCGACGGTGACGGCGTGTCGATTTTCGGCGGGAAACACGTTTGGGTCGATCATTGCTCGCTGTCGAATTGTCACGATGGACTCATCGATGCCATACACGGATCCACGGCCATCACGATTTCGAATAACTACATGACGCATCATGACAAGGTTATGCTTTTAGGGCACAGTGATTCGTTTACGGAAGACAAGGGCATGCATGTTACTATTGCGTTCAATCACTTTGGAGAAGGGCTCGTGCAAAGAATGCCAAGGTATTTGATTGAAATAATCTAATTAGTTAGGAGATCGATATGTTTTTTCTGATTGTTTGATTTACAAGAAATTGGAGTACGTACTATATATGCAGGTGTAGACATGGATATTTTCATGTGGTGAACAATGACTATACACATTGGGAGATGTATGCTATAGGAGGGAGTGCTGCCCCAACCATCTATAGTCAAGGCAATAGATTTCTTGCTCCGGATCGACGTTTCGATAAAGAGGTTAGAATATCAACAAACTCCATCAATCAAGGAACAAACTCCGTAAAAGGCTAGTGCATGCAATTTCTAACTTTTGTATCGAGCAGGTGACAAAACATGAGAATGCACCGGAAAGTGAATGGAGGAAATGGAACTGGAGATCCGAGGGGGATTTGATGCTGAACGGCGCATTTTTCCGGCAATCAGGTTCGGGTGCATGGTCAAGCTATGCGAGGGCGTCCAGTCTCAGTGGAAGACCTTCTTCTCTTGTGGGTTCGATGACTGTCACTGCCGGTGCACTTAACTGCCGGAGAGGATCCCGCTGCTAGCTAATTCATAGTTTATTATTTGCCTTAATGCATGAAAGCATTAACCGCGGATATATAGTTAAATGCTTCGTAAACAAAAGGGCTATGGTCAAACAACATTACGTTTAGTCCTTTGCTGCTATATGTTGCGGTTAATCCTAAATTATCAAAGCTATGTGTCTAGCTAGTATGTTATAATTGACCAAGCTAGAAAGAGCTCCTGCAGATGTGTTGACTACTTTCGAATATATATCATTTCTAAGTCTGAGTACGTTATTTCTCGCATCCGTTTCCTTCAGTTATCACCTATTGCTTTAACTTTTTGGTTGTACGTACGTAGATATTTCTCGTGTAATTGTGTGAGTTGCGTCAAGAATGCTAATTAACTAGTAACTTCGTACCCATAACCATACTTCGTAGAAGGCTCGACTTCTATCTTGCTTAAAGTATAGATTGGTAATTGTTTCCAGTAATTCACAGTTCATATCATACCATAAAACCAATAAACTCATGTGGTTAATAATTAAATTGGGAATACTCTCTCCACCTCATGTGAAGATAGAGATCGAAAACAAAGATTGGTAATTGTCATAATTACCACAAAGCAAGCTGGGGTGCATGCTCAATTTTTTGGATCTAAACTCTCTTTCTATCTATTTGTGTCTTTGTTAAGATAGATAATGGAAATTCTAAACATACAATGGAGTTTGCATTACATAATGTTACAACCACCAGCAAAAACATCGAGCGAATTGCTGGGTACAATTTTTCTAAGGGTAAAGTTGAAAACCTATAACACAATATTTTAAAGTCGTGAACAATTTTTGATTTGCAATATTGAGTCACAATATGAGTAGTTGAGCCTATGCTGGCAAGAGTATCGAGTTAATTTATCAAACAATAATCAACACAATTAATTAATGATCACTAGTGATCATCAAGAACTTTATCTGAAAAAATTAGGGCGCATATATGTAGCAATATGGATGGAAATTGAAACTGAGTTACAAACAGAAAACTAACTTAAAAAGCTCAGAAAGCAAAGAAGCCAGCGACCACTATGACAACCGCGGCGGCGCCAGCAGTGGAGATCTTCCTTGCAGCGGTGGATTTGGGAGCATCAGTGGGAGGAGTAACGGGCCCATCAGCAGCGGTAACGGTGTCATCGGTAGGCGCCGGGGGAGACATTGCAGCCGTGTCTGGTGCGGGGGCCTCTGTTGTGGTGTCGTCGGACCCGGACGACGGCGGCGACTTCTTGGGTGGCTTGCTGCTGCTGCTGCTGCTGCTGCCTGAAGATGAAGATGATGAGTCAGAACCGTCGTCAGATGAGGACGAAGATCCCGAACCCTTACCCTTAGAGGGTGATGGTGCTTTGCCGCTAGAGGATGAAGAACCTGATGATGAGCCCCCCTTAGAGGGTGCTGGTGCTTTGGACCCGCTACCACTGTCGCTGTCGCTATCGCTACCGCTGTCGTCGCCGGACGAGTCGGGTGGAGGCGCCTTAGACCCTTTTGGTGAAGATTTAGGGGATGGTGATGATTTGCCGCTTGAGCTGTCGGAAGAGTCGGAAGGTGGATTGGCATGAGATCCCTTAGGAGATGGTGAAGGGGTGGGAGAGGATGAAGAGCCGCCGCCCTTGTTGGAGGAACCAGGTGACGGTGCCGATGATGAGGACGAGTCTTTCGATGACTTGGGACTGGGAGAATCGTCTGATGACGACGATGACGAAGATGACTTTGGAGATGGCGATGGAGATCCACTATCCGAGTTTTTATTCTTAGACGAGTCTTGATTATTACTATCCTTGTCACCGGGGGATGGTGATTGGGAAGAACTTTTCCCCGACGACTCCGCCACGGCAATTCCGATAATGGCAACCAACATGAGGGCGAGAACGATCACTTTCCGACTTGCCATTCTGGCCATTGTCGTAGTAGTGGTAATAGTGATGAGTTTGAGGTCAGTGTTCTTATTCTCTACTAGGTCAAGTACGTACTAATTGGATCTTAATGGTTCATGCAGTACGTAGCTCTCTTCTCAGTGAATATATAGAGAAGGACTGAGCAACAAGAGGGATGAGGGATATGGTGGTGAAGGGGATCGATGAGATTTATAGGGCTTGACTTGGAAGAGAGGCAGGTTAGGGAATCTGTGTATGGAAACACACGACACTTGGTTTTCTTCATTGAAACTCATGGTGATGAGTTGTTTCGGTTAGGTTTTGTTATTACAATGACAAGAGTGAAGCTTGAAATGAGAGGTGAATATTCTTGTCTGACCAGGGATTAAGGGATCATGTGTTTATTTCCGCTGCTTAATTTGGCAACTGCTTTTATTAGACCAACTAATATTAGACATGAACTAGGGCCTTTCGTTGTTTCTTACATTGTGTTGTTTCTTAATTTTCTTAATTACTGTGTATTAGTTGTCTAGAAGATATACCTTTGAATTAATGTTTAATATAATTGGGGTAATTTTGGAGCTTGAATGATTAGGCCCTCTTTCCCTTCTTAAAGGAAAGTTGTTCACCTTTCTTTGTGCACACAAAACATAGGCCTCAACTTTACGAGCAAATGATGCCTTAATGTAACGAGTAAACAGTAAGATATTTTACAAGTTTCATTTGAATTCGGATTACAAATACGTACATGATAATAAAATTCAAGGAACCATGATATATCGCACCTGTTTATGATTTATTATCGCATTACTGGACTGGTTTCATGTCGTTCGAAAAGCATCTATACACTACTAGAAGTTAGGACTTATGTGACGAAATAGTTCGCTTAAGAGTGAAATTTCGTCGCATAAGTACTTATGAGACAAAAATTTCGTCGCTTAAGAGTCGTCGCTTAGATACCTATGCGACGAAACATATATTTTCGTCGCTTATGTTCCTTTTAAGCGACGAATTACGTTTCGTCGCTAAACTACTAAAGCGACGAACATATATTAGTCGCATAAGTGCCTAAGCGACGAAAAAAATTCGTCGCATAGACTTATGCGACGAACATTTCCAACTTAAGCGACGAAATATTTCGTCACTTAAGTGTTTTCAATATATAAATTTTTTTTAATTAATTTAATTTGATTTTCATTTTTAATAAAAAAATGTTGTAATTTAAATTAAAAAACAATTATTTTGCAGTTTCTTTTTTATTTTGTTTTTTAGTTTTATTTTGTTTTTCAGTTTGTTTTTTTGTTTTGCCGGATTGATCTCGCCGAAGGAGGTGGTGGTGGCGGCGGAGGAAGAAGAAGAAGAACCGGAGGGGGGGGTGGTGGTGGTGGTGAAGAAGAAGAAGAATGGTGGTGGTGGTGGTGGCGGTGAAGAAGAACCGGAGGGGGGGGTGGTGGTGAAGAAGAAGAAGAAGAAGAATCAGAGGGGGGGTGAAGAAGAAGAAGAACCGGAGGGGGGGGTGGTGGTGCAGAAGAAGAAGAAGAAGAACCGGAGGGGGGTGGTGGTGGTGAAGAAGAAGTGGTGGGGTGAAGAAACTAGAAGAAGGAAGAAGAAGGGGGGGTGGTGGTGGTGAAGAAAAAGAAGGGGGGGGGGGGTGGTGTGTGAAGAAGAAGACCGGAGGGGGTGGTGGTGAAGAAGAAGAAGAAGTGGTGGTGGTGTGAAGAAGAAGAAGAAGAAGAAGAAGAAAAGTGGAGGAAAAGTTTTGACGGAATGATTCAAAATTCAAAATTTTTGACGGAAATGGCATATGCGACGAAATAAAAATTTTCGTCACATGAGTGAAAAATTCAAAATTTTTTGGCGGAAATGACCTATGCGATGAAATTTTATTTCGTCACATAAGTGACAACTGATGCAACGAACAAATTTTTCGTCGCATTAGTCACAACTTATGTGACGAAATAAAATTTTTGTCAATTTTCGTCGCTTAAGTACTCACTTAAGAGATGAATCCAGTTTCGACTCATAAGTACTCACTTAAGAGACGAATTTTTTAGTTTCGTCGCTTAAGTACTCACTTAAGAGAGGAAACCAGTTTCGTCTCATAAGTGCTCACTTAAGAGACGAAAAAATAATTTCGTCTCTTAAGTCTTTTTTCCTAGTAGTGATAGATGAAGCTACTAGTTTCATCACTTGTGCGTGGTAGCAACCTCATTGGAGCATCTTTCAAAATGATTAGGTGATTTAGTACACTCGTTACGTACGTTAATTTTAGATCTTAGAAAAGGTTTCCATCAAGCTTAAGTTTATGGATTCACTTTAGCTCTTAACCACTTAGAAAGTGATTTTTCATGGACAGTCTCAATATATACCATTCAAATTCATTTCACTTCGCATATCAAGCTAGTTGCTAGGTCATTATATACAAGTGCCGGCAAGATCTTACAAGCAAAGAGAAAGAAAAGAGAGAGAGAGAGAGGAGAGAGAGAGAGAAGAGAGAGAGAGAGAGAAGAGAGAAGAGAGAGAGAGAGAGAGAGAGAGAGAGAGAGAGAGCGAGAGAGAGAGAGAGATGAGAGAGAGAGAGAGAGAGAGATGAGAGAGAGAGAGAGAGAGAGAGAGAGAGAGGAGAGAGAGAGAGAGAGAGAGAGAGGAGAGAGAGAGAGAGAGAGAGAGAGAGAGAGAGAGAGAGAGAGAGACTCTCCTCTGCATACATAGTGAATTAAATTTGCTATATATTACCTTAATTTCATTTGGAAACTTTGATGAAGCCAAAAATCTTCAGTATATGCTCGTTTTCATATTTTACGTACAGAGCAGATACAAACTTGTGTGCTAAATTTCTTTGTTGTTGTAGTGATAAAATATGGACTCCACTTGAAGAGCGACCTTATATAATAGACATAATGCATGGTGTGAGTTCAGCTATTAATTTCGATCTCTTTAAAGCTGGTTGCTCCAGAGGTTTCTCTTTGTAATAGTCTTTTAGCATAAAAAAAAAAAAGGACATCATGCTGGTCAATTCAAGTTCCTAGATATATAACTCTGCGTATGATAGTTAGCTGTAAATCCTAAACCAAATCCCAATTGCTTTCTGTTGACACAAATTAAGGAGTGTACTCTTTAAATGGTATTCTTGAGAACTCTACTTCTTAAAACGAAATTCACTTCATAGTTCTATTAACAGGAATCCCCTTTTGTCATGTAAATAATTGCATGAGATGACATGCATGTATATAAAGAACTGCGTGAGACGAAGAGTTATGAAATCGGTCGTCATTGCTAGCTAGCTAATCCCTACTGATCTGAAGTAGCGGCAAAGGATATTGCCATGGAATTGGAAGCTGTTGGGATGTTTGTAACCCTATACATCCGTTTGACAGAGCTCCTTGAAATACAGTGAAAAATTATGTTTTTCCTCCAATTTTTACTGGCAAATGATTTCAATTTTTATTTTTAATTTTTTCAAAATTTCCTCAAAGTGTTCTTTTAGATGCACGAGGAAATCTTACTGTTACATATTGTCATACAGATTGTACACACTGATTGAAATTTGCTTGTGTTACATTTCAAAAGAACAAGAATTCCTTTGTTACCTTTTCCCTTAAATTGAAGGAAGAATTTACTTTTGGGATACAACTATAATACAAGTCCAAGTGATACGAGGAATTGAGGATGATTGTAGATTTGTAGTTTATATGTGCTTCATTTTCTGGAGGGGACTGAGTTGTCAATGGTGGTGAACATTTTGCCAGTAAAAAGTGAGTAGAAACATTAATAGCAGGCTGCAGGCTGATCCAACCTGTGTAAATCCAAACAAATATGCAGATGAAAGTTTACTTATTTATTCATGGTTTATTTTATTTTGTTGGTACCGCAAATGTGAACAGTTGATTGTTGGAATCTAGAATAAAGCTTGCCGCATTGTAAGTAGAACAATACAGTGCAACCAATTGAAAAACATGTACATTTTACTGATTTTAGACGAGTTTGAAGTTTGAACCAACAACGCTATGCAGCCTGCTTTGGAGGCCAAAAGTTTCAAAACAAAACACTCACCCCACCTGCAAAGCACGTGCACACAACTCCTGTTAGGGGATGCATGGCATACCGCACTGTACTACATTTACAATATGCTCAATCAGAAAAAAAAAGATTGATCAATATGATAATTTATTGTATTGCAAAATGTACATTTACATGTACGTGTGAGATCTGCAATGAGACCCTTGTTTATTGTTGGTAATGCTAACTAGGTGAGCCAGATCTGTAGAAAATTTCTATAGTTTAAAGCCTACTATCCCACAGAATCTCAGATCATGATACTCTCAAAAAGGATGGAGGAGCCAGGCTTTGGAAAAATAGAGAGTTGCTAGAAGATTACTTAGTGTCGTTTCTTGCCAGGCTTAACTGGTCCCTTCTTGGTTAAAGGTTTCCCAGTCTTGAGGCCTGGTTTGGTAGCGGTGGCGCCTGGTCCTTTGGTAGCGGTGGCGCCTGGTTTGGTAGGGGCGGCGCCTGGTCCTTTGGTAGCAGGTTTGGTGGGTTTAGCTAACTTGATAGTTGGTTCCATGTGCTTGTGCTTCTTGTCATGGGATCCCTTGCCATGGGTTGGCTTGGGTGCACCTGCATGTCCCTTGTCATGATGCCCTTCATGCTTGCCTGCTGCTTTCTCAGCTGCAACCCCAGCAATAGCAATGAAGAGGAGAGCAAGAACGATCATCTCACGGCGTGCCATTTTTATGTTTTTGTGTGTCGTAACTTTGCTTTGGAAGGAATGTGGAAGATGTGCTAATGAAGATGTGATGGAAGGGACGAAGATGGATGGAAAGAGAATCAGATTTATAGTGCTCTAGGAAGCAAAGAAAGGGCGGAGCCCGTGGTTGGGTTTACATGACCTATTGTTAGAAAATAAAGAAGAGCCTCTCATATTCGTAGAATTTGGAGGAAGCCATTTTAGAATTACTAAATATCAAGAACGGGAACTTTTATTTTTAGAAATAAGATGGATCCGGATCAAAGTCTAGGTTTGTTTGACATTTGACACTGAAATCAATATCATCGATAAAAATTTGAAATAACATTTTGTCTAAGAAAATCATCTTTTCAAAAAAAAAAAAAACATTGAAATGAAACATATTAAAAACCACGCCTGAGGAGCAACATCAGTCTTAAAAAGCGCTAGCGCAACCAAAACAATAATATTTCTCAAGATGTTTTTTGGGCAGCAATAAAACCATCTTTGTTTTGAGCAGCAAAATCAAGATTTTGAGGTCGATTTTGCTGCCTAAAACAATAAAACTAAAATAAAGTCGGTTTTGCTGCCCAAAACAACCCGCTCCTGGCATTGGAGTTATTATGTTGGGTGATTTCAATAATATTCTTCATCTTATTGAGAAAAAGAAGGGGAAGGGGGGGGGGGGGGGGGGGGGGGGGGGGGGCGCATGAAAAAAAAAAGTGGTGAACGATTAGATCGTGCTGTAGCTAATACTTATGCTTATTGTTCTTTTCCTCATATGTCTTTGGTTAATTTACCCATATATGGTAAATTGCATAGCCTTTAAAGGCCTTATAGACTAGAGACTATCTGGTTATCTCATCAAGATTTTCCAACTTTGGTTCAGAACACACGGGATACTCCCATTTCTGGAAATCCTTGTGAGAATATAATTGCCAAAATCCAGGCGTTTAAAATACTACTCGAAATTTGAACAAAACAGATTTTGGTAATCTTTTCCATAAAATGGCTACCATTCATACCCACTTTCAATATTTTGCTTCACTACCTTCATTGTCTCATATACAACAACATCAAGTTTGTCAACTTACCATAAAACTTGAAGCACTTAGTAAACATGAGGAACTATTTTGGGCTCAAAGAGCCAAAGCCAAATGGCTACAATTTGGGGACAAAAATAATAAGTTGGGTAAAATATTGTATAGTTCTTATGGTTTGAAGTTGACATCTCTTCAGTCATTGTCTAGTTGGGTAAAATAATAAGTTCTTATCTTTAAAGTAATGATTTTTCATCTAAATGATCTCTTCTGTCAATTTTCTTAATTAAATTGCTGACGTGACCGTTAAAAATTACAATGTATTTAACAGCCACGAAAATATTCTAACAGAAAAGTTTGACGGAAAGACTATTTGGATGAAAAATCGTGACTTTAAGGACCATTCAGATTAAAATAAAACCACAAGGACTGAACAGACGCCGACTTCAAACTACAAGGACTAAACAACTTTTCAATTACAATAAGTTCTATCAAATGCAGGCTACTATTCGACATAAACGAAACCAGATTCTTCGTTTAAAAGATGAGTCTAGGTTTTGGATTGCTGATCAAAACCATATTTGTCACATTTTGGTCAGTTCTTTTTCCAAACGTTTTACTAATATAATGTTTCTACTATTTCCATACTGCTCTAAATCATTTCACTGGGTAATCCCTACTTGCATTATTGAAGCTGATAATCAGTCTCTTATTGCACCTGTAACTATGATGGAGATTTTTCAAGCTGTTAAAGACATTAGTCCTTTAAAGGCTCTGGCCCTGATGGCATTAATGCTAAACATTATCAAATGATTTGGCCTCATGTCAAGGATCACCTACATTATCTTGTTGGTAACTTCCCTCCCTTTCCGGTGGTCAGTGGCGGAGGCAGAACCAAGCATACATGGGGCACACTTTTTTCATAATATTCATAACCCCAAATCAATACATGATTTTATACATCCCTAAATTTCAGCAAGTCCATACATATACAAAAATGACTTCTAACACATCAGGGAACAATCATCTTCCCAAAACAAACACAAAACAATAGTTTCTTATAGGAGCTCTACGTCTGGACTATAATAAAATGCACATGGTATAACCAGACTTGTCACCAAAAGCTGGTTCACTCCATAATCAAAAGCTGCTCAAGCTAGTTCACTTCATAACCAAAAGCTGCTCAAGCTGGTTTATTCCATAACAAAAAACTGCTCAACTTCTTTCTCAAAGACATTGAATTGTTGAATGTGAAAATAGGTTTGATATGTTAGTTTCCAGGTAATATGACATGATTTAACACTACTAGCAATGTAAAACTTAACATCCATTTGTCTTGTAAAAATTAACATTCAAAAAAGCACAAATGCACAATAGTAATTTTTATACCTGCAAAACAATTTAAGCCAGCTACAAATGTCCTCTACATGTAGCCATGTTTTAGAACCTTTGAATTATAGCCTCATTATCAATGTCATTGAAGATATCCTTCTCAAGGTACACAGTAAGCTATCATTGAACCATTGATCTCCCATCTGATTTCACGTTCTATTTTTTACAATGTTCATGGCAGAGAATGCTCTTTCAACTGTGGCTGTTGCAACCGGAAGTACTAGTGCCAAGGTAATGAGTTTATAGACAAACATATATGTCCTACTATTTCCTGTCTCAACAAGTTTCTATGCTAGATCAGAAATCCCATGCAAGTCTTGAAACTTAGTGTTTGATTGCATGTCATCGATATATATATCTAGCTGTGACTCCAGTAACAATAGCTCAGTGTAGAAAAATCAGTCGGATAAAAGCTAGCAAGAAGCATCAAACGTTCCTTGTTGAAAGCAGAAAATGAATAATTCGGACTCAAAGATGCAATACAAAGGAGTAGCTCTGTATTACCCTCATTGAAACGATTGTTCAACTCTTGAAGTTGAAGATCTATCACAGCACAAAAGAAATCAAAACGATAATAGTGCAAGTTTGTGATTCTGGACTTTTCCGCTTTGATTTTCCTTTACATATATGCTGCTCACTCATGTTGGGAACCATGATATTCTCTTTGCCACAAAAAATAACAACTTGGTCTAGTAAAGAATCCAATCCATTATCCCTCAAATGCTGCAACTTTCTCTTGCATATTTTCACTAAATCCATTGCATTTACTATATCTTGATCATCTCTTTGCAATGCTTGGGACAACTCATGACTAATACCAAGTACAATCCTCATCAAATGCAAACTGAATATGTAATCAAAAGATTGCAATAACCCCAATGAAATGTATGCATTATCTTTTTGATCAGAACCTACTTTGTCATTTGCAATTTCATCTAGCACATCAACTATGGAAGGGAACAAGGCTATAAATTTTATGAGCGTACCATAATATGAGCTCCAACGTGTATCGGCTGTACGTTTAATCTCAATTTCTTGATTTAACCCTCTTTCACTTGAAAGTTCTCCAACTTTCAATGCTTGAATAACATTAAGAGCCTGCTTTTCTCAAAGAATGTCTCGACGTTTGGAAGGGGCACCAACAATATTCACAACATTACAATGCCAATAAAACGTTCAATCACACAACCTCTTTTATCCATATAACGAAAAATTACAGCCATTTGCTCTTTTATAGAAACATCTCTAGCTTCATCAACTACAATGAAGAACAATGCATTATCCATGCCTCTAATTATAGCATCTGTTGTTTCAAATGCTACAACATTTACTATCTCTTTCTGAATTGTTGGTGATGTCAATTTGAGGTTCGCTGGAGCGTTTTTCAATGCCACAGCTCTAACTTGTTCATCATGATCAGCAAGAAATTGTAAAAGCTCAACAAAGTTACCTTGATTGCTTGAATTTTCTGACTCATCATGGCCCCGGAATACAAGACCTTGTCTTAGAAGGAACCGTATACATTCTATTGATGCAGTGAGTCGAATTCGATAATCTGTTCTGGATTGCTTAGCATTCTTGTTGATGATATTTCGAATGTGTTGTCTTTCATTCATGAGATCTTCACACTTTCTCAAAGCATGATTACGGGCGTTGTTGAGGTCTCCGACATGAACATATAGCCTTGATTTCTCCTTCCAATTCCGATAACCCTTACTACTAAAAGCATCACCACCTACTTGATCTCCGAAATTAGTTTAAAATAGGTAGCAACACAAACAATATGCACAATCCTTGTCTATACTATATTCCAGCCAGTTAGGAAAATCATTGAACCAAGAAACTATGAACTTTCTATACTTAGCATACTTAGCTCCACATTTGGTCTTAACAAATTTGTGATCTTTAGGCTGACAAGGACCCCTTTGCAAATATACTCTTCGAACTTGGTTTGAATACTCAAAGGGTAGTATGAAATTTTCTTTCGCAATCCAGGATCTGATGGTAGCTCTGACAAATTTATCTCTGCCTCAACACGAATGTCCTTTGATATTTCACAATTTGCAGGGGGTTGCAACATGTCTGATTTCCTTTTAAAGAACCTTTCCATGACTTCTACACACAACTTTCAAGCTACAACTGCATCAAATACCAAAGATTCAAAGTGTAAGTTATGGCAATTCAAACAAAATCAATTCCTAGTTCTCAACAATCTTCCAATCAATAGCAAAAAACAGAGCTCAGCTCCGCTAATAATAGTCGGCTACAGAGACGAAGGCACTGTCTGGTTTGGGGGTTTTTCCCGATCAAAACTGTGTGTTGGGGGCTTGGGGCTTTGGGTGTTTGACCGTGTTTCTTCCATATTTGTTTGGGTTTTGTGTTATTGAGCAAAAACCAAGCAATAATAGTCAATTATTTGTTGGATAGAGTACAAGAGAAGCTTCCCCTTTTTGGTTGTTGTACGGGATTAGAGAATATGAGATATGTGGGGATACAATATCTAAGACTAATATATTGGTGGGGGTTTACAAGTAGCTTGTGTGGGCACAGATAGAAGTCATGTGTGGGCACATAGAGTATATAGCCTACTATTGGTGGGATTTGTCAAAATCTGGTGTGGGCCGCCCACAATCGTCCTGAACTGCCTCCGCCTCTGCCGGTGGTATTAGGCAAGGCGATCTTGTAAGACCCCGTAAATATTAAAGAGCTAAAGTTGGATAGTTTGACATTTAAAACTGTTATCTCGTGAAGTGTCGAGGAAACTCTGAAAGTTTTTCAGATATATTAAAGAAGAAATATTTATGTTTAGAGATTCGATAATGAAGTACGTTTTGTGATGTGTCTGTGGTAATTCTCATGAATATTTTCGGACATGCGAACCATTTATTTCATATTTCAGAAATAAAGGAATTTGGTTTAAGTGAAAGAAAACTCAGCATGCGATCTAGACCATATAATAAGCACCATTTGATCTTAACCGTTGGTTTCGAGTATATATATATATATATATATATACAGTTACGCTCTGAAATTAAAGTGTGAAGTTCCTTATTTGACTCACTTTTTCGTCATATTTTCACATCTCTATCGTTCAAATTATTGATACTAATGTATAGATCATTCCTACAAAGTTTCATCAAGATTGATGATTGTTTAAGTACTGAATTAGATCAAATTAATGAATGGACCATAAATTTATTTAACCAGAACTATTTGTGTAAATAACGATTACAAAAACCCAAACGATCATCAAATTAGATGAAACTTTGCATAAGTGAGCTATGCATTAGGTTCTACAAACTGAACAGTGAAGATGTGGAAATATAACGAAAAAGTTAGTCAGATAAGGAACTTCACACTTAATTTCAGAGCGAAGTTTCGCTCTGAATAGGTGTATGTGTGTGTATTAAAGTTCCTCCTGGTGTTATTAGCAAGGAAGTAGTTCATTCTCAGTTGCTGGAGAGGGAGATGCTGGACCGAGAGGGTAGGTGTTTGAATTTACCTTTTGTTTGGATAGATCATTGAAAAACTTCCATGTTACTGGCTTCTTTTGTTTTAGCCATGATATTTCCATTATAGGCTACAAGTTCTTGTGATATCAATCTCTGAAACAAATGTCTGTTGCTATATCCTTACGTTTCAGTTATGTCTAATCACCACCCATATTTTAAACTTTGGTATTTACAATTGGACATCCCTTAACATAAAATTCTTTGGTTCCGTAATATGGATTAACTTCTTATTGATCATTGAGTGAATATTGCATTAACTTCTTATATATTCAACGAGCATGCTGCTAAATATATAACAAAGTTATCTTTATGTTATTTTTTTTTAATAGTTTAAAATTATCTTCAACAACGTTTTGGTAATCTTGTTCATGATGCTTCTTGCTCACACAGTGATTGCTCCTTTCACTATGTCACATGCTTATTGTGCTTCTGCACTTTCCGGACCAAATAGTTTCTTATATCTGTCTGAGCTTTCAGAATCGAAATTCTTTTACTGGACTAACTTGATTGTATAGATGTGTAGTGATTACCATGTTTGTTTTGGTACATGTTCTCTTTACTGCCTGTTCCTCACGCGTGTATCTGGCATGACCACTGATGGAGGTTCTGGCATGAGTAATAGGTTAAAACAGTTGAAGGATTAACAACACTACACAATTCCACCGGGTACCCAACCAGGTGATATTCTAGTCCTGGCCAAAAAAGGAGTAATCTATTCGTGGTGACCATGTGTTTACAATAAAAGTAGCCATACCGAATCGTATCAGGTAACAGTTCCCTCTATTTTGTATAGGGTACGTAGCTGAAGTGTCACTTCTTCATTTCCCTTCCCCTATCCTTTTCCTAGTTCAGTTCACTGTTAGTCTATAACGTGTTTCAAGTATTTTTTTGGCGAATGTTCTGTAGAACCATATAAGCTGTGCTTGTGCTAGAACAGTAGAACATCCTTATGACAGTAGAAGACACTAACATGCTAGAAAGATAGCTTTCAATTAAACAGAACTACTTTGTCGAGACTTTGATCTGTACAGAATATATGGAAGTAGCTTCCAAAGTCCAAACGATACTTAAACCTCAGAAACAAAAGGACAATTAAAGAGAGAATAGAACTGTTGAAAGGCAGAGGGGTCTGTTCACCTGCATACTTGGTTGTGCTGTGCAGAAAATCAAAAATATGTACTGAAATCGGGAGAAGGGAGTAGAGGGAGGAAAGATATATGCGGTTAAACCTGGTAATGTTGTAAGCTGTAAAAATGGACACCACTACTGGAATTTAACCCCAGATTTTCTTTTCATGTAGTGTCAAGGAACGTGAATTGCTTGAAGAACTTGCTTTACTCAGTAATACTACCGCCAGCCGTTCACGTACTCGACCCAAGACTCAGCCAGTTGGTAAGTGCTCACTTTTACCATATGAGGATGTGCTCTTTGTTTGTGCATATATGAGCACTCATCCTGAGAGATTTCAAATCCCTTGGTAAACATATATAATTTTGAAACTGAGGGTGAGTGGATATAGATATATGCATGGCAGAACTTTTCTTTCAGATCAGGAGTATAAATTTATCTGACTTGAATTCTTCTCTTCATTCTGCAGCAAAGACGCAAACTGAGGTGGGAACTGTTGCAGATGAAACAGTGGAAGAAGAAGATTCGAGTGACCCATGGAAGAAGTTAAAAGACTTTGCGGGTAAGCTTACTCATCTCTGTCATCTGTCATATACTCCCTACTTAGTATAGTCGTCAATTACCAAGTGTAAACTGTAAATCTAATCAAAGGGAAAAAATCCGTTGCTTACCAATTTCCTAGAGCTGTTATGTACTTATGTTAGAAAATTGGGATACACATACACATGCATAGACGGTAGCCTTTGATTGAATATATAGCAAGCTCTTGTGCGCTGTGATGCTATATATCGTTTTCACGAACGGTACTATGTCATTGGTTGGATACCATTTTTGTTTTTTATCTTTGCTGTTCAGTGCAGTTGACCCTTAAAGATGTTGGAATTTTCAGGTCTGTTGCAAATGGTGCTTTAAAATGGCTGAGAGATAACCTCTAGTCCGGTATCAGTCAACTACAATATAAGCACTAGATACTTTTCTTCTTCCCAGACTCCCTTCAGGAATGGTCTTGAACGAGCCTTGCAGTCATCTATTCTGCTATTTACTCTTACCAAATTGGACAACATGTAGTTAGGTATTATTTTATTTGTTGAACTTGTATCTCAACATTTTACCAAATTAATGATCAACAATGACATGCCGCATTTCATTTAGCGATTTGTATCACCTACACAAATAGTGGGGTTTGGGGGTGAACTTGTTAATGTAAATTTCATTTTCTCAGAGATTTATGCAAATCCTTATCCTGATTTGTTTCTCTTAGTATAGGGTTTTATTTGTAAACACAGTTACCTTTGAATTTTTAGAAAGTTTTCATAGAACTAGTAATTATACCATTGATTTTTGGAGGATTGGTCGATACCAAACTGAAATGAAACATACAGGAGAATGAAAAAGGATGAAGTAAAGAATACCACTCAGCCTTCAGAAATGAAACTCGAACAAATAGAACTTTTTTTTTTTTGTAATGGAACAAATAGAACAGGGAAGGAGGATGAAAAGCAAAGAATCTAAGGAAAAGCAACAATTGAGCCAACGAGCAAGGAATAACTTCAACTCTCCATTGCCGTGAGCAAGTGGTTATGCTAGCACTGCCTTGGAAACATTCTTCAACCTCATCACTATAAAGCTGTTTGGGGAAGAATATGTTAATACCACAAGCCCAACCCCTAGTTTGTTTCCCTTTCTGATTGTATCGTTCTCGTTTCAAATTTCTTCCCTTGTTTCCACCACAAGTACTTCAATTTCTGATGGCTGAAGCACTCGTTTCTGTTCTCCTAGAACAACTGGCTTCAATCATCCATCAACAAGTAGAACAACATGTGACATTGGTTGTGAATGTTGAGAAAGATGTTGCAGATCTCACCGACAATTTTCGAGCAATAGTGGCTGTGCTCAAAGATGCAGGGGAGAGGCAAGTGAAAGAGGCTCCTGTAAAGTTGTGGCTGGATGATTTAAAGGACGTGTCCAACGAGATGGAGGACGTGTTGGATGATTGGAACACTGAAATTCAGAGGCTACATATTGAGAAACAAGAGAAAGAAGAAAGTGAAATGCTGTTGATACGACTAAGAAGAAGGTACGTCTATGCATTCGTACTGCTTTCTTTTGTTCTGATCAAGTTAGTCGAGTTATTTATCGTCACGACATTGCTCAAAAGATTAAGGATCTCAATGAAAGGTTAGAACAATTGCTAATAGGAGGAAAAATTTTAACTTTCAATGAAGACACTTGAATCAAATGGTGAAACCGTCCACGGACCATTGATCTCTTTGCTCATCTTTGATATTATCCTCTTCATTCACAGGAATACTGATAACCTAACTTGACTATTCCTGTGGCAATGAATGATCCATAGACTATTTCATTCGCATTTTCAGGATATTTTGCAGTCTTGGACTTTATGAAAATGTAAAATGTGGAACTTATGTTATTATGCATTCCATAGCTTATATGGATCCGTTAACTACATAATCTATGACGTATTATATATCGATCAATATAGTGCTTGCTCTCTTTGCATTCCAATTTGCACGTACACTGTCAACACCCCGTTCACCAAAATGTATTCCTCGTTTCAAACAAGCCAGTACTGTTTTTTTTCTTTTCTTTTTTACTACAAAAGCAAACAGAACTTTTCATATCGGAAAGAGTTTCAAATGCACAAAAATGTAGACGACACGATTCATGGAATGGAAGACTGGTGTCTTCGCCTCTCGTGTGGCATTTTCCATGTGTACTGTCGCCAAGCCATCTGAACCTACAGATACTAGTTTGGTATGAGGAAGAATTTTACCGTATGAAATTAAGGACAAAGGTCTAAGAATCATTTGCCCTTTCTAACATGGCAACAATTTACCTTGCTGAGCGTCATAAGAGGTAAAATGAACTGAAGCAAAGCTTTATAGAGGTAGAATAAAAAGGTAGCAAACTAGTCTAGATCGAGGTAGGATAAAAGGTGGAGTAAAATTTTCCCGTCGTCGGTAGCCTTGGTCGACTGGCCAAATCAGGAAGTGAAGTAGCTAGTTTGCTAGGCTGGTGAAGTAGCCTGCCTACCTCTATATATCTTATTCCATATTCTATATATATTCTACAAATCTACAATATGATCGATGCAAATGATCACACAGAATTTTGTTATCCTATAGAAGTCAGTAACTTTTTTTGGTCTTCTCTAATTTCTAGCTACGGATCGAGTTAGGATATTGGGATCCAAGCGCTGCTGTATGAAGTTGTTCTGCTTTGAAAGTTGTCAGTATACTTAAGCATGAAAATGTCAAGAATTCACAACTCCCTTAGTACATATACGACTACCGGGGGAGAAGAAGAGTACGTAATCAGTCTAGCTCCCTCTCAATCAGTACTCGACCACCTTGAAGATGGAGTTGGAGTTGGAGTTGGACGCGACGTGCTAATCACACGACTCGAACCGGCTGAAACTATGCACAGTACGTGTTGGCCAAGAGATTAGCTAAGCTTTATATACATGCACGCATGGTATATATCATAAAGACAGAATGCGAGAGAGGGATTGTGCATACAGTTTGTATGTACGTACGTGTCTGCAGAGAAATGTAGTAGTACTATAGCTTCAAGTGTTTGTCTACGTACAGTTTCTACGTACGTATCTGCAGAGTACGTAATATGCATGGTTTGTGTATTATGCAAGCAAATTGTTTCAAACATTTCATGTAGGTGAATGAACAATGATCGATCTATGGTTCGCATTGTATATAATCAATCAATAATACGATCGATGACACGCACATAATGTATGCATTATCGATCTCTAATAGGAAGATTGAAACTAATCTCCTCCAAATCTGACGAAGAAAAACAAAACGAAAGGTCCTTGTTTTCTTTCTAATAATAGTGTTCTTCTAACACATCCGACATTTTCCCGCAGACCTCGCCCGACCAACAACCCCAATTTCTCGTCCTTCGTTTGTAGTCTATATATGAAGCACCACAAATTAAAACGAGTTTTAATACAACAATTACTTGTAATCAAAGTCATTTCCAAAAGCAATCAAGATGGCACGTCGACCAGTAGTTGTGCTTGGTCTCCTCTTTGTCGCCATTGTTGGGGTTACATCACAGGATCAGGAACAAGGCGACTCATCAAGTTCACCACCACCTGCCCCTCCATCCGAGTCACCGTCAGAAGCCCCCGGCCCAAGCGAAGGCTACGACTCCTCCCCATCCCCTACGGACAGTCAAATGTCATCTCCGCCGTACCCCGGAGCCGGAGATAACAGCGATGGTGATGCCTCTGCCCCAGGAGGCAGCGACTCCGCTTATTCCCTGAAGGCGATGTAGCCGAAGGACCAGATGGTGGATACGATGATGATTATCCCACTGATGATCTATCCAGGCTCATCAAGAGCTAAATCATCATAGGCTGAGGAAGCTACAGTTAGTTGTTTGTTGTCCATTACTACAGAGATTACCATGCATATATAGAGCTAATTAATGATGAGTGTGCCTTGTTAGTTAAACGTAAATTATACAGTACGACGTCCTACGTTTCAACCTCGGAAGAAGAACACTACGAGGTGGCAAAAACAATATGTGAGCCGAGCCGGCACGACTCATTTTTAAAGATTAATTATGTCACCTCCAGTACTGTGTAATCACAAACATTTACGTATACCAAGCGATGTTATCTCAAGTTTAATTACCACAAGTCGCTCGACAAATTTGAATTGAATTCGGAGTTTAAACACATGCAATACTCTTGTAGCTAGTACACATTTATCGAACAGAACATAGTTTGAGTCAACTCAAAGATATGAAAAATTATACATATCAAAAACTTGTAATAAAGCTCGTAAATATCGTAATTACTTACAATTGTTATTATTACCAAACACGTTAAATTTAAATGTGGTATTTGTTGTAAATATCTCATGAATGGTGTAATTTACATAAAAAGGACAATAATTACATAAAAAAAACTATTTAACAAGATTAAGGACTTTAGATCTTTTAAGTCTGATTATTAATGTTCGTATTCCAAGTAATATCAATAATACAATCATAATTAGTAGTTATACCTCAGTTGTTGTATAATAAAACACGTTGTATTATAAGTAATTATCTTAATTACAACAAAAATTACATAAAGTAAGGTATTAACAAGATAAAGGACTTTATCACACAAACAACTTATTTACCATATGTATATCAGTTTTACCATTATTATGACAATTTGTTGTCAGATTGGTAAAATGGTTCTCGAACTTGTAATTGAAAAAAAATACTATAAATACAAGCTTGATTATTACTTTTTCAACAATTCGTCAACTTATCAATCAAATAGTTCTCATACAAAGAATTATCATAAAATCGACATTGATTACTACTTTCACCTCAATTGTCGATAAATTATATAAAAACGTCATCACGTAACTCAAAAATTCTTAAAGGACATGATTTACAATATAAAGATTCTCATTACATCGTAATGGTCTCAACGATAATTTACTCAAATTATAATATTTTACTTATAAACAACACATCCGTTGTTTTATTAGTGTACATATTTGTCTAACTTGTAAGATGAAATTTGACGACTTTGTATTTCTTTTTTTCTTTCTTAAAAGTTTGGATTGCCATCCCCGATGCCTTCTCTCTCTGCAACTCATCTTCCCCAATTCTATCGAAGGAAAAAAACTCATCTCCCCAGTTTTCTTCACTTCTCTTCTGCAAATTTAACCTCTTAAGCTTCAATTTTTACCTCTGATCCTCAAAGGACTTTAACCTTTTTCCACCACGTGTGTCATGACCCACCCCGAATTTCACCATGAAACCCGAAGTAAATCCTGCGGGTTCCACCTTCAAGGAAAATTTGTTGAAAATTCGGCGTAATCTACCTTGAAAATGGACAACTCTTACCTGAAAAATTCTAAATAAACACTTTTATTATCAATTATCCATCCTCAACTCCTGGAGCCTTCATGCTCCCCAAGTTCATCACATCTCCTAATATAACAATTTCTCATCTAAAATATTTCAACAACCAATAATAACAGACAATTAATGATTTACTACCAGACTTTCAGAGCATATCTAAAGATGAACGAAAAACAATGAATAAGAATGAACGGAAGCAGCCTCTGACTATGTCTCGACTCCATGTACGCTCGACCTCAATTAAACTTAACCTGCAAACTAGACATTTAAAACCAAAGGACCCAGGAGAAAGTAATTTAAAGAGAAATTTTATTAACACATGTCTAACTATTTTATACACACCTCCAAATTATTTTTGTTTAACTTTTGCTTCAAAGTTCCTCATATACCCCTATACAATATCTCTATTAATAAAGCCAGAAGGAAAGTAGCATGGTTAAATTTTTGAAGTTCCGAAAAAACCCAGAGTTTATTAAAACTCTTCTATGTTATAATATTGGTCGGAGGATACAATAGTCATTTAAAAATAAGAACCAATACAGAAAAAACGGGAAGAGAGGAGTCTTATGCGGAAGAGAAGAGATAAAAAAAAAAGAACAAAAAGAAGAACGTAGGTGCACGAACTCCGGACTTCTGAAGAACCGCCAGTGCACGATCTTCATACTGCCGATAACTGCAACAAAAACGTTGGGTTCAAATGGATCAGAAGAAGCAAACAAAAAAGGAACAAACAAGAGAAGAAAGAAACAAAGCTGACATTAGGAGTAGAGGAGGAGATCAATCAAACTGGCTGAGATTCTGAGAAGGTATATTTTATCGTTCGCTAATTTTCGAATTATGTTATCCCTTGATTTTGAGACCATGATTAATATTTATGAATCTCAGAAGGTATATATGTAGACTTGATTTTTGGAAGGTTTGAGGACTTGATTTCAGGATAGATACAAGCCTAGGACAAATCAATATGTGCACTTCAATTCTAGGTGAAATCTTGCAGTGGAGCAGTCGAAGTGAATAACACACTGTTCTTTGGGTTTTAATTTTTTCAAGAGCACAATAAGAAGTTTGCTTGGACCAATAGAGAAAAAGCAAATGCAAATGGTAAATATAGTACGTTGAAGATTGGGGATTTTATTGTCAGCCAGGTTTTCGAGGTAATGGAACTGCTGAGACTTAGAACACTTTGATATATAGGATATTTTGTATTCTATTGTGATTGTTCTTATTTTTATACTTTTACTTCTTATATTGTGATCTCTTCATTAGTCATCTTTAAATAGGATGTCTTATGCAAAGAAGGGCGCCGTTAGTAAGATGGTGTTTTTATTCAGAAGGTGTTTTATATATCAGTTTTACTTTCTGTAATTACTTTACTAATTGTCTTTTTTTGAATGAGTTGTAAATCTGTGAACAATATTGAAACTGGATGCACTGATTCTGCTTTGAAGGCATATGTAAAAACCAGAAGTCTAATATAAGAATTTCATTAGGTATTGGAGAGCCTGATAATGTTGTACATGTGCTGATAATGTGGTTTTGTAATATAGATCGAAGTACTTATAGCGTGGTATTGCCTGTCCATAATCAATGATAGACAATACTTGACAGCCTCATAATCAAATAGATTTCCTTACATTTAATTCCTACGGAGTGTATAAAACATTTGATCTCTTCATTGTTTCTATCCAAATAAAGAATTTATGAGTGTATCCCCTATTTATCTTTTATCTTCTCCAGGTCTGTTGTGGATAGTGAACTTGCAGAACTCCGGACTGACTCCACTCTTTAAATCACACCATCACTGCAAAGCAGAGTCACAAAGACACGTATATGAAAGAAAATGTTAAAATAAAGAGGCATCTCTATGGTACACTGAGAAGGTATGTTGCATCTATATTAATTAATCAATTTTTATTTTTGGTCACCATGCTTTCAATGTTTGGTATTTCTTAGTCAGTCTTATTGACTTTGTTCTCTATATTAGCTCATGGTAGTTGGCATCTAATTTAGCTGGTATTTTTTTTTCTTCATGTTTTAGTTAGTTCAACTTTTTAAGACTGCTGGAGTCATTCAAAATTTAAATTTTTCATACACTCCTTCGAAATACTATACAACTTGAGATTAAGGCTTATGGGGTTGAGCCAAGTTCAAGTTTACATATGAGGAATGACTGACTAAGCCCTAAATTTATCTTTTGTCAAGAATTGACATCTCATTATAAGCTGTTAGCCTGCTATATCAGTTTTATAATCGCTACACCCTTCAGTTTTATAATCCTTGATACTTTTTATCTGTAAATTTTGGTTCAATTATAGAATCTTTACTTTTTAAATAATTTCGTGTGGGAAAAAGCCTGATATGAGAGAGCCTACCGAATTAAGTCATTTCTTTTCCTCTTTTGCGGTTTCAGTTCAGTTGGTTCACTGGAAGAGTTGGTTTGTAATACAATGCTGCTAATCAACAAGAAATAGAAACATTGAAAATGTTATGTTTAGAGTCCAGCTTCATTGCCTGTGCATAAAAGATTATCCTTGCCTGCACTCATGTGATTGGTGTCTAATTGAAACAAGCCATTTATGTTCATGTCTAAGTTGCTAGAATATGAGCATATAAAACAAAGAATTCATTGTACGTTTCTTTAGGCAAGCTGTGTCTAATTTAACTAACGATCGTTTTCTAAGCTGTGTTTCTAATCTTTTATTTTTTTGGATGCAGGACAGTTCATATCCTAACCTAATCTTCGGTGTACAAGTTAGGAATACTTGCTTTGAAGACAATTTTGGTTCCGTTGGCAAAGAACTTTATTTGAGGTAATTAAGTTTTGGTTCACTTCGACAAACAATAGACTTACTTTGAAATTAAGTATTGCTATGAGATAAGTTTGGGTTAATCCATATTCTTGCATGCATTCAATTGGTTTCATTTATGACCAAAGTGTGTGGGGTTACAATTACTGATCCATCAAATTAAGACATATTGATTTTCTCAATGAAGGATGTTGGTGATGGAAAGGTATTACAAAGGGTTTGTGAGATAGAGGGCAGACATGGAGAGTGAGGTGCTATTTATCAATTTAGTTAGCAACATTGTTGTTGTTTGACGAGAAAGTGAAACAAGTAGCAATATAGGCATGATAGGTGACAGAAAATTTGAGTAGATGCAAGATGCAAGATATACTAAACTGTGATATTAGCCAAAGATTTGTATTTTTTTTTTGTCAATAGTGGATAGGAGTCAAAGATTGATTATTCTTGGATCCTTGCAACAGTGGTGATAATTTCTCATTTCTGTTTACTCTTAGACTGCAAATAAGGCTAATATTCATAGTTTTGAATAAATATGAAATTCAGTACACTTGGAATCACATGTATTTGGAAGAAAGACTTGGGACCGAATACGATTTTCACAAAAATTTATTTCAGTTTTCTGTATTGGGAGCTTGACTGCCATAATTATATGGTTTAGTAAAAAAAATGTCTTTTTTTTAATGCTCTGCATATCATAAAGTTTTCTATACTATGATTTTCTCTATATTGTATTATTTGAGCTCTGTTAAATTCAACTTTATTAAGTGAGCACACTTATTGTAGATTTGAGTATGACCAAAAGAAAATTATCACATATCAAAGTAAAATCACATGTGAAAGCGTTAATTTACAGACATAAGTGCACCTGAGTGTAGGAAGGCTAGATGTTGATCAAATACCCAAACACAAACACTAGGCTATATTAAGTGAGCATACTTATTATTGTCTGTTTTAATAAAGGATTGACGGAAAATGATTACAACTCAAAATAGGATAATTGGTCGTTCACGAGACATGTCAATCTACAAACTTTGAAAACGATATTTCACACGTGTGAACGCGGCCCTTCCGCACGTTTTTATCAAGTCACATGCAAGTTTTGGTAGATACCGCTATATTAGCTAAGGGTACTTCATGACGAAAAAAGACATACGCACGTGCGAGCGCAGCCTTTCCGCACGCGATGCGCCTGCATGAAGGGTAGTTACTCAATAAGCTGTTTTCTTCAATCTTCATCTCAACCCAGCAACCGCATCACGCCAAAAAAAAAAAACCAAGCAATCACAATATTGTGATGGTAAAAATTGGTCTATGGCTCACAGAAATCTCTTCGTTTTGAAGATTATAAATGCATTGAGATAGTCCCCAGCCTTACAAAAAAGGAAAAAGAAAGTGTAAATCAGACCTCAAGATCAAGCGTCTCCAGGTTTCTCGGAGCGATCTCTCTCTCTCTCTCTACGACTTCCCTCCTCAACTTTCTTCACTTCCCCTTCTGCAAAATTTAACCCGAGAACTTCAATCTTCGCCTTCCCCAAAGGCTCATACGTCTTCTTCCACCAAACTCAACCACACCCACCACCAAAACGTCACCAAAATCCCACAATCCCGCCACCACCAAATTCAATTACACCCACCATAAACTCTGCCGAGATGGGGACCCAGTCCAAATTCGATGCGTCGATTCGAGTCGAACTGCAGCTGGCCCAAGCGATGCCAAAGTACATCTCATTTTCTCAATGTTCATAGCATAAGGTGTTATGCGCCTTGAAAATGAGATGTACTTCAAACATTGAGAAAATTATGGGTTTAGTTACTTTAATTTACTACGTTTTTCAAGTTTGAAGTCGCGCCTTAGACGCGTCTTTTAATATATTGGTCTTAATGAATAAAGCATGTGTCTCCAATGTAAGCCACACGAGGTGTAACACCAGCCCAAATTTGCGTGCGCCCAAACGATCCCAACACTTCTACTTTTATACTTTGAAAAATGTTTACGCATAGATTTTTGTGTTGTCATTACAATGTATGTTCTTAAAATGTTTAAAATGTTCTTAACTTCATTAACATGTTTACCCATTTTTCTTTATTACAATGTATGTTCCAATGTTTTTTTTTTCTTTTGAAAAGATGATATTCTTTGACAAAAGGTGATTTCAAATATATTTTTTTTTAGGTAAGCGGGATTAGAACTATCTTATCGTCCTAACTTAAAAATTTATTGATAGAAAAAATAATACTAATATATTATCAATGATATTGATTTCAGTGTCATTGTCAAACAAACCTAGACTCCAGGCCGGATCCATCTAATTTCTACAAGTAAAGTTTTGGGTTGTTATAATTAGTAATTTCAAAATTGCTTCCTTCAAATCTTACGAATACGAGAGGTCATTATCTATTTTCTAACAATAAGTCTTGTAAACTCACGTCTCAACCATAGGGTCCGCCCTTTCTTTGTTACCCAGAGCACTATAAATCTCTTTCCCCTTCCATCTCATCTTCATCAACTTATACATCTCTCACATTCCTTTCAAGCAAAATTACAACACACACAAACACAAAGATGGCACGCCGTGAGATGATCGTTCTTGCTCTCCTCTTTATTGCTATTGCTGGGGTTGCAGCTGAGAAAGCAGCAGGCAAACATGGAGGGCATCATGACAAGGGATCCCATGACAAGAAGCAAAAGCACATGGAACCAAGCATCAAGTTAGCTAAACCCACCAAACCTGTTACCAAAAGACCAGGCCCCGCTGCTACCAAACGAGGCCACACCGCTACCAAACGACCAGGTGCCACCGCTACCAAACCAGGCACCAATAGAGGGGTACCCTTAACCATGGAGGGACCACCTAAGACTGGAAAGAGAGGACATAAGTAATCTGGCAGCAGCTCCCTATTTTTCCATAGCTTGGCTCCTTTTTTTTTTTTTTTTTTTTTTTTTGAGAGTATCAAGATCTGAGGGAGTAATAGCTAGGCTTTGAACTATGAAAATGTAGTGCATTTGTCTGTGTGTACTCAAAAATAAAAAGGAATATAAATAATGTGGTCCATGATATGCAAGCAAATTGTTTCAATCATGTAAGTGAATGATCGACACGAACATATTATGTGTATTGATATTTATGAGGAAGATTGAAACTAGTATCCTCCAAATTCGATAAACAACAACAAAATGAAAGGTCCTTGTTTTGTTTCTTATAATAGTTTTCTTCTAACACATCCGATCATTACCGAAAAATCCCGCACGACCCAATGTTATAAATGGCTAAGGCATAGCTGAAGAGAGCCATGCTTAAGAAATTCAAAAGAAAATAGTAACCAATAGTCCAATACTCTTCCCCTGATGTATTTACAGATTACCATGCTTAAGAAATTTAAAAGAAAATAGCTGTCTCGCGGTGCTCTGTATGAACTATCTTAAGCATAGTGAATCACATTGAGCAGAATGTAACTGATACGGCAGTACTTACCGAACTAAATCAGCTGCAAGAACTGAGCGCCAAGAACTGAGCGCAGGACTCTGATCGTGATGGCAGTGTCCTATGAATTTCAGAGGAGTGGAGAAACCAACCGACTTTCATTTTGCTGTTATATTCCTTCAAGCATTTTGGAAGAAACATAAGATGGTAATCATGGCACCAAACAACATCACCCTCTTCATAGTGCGCATTAACCACATCTGCAAACATTTGATTTGCCTTCTTATATGCAGAAAACTGCGACTGGAAACTCCGAGTGGTGGCAAGTCGATCTTCTTGTGGAAGCCCAAGGTAATGGAAAAGGGGCCATAAAATATTCTTGCAATAGCCATTGTAATATTGGCGGTGGTCTTTTTTTTTTGGTAAGCATAGAGGGACCAACTCATCGTTCCCCACAAAAATTTATTGATAAAAAAGAGGTACAAGAAGCTGGATGACTAGGTCAATGTCAGCTATAAAGAACAAATAACCTCTTTTGTAAATAAATAAGTAATCACATAAAAAACATCAATGAACACATGACAAAGATATTAACAAATATGAAAATTCGGAAGACCAAGTGCATCTCGCCAGCAATGATCAACGATGGAAGGAGGAGGAACATCCCACCATGACATGTCAGTCAATGACAACCTAATATTAGCAAGCGCATCCGCCACTTGATTATCTTCTCTGAAAATGTAAGAGGACCGAAAATGCATCTGTGAGATATGATGCAAGCAATTACTCCAGGTCACTCGTACCCGCCAATGAACAAGATGAGGATCCCAAAAATATTGAAGAACAAGAGTCAAATCCATCCACCTCAAGCCATATATGTTTCTGTTCTCTAATAGGAATTGGCGCTAGTCTGATACTGGTACATACAAATTTGATAGTCAGGAAATTTTAAGATACTTACGTACATACAATCGATCCTCCCATACTGCTATTAAGACACAACAGAGTAACAGAAAGGCTTGATAATTAAGATGTAGATGACATCAAGTGATCCATTACTACTACAATGTTAGACTAAAGTAAATTAAAGAAGATCCCTCGGTGCTACATGCGTAAAGATGCCTCACTTGTATATTTTGTGAGCTAATTACCAAAGAGAATCACTTAGTATCAGGGAAGTCCATATTGAAGGAAACAAAATGAGAAACAGAAAGATAGTAGGAAATGGGAGCTAATTACCAGAGAGATTAAGCGGCAGACGAGATGGGATGACATTTTTTTTTTTTTAAGGGTTTGGAACCCAGCTTTGCTGGGAGGCTCAGCCCCACGCCTGAATTTTAATTAAATAATCAAAAAAATTACAATGTCTGCAAGTAAAAAAAAACCTAACAGAACAAATAAAAAGAAAACAGGAAAAATCCATCTCTTGGAGAAACCCAAAACATAAGAAAAGTAGTCATTTCTCTTCATAATCAATTTTGATGTTTGGGATGTGAGAGATCTTGTGCCGCTCCATGCCTTCTCTGAGAATCCTGCTTCTATTGATGCTCAAATTCTGGAGCGGGGTCTTCCAAAGGAAGTCTGGCAGTGTCTTCAGCTTGTAACAGTGTTCAATCTCTAATGTAGAAAGGCGTGGCATTACCTTAATACTTGCAAGTGAATCTTCACTCAACCCAGCTGGCATTCCTTCCCACTCCTCCCACTCTGGCAGGCCGACGAACACCAATTTCTTCAGATTTGGGAACAAAGTGACTTCAAGTGATGATGATGAAGATGAGGATGATTCGAGGGAATACTCATGCCCTACCTTTTTCAATTCCCTCATCCTGCGAAATCGCAGTACTTCAAGGGACACCAATTTCCCCAAAACTAGAAGAGGAAGAAATTCACACCCATAGCATGCATGGAAAGCAAGGTGTCTCAAATTATGTAATGACACGTTCAACCATCTGGCGCACAATGTGGTGCCACTGTACCATTCGATATTTAAAGCTTCCAGATCTGGATTTGGCTGCAACGCGTTCAGTATTTCTTCCTGGATGATACTGTCTCTTTCCCCATCCCATAAGCTTACTGTCAAAGAAACAAGGTGCTTCTTGTTCACCAAGTTTACTTGCTCCGCATATTCCTTGGCGGCATCATTCACTGGCTTCCACCAGCTTAATTCAAGCTTCCCCTGAAGCTGATCCATGTTTCTCAGGTCACTTGCCTTGGAGCCATCGTGAAATATATTAACTTGATCCAGAGTCTGTAGACTCGTCAGCTTGGCAATTGATTTCGGCAACTTCAGAGCATTACTATTCTTAACACGGAGATGCCGCAAGTAGGTCAGCTTTCCCATGCCCTCGGGTAACTCTTCGAGAACTTGGCACTTTTCAAGTCTCAAGGTTTCCAAATTGATCAAGTTACACAAAGTGTCGGGTAATCTCTTCCAATTGTTGCAAGACAAATCCAAATACCTCAAGTGCACCAACCCGCCAACCTCCTCGGGAAGCTCTTCGACACGATTATTACTCAAATTCAAGGTCCTCACGCGTTTTAGTTGCGAAACAAACTTTTGGTTGAGACTAGTAATTTGACAACTAAAAGTTGCAAGTGTCCTTAAACTTCCGCAACTATCAAAAGAAACAGAAAATGGACCATCGCGTGCAGACTTTATGGTTAAATGGCGAAACTTATTCCCCACTGGTACCTCTACTTTGGTTTTACCTTGGACATCCAAGACAGAGTATTCATTCTTGGTCAAAAACTGAAGGAAGTCGTGCACAATGTCATGCATTTTGCACCTTTCAATATTTCCAAGTTCATCTCTCTCAAAATCTTGAAAGAAAGACCGTGTTACTAAGTTATCGAATGATTCTACAATGTCTACTGTTGTCTTTTTAGTATTCTTAATTGAACCAAAATGACATTGTGACATCCACAACTCAATCAAATCTTCTTTGTCAATTATATGGTCTTTTGGGAAAGTAACACAATATAAGAGACAACATTTGGTTATTGGAGTTAAATCATAATAACTTAGTAACAGTGGTTGAAAAACTTGTTGCTCAAACAGTGGATCCAACTCCCAGATTTTATTACTCAAAACATGTTGCCATTCTTTCTTTGTTTTTTATAGATCATGAGACCACCTAAGGTCTTGGCAACAAGAGGCAACCCTTTGCACTTCTTTACAATTTCTCTACCAATAGGTTCTAAAATTTTACATTCATCTTGATTTCTATCGGTAAAGGCAATTCTAGTGAACAATAACCAACAATTTTCGTCACTCAACACCTTCAAATTGATTGTGTTATCAGCTGCTCCCATCATCCTAGCCACTTCTGCTTTTCGTGTAGTGACTACTATTTTACTACCTACATCACCATTCTGTAAAACTAGCTTCAATTTTTCCCACTTTAAATAATCCCGGTTCCACACATCGTCTAAGACGAGGAGAAACTTTTCCCCCCAATAGACTTGTGCACACACCGGAAGCAAGCTTCTAGGTTATTCGAAATGGAATTGACATTTCCATCAAGCTGTCCAATGATGTCTTGGGCTATGTTGAGCTCATCAAATGGCTCCGAGACACAAACCCAAATTCGTTTTGTGAAATGGCCTTAACCCTATCATCATTATAGGTTAGTTGGGAAAGTGTTGTTTTCCCAATTCCACCCATCCCTACAATAGGGATGACAAGAGGGCTCTGCCCTTCAGGATTGCTCTTACTCAACAACTTAGCCACCAACAATTCCTTTTCATCTACCCGACCAAATGTTTGATCAACAAAAGAAGTAGTCTTTTGTCGCTCGACATGCTCTTTTTCGACAATTATCCCTCATGCATCAAATCTCAATTTCTCCTCAACTTTATAATACCAAACCAAACCTATTATTCAGTAACCAATACTCTGAAATCTAGATCACGAATTAGACGAGATTTCATTCATAACGTCTCTTCATTATCGAGAATCATTGTCCGCGTAAGTACTCGTCCCAGTGAACAATACTCCTCATAGTTTGGACCAAAGCTAAAGCTAGCTATAATTTGCCTGCCTAACACTCCAAGAATCCAGCATCAAGATTTTAGGAGGACTAAATCCAAGAGAGGGATGGATAAGCACAAAGTCCAAGCACACACATTTTACCATTTTTACCTATATCATAGGAAAGTCATAGTCTCAAATGTGTAACTCGTCCAGTCCTATAGTCCTAGAGGAGATCGCCAGATTTAGCGGGAATACACAACGACACATCGTATGTACCGAAACGTGTATGGCATCTCCGCCCCGACGAGTGTCTTCTCCTCTCTTATATTCTCTCCCTTCTCTCCTTCTCTTCCACGCATCACCCATTTACCCTTCTTCATTCTTCTCTCGCTTTCTCTCTTCTCCTTCTTCTTCATCAATGGCTCCACAAGAAGCAGCAGCAGCAGCAGCAGCTAGTGTGACCCAGAAGAGTGATGAGGCTCCTCCTCGCAAGAACAGGGTCACAGTTGTGGGCAGTGGCAACTGGGGCAGTGTGGCTGCTAGGCTCATTGCCTCCAACACCATTAGGCTTCCTTCTTTTCATGGTAAAGTTTTGCTTTTTGGAGGCTTTCTTTGCATGCAATAATGTTGGTGTTTGTGAATTGTGTGTGTGCATTTTAAAGATTGAAGCTTTATGGTGATTTTGTGTAGGATTCAGTGTTGAATGAATTGAGTTTTATATGGTTTGCTCTAGGCTGTTGTGAGTTTGGAGGTTTTAGTGGAGACCCTTTTGGGAATTATGTGTGTGGATTGAAAAGAATGAAGCTTTATTGTGATTTCTAGAAATAGACAATGTGAAGTGAATTGAGTTTATCATATGCTTTGGTCTAGGCTTTTGTGGTTTTTGGAGATAATAGTGGAAACCCATTTTCTTAAATTTGGGTTTTTTTTTATGATGAAATTCAGATGAGGTGAGAATGTGGGTGTTTGAGGAGACATTGCCAAGTGGTGAGAAGCTCACAGATGCCATCAACACAAGAAATGTAAAAACCATTGATCTTGAGCCACATTTTATGTTATATTAGTTAACATATGTGTTTCCCATTGTAATCTCTTATCATTTTCTGTGATAGGAAAATGTAAAATATCTGCCTGGCATAAAACTTGGGAAAAATGTTGTTGCAGACCCAGACCTTGTCAATGCAGGTACTTGTTTTCCCAGCGAAAGCTTTGTTGACATTGTCATTCTGTTGGATACTTGAGACAAATTTTTAGTGATTTTAATGGGGGAGTTTTGCAGTGACTGGTGCAAACATGTTGGTGTTTGTTACTCCACATCAATTTATGGAGGGTATATGCAAAAGACTAGCAGGGAAGATAAGCGGGGATGTGGAGGCTATTTCCCTTATTAAAGGAATGGAGGTCAAGATGGAAGGTCCATGCATGATCTCTAAACTGATCACTGACCAATTGGGTGTAAATTGTTGTGTTCTAATGGGAGCAAACATAGCTAATGAGGTTATTAGCCTTACTTTTTACTCTTTTTTTATAGCTTCATGTGCCGGATCATTGTACACCAGCCTTTACTGAAATTGGAGACTGCTTGTGTAGATTGCTTTGGAGAAATTCAGTGAAGCCACAGTTGGATACAGAGAAAACAAAGAGATTGCAGAGAAATGGGTTCAACTATTTAGTACCTCCTACTTCATAGTCTCACCTGTGAGTGCACGCCAATCATAAACATGGATTTAACAATTTAATTCACTTAAAAAAACTATTGAAGACGCGTTCTGTTCACACGGGTTATATGGAATTTATAGGTCCAAGATGTGGAAGGTGTAGAACTGTGTGGTACCCTGAAAAATGTTGTGGCCATAGCTGCAGGTATATACTTATGTATCCTGAAAATGTGTGGTACCCTGAATTTGTATATACTTATGTATCTCTCCCTTCTCAAGTTTGAATGAGGAACAAAGAGTTTAATCACTAATGCAACAGGTTTCGTGGATGGCTTGGACATGGGAAATAATACAAAGGTAAGTTCAAATATTTGTACAAAGGTTGAAATCTGGTCTCTCCTGCCTTTTCTATTCATTTTGGCTTTGCTTGTATGAATGACCAGGCTGCAATTATGAGAATTGGTCTAAGAGAGATGAAGGCATTTTCCAAAATGTTGTTTTCATCTGTCAAGGACAGCACCTTCTTTGAAAGCTGTGGTGTTGCTGATCTCATCACAACATGCTGTAAGGAATCATGATGATTTCTTCCTTCTATTTATGCTTATGTTTCTTTGTATTTTAACCTCACTGTGTATGGCAGTGGGAGGAAGAAACAGGAAGGTTGCAGAAGCTTTTGCAAAGAGTGGAGGGAAAAGGTAGACCTTCTTAATTTGGCACATGACATTTGTAAAAACTAAATATTAATTTAATTCTTACCTTTGTGTTTGTCATCTGCAGATCGTTTGATGAGCTTGAAGCAGAAATGCTACAGGGTCAAAAATTACAGGTTTACATTAACAATTATCATGGAATTTACTCGCAGTTATTGAATTAATGCACAATGAGGATGATTTATGAAACATATATTAGCTCTTTTTACCTTGTTAATAGTTATGCAGTGGCAAGATTGTGAATGCACAACAAAGCTGCTGCTTGAGTAAATTAAAACGAATAATAATTTGTACTGATCTAATCACAATAAACACACTACATTTCATCAGTTCTAGAGTTCAACAGAACTAAGAATAACATATGGAGAAATTATGAAGTCTCTTTCTCTGACATTGAACTATGTGTTTATCAGTCTACTTATGAATGTTCCTTTCTCTTTTATGAAGGGTGTGTCAACAGCAAAAGAGGTATATGAAGTTTTAAGCCACCGTGGGTGGTTACAGTTTTTCCCGCTTTTTGCAACAGTTCACGAGATCTGCATTGGCACACTTCCTCCATCAGCCATAGTGGAACACAGTGAGCGCACACCTAAATAGCTGGTTTCCTTCACGACCACTGGGCATTCTTCAGGGTCTAAATGAAAGTATTCGTAAGTGATGTTTCGTACACAAAAACTAGGAGAGGACTAGGTGAAACTTTGGAATGTTGGGTCACAGAGAAGCTTACGCAACAATATATCGTCGCAGGCTCAAAATTCAGCACCTTGTTAGAAACTATTTTCCTTGACAGTAAATTAATGAAATTAACATTTCTCTGAAGTTTCATTTCGATCTTTTTTGTCACTTCAATATTTCTCCTTTAATTTTTGCAGACTGTGTAATGAACACTCAATTGTGTACTGTTCTAGAAAATACAAGTAAATACAGTAAAGGATAAGAGAGATTGAAATCTTTTACAACGTCTAGGTCAGGATAAGAACTGTGAGACATTGTTTGTCTTTGACAGCAACGTTCCATACACCAATACAAGGATTGCTACCGTTTTGGTGACATTCCATAACGTCACCTTCTCTGGCCATAGCAGTTCCCACCCTGTTTTTGTCATTTGAACGTTTCTGTCAATGTTTTTGTCAAAAAGCTTTTGTAGTTACCATATACACCTTGTCACATTCCATAAAGCTTATATTCATTTCCAAAATTAGCCTTATTGTAAAGCAATTATTCCATTTTCACATCATAGGCTTAGTTTTTTTGATTGAGACATCATAGGCTTAGTCCAATACTTCAATTGCTTTGAAGTTGGAACTAACTAGAAGGAAAGCCCTGTTGAATTCACAAGAATAATCCCATGATAACACCAAACCCCTTCTCATTTTATGCAATGCAATCGTTGTTATACAACTGCTACAAGCCAAATTACACAGCAGGATTACCATAAATTATAAGAAAAAAAAAAAAACCCAAATAACTTTCCCACAACACCAGCAATGCTTTGAATCTGCATATAAGCCTTTACAACACCAATTACCCAGATCGTATTCTATCCAATCGATCCACACTCTTCCGCGCTCTATCCAATTGGTGGTCAACACTTTTTCTGGACTTCTCGTGGCAGTCCACGCTTCTCCGAGACCTGTCCATATGGTCTAAGGACACTTTTAACTTTTCTAGTTTATCAGCACTAATGAACTGGTTTTTCAGTTTCTCAGGTCTATCAGTGGTGCTCTTCTTTGGTTTCTCTCTTCGATCAGTGCTCTTCCTAGAAACTTCGTAAACGTCAGTACTCTTCCGAGGCTGCTCAAACTGGTCTGTGCTTCTCCTAGAACTGTACCTTTGGGACGGAGACTTCTCGACAGTTGATATGAACTTCTTCAGATGCCTAATATACTCAGGGTACAGTTCTAAATCACAGTGATTGCCTCCTTTTAGCCATAGCGGTTCATACTTCTCTTTACATAGCTCCCACAGTTGCTTGCCATGATAGCAATCAACTACTTCATCTGCAGTTCCCTATAAGAGTATATAATGGCAAATTTGTGAGGATTAGTTTGTACATTATTTGGTGTTTCACAATGACCAAGGACTGAATAGACTCGTATTATTAAGTTGTCAAACTAGGATTGCTAAAGTTTATAAAAAATCACACTTCAATATGAAGAGGCAGGTCAGCTTGTTATCTTTATGTTTGTACTGTACTCTACCAGAAGAGGATCAAAGAAAAACATTGATTCAACAGCAACAGTATGCTGTTTCTTAAAATTCCACCCATCAGCTAAGAAAACTGAAGTCTACAAATTCAATGCAATAATAAAACGTAGACAATTTTTATCTGGCATGCAACATTTGGGAGATAAAGGAGATCTTAAAAGTCAAGGGCGCTCCTATATTCCAGCAACATAGTCATGTCAGCAACGCCATTTCTGAATCTAAACAGTATTCATGACCCTAAGCCCTCTTAAAGTGTCTGAAATCACGAGTCAGATACTCTCAGAATTAACAGTAGAAGTTTTACCATACTATGTTAACCTTTAGGTCTAAGTAAATCAGAAGAACAAAAATTGTTGTGACATATAACCTTTAGGTTTAAGTAAATCAGAAGAACAAAAATTGTTGTGACATATAATGTTAGCCTTTTTACTTGCTGACTACAAAGAATAAAGCAACCGGCCTAAAAGTAAACCTACTCAACTGCTATATAACTTAAATTGATACAAAGAAGAAACATCAAAGAAGGCAAGTTCTTATGGGAGAGTTTTTCATGCATGCGCTAAACATAGTATGGATGTGAACCAATCACAAATGCAACTTTAAAGTTGACAAAACTGGAGTAGAATCACTTACATGAATGATGAGAACAGGACAATTGACCAGTGGAATTTTATCAATATTCTGCACACAAACAAATGACAAAATGAGAGACTCAATTACATTGAAGCCAGAACAAGCATGAGATAGGCAAGTAATGTTACCTTATAAATGTCAAACCAGTATGTGCGCTTTACAGGATACATGACTCTTAAACCAGATAGTATGGGACTGTGCAAGACAACAGCTCTTAACAGAGGCAACCGAGCAGCAAGATCCAAAGTTGGGCCACTTCCAACAGATTGACCATAGAGAATGATATCTTCCTGCTTAGTACCATAGCTTTCTTCAAGACACTTATATGCAGCTTCAATATCTGCGTATGTATTCTGCTCACTTGCCTGGAACAGATAAACAAGTTATGAGCCTTCCACAATCCATTGTGATAAAAAAACCAAGCATCTTATGAAATGGACCAGATTTGATAGAAAAGGTAAGTGCATCTCCAACAGACCTTTCCAGATGATTGCCCATACCCTGAATAGTCATACCTGCAAAACATTACAGATACATGTAATTCAGGCCAAAATTTTTCAGCAGTCAGAAATGTAATACTGAATTATCGATTACAATGGAGATAACTCTTATCCATAGGCCTGGGAAAGCATCATTCAACATGAAGATTACAAAACCTATTCTCAGCTTCAGGCACAAAGTTGGTGAACAATAAATGAATACAGCAAAAAGAAACGCACTACCAAACACTATCATTTTCAAACCAGACTGTCTAAACACCCAAAGACGCCATAGACCAAGCAACCAAGTTTCAAGACAGATCGAATAAAACATAGATCACTGAACTCAAACTCACCATCATAACCACTTTCTATTTCATGAAACTACTCAAAATTCGCTTAAAAATAAAACCTTGATGCTAGAAGAACTATATCTACTTTCTCTAGCATACAAAAGAAGGAAACATTCCCAATTACCATAAAATCCCAACAAAGCAAAAGTCAATTAGCCAATCAAATAAGTATAATCCAGATGCCAAAAGCAGCAAGCTACTCATAAACCCAACAAAGAGCTCAATATTCTGATAAAACCCAGATGCCAAAACCAAAAAGCAGCTTGGAAACTCAACAAAACCCAAGATGCCAAAACTGATAAAGCATCAAACTTTGCCAAAACTGAGCAACGGTAGTAGTAGCACTAGCAGTAGCAGTAGTATTTACCCCATGAGATTAACCCTCAAGTGGATGCTCAGCTCGATGAAGAGCTCATACATCTGACCCAGATCGGCGGCGTTGCCGTGAGAGTAAAGCAGAGTGGAAGTAGCCAAAGGTGCCTAATGTAAATAGCCACCACCTCAGTGCCTCTACGAGTCGGCAGCTTCAGAACCTCCACGTTTTCTCTGTGGGGGAATGGGCTCAGCAGCAACAGCCCCGTCGGCTCGTCGGTGATCAGCTTATATGACGGCGGGTTCGGCGGGAAAAACGCGAACTTGGCCGCCATTGATGACGTCACGCCACCCATTACTTCCGAAACTGGAAGAAGAAGAAGATGAAAGCTCACTTCTTTCTGGGTTTTGAGCTAAATGGTTCTTCTGGGTGAGTGAGAGTTTAACAGACCCAGATCGACATTCTCCTCTTTTTCTCTCTGAAGATTAGACCTTTATTCTTTATGGCAAAGAAAAAGTAGAGTGAACATCATAAAGAACAGAACTTGGTTCTTTTTCATGGTGGCTATTAATCTATTAGCTTACCCAAAAGCTCAATGTGGCCAAAATGAAAGAGATAGAGAGAGAAAGAGGTTAATGAGTTTAGAGAGAGAAAGTTTTGATTTTTGATTTTTGATTTTTGATTTTTACAGTGGGGTTACTTGGGTTGGGGGGTAACACAGAAGCTTAAGCTTCAGAGAGGGATGGACCATGGGGCCTTAAGCTTCTGCATGCTATCATTTTTGTAGGGTATCTGATGGAAGAAATTGACAGAAGAAGCTAACAAAAGAAGATGCAGAAAAATTTGGTAAAAATTATTTGGTACCACTAAGCACCAAACCCATGTGGATAAAGTTGCTTGTCGTTTGAATTTTCAAGAGCCATTGCAACCCCAAAAAAAATTTTGAATGATTGAAAGCTCATAATTAAGTATAAACATGCCACACTATAGCTCACATAGATGTGGGATGCGCAGCAGGTCAGCTTGTTTAGGAAAATTACCAACATTAACACCTTTTAAACCGTTTAATGTGTTATATTTTCGGCCAGTCAATCACTTGATTAATTAAACTCTTGTTTTTGAACACAGAGTTAATTAAAACTAAAACTTGGTGAAAATGTAACGCTCGAACGTTTAACTAAAGAATGTGGACAATGGACGATTATATACTAATTCTCGTGGTCTATAAGTATTGTTCAGTCCTTAATCTTTCCCCAAACTCCTTTTTAATTCTTTTTAGGATTGGATCTACATAGTATTCCGAGTCTCTTTCACATGAAAACATCACAAGAGTGAGTTGGGAAAACGAATAGGAATAAATACTGTTTTTCAAGAACAAGAAGTTGTGGGTTCTATATGTAATGTGAGGCATACTCCAACCCCATATGTTTGAAAATTATTACAAAGAATTCCTTTTTAGGTGATGCAAACTTCCAAAGGTCTTAAAAATTGGGAACGGGTCTTCCATATGTTGAAAGAATCATACAAATTGAAGTAGATAACAAGGGAGAATGAGAATCACTCACTATATTTGGCCCAATAATCGATATCATTCATATGATTGTTTCAAAGGCAGCTGCTCCAAACTGGTGCAAGTTCATATTGAAAAAAGTATTGCCTCTCCCAGAAAATTCAAGCCTATTGAACTTTTTGATTGTCTAATCCAGTAGCCACAGATTCTTTTTCCAGAAAAACTCAAGCTCATAATCAACTCTAGGTGAACAAAGTAAAAGCTAGTGTTAGATTGAAGGTTAATCTGCTTTCACTCATAGTTAGTAAAACCTAAGCACATGCTCACAAAGAAGATGAGCAGCTGAGAAATATAGTAATATACATGGATCTTATTATTTTGTGCATTCTTCATTAGAATATGCAGAAATCAAAAAGGTTGCTTCTTTTAAGGTCTCAGCTTAGCTAACATGCCAGCACTTATTCATCTTTGGGATCATGAACTCCCTGAAAAGAAGTAGAGGTATGCAAATCACATGCTGTATGGCTATTTGATCAAAAACTACTAGTCATAATGCAACATATTATTCATATCAGCCACAACTTTAAGACCAGATTTCAGGAGGAAAATTACTCAAAACCAAAATTCAGGGCAAGAAGACAAGCACTAAACTCATAGCTGGAATATGACTTACTAACGACCCTAGGTCTAATAAAACCAACCACATAAATCAGCAGAAATGAAGCCAAATCCATCCAGAATAAAGATGTATGTCTATGACCTCTTGGGATCCATTACACCAAGCAAAGGAAAATGAAAGAGATGGTGGGTCTTACTGGTTTTATATCTCTCCCTGTAATTGTGATGGGATGAAGAGACATGTCTCTTTGAAGCTGCAGATATTCCGCAAATGCCTTGTATAAATAATTCACATATATCTTTGCCAATATAGAAGTACAGTTCTCTATATATCATTTACAATACTAAACCAAACCCATGACCTGGCTGTTGCACTTTCAGACCTGCTCTTGTTCAACTAAGACTATTGCTGAAACTGAAAATGCAATTGGTTTGGATCATCTTCAACTACACTTGCAACTTTGTTTCATGAACCTATGTTTCAGGTGAATTAGTGAAATGGCATAGAAGTTGTTGGTGTAGGCGTGTAGCTAAAAGAAAAAAGCCGGTTGAGCAACTACAATGCAGCAGGATCTTCCTCCATAATCTTCTTTTGTTAGATCAATGACTAGTGGAGTCTTTCCAGCATTCTGCAACACAAAATCAGTAGCTCACTCTTACAGATAACTTGGGTTAAGGGCAACACAAAATTCGGTTCTTACTCATTCAGCATTTTTGGGGTTTTGATTTGGGGGTTGTAGAAAGCTAGTTGTTGATAGAAGAAAAATGTTGAGACAGAGAACCTAACTCAACGAATTGGTGCTCAATCCGATAAGTATGTCATCTATGGAGTAACAGACTAACAAAGGCCTTGGACAACATAAACTGTGAAACACTGACAGCTAGTAGGTCTTCCTGTGCCTCGTCTGATGCTTAAATTCATAAAGCTAACTCTATTCTCTTTCTCTTAGCTCATAGTTGGCCATGGGAAAGAGACAGAAAGAATGGGATATCAGTACTAATAGCTAGCTAGGCAACTCTTTTTTCATGAAAATATACATTAAAACCAGAAGCCAAAACAACAATGCAACAGCAAGAGGACGGTTTCACACACAGGTTGGTGATCGGTGTCATAGTCCTATTGGCTTTGATCAAAATCAAGAGTATATCAAGTAGGCGAACCATTACACACAAGCCAAAGTCTCGTTATACAAATAATTCTCACACTTAACAAGGAAACGCTGATCAGTAGATAACTCGAAAGATTTGAAGGTCTTACTCTTAAGATTATATGAGATGACTTGACCAGGTGTATGCAGAAATAGAGATGAACTGTCCTCTTCATTTTCGACTTGATTAAGAAAGAGAACAACATAAACTCCATAAAGAAAGCCCGGAAGGAAGCGCACAAGGGATCAAGATCAACATTGTACTTGACAAACCAGCCAGAGTAGTCTCTCCCCATCTCCAACACTTCGAATTTAGTAACACAGGTATTATAAATATCAATGAGATGCAAATGATCACCGCCACTGTACTTAAAATATTTGTACCTCCTCTCATGCCATTTCTTCTGGTAACAGTGAGGAGTACTCTTAACAAACGTAACACGCTCTTCGTCGACGTGATAGTATGAAATCTCACAAAATAGGCCTATCCAGTGAATTGCGCCGTTCCAGTAGACACCCTGTTCGTAGTCAATACGATGATTCATGTTGAAAATAGAATTGAGAAGCCTCCAAGTTCGAGTCTCAGACGAATATATCAGTATTTTGTATTGCCAACAATCTACTGATAACGTTGTAATGAGGAGATCTGGAAGGGTCAAAAGCCAAAGAGCACCCCAAGATGTAGGATGGTTCTGCTCGCGGAATTGCGAGTGTCAAGAACTGGTTAGTTGTGGGATTAAGAACGAAACATGTGGATATACCAGTAAATAATGTTTCACCATGGGGACAACACAAGAAGAGGCCATTGCAGGAGTGGATGATACTGATGCGGCCATATTGGTTTGCAATGACACCAAGAGGATTACAGCTAGCTGAAATGTGGTTATGCTCACTAGGATCATGATCAGGAGGAATAGAAATGAAAGAGAAGTTCTTGGAACTGTGACGGAAGACAGCAGAGATGGGGGAATTTGGGTTTTGTAAGGTGTGGCGGTGACAAAATTTGGGGTCGGAGATAAGAGAGAGCCAATGCTTGGAGACACATTTGAAGCGTAGCAGAGGTCGAGCTGGCACGCGCACTAAGTTGTTGGTGTAGGCGTGTAGCTAAAAGAAAAGGCCGGTTGAGCAATTACAATGCAGACAGGATCTCCTCCATAATCTGGTTACCTTGTAGTGTTAGATCAATAAGTAGATTTTTCCAGCATTCTGCAACTCAAAACCAGTAGCGTACCCTCACAGATAGCTCGGGCAGTCGGGTTAATTGCAACACAAAATCGGTTTCTTACTCATTTAGCCTTTTCGGCGTTTTTATGTTCATAAATTAGAAATGAATTGAGACAGAGAACCTATCTACAATTAGGTCATTAGGTGCTCAATACCACAAGTATGTCAGCCATGGAGTAACAGACTAACAAAGGCATTGGACAACATGTCAACATATATATATATATATATGAAAGACTGACAGATAGTAGGTCTCTTCCTGTGGCTCTTCCAGTCTTCTGATGCTTAAGATGTGCCTATTACCTATTCATTCATGGTCTCTTCCGGAGCACATTTCAAAAAATCAATAAAACTTCTCCATTCAGGATTGGGAAAAGTAAATCAACCCTCTCCATTCAGCATTGGGATTGTGTGGTTTCCTTTTTTTACTAGGAGTGGTTCATTAAGGTTATATATATGGCTCAAACCTGCTGCCTAGAGAAATTACAGATACCAAAGATGGAGCAGAGAGTCTACCCCAAACGCTGCAGCAAAACCTTAGCAGAAACCGTAACCAACATAGAAGAACTCCTCACCGAAATCCTTTTGCGTGTGCCAGCTAAACCACTGCTCCGCTTCAAATGTGTCTCCAAGTATTGGCACTCTCTTATCTCCGACCCCAAATTTTGTCACCGCCACACCCTACAACCCAAACTCCTCCATCTCTGCTGTCTTTCGTCACAGTTCCAAGAACTTCTCTTTCTTTCATTTCAATTCCTCCTGATCATGATCCCAGTGGCCATGACCACATTTCAGCTCGCTGGAATCCTCTTAGTGTCATTGCAAACCGATATGGCCACATTGATATTATCCACTCCTGCAACGGCCTCTTCTTGTATTGTCCCCATGGTGAAAAAAATACTGGTATATCCACATGTTTCGTTCTCAATCCCACAACTACCAGTTCTTGACACTCGCATTTCCGCGAGCAGAACCATCCTACATCATGGGGTGCTCTTTGGCTTTTGACCCTTCCAAATCTCCTCATTACAAGGTTATCTGCATTGACTCCATCTATGGAGTAGTAGAATGTCAGCAGTACAAATACTGATATATTCGTCTGAGACTCGAACTTGGAGGCTTCTCGATTCTATTTTCAACATGAATCATCGTATTGACTACGAAATGGTGTCTACTGGAACGGTGCAATTCACTGGATCGGCCTATTTTGTGAGATCTCATACTATCACGTTGACGAAGAGCGTGTTAAGT